>JASDDO010000008.1:383780500-384980500 GCA_030015575.1 Agapanthus africanus | reverse complement strand
TCCTTGTCAACCTCCCCCACCACCTTCCCCCTACCCCCACTCCCCCACCCATTTCCTCGTCCTCGTCGACCTCCCCACCCCTTCCTCGTCCTCTCCCTCTCCTCCCCGACCTCCTTCGCCCCTTCCTCAACCTCCTTGACCTACTCCTCCCTATCTCTCCGCCTCCCCCGCCTCCCCCTCTATGCCCCCTTCCATGAGCAACTTCCCTCCACCGCCTCCTTCCCCCAACTCGATCCTTTATCTCCTCCATCCGTAGAAACCGAAACCCTAACCCCTATCCATCATCGACATCTCGCCGCCATCACCTCGCCGCTGCTACCTCATCACCAGCCGGCCCGTCCCAGTAATTATGCAATTAACAATTATAATTATTAATAATTTAATTAATAAACATTTATGTTAATTAATTATATTTTGCATAGGGGTAAAATGGTCATAACTAGCATTTATGGACGTTCACCATCATTAACCGTTAAAGATGTAGTTTTCTGTGGTTTTGAAACTGCATGGTAGTTTTCCGGTAAACCCTGAAAGTATTGGGTAGTTTTTAGTAAATGAGACTAAAAATAAATCAAGTTAGGATACTGGGTATAATTTTTCCTTTGAAAAATCAACAATCACTTAAAAGGGTAAGAAAGAAAAGGGGGAATGAATCTTTCAAGAGCACAAAATGTGACCAATTTAATGAGCCCATGATTGGGCAGTCAAGGATCCACAGTGCACAAAAATTCACAAGATTCTCTCTGCATTTATCCTCACAATGGGACAAAAGCAAGTTAACTGTAGCAATGGTCAACATAACAATACTAAAAAGGAAGAAAGCATGGATCAAAGTCAAAAATCTTGTCCTAATTACATGCTTAACTCAAGGCATAACATTTTAGAAAAGTTCATACAACACATAGTCAATCGAGATGGCAAGCGTCTCGGTGGCCTGATGTTAAAGCCTTTCTGTAATTGATCAAGAAGTCTGGGGTTTAAACCCTGCTCATATCAGGTTACATCTAATTACTTAAAATAGCTGGAGGAAAAATGATTAAAATATCTATGATAAGTAATATGGCTATTCGAAAGCGGAACAAATTATGCTAAATGGAAAAGCATTGATTAATTGTAATCTTGGACAAATATAAATTCGATAAGACTTAAGTTGTTTAGTCATAGGAATTTTTTTCGTTTTGTGTCGGTGGGAAAGAATTTTTCATGTATCTTATGCTCTAATATTTGAAAAGCCTTTTCGTCATTTTCTTAGGTCTTGGCCCGCGTGTATGTTGGATATATGTTGGATATGAATGAATCCTTTTCCTACTTGAGCCACATCGTTACGAACAAAACGAGACACTATTCAAATTATTAGAAGCAAGGCATATGTACAAAAGAAAGGAAGAAATGTCCATTTTGAATACAGTTCGGCCGGTTTTTATGGGGCCCATTGGACCATAATGCTATGTTTTTGACACATCTAGTTTGTACATGACAGATATTTTCGCTACCGATAAGTAAAATCTTACTTCGATTGTAACTGCCATTTAAGAAACTATTTACCGCAAAACAGGCAATTCGTTTTCCCATAAATATAAAATGACATCAAATAGATCCGACATCAATCAAATCATCAATAGAGTCAAAAATCACTCTTTAGCCGGCCATCCTGAAAAGTAAAAGAAAAAGATTCATCTTTGATTATCAAAAACTTTGCATCAACTGACTTCCACATGAAATAAAAATATTTTTGTTATAGATAATTGGTATGGTGGACTGCAGCCACGTTCTTTTGCTAGGTTAAACTCGGAAAATTGTTGACGGATTAATCTTAGCAATTATGATGCCAAGGTGTCGGCCAAACAAGGGGCTGTTTGGTTGGAGGATTAGGATTGGATTTTACGCTGTTTGGATTTTTGAATCCAAAAAAGAGTTTGGATTCTTGAATTCTTTGTTTGGTTGTAAGATTTTGTTTGATTTGGATTTGCTTGTTTTTCGTGAGGGGCCCACCAATTTTTTGGATTCTTGCATCCAAAAAAAATTATGGATTTCTGTTGATTTGGTATTATTCACATGGGTCCCACGTATTTTATGTTATTAAAAAAATCCCTCTCTCTCCATCTCTCCATAATTCTCAATTCTAAATCCCACTTATTTTTTTCATCCGAACATACATGGATCTACAAACCCAACACTAGGATTCAATATCAACCAAACACAAAACTAACCAAGCTGGATTTTTTCAATTGTACTATTTGGAAATCCAAATTTCAAAATCCTGCAAGCAAATAGCCCCTAAGGGCCTGTTTGGTTGTAGGATTATGAAAGATTTGAATTGTGAAATCCAAATATTTAAGAGAATTCCATAATTTTGTGTTTGGTTGCGTGATTTGGATTTGTAGGATTCTTTTGTTTTTTATGGGAGGGCCCACCGCAAAATAAGAATTCTTGAATCCTTAAAAATTTGGAGAATTTGTAAGGATTTGACACTATTCATTGTACTTTTAGATGCGATCCGGATACTTTATTTATTTAATAATCCTCTCTCCATCTCTCTCATTAAAATCCTTAAATCCAAATCCCATTTTCTTTTCACCAACTAAACAAAGGTTATAAATATCTATAAATCCAACACTAGAAATAATACCAACCAAACAACAAATTACCAAATCCAGAAAATTGCAACCGTACTATTTTGGAATCCAAATTTCGTAATCTTGCAACCAAACAGCCCTTAGGTTGCAGGATTTTGAAATTTGAATTCCCAAACAGTACAATTGAAAAAATCTGGATTGGCTAATTTTATGTTTGGTTGGTATTGGATTCCTAATGTTGGATTTGTAGATCTTGTAAATTTTGTTTGGTTGGGAAAAAATAAGCGGGATTTGGATTTAAGGATCATAGAGAGAGATAGAGAGGGATTTTTTAATAACATAAAATACGTGGAACCTGAACAGTGCCAAATCCACAGAAATCCACAGTTTTTTTTGTATTCAAGAATCCAAAATAATGGCGAGCCCCTCATAAGCAAATCCAAAGCAACCAAAATCCTACACCCAAATAATGAATTCAAGAATCCAAACTCTTTTTTGGATTAAAGAATCCAAATGGTGTCATATCCTATCGTAATGCTACAGCCACCTTGCAACCAAGCGTGATCTCAATACAGCCATGCACCAACTCATCACCATCCTTCTCCCACTGTCGTTTTACTCTCTCTCTCTGATCTCTTCACTTTCTCTCTCCTCTGTTATTTTCCCCATTTCGATTTCGAAACTTCTCTCTTATTAAATTTCCTATTAATTTCGCCTCGATAGTTGACGAGAGGCGTCAAAGCTTTTGACAAGATCTCTCCTTTCTCTCTCTCCTCTCTCATTGTATATAAGAAACCCTCACTCTTTGGGGTTCCAATTTGAGGGAAGGATTAGGGTTAGGGTTTGGCGATGGAGGGCGAGAAGAAGCCGGCGGTGTCCAACGTCGGAGCTTGGGCGATGAACGTGGTGAGCTCCGTTGGGATCATCATGGCCAACAAGGAGCTCATGTCGCCTGGGGGCTACGCCTTCGTGTTCGGTAAAATTTTCGATCTTGATTTGGACTTTGTGTTTGTTTTCGAGACATGTAATTAGATCTGGGGGATCTGGGATAAAAATTTTGGTTTGGGGATCGATTTGTTGTTTGCTCGATAATTTGATGATATTGGATCTGTGATGATTTGATGTGTGGTAAAATTTTCCTTTTATTGACAAAAGTTTCGATTTTTTTTTTGTTAGATGAGAAACAAAATCTATGAATAAATTCAATTGAGTGTATTTATTTGGCTGTATCTGGGCGCTGTCTAAGTTCAAAGAATCGCATGAAAGGAAAAATAGTAGGTACAGAGTTTCTAGTGTATTTTTTGAACTGGAAAATAACTTGTTTGTTTCTGATGTAAGAGTAGCTTAGCTTTCTGCCGAATGTGATGTGCGTAACTGTGTGCAAATTGATTGATAAGATCTTCGAATTCGCCCAGCTCTGGGGAATCCAATATGATGTGTGATCGTTTTCTTTTAAGACGATTTGTTTGATATCATCTAACTCTAGGTTTAATTTCTGCAGCTACCACGTTAACCGGATTTCACTTTTCAGTCACGGCCCTTGTTGGTTGGATTTCAAACGCCACGGGGATGTCAGTGTCAAAGTCGGTACCTTTATGGGAACTTTTATGGTTCTCTATCGTTGCTAATTTATCGATTACTGCGATGAATTTGAGCCTGATGCTTAATTCAGTTGGGTTTTATCAGGTCTGTTTGACTGTTGCCTTGGTCTAGCAAATATGGTTTCTAGGGTGTAAAAGATCTGGCAGTAATGAGTTGGCTTCTTTTTGTGAAATTTCAGATTTCAAAATTGAGCATCATACCGATGGTTTGTATGATGGAGTGGATACTCAACAACAAGCACTATAGTACTAGACTAATAGTGTCTGTGGTCGTTGTGGCCTTAGGCGTTGGGGTTTGTACTGTGACAGATGTGGAAATCAATATGAAGGGGTTTCTCTGTGCTTGTGTGGCCGTGTTCTGCACATCGCTGCAGCAGATTGTAAGTATTGCTGAATTTCAGCTAAAATGCTGCAAGTTCCTTTTTAGTTTCTCATACCTTTTATTTTCTTTATTTCCTGAGTTTTTTTTTTTGAAAGTAATCATGATCGACTGAATTGCTCCTTGTTTATAAGCAAGCGGCCTTATATGATTTATTTGCCGATATATACTCAGATTTATGCATCTGATGCATTTTTATCTGTTAAAATATTCTTATTAACTAAAAGTTCTATGATAATTGTAAGTTATTTTATTTGATCCTTATATTTAGTTGTTACTTGACTATATGTTTTCCTCAGCTGATCCCTTTTTTTTAAAGCATGATCTCGACTATGACTATAAGCAATATTCAGGCTTGGAAAATTTTGGGAAACTGAGGCAGATTTCTTGTTAAATGGAATTATGGACGTGATATTGACTTGTTAACTGAGCAATGACATCTTCATCATTTCCACTCTCTTTCCTCAAGCTCTCTAGAAAACCTTTGGCGCTGGCTTGGTTACTACAGAGTGACATCACTGAGGTAGCCGGTGGGTGTCACATGCTGCTTTAGAATTCGGCCTTGCGGGATAACACTAAGTAGGAGAATTGGAAAATATATAACCATTTCCCCTTATAAAATGCATGTTGCAAGATAAAAGGGCTATATGAGACAAACAAATAAAGAATCATCAAAATTGGATCGGGTACACATCTCAAAAGTGTCCACTAAAAGTCTAGAAGTGAAGGGGCCCCATCATGCCTCTCCCCTAGCAAAACTCCATGAAAAATTCGACGAAATTTTACAATCAACCATCTACTTGATGTCACCCTCTATTCATTAGTATCAAAACTATAACCAAGGAAACCATGAACATGCGACGGGATTTCCATGACCTTAAGTGACTAGGAGGTGTCCTTGAAGTTCTTCAAGGCTGTAGAAACAGTCTATAATGAGAACGGTGATTGATTTGCTTTTAGGAACAACACACTCAATTGTCACACATGGATAAAGCCAAGAGTGAAACTGAACATATTCTTTAAATCCAATATAAATAAATAATAAAATAAAGGGGGAAAAACACCTTACAAGAATATCATGCCTTCGCCAGAATAGCATAACTTGGTAATTGAATACCTTCTTAGTATCCTCGTTTCTGGGGGAATGGTGTTCAATCGCTCACAACCTTGATAGCCTTGATAACGATAAACTCTTTATACAAGAGCTATTTTCTTAACCACTCACATAAAATTGACTTTGTAAATTCATTTAGATCCTCATAATATATACTATGCCGGTTTATTTGGTAGTGGTTTAAACTAATGTGTTTTAGCAAGTCATAAATAATCGCTTCCAATTAGGGCTTGGCAAAAGGAAAGTGATAGAAAGTAAGGATAGTAGGCAAGCCAAAAGAAAATACTTTCTATGACAAGTACTTGCTTTTCACTTTCCACATGAAAAAATGTGTTTGGTTTAGAATAAAAAAGTACAAAGGAGGATGAGGTGAATAATGGCCTGGCACATATTTATTAATTAATAAACAAAATTGATCAGAGATAAACAAAATTAGGTTGGATATCAAAATGATTTTATTTTTAACTTTTCATTGACTTTCCACGTCTTTGGATGGTGAGAAAAAATGGTGAGTGACTTTCTAAATCCTACGTGAAAGTAAGCCCACTTTTCAATTGCCAAAAACCAAAAATAGTGGAAAGTGAACCACTTTCTTTTTACTTACCCACTTCCCATATTACTTTCTCATTGCCAAACATGCCCTTCAGGTGATAACTTGTTAAGGTGATGAGATGAGCGTAATCTTTATTTCTTATTGGATCTGTAAGTTAGAAAACTCATGAAAGTGAGGCTTCATTCGACTGATACTCTGTTGCTCCGTAGTCTTGGTGTGGTCATTTTCAATAATTTGTTGTATGCTATTCCTGAGAAACAAAATGATGGATCATTATAAAGAATCAGATGGAGATATCATATAAGATTAATGGAATTTTATTTGATGTGAGCGGGTCCAGCAATATATAGAAATCAAATCATTGCCAGCTAATAGGAGAATGGTGTGGAGACAAGAATGATGGATTTCTGGTAAACTATAACATCTAAGATTGCTTATGTTATATATGGGCTGCTTTAGACTTGTTGTGAATAACCTTTCATTAGCGGCTATTACATTAAAACTTTTCTATTTGTTAAATTGTAATTACTTTACAGTGTCTTGGGATTTCTTGTTTTGTGTTCCAAGAATTAAAATAGATAAACCAAGACTCATTTCGTGGCCATCACTCTGCTAGCCTAGTATTTCTAAGTTGATGCTTTTCTCTTGACAACTTTCTTATTGATTGCAACAACTGTGAAAAGGAATATCTTTGATGGTCTCCCCATTTAAGCAACAAGAACACTCTAATATGTTAAGCTTAGTATATACTTTACTTCATTTGATAAGATGAAGGTTCATTTCTTTTTTATATGTAGTATGGCTACCGGACTATTACTTGGAAAGGATAGGAATATGTTACTGTTATCCAATTTATGGCCCATTTTGTGATGGCCAATGAACAAGTTATGCCTAGTCCTTGGCATGAATAACAGAATAGGTTTATGTAACCTGAAATCAGACCGTTGAATCGCTGATAGATAAGAGAAGCAGTTCCAAGAGGTACAAAATTATGATTATTAATAGAATGTTGCTAGACTCAGAATAAACACGAGTACTTTCTGATGAACAAATTTTATTTTGGGAATTTCAGGGTTTATTTGAAACTCTTTCAGAGATCTATGACATCCTTATTTATTCCATGCAATAAATTTTAGCCATCTTTGTAATATTATGTTAACGCAGAGGTAGAGGGATGCGACTTTTGGGAGCCCCTAGTTATTTGAGGTAGAGGGATGCGACTTTTGGGAGCCCCTAGTTATTTTTATTGTTTCTCCATTAATGATTTGCCATATGAACTGTATTTTCCTTTCATTTTGAATTATGCAATTCCTTAGTTACATAAATCTCTAATTGCATTTCATTCTTTTCCAGACAATTGGATCCTTCCAAAAGAAATACAACATTGGTTCTTTTGAGCTCCTGAGCAAAACTGCACCGATACAAGCTGTGTCTCTTCTTCTCTTTGGCCCAGTCATTGATTACTACCTCAATGGACGCAACCTCTTGAAGTACCACTTCTCTACTGGAGCAATTGTAAGTTGCAAGACCAATCATAAGAATGATTTTACTTCCATTATCTTACATATACTTTACAAATTAACTTGTCATCAAGAATATTAATGTATCAGATCACATAAAGGTTTGAAAATATTGGCCCACAAAATGATTTTACTCCATTATCTTACATGGATTTTTACTTTACAAATCAACGTGTCATCATGAATATTAATGTTTTATTATCACATAAAGGTAAGAAAATATCGGTTCATAGTGCACACGAACTATATGCAAAAGCAGTATGATGGGAAAAAAAGGGAAAGGAAAAAAAAACACTTGTCGCGAGGGAGTTATGTGCTACTTGCAGGTAGTAGCCGATAACTTAATGATCTAGTTCTTTTGGCTTTGAAAAGTTCTAGTTTTGTGCACAGAGAACTAGATCATTTAGGTTGCTTGGGCAGTCCCTTTGTAAAGATGGAGTGCCATTCACTTTGTGGGGTTGGCTTTGTTAATTTAACTGAGAAGGTGGTGCTTAATTAAGGCCTGTTGTAATAAGAGGCGGAGCTAGGCACAGAGATAATTTTTAGGCAATTGCTCATATATATATATATTTCCCCCTATAGATTCTGAGGAAATCTTTTATAGTTATTATTATGATAATTTATTTTGCAAGCAATTTGAGTAATCATACTATATTACATGGTGCACACTTCATATAAATAAAAGTAAGTTTCTAAAATTAAATGCTTATATTCGAGTAATGGCGAAACTGATTTTTTTGCATGGATTTGAATTTTTTTATCATTAATTATATATTCTCAAATCGTGCACTTTTTATATCCTTTTAGGAAAAATTTCCGACTCCCTGCGCAATTGTTGTTGTTGAACCTTTCAACCATTTCTAAATACAACCTTTGAATCATTTTGCAGTTGTTTATCCTGCTCTCGTGCGCCCTTGCCGTCTTCTGCAACATGAGCCAATATCTCTGCATCGGTCGTTTCTCAGCCACGACCTTCCAAGTTTTAGGTCACATGAAAACCGTTTGTGTATTGATTTTAGGATGGGTGCTTTTCGATTCGGCCCTCACCATCAAAAACATTCTCGGAATGCTCGTCGCTGTCGTTGGAATGGTAGTCTACAGTTGGGCTGTAGAATGCGAGAAACAGGCTAACTTGAGAATTATTAGTAGTAAGGTGGTCGATGAGGAGGATGCCAGGCTTCTCAAAAACGCGGACTTGGAGCTCGGGCAGACAAAGAGCTGAATTTTTCTGTTACTATTTTTTTCTTAAATTTTTGTTTGTTTGTATGTTTATTACTGTTATATTTATTTTATTTTATTATTTTTGTGTCATAGTTGATGTTATGTTATTAAAATAGTCCAATACCTGAATTGCTAGTTAAGGTGGTGGATGATAATTTGAAGCTTCTCAAAGACATGGACCTGGAGCTTGGACAGAGCCGATTCTTTTTTGTTGTGTTACTTTTCTTTTTTAATTTCTTGTTTATTATCGGTCATTAATTGTATTTTATTTTATTTTATTCTTATTTTATTGTGTTAGTTGATGTTGTTTTAATTATTACAGAAGTACATTTTTTGGTATCCAATTTCTATGGTCCCATGTAAGGTGTATGAATACTGCAATTGAAATTTGATAATGGTTTTATTTATGTCTTATTTGATAATTTTTATTTGGACTCACATTTATATCAAGGGAATGCTTATCAGAGCCCTTTCATTATTACTTTGAGCTTTCCCGCTTTACGTGCTTTTTAATCTTGTGAGAGAGGTTTATGTATAAGATATTCGCAAGCAAATTAATTAGAAATTTGCAAAACTAATCAATGAATTAAGAATAAATCACCATTTTTCAGAATATTGGAAACAAATTAATTAGAAATTTGTGAACTAATCAATGAATGAAGAATTAACATGAATCATAAGTTTCAAAATAATTTGGAAGCAAATTAATTAGAAATTGATAAAACTAATAAATAAATGAAAAATAAGCATGAAACTAATCGATGCATGAAGAATAAACATGAAATCCCATCGGATTCCAACACATTCTGTAGTTTATAATGTTTTTAGTTGTCTTCAATATATGACATATAAATATGTTTACATTACACCGGAAATTGTGTCCAAAATAAACACTCAATCTCAAAATGCAAGTTCTTTGTGCGCAATGAGTTACTTCCAACCTAAACGCTAACGCTTTATAAATATGCGGGGATAGGTGAGCAGCGTAGAAGACAGGGCCAGACGAGATATTGAAAGGCTTGAATTGAGAGGTCGGGTCGGGAAAGAAAGAATAACCCGAAACCCACCGTCGATTGTAGTACTTGATTCGCTCTAGCTTGAGATCCGCTACCATACTCTGTCTACTGAACTGCCTGTACTACCCACGCCTTGTCTTGTCTCTTTCCTACTACTGAGATGCTACTACCAATGCTACTTCACTCACAGCTGTGCACTGATTTGCTCTCTCTTGGTTAGCTATTCCTTGAGTTGAACAATTCCTTAAACACTTGGGTTTGTTATCAACTCCCAATATTTTTACAACAAGACCAATCCATTACAAATGTTATAGGTGGTTTTCACGAGAAATGCATCACTGAAAAATAATGGTTATCCAGTTCACAGGAGTTGCATGATTTCATTTTAGTCAATGAAATGGCTTTGAAGCAATTGGAGCTTTACCACGAAACCATATTATTCCCTCGGTTTAGTTTCTTGCACATTTATAAGGAAAAGAAAAGAGGGTTTGCGCTATTCTTTTCCCATGTAACTAAAAACAAACAAGAGGGGTGTGTCATGTGTGCAAGAAAGAGGCTGTATATTTTATAAAGACATTTTCATTAAAATATACCGTATCCAATTCATTTTGGGGCTATTCCGTTCATGTACAAGAAAATTTTGGGTTACTCAATCAACTCGTGTCCTAAATCGATACTGCCAATTCAAGGAGATAAATGACATTTTAAAAGTTGCACTACTTTTATGGAGTTTGATGGTCATATCAAAATCCTTGACGGTTCTTTTAAAAAAAAAATAGGATAGTTATAGCTTAAAATTAGGAAAATAGGATATTGTAAAATTTAATTAGCAGAATAGGACTGTTTCGGACCATGTAGACGTGGCCCCAAAACCACAAAGCGCCTCATCAAAAAAGGGCGGGATCTAGAACCCACCCTCCCCACTAAAAAGTGGAGGACAGGTTTTACGAACCCGCCCCCCTAAGTGAAGGGCAGGTATCAAGAACCTGCCCCCCCTCCTAATTAGTGGAAGGCGGGTTCTGGGAACCCGCCCTCCCCTATATAGGGGTCCGGTTCCCAGATCCCACAATTTTTTTAAAAAAAAAATCCTTAATTTTAAAAATAAAAAAAACACTATTTTAAAAAAAATCATTAAAAAAATACTTTCTATTTGGATGGATGTGCTTGCCCAATAAGATAGGACTCGAAAGACCGAGTAAAGAGGTTCCAAGAACCCGTCCTTCCCTATATATCAGAGAGGGCGGGTTCCAAAATCCCGCCTTATGTTAAGGGGCAAAAAAAATAAAAAAGACGGGTTTGCCCCAAAATTTTTCTTCAAAAGAGGCAGGGAAAAAAATTTGGAATTTTCATATTAACCAAGAAATTCCATACGCACAAAAATCACACATAAAAATTAATTTACTCCAAAAAATATTACTATGCACATATAAAACCTTATATCAAGTCTCATCAACACTTTAAGTACCTGACATGTCAATTCTCATCAATACACCGACGTGTAAATATTGGATAAGATTGACAGATAAGGGTTATTACTGTTTACTGACGTGTATTTATTGGATCAAATTGACAGATAAGGGTTGTTACTGTTTCTAGAGGAGAAATCCAATACTTAGATCATACTATAAATATCAATGAAGAACACTTTAGTGACAACATACCATAAGTGAAGAAAGCAAAGCAAACGAGTCTAAGTTTTTTCTATCTACTAATGGAAGAATTAGAGAAGATACGAAGAATACATCTACACTAGCAATAAAGTTTCTCAATGGTTACTAAAAGGTGAAAAATATGGAGGAGGAATGACTCAAAAATTTTAAGTGGTTACTAACGTAATTTCTTAATATTTGAAGTCCATTTCGGAGCGCCATACGGTCAGCAACAACCCCGGTATAGTCAGTGCCATCGACAACAGTCGGGGGATTATGAACAAGTGCAACAATCGCAGCAACAACAGTCTTGGAGGACAGGTTTTGCGCAGCAACAGCAGTCTTAAGGACATGATTTGCTCACCAATAGCAGTCCGGGGGGGCAGGTTTTACGCAACAACAGCAGTCTTGGAGGACAGGTTTTGCGTGGCCTTGGATGACAGATTTCGCGCAGCAACAGCAGCAGGAAACCAGGACAGGTTCGTCGTAACAACAGCCCACTCGGAAGACAGATTTTACGTCCTACATACAGTTGTTGGGAGACAGCACATATCCGGAACATGTCCCGCATACAGGATTTGCACAATAACACCAACAACCTATCCCACATACAGGATTTGCACAATAACAGCAACAACCTGTCCAAGACGAAGTTAAAGACGAAACAGAAGAGGAGGTGGAAGAACAAGCAGAAGAGCACACACCACCGTCACTGATAGTGATATCACGTCCGATTCATTTTGCTAAAGTTTATAAAAATTAAAACTTTAAAAAGAATTGAAAAGTTATTGTTCATCCATTATTCTACTCTATCCTACAAACTCTAGTAAGTAAGAAATTACTCATTGATGGATATTGGCAAAGTAGAACAGAGGTTGAAGATGCATGAATCCATAGGAAAATACAGAAAGTAATGCGGAAAGTAAAATGCAGAAAAGTAATGCGGAAAGTAATTGCGACAAAATTTAAAAGAAAGAACTATCTTTTATTGAATAACTATTGCATTACAAAGTTGCTCGTTGAAAAATCAATTTACAAAACCCTAGTTTTCTCTAGATAGCTTGGTTGGTAGATCAATCAATTATTCGATGGATAGTTCGATGTCTTTTTTAGATATATATCTCTCGGTCCTTTATATAGGCTCTGAAATTTGAAAGCCTAGACGTCATATTGAAGTATGTATAAAAACGATCAAGCCCCTGAAGTTTCATATCCTAAGGCCACCATAAGACCGTGCTTCCACCGTCCAAGCCCTCTTTGACCGCGGATCCACCGCCCCACAGTGGAGTTGTGCCTTCAGATTTCTCGTGGCTTCTTCTCTCGATATTTGGAGATCTTTTTGATAAAAATATTCTGAAAACATTTCTTTTAGTCTCTGCGGTTGTGAGATTCTTCAATTTGTTTCTAATTTTCGGCAGATTTGGTTTGTTGAATCGATTTGCTGTGGATCTCTTGCTTGTTTTTTCAGACCTGAGCAGATCTATTATAATGCCTGCACAATATCTCAAATCATATTTTTAGTAGCATTTGTTATATTTGAAATATTATTCCAACCAATTAATTGATATAATATTTTAAGAATATTGGTTAAGATTATTTTATATGATATGCATATTTTAATAATGGATATTTTATTTAAATATGATATGTATATTTTTCCTAATTATATTGATTATAAATTAAGAAACATATGATAATAATCTTTTTACAAATAACCCACATATGTTCTTTATTTACAAATAACACATTTTAGTAATTAATAATAATAGGAAAAATGTTCATACAAATGTGCAATAATTTTGACCGATCAAATACCCCCAAACTTATATTTTGATCGTCCATGCAAACTATTTATTAAAAAGAAAAAGAAAAACCTAGCACACTTTCGTAAGCAACACGATTGCACTTAACTCGTGCAACAAGCCTTTAAACCTCTAGGTGTCTTTAGTAGGAGGAATGTTGTCTTCTGAGGGTTTTCAGTGGATTACACCCACAAAATCCCAAAATAAAAGAAAGAAGGCAAAAATTACATGTAAAGATAAGAACTTAAAAAAGAAAAAACTTGAAAATAAGAGTTTCGAACTACACTAGATTTTAAGTTGTCATGAGCCCTATCTTAATGGTCATGGAAAGATGTCATAAATCATATCATTCCTCAATAAAATATCGTCTTTAGTCTTCCTCCCTATCTTTCCTCCAAACATCGATCATATATATCCCTACGTGTGTGTAAAAGTCATCCCTACATTAGGAGAATTCAATTCAAACTATCATACACTTTGTCTATATTCCTCAGTACTTTTAAGTCGGTGATGTTTTAGATGGATTTTCTCACATATTGTTCATGCGACCGTTAATATTTCTTGATGTACTAACCAACCGATTACTGAATGTGCTCACTTATTAAGGCGTAATTAGCAATATTCTAGTCTTGCAACACTTTTAAGGCTTAGCAGTGACTCCCAAACTAGTTGGTCTAAAGCGCTAGGTGATAAGGCACCTTCGCTATATTTTTTTTATGCTGCCTTAAGTAATTACAAATCAGTGTTCATTTTTCTATACCATTTATATTTTGTTAATTTATATATATATTTTTCATACTAAGGGTTTCAGACAAGAGTATTTAAAGGTATCCTTTATTATCCAAAGTTTTAAGATGTGTGCAAGTGCATATAGTAGGGTATCAACATTCTGAAGTTTGAACTCAAGAATAGGGACTATTTTTCAGACTTATTTCTATCCGCAGACTAGTAATTCCTTCATCTTTCTAGCCCTTAGGAAAAGTTATCATATATTAGTAAATGGGACAAGTGTTAATGACAGTGAAATCCTCTCCCAAACCTGTTTTTGGCTCACAATCGTGCAAAAAATTCCTTTCTTTCAAGAGCCAAAAAATATTTTTCTCCCCCCCAAACTTAATTAAAATAGTGTTTCCACTATTAAGCATTTGAAGTTCAAAGTAAGAGAGGAGAAAATCGCATTAGTAAATACAAGGCTTTACAAAGCCCAAAAACCAATACCAACCATTCAAATATTTTATCAAGATAACACCATGGTTGGTGGAAGATAGTGTAACGGATAGACGTGAAGAAGACCCGAGACTGTATAAGAATGGAGGTTGTATCATGTCTCAAGTAGAAGCGACAAAAATGAGAATAATGATAAGAGATGATGTGGGGAGAAGATAAGAGGTGTAATCAAAAGGTTTTACGTCTCGGTTGGTAGAGACGAAAAAGTGAGTGTAAACGAAAACGAGAATATAAAAGATAAGAAATTGGTGGAATAGTTGTATTCTCGTATGTGATAAGAAAAAGGGTGGCGGTTCAACTTCTTCGGCCTCAAAGGGAGGCGCACGATTTTTCGGTGGAGATTGATTCATCACAGCATCCAAGTCTTCAAGGAACGCGGGTTCTTCGGTGAAAATATTTTCGAAACATTCATCAATGATCCCATCGGAAAGAAAGAAATTGATATCTATATTAGTGGAATAGATAGATTTACTAGAAAAGTTGTGTAGGGTGTTTTCCGTCACCCCATTGAAATGGGAATACGCGTCACTTGTCAGGCATGTACAGATTTCCCCTGCCTAGGACAGGCCAGGGTTTATTGATTGTGGGGATCTGAATCTCCGGCAGCCGCGGACTAAGTTGCCATTAATTACCCCTCGCTTTTGGAGCGAGAGAACCTACGATTGACTGGTAAAACCGGTCATGCGAACTCAATGCGAAGTAATGGTGTTTTTTTTATATATATAACAATGGAGACGTATTCATTTTTTTGTTCCATTTGTAAAAAAAGGATATATATATTTATAAAGGAAATAATACAAAATATTTAAAGAAACATTTTTAAAAAAATAAATATTATTTATAATTTATTTCTTTTTTTTTAAATAAAAAAAATTAAAAAAAAGAAAGGGCCCTCCCACTCACGTGAGGTGGGAAAGAGGCTCCCACTAAATGGGAGCCTCTCCCTCACGTGAAGGCGTGAAGGAGGGGAGAAGCTTCAACTTAGCGGGAGCTTCCTCCCCCTCACGTGAGAGGGGAAAAGCTCCCATTTGGTGGGAGCCTCCCTCTCACGTGAGGGGGGCTCCAAAATTATATTTTTTTTATTTTTATTACATGGAGTTCAACTCTAAAAGAATTTTGTTGTGAAGTTAAACTCCAAAAGAATTTTAAATGTGGAGTTAAACTCCAAAAGAATTTTAAATGGAGTTCAACTCCAAAAAGATTTTTATTGTGGAGTTAAACTCCAAAAGAATTTTAAATAGAGTTAAACTCCTAAAAAGATTTAATGTGGAGTTAAACTCTCAAAAAGATTTTTATTATAGAGTAAAACTCCTAAATAATTTTTTTTGTGGAGTTAAACTCCAAAAGAATTTTAAATGGAGATCAACTCCAAAAAGATTTTTTTTGGTGTGGAGTTAAACTCCACTAAATGGGGATCCTCCCCCTCACGTGAGAGGGGAGAAAGCTCCCACTTGGTGGGAGTTCCCTCTTCCTCACGTGAGAGGGAGCAGGGGCTCCCACTTTGTGGGAGCCTTCCCCTCACGTGAGAAGGAGGGAAAGCTCCCACCAAGTGGGGGCTTCCCTCTCCCTCACATGAGAAGAAGCAAGAGCTTCAAAAGACCCCTTTTTTTGTGATGGAGTTAAACTACAAATTTTTTTATTTGGAGTTAGACTCCCAAAACAATTTTATTCGGAGTTAAACTCCAAAAAAAAAAGATTTTATTATAGAGTTAAACTCCAAAAGAATTTTATTTGTGGAGTTAAACTCTAAAGATTTCCTCCTTTCTCTTTTGAGAAGAAACCCAAAACGGGTTCTCTTGAAACTCCAAGATTTAGATCTTAGATGATAAAAAAAGAGACCCTTTTTCTTCTCTTGATGGAGTCTTGGGAGGTGGGTTTCCCTTCTTCTCCCTCTCTCAAATTGGATCTTGAGGAGGGAGAAGAAGGTAGCGAAAATCTAACCCCTTTTTTTCTTCGATCGGATGTGAGTTAAACTCTTATTCAGTGGGTTTATGGTAAAACTTTATTTAGTTTTTAAAAAAAGACAGCTAAGCTCTTGATTTAATTGGAAAATGAAAAGGAAGAGGAAGAACTTGAGAGAGTGAGGATGGAGGCACAAACCCTAGAGATTTGATGGGGAATGAATTGTATATTTTATTTTATTATCATGTTGCCTTATATAGGCTTACAAATTTACATATAGCCCCTTGGGCTTTACAAAATGACATTTTCCTCATCCCATGCCTCATGTGCTCATTTCTTTTGCACATGAGCCATGGGCTTTATAAAAATTTGGTTTTATGCCCATTTTTCTTACATTCATGCATAAAAAATTACATCAAAATTATTTATTACATGATTTCATTTCGGTATAGGGAAGGCTGGCCGCGGGGCTTGACTTGAGCATGGGCCCACTTGGCCTGGGCTTGGGCCTACCTAGCTTAGGGTTGACTTTGACTTAGTCAACCGAGGTGTAAGTTTTGACCCCAACAAAGAGCTCTCCATCAATAAATGCACACCACACATGTGGGTCGTGTGCATGAAATTGATGGATCTTCTTTCACGTGGAGGCAACTTGATTTGGTTCCCGCTTTTGGGAAGCTGGCACTGCCCTTTTTACGACATGGACGGTCGATGCTTGATGTGTCCCCGAGACGGAGTGTCGGTGTATGACGTATCTCCGAGACAGAGTGTCGGTGTATGACGTATCCCCGGCCCGGAGTGTCGCTGGTTGACGTTTTCCCGGCCCGGAGTGTCGCTGGTCAACGTTTTCTCGGTACGGAAAGTCGCTGGCTGTTCGACTTATCCCCAGCATGGAGTGTCGCTGGTCGACTTGTCCCCGTCATGGAGTGTCACTGGCTGTTCGACTTATCCCTGGCACCGAGTGTCGCTTTCTGTTCGACTTGTCCCCGGCACGGAGTGTCGCTGGTTGTTCGACTTGTGCCCGGCACGGAGTGTCGCTGGTTGTTCGACTTGTCCCCGGCACGGAGTGTTGCTGGTCGACTTGTCCCCGGCACGGAGTGTCGCTGGCTGTTCGACTTGTCCCCGGTACGGAGTGTCGCTGACTGTTCGACTTGTCCCCGGCACGGAGTGTCGCTGGCTGTTCGACTTGTTCCCGGCACGGAGTGTCGCTGGTTGACTTGATTTCGAGGCGGAGCATAATTCCGGCATGGAAGGTAGATGTCCCGAGTCGAAACATGATTTCGACACGGGGTACATTCTGGGACGAAGTATGATTCCACCGCAGAGGTTGTTGGTTTGATTTGATTTGGGTTGACATCAGCATCGCTACACTGGAATATGGTACCAGGAGCGAATCATCATTTGCCATGAGTGGATTTGGGGATTTTGGTTTTGGTTTGGCATCAGCATCGCTACACTGGAATATGGTACTAGGAGCGAATCATCATTTGCCGTGAGGGGATTTCCCTCGTTCCCAGTTTAACGACTTAGAGGTCTTCTGTTCCCAGTTTAACGACTTAGAGGTCATCTGTTCCCAGTCATGATTTCGACACGGGGTACATTCTGGGACGAAGTATGATTCCGCCACAGAGGTTGTTGGTTTGATTTGATTTGGGTTGACATCAGCATCGCTACACTGGAATATGGTACCAGGAGAGAATCATCATTTGCCATGAGTGGATTTGGGGATTTTGGTTTTGGTTTGGCATCAGCATCGCTATACTGGAATATGGTACTAGGAGTGAATCATCATTTGCCGTGAGGGGATTTCCCTCGTTCCCAATTTAACGACTTAGAGGTCTTCTGTTCCCAGTTTAACGACTTAGAGGTCATCTGTTCCCAGTTTAAATACTTAGGGGTCTATTAGATCGATTTGGAATTTCGGGGTAGGGACGGCATCAGCGTTGCTAACACTGAAGCACAGATGCCTGGAGCAATTCATCATTTGTCTTTGCCTGTTGGAGAGCGATGGCTTAGGAGACAGGTTTAGGTCCTTATTACCTAAGGCTTTTCAATTTTATGAGTCGTAAGGGTCTCATAAAAGCATTTTCTCCTTAGAGTCGAAAGGATCTCGTAGGTGTACTTTCTCCTTAGGAGTCGTGGGGACTCCCAAGTGTGTTTTTCCTTTGTGAGTCATAAGGATCCCACGAAGGTATTTTCTTACGAGCCGAGAGGATCTCGTAAGTTTGTTCTCCTCATGTATCGTGAGGACACATGAGTGGGTCTTCCAAAATGGAGCATAATTCCAAGGGCGGAGACCGGCCGCGTGACTGGTGATTGCGGTGGGGCATGAGTGTGATGAGAATTATTTGAGCCCGTGGATTGTATACGGTAGTCAGTTTGGAGACCAACCGTAGGACTGGGAGAATTTTGGGAAATTGGATTTTGGTTGGCGTCTGCATCGCTGCACTGGAATATGGTACCAGGAGCGACTCATCATTCGTCGTTTGGGGATTTAGAATTTGGTTGGCGTTTGCATCGCTGCATTGGAATATGGTACCAGGAGCGATTCATCATTCGCCATTGGGATATGGATTTTGGTTGGCGTCTGCATCGCTGCACTGGAATATGGTACCAGGAGCGGTTCATCATTCGCTGTTGGGACATCCAGGGATTTGAAATTTTGGTTGGCGTCTGCATCGCTGCACTGGAATATGGTACCAGGAGCGACTCATCATTCACCGTTGGGACATCCAGGGATTTAAAATTTTGGTTGGCGTCTGCATCGCTGCACTGGAATATGGTACCAGGAGCGACCCATCATTCGCCGCTGGGAGTTTTTTTTACCGCGATTGCTCTATCATTTCAGCTTTTCTTATCGCGAAGGTCACGATTGCCCTATCATTTTGGCTATTTATTCGCGGTTGCCCCATCATTTCGGCTTTATTTTTCATCTTTATTTTACTCGCTGATTTTTATTGCGAGTTGCCCTATCATTTCGGCTTTTCTTTTTTCTTCTTCTTTTATTTACACACATTTTTTTTACATTCCCAGTTTAACGACTTAGAGGTTGATTGTTCCCAGTTTAACGACGTGGTGGTCGAATCTTTTTAGAGAAAGGCAGATGTCTGACAGAATCAGGTTCCCGAAGGACTTCGGTCTCCATTTGTATGAAATTGGCGGTCGCAGCTTGACTGTTTGTTAACACGCCTTTAGACAGTTCTATCTCTCCTGCCTTGTATTGCTTTTCGACCCAATCTTTGAAGACGAAGCAGTCCTCAATGGCATGACTTATCACTCTGTGATAGGGGCAATATTTAGGGTCGTCGGTCATATTCGCTTCTTGCGGTCTCTTTGATTCTGGCAATTGTAGAGCGTTTCTCAGGGCATCCTTGAATATCTTGTGGACTTTGTCCCTTCTGAAAGAATAGACCTTATCCAGCCTCTCTTTCAGTAGAGATTCTCCTCCCTCTCCGAACACTGGCTGCCGAGGCCGGTTGGCATTAGGCCCGCTCATCTCTCGCTTATTTCGGTTAGCCGAAGTGTTAAAAGATTCAGTATCATCGGAATTTCCGCCTTTGCGATTATCGTCCTTTCGGTTTCTCCAAGACCTATTGTTATTTTGGGAATCCGAAGAGGACTCCTGCTTTGAGCGCTCCAGCATCTGAACTTTCCTGGTCCGCTCTTGGAATGTTTTGAGACCCGCTATGTATAGAAACGGGGCCATCCAATTGTAGAGATTTCCGACGAGGAGGCTGACAGATTGGTCCTGTTCTATCGGCGGTTCACATTTGACGGAGAGATTGCGCCATCGGGTTATAAAATCCGTGTTGCTTTCGTTGTTCTTTGGCTTGGTCCTTACGAGGTCGGTAATGGTGATCTTATGGCTGACACTCATGAACCTTTGTTGAAACAAAGATTCCATTTGGACGAAAGTAGCAACGGAGCCATCTGGTATGCTCGCGTACCGGTCGAAAGCGACATCGTTCAAGCTATTAACAAACTGGCGGAGGAGAAGTGCATCATTGCCCCCAGTATTCCAGCATGAGGCTTTAAAATGGGCGATGTGCTGATTCGCATTTCCCGTCCCATCAAATCTTCCGAATTTGGGGATGACATAGCCGCTAAAAAATTCTACCAAATCATACCGAGCAGGATATGGTCTCCCAGTACCGCTGTTATCCTTTTGCATTTCGGCTTCGGCTACCAATGTTTTGACTTTGTTGGCAACCAAATCCATGATTTGATCTTGAGTCAGCGGGCTACTATCATCGGTATCTAAGACATTTCCCGAGATAGGATGCGACTGACTTTCATGCGGTCCGCTCACCTTTGGATTTGAGGGAATAGGCATCGGCTGTCTCGGGACACCGTTTCTCGGTACATGAGCAGAACTCTGCGCTTGATTGACGGCTGAGAGGCAACTTGGGCCGTGAGCTGCATCACGACATTCATCAAGTCGTCAATTTTGGAGTAAAGTTTGGCCATCTCCTTGTCTTTACTTCTGAGCTGTTTTTGGAGCTCTTGGAGAAATTGCTGCTCTGCGTTCTTGGGACGGAAGATTGGCTCCTCTTCGCTTTCCGAGCCCGACTCCTCATGAACTAAAGGATCTCTATGCTTATCAGCCTCACTGGAAGGATTTTCATTACCTCCCAGAGGATGCTGGTCATGGGAAGTGGCAGCCACATTCATACCAGATTGGATTTGAGATGTGGTGGCCCCGTCCTTGCTCTTGCAGCGCGTGCCCACCATATAGACAGTGTGGACCACATATCCAGCCATCTCTTTATCTTTGGCGGGGTAACCCTGTTCTTCGAACCTCATGAAGTTCAGCCTAGCAGGAGCCCTAGCCCTTTTGTTGGCTCTGTATCTGAGCCTTTTCTGTTATAGCTTCTCGATTTTGAGGGCTTGGCGGGCATCCGTTATCTAGGAAGCCATTGTGAGACGATTGGCGGGGAGGTTAGAGAAGACACCCGATCGAGCGGTTGTCAGGGGCACCGCCGGAGCTTGCTCGAGACGTCTTGTTGCTTTGTTGGTGTTGATGGCCTTGCCCCCAGCTGGGGCCAAGGAAAGTCGTTCAAACACCGATTTGCGTTTGGGTAGTGGTGCCCTCGTGATCATCACATTTAGCCTCTTTCTTTTCGAGGCCGGTCTGTCTGTTACTGGAGCTTGAGCAGCTGGGATGGTGCTAGCTAGCACGAACGGAATAGAGCCAAATGGTAGCAGCGGCTCATCCCACTGTCGCCCGAGACTGGCCGGGAGGACTGTCCTAGCGTCCATCTTTATTGTGTAGGAGATGTGAGCCGTGTTGAGAGCTGAGCTTGTCCTTGGAGACATTTTTGCTGCGTCCGAAGATTGCAATTGGAAATTGTTAACCTGTACAAAGAAGCATGATTTCAGTACAGGAAATCGATATGTATATTGATTGAGTTCGCATGAACGTTTGACCCGAAATATGGGAGGAAAGATAAGTCCTGCCGGGCGTGCCAAAATCTGTAGGGTGTTTTTCGTCACCCCATTGAGATGGGAATACGCGTCACTTGTCAGGCATGTACAGATTCCACCTGCCTAGGGCAGGCCGGAGTTTATTGATTGTGGGGATTCGAATCTCCGGCAGCCGCGGACTAAGCTGCTGTTAATTACCCATCGCTTTTGGAGCGAGAGAATCTCCGATTGACGGGTAAAACTGGTCATGCGAACTCAATGCGAAGTAATGGTGTGTGTGTGTGTGTTTGTATATATAACAATGGAGACATGTTCATTTTTTTGTTCCATTTGTAAAAAAAGGATATATATATTTATAAAAAAAAATTAAATTTTTTTTTTAAAGAAACATTTAAAAAAAATGTTATTTATAATTTATTTCACTTTTTTTTAAATAAAAAAAAATTTTAAAAAAAGAAAGAGGCCCCACTCATGTGAGGTGGGAAAGAGGCTCCCACTAAATGGGAGCCTCCTCCTCACGTGAAGGAGGGGAGAAGCTCCAACTTAGTGGGAGATTCATCCCCCTCACGTAAGGGGGGAAAAGGCTCCTCCCCCTCACGTGTGGGGGGAAAAGCTCCCATTTGGTGGGAGCTCCCTCCCCCTCACGTGAGAGGGAGCAGGGGCTCCTACTTGGTGGGAGCCTCCCCCTCACGTGAGGGGGGCTCCAAAATTATATTTTTTATTTATTTATTTTTATTACACGGAGTTCAACTCCAAAAGAATTTTGTTGTGGAGTTAAACTCCAAAAGAATTTTAAATGTGGAGTTAAACTCCAAAAGAATTTTAAATGGAGTTCAACTCCAAAAAGATTTTTATTGTGGAGTTAAACTCCAAAATAATTTTAAATGGAGTTAAACTCCTAAAAATATTTAATGTGGAGTTAAACTCTCCAAAAAGATTTTTATTGTGGAGTTAAACTCCAAAAGAATTTTTGTTGTGGAGTTAAATTCCAAAATTTTTTTAAATGGAGTTCAACTCCAATTTTTTTTTATTTGGTGTGGAGTTAAACTCCACTAAATGGGGAGCCTCCCCCTCACGTGAGAGGGGAGAAAGCTCCCACTTGGTGGGAGTTCCCTCTTCCTCAGGTGAGAAGGAGCAGGGGCTCACACTTAGTGGGAGCCTTCCCCTCACGTGAGAAGGAGGGAAAGCTCCAACTTAATGGGAGCTCCCCTCTCCCTCACGTGAGAGGGAGCAGGAGCTCCAAAAGACCCCTTTTTTTGTTATGTAGTTAAACTCCAAATTTTTTTATTTGAAGTTAAACTCCCAAATCAATTTTATTCGGAGTTAAACTCTAAAAAAAAAGTTTTTATTATAGAATTAAACTCCAAAAGAATTTTATTTGTGGAGTTAAATTCCAAAAGATTTCCTCCTTTCTCCTTTGAGAAGAAACCCAAAATGGGTTCTCTTGAAACCCCAAAATTTAGATCTTGGATGATAAAAAAAGAGACTCCTTTTCTTCTCTTGATGGAGTCTTGGGAGGTGGGTTTTCCTTCTTCTCCCTCTCTCAAATTGAATCTTGAGGAGGGAGAAGAAGGTAGCAAAAATCTAACCCCTTTTTTTCTTCTGTCAGATGTGAGAGTTAAACTCTTCTTCAGTGGTTTTATGGTAAAACTTTATTTAGTTTTAAAAAAAAGAGAGCTAAGCTCTTGATTTAATTGAAAAATGAAAAGGAAGAGGAAGAACTTGAGAGAGTGAGGATGGAGGCACAAACCTGAGAGATTTGATGGGGAATGAATTGTATATTTTATTTCATTATCATGTTGCCTTATATAGGCTTACAAATTTACATATAGTCCATTGGGCTTTACAAAATGGCATTTTGCCCATCACATGCCTCATGTGCTCATTTCTTTTGCACATGAGCCATGAGCTTTACAAAAATTTGGTTTTATGCCCATTTTTCTTACATTCATGCATAAAAAATTACATCAAAATTATTTATTACATGATTTCATTTTGGCATGGGTAAGTCTGGCCACGGGGCTCGACTTGGGCATGGGCCTACTTGGCCTGGGCTTGGGCCCACCTGGCTTGGGGGTTGACTTTGACTTGGTCAACCGGGGTGTAAGTTTTGCCCCTTTCTTTTTTTTAAATTTTTTTATTACATGGAGTACAACTCCAAAAGAATTTTGTTGTGGAGTTAAACTCTAAAAGAATTTTAAATGGAGTTCAACTCCAAAAAGATTTTTATTGTGGAGTTAAACTCCAAAAGAATTTTAAATGGAGTTAAACTCCTAAAAAGATTTAATGTGGAGTTAAACTCCCCAAAAAGATTTTTATTGTGGAGTTAAACTCCAAAAGAATTTTTGCTGTGGAGTTAAAATCCAAAAGAATTTTAAATGGAGTTCAACTGCAAAAAGATTTTTATTTGGTGTGGAGTTAAACTCCACTAAATGGGGAGCCTTCCCTTCACGTGAGAGGGGAGAAAGCTCCCACTTGGTGGGAGTTCCCTCTTCCTCACGTGAGAGGGAGCAGGGTCTCCCACTTTGTGGGAGCCTTCCCCTCACGTGAGAAGGAAGGAAAGCTCCCACTTAGTAGGAGCTCCCCTCTCCCTCACGTGAGAGGGAGCAGGAGCTCCAAAAGACCCCCTTTTTTATGATGGAGTTAAACTCCAAAAAAATTTATTTGGAGTTAAACTCCCCAAAAAATGTTTTTATTATAGAGTTAAACTCTAAAAGAATTTTATTTGTGGAGTTAAACTTCAAAAGATTTCTTCCTTTCTCTTTTGAGAAGAAACCCAAAACGGGTTCTCTTGAAACTCCAAGATTTAGAACTTGGATGATAAAAGAAGAGAACCTTTTTCTTCTCTTGATAGAGTCTTGGGATGTGGGTTTCCCTTCTTCTCCTTCTGTCAAATTGGATCTTGAGGAGGGAGAAGAAGGTAGCGAAAATCTAACCCTTTTTTTCTTCGATCGGATGTGAGAGTTAAACTCTCCTTCAGTGGGTTTATGGTAAAACTTTATTTAGTTTTTAAAAAAAGAGAGCTAAGCTCTTGATTTAATTGGAAAATGAAAAGGAAGTGGAAGAACTTGAGAGAGTGAGGATGGAGACACAAACCCTAGAGATTTGATGGGGAATGAATTGTATATTTTATTTCATTATCATGTTGCCTTATATAGGCTTACAAATTTACAAATATCCCATTGGGCTTTACAAAATAGCATTTTGCCCATCTCATGTCTCATGTGCTCATTTCTTTTGCACATGAGCCATGGGCTTTACAAAAATTTGGCTTTATGCCCATTTTTCTTACATTCATGCATAAAAAATTACATCAAAATTAATTATTACATGATTAAATTTTGGTATGGGGAAGGCTGGCTGCAGGGCTCGACTTAGGCATGGGCCCACCTGACTTGGGGTTGACTTTGACTTTGACTTGGTCAACCGGGGTGTAAGTTTTGACCCCAACAGGTTGAAAGTGTCAAGGTCAATGTGTTGCGCACCAGAATTCAAAACACCCGATTCGTCAGAAATTATGGAGGTAGGAAACTCGAAAGATCGTCTCTCTCGTTCTCAAAAGAGTCTAAATTAAGTGGTATTTCAAGAATCATAGAACTTGAAATATCGGAGTGTGGTTTATCAAATCTCGGTGGAATTGATAGAAGATGAGAAGAACCAAAGAATGCGTGTAATGAAATGGGTAAACGAATTTGGGTGTCGAGCATTGTTGATCCAGATATGGGAGATGAAGGATAAATATCGTTTTCCATATCGGATAGATTGATGATAAGAATATGATCGGTTAAATGCATAGGAAGATATTCACATTCGATGGAAGGGACATGATGGGTCGGGGAATCCAACTCATCCAACATTGCGAGTTCATCTTCAAAAATATTCTCATCACTGATCTCACTAGCACTTTCAGTCAAATCAAACGAATAGTTGTTTAAAAATTCATCAATTATATTATTCTCAATTGATGGATCACTAGGTTTACTTGATGAGATTGGAAGGTTTGAAATGTCAAGTGTAGTCGGATAAGGATCAGTTTGATTTGAAATGGTGTAAGACTCTCTTTCACACTTATGACCGAAAAAGTCAAACATGTTATTCTTAGGCACCTCATCAATTAGATCATTAAGCGGTTGATCATCAATTACATTCTGTTGGATTTCAGGATGGAAGGTGTTCAGATCAAAAGAATTGGTTCTGATTCGACTTGAAGGGATCTCTGGTTCTTTCTCACTATTCAATTCCAACTCTATTTCAAGACTAGACATGGTTTGTGAAGAAGTTTCAATGAAAGATTCTCTTTGAACCGTGGAACTTCCTAATTAATGTTCAGAAGCACTGTCTAGATAAGGTGCAACAGTTGATATGGTTGGAATGCGTTTAATTGTTGGTTACGGGCGAGTTCAATGTGTTCCGCAATAGAAATGTGTTTACGAATTGCCACATTAGCCTCAAGAAAAGTATCAACATGAGAGAGTGTGAAAGTTTGGTACCGTTGATAAGAGTTAGATGGTTGTATCCAAATTTCATAAATAAGATTAGGATCAACATTTTCATATGAAGAAGATTGAGATTGGTTGAATTGTTGGCGGCTGGCTTTTGCAATTTGCTCAGCAATGGTCATGGGTTGAAAAGTTGCCATTTTCGCCTCAAAAGGAGTATCAATATTTTCATATGGAAATGATTGTAATTGTTGTCCTGAGGGTTTTGGAGTAGTGAAAGGTATGAAACATTGTCTACGGGTCTTTGCAATATGCTCAGCAATGGACATGGGTTTAAAAGTTTCCTCACTAGCTTTAAAAGAATTATCAACATAAGAAGATGTTGAATTTTGATACGGTTGATAAGAATTTGAGTGAGATGTCCAACTGTTATTTCTAGAGCGTTCTATCCTATCCCTTAAAGAAATGGTGGGGTCGGAATTTCTACCAAAGCAATAACGATATAAAGAAATATCTGGCCGTGTATAACAAAGTTCGCCAAGAGTTGGTCGGTTCAGGTTACCCATCTGAAGAGAATGAAAAGAATTTGAGGGTGAAAAGAAAAGATGATGAAATGGTGGGGGGGGGGGGTTTAAAGTTTTTTTTTTGGATTTTGAAATTGTTTTTGCTTAGGGACTCGACTCAACCAATTACAAACGTGCACAAACAATCCCTAAAACTAGGATTACTTAGGTCAAGTCACTAGACCGTTTCTAGACTTCCAAAGGACAAGACGTATGATCAATCCTCTACCACCTCCTTATCAATCTTGCAGCCAGGTAAGTTCCAAGTAAGTGGGAGATATCCGCTATACGAATCACCGAAATAGCGTGCCTAATTAAATAAACCACTTTCCTTAGTCACAGTTGCCTTAGACACCACAAGAGAAATGCGGATAAGTAATACATTATCCACAACTCTTCTTTATCCTAATTGAGCGCGACAGTCCTCAAAGGTTTGGTCTAAATATTTTTTATTAATGTAGGGTGATACTATGCTCGTTTGTGATTTGCGGGGCCTACGAAGGGTGATGAAATCCTCACCTAATCTGAATTTGGGTTTCTTGTCCCTTAATGTCCGTTTTAAATATGCAAAACAAACCAAAAACTAAAACACGCACAAAGATTTTTTAGCGGCACTGTTTGCAAAGAATTCTGCAGATAAAAACAGTTTATTGGAGGTTTAGAGGAGAGAGGAAGATGATAGGAAAATACCATAAAATTTTTGGGGGTCAACTTCCCAATATGACCGCGCTTCCGCCGTCAAGAACTTGTTTGGGCCACGGTTCCGCCGTTGTATGTTGGAGTTGTGTCTTCAAATTTTTTCTCAGCATGCCAATGCTCCTCTGGTCCATGTTCCCTGATTAAAAATCAGAAACTACCTCAATGATGTATCATGTGCTCACACGTGACCAATGGTCACGTGTTGACACGTGACCAATGGTCACGTGTTGACACGTGATAGTTAAAACAGAAATGAAAATAAGCGGCTGAGAAATGGACTCAATTAGGGGTCACGTGCTCACACGTGACCAAGGGTCACGTGCCAGCATGTGACAGGCTTTGAAAGCCTTACAGTTTAATAAAATTAAATTCTAAATTGCTCTAAATCTTTCCAAATGGAAAAGGGTTATGGAGAACCGTTGGATTAAAAATCCAGGGGTGATTAAAAATCACCAATTTATGGAAAAATCTTAGACAAGGAAAGATTTCCCTAAATCTCACCAAAAATAACAAACAGAATATCTTTGGATTTGAAATCCAACGGTGAATAAAATTCACTAAGAGATCCAAAGGATCATATTAATTATGAAAAAAAAACCCAAATCTTTCAATGAGAGATTTACGAAACAAATTAATTCTTTTCCTTTTCTTATAAATAGGAGCCCAGAGGAGAAGAAAGGGGAGAATTTTTGGAGATATAGAATTTTGGAATCTTGAAATTTCAGAGAGAAAAGAAAGGAGAATTTAATTCTCAACAAAAAAAACCCTTGGTGAGAAAAAGAAGGGGATAAAAATTTCAAAAAGAGAATTTAATTCTCAAATCTAAGAGTTTAACTCTTCTACAAGAAAAAAGAACTTAGTTCTTTCTCTAGTTGAAGATCTGCAGAAGAAAATCTCCCCATAGGTTGAGAGTTTAATTCTCATCGGGTTGAGATTTTGCCATGCAGATCCAAGACTTAGAGGGAGGATTGAGTTCAGAGAATTTAATTCTCCTAAATTTATAGGAATTTAATTCCTCCAAGATAGATTAGGGTTTAAACCCTATCCGAGAATTTAATTCTCCCAATTTACAGGAATTCAATTCTTTCATGATGAAACTAGGGTTTAACCCTAATTGAGAATTTAATTCTCTCAAATTCATAGGAATTTAATTCCTCTTAAAATGAAATTAGGGTTTCACCCTATACAAGAATTTAATTCTTTTACATATATGGGAATTTAATTCCTCTAAAAAAGGAAATTAGGGTTTAACCCCACATAAGAATTTAATTCTTGCACAATAGGAATTTAATTCCTCAAAAATCATAATTAGGGTTTAACCCTACAAGAATTCAATTCTTAAAAATAAGGAGACTTAAAAGATCTTTTTGCATGAAAAGAATTAGTGATCAGCGCACAGATGTCCATCACGTGTCAACACGTGATGTTCAAAAATAAACATAAAAAAAGTGTTTAACAATTGATTACAGAACGAAGTAAAGGGATCTGGTCCCACCTTTGGGCGCCCTCACGTGTCCCCACGTGACCCTTTTTTCTTTAGTGTTTAACACTAATTCGAGAGCTTTATTCCCAGTGTTTAACGCTGATTGTCTTCTAGTGTTTAACACTAATTTGAGAACTTTACTTTTAGTATTTAACACTAATTTGAAAACCTTATTTCCAGTGTTTAACACTGTTGTTTTCTAGTGTTTAACACTAATTTGGGGATTATATCTCCAGTGTTTAATATTGTTGTTCTCTAGTGTTTAACACTACTTTTAGCTAAATTGGCTAATCCTCCAGAGGCAAAAGTCATCTCTTCAACTGAATCTCAAAATTGAGTAAAATTCAGAGTCACAATGTTCACTGCTCAATCAAAGATAAAAAATGTTACCAAAGCCCTCAAACTCTTGTTTAACATTGCTAAATAATATGGGCTGAAACCAGACAAATGTCTAATGGTCCAACAAAGGGCCAATATTCCAAACTCAATTGGACTTAGCCCAAGTTGGCCATAAGTCCTCAATTCAGACTTAACTGAGCCATTGTGGTCATAATATAATTAATTGGTCTTAGTTCCAAATTGGACTACAGATCACTTAATCCACCTCGGTTCAAGGGTACATCTCTTCACTCCTTTGATATTTGTCGTTGTAATTCCTCAACGTCTTCAAAGAGGTGACGGGTCCCGACAACCACACATTTCATGGACTGTGGGGTCCTTAAACTCACGGACTATGATGTCCTTAATCTCGACCGTGATGTCTTTAAACTAACATTGGACTGTGGGGTCCTTAAACTCACGGACTATGATGTCCTTAACCTCGACCGTGATGTCTTTAAACTAACATTGGACTGTGGGGTCCTTAAACTCACGGACTATGATGTCCTTAACCTCGACCGTGATGTCTTTAAACTAACATTGGACTGTGGGGTCCTTAAACTCACGGACTATGATGTCCTTAACCTCGACCGTGATGTCTTTAAACTAACATTGGACTGTGGGGTCCTTAAACTCACGGACTATGATGTCCTTAACCTTGACCGTGATGTCTTTAAACTAACATTGGACTGTGGGGTCCTTAAGCCCACGGACTATGATGTCCTTAACCTCGACCGTGATGTCTTTAAACTAACATTGGGCTGTAGGGTCCTTAATGTTGGAGATAGTGCCCTCATAGTCGATTATTGGATTACAGGCACGTGATTGCAATGATTGAGGGAGGACCTATCCCGGTAGGACAGTCTTACTCAAGATGATAGTATGCTATCTGGTTTACCTTTATCATCGTGTACTGCTTTAGGTGACATGACAGATCACTATTGCACGTTGATAGAGCCCCTAGGATTCTTGCTTGACTACCGGCAGTATGAGGGCGATCATATACGTGGGAGCTGGTAGTCTATAAGCACATCCTTAAAAGGTCCCTAGTCGTGGGAGTTTCGAGACAGGGCATCGATACTCCAGAGTAGACTAGTGTATACAGTCGAGACCCCGACGAGGGGCGGTGGCCGGTCTCACAAGCCATTGGTGTCAGTTGGTTCACCTAAGATGTATACAGGTGCTCATTGGGTTATGAGTACACCGGACAGGACTCGCCGGGAACATGCTAGTTGGTCTTATACCTGACGTCAGATAGCAGTTCCCAGGTGACATGTGTACAGGTTAGTTCATCGACCTGGGGATCGTCATTTGTCTCGTGTGAGTTCCCACTGTACTTTGATTACTACCCTACCACGGCTCAAAGGAGTCGTGCAAACAGGTTTTAGTTGGGTACAGTCCCGAGCCACATGGAGGCAGTGAGCGGATCTTCAGGGGTTCGTCTCTCCCGGTATTGGGGGTGAGGTCGCGCTGTGTCAAGGAGAGCCATTACACGAAGACCTTGGCCAAGGCAGGAGATTTACTGGTAGGTATTCCAGTAGTATCTCAGGGTGTTCTGGGCTACACTCCGACACGACTTGTACCGCTTTTGGGGGTCTGACTTTTACCAACCCCCTAGGCCCGCCATGCGATGCTCATAGACGAACGGACCGGACTGTACGGATATTGTCACTGACAGGCTCAGTTGGGTGTCGGGGTGAGCTTCCTCATCGACGTCCCTTTTAGTCAATAGCTGGTGGCCCGTCACGTATTGGCTTATACCTCTGACGTGCTAGTGGTTAAATCCACAGCCATAGTATTGACGAGTCTTTAGAGTCCACCACACTTTCAGTTACTCAAGCTTTCGGGCGAAACGCTGTAGAGGCCGTATGGAGATATGGCAGGGTCCGATCAGATACGTGCGGTATTGCACGGATCAGGATCGGACGGTTTTGTGCTAGTGGCCGTATAGTTATATGGCAGTGTTCGATCAGATACGTGCGGTATTGCACGCATCAGGATCGGACGGATATTACTAGCCGGCTTTGGCTTAAGCCGGTCCTAGTTTAGTACAGTGTAGATTTTGTCTCATTGCATTTGTATCCGGACGGAATACAAATGCGGGTGTGTATGCACAGTGTGGGGTTTTCCTGTAATTTATTACGGGACCAGTTTTCTAGAGTTGCCATTTTGCTTTCCGTTCCGGCCGGTTTTCCTTTGTTCTTTCCCGGCCGGACTTTTTCGATGGAGGGGGTAATTTGCAGTTTTGCAAATTACACTTTGTGGAGGATTTATTTGCATAAGGATTAATTATGAAAGCATCTTTGCTTTTCTTGCATTCATTGTGATTAGAAAGGATTTGAGGTTGATAAGAAAGATTGTTATGATGATGTTTAGGATATAGTCACCTTTCTACTTTTCCTACACTCACCTTCCTTCTATGGTTATGCTTCATATTCATTCCTCCACCTTATTCTTCTCACTTGATGAAAAAAAAAATGGTAGAAAGAAAGAAAGAAGAAAAAGAAAAGAGAGAAAGAAAAAGAATGAGAGAGTTCATCTTAGTTTTGGGAGGAATTCTTCATCTCCTTCTTCTTCTTGTTTTGGAAAAATGAAAGTACCATTTTTCCTAATCCGATTCCTCCATCTATGGCAACCAACCCCAAAGTGAGCTATGATTCTACACTACACTTCCTACAGCATATCTTGAGCATGTCGAGTTGCCGGCTTCATGCGCGAGTTGCCTCGGTATTGAGGTGGGAGCCCGTAAAAGTATCCGGCTTCGTGGTGCCCTTTCCGACGAGGAGGAGACGGACGGAGATCCCGCGAGGAGATCGGAGTGGAGATGAAGACCGGAGGACTTGGATCGTATGGTATACTTCTCTACCCCCTCTCTAGATAGCTTAGACTAGTTTAATGGCACGATCCGGGGTTTAGTGCGCGGTGGTGCCGGTTTGCAAAGTCCGCAAAATTTAAGTTTACCACCGTTTCCGCGTTTGGCCGTCGGATTGACGGCCGGGGCGCCGCCGTGCACTTACACTTAAGCCCACAGACTATGATGTCCTTAACCTCGACCGTGATGTCTTTAAACTAACATTGGACTGTGGGGTCCTTAAGCCCACGGACTATGATGTCCTTAACCTCGACCGTGATGTCTTTAAACTAACATTGGACTGTGGGGTCCTTAAGCCCATGGACTATGATGTCCTTAACCTCGACCGTGATGTCTTAAAACTAACATTGGACTGTGGGGTCCTTAAACTCATGTACTATGATGTCCTTAATCTCGACCGCGATGTCTTTAAACTAACAATGGACCGTAATGTCCTTACACTAATTATGGACCGCAAAGTCCCTAAACTAAACAATAGAGCCTAAATGCTTTTTTGTTGGATCTAAATGATCCTGTTAAGTTGATCTTAGTCTAAAATTAGACTAACGTATCATTAACAAATGTTTAAGTTGATCTTAGTCTCAAATGAGGCTAACGTATCCTTAAACCCAACCCCCCAAACCCAAATCTAAGAAAGATACGGATTTGGACTAGCCCACACCCTACGGGCGACAACACAAATTAGTCTCCGTATACAATCCACGGGCAACCAAACACAAAACAAACACCCACGACACGAAGTGACCATCTGGAGAAGGAGAAAGTTGTTACCGCGATGCGGTAGCGTAATTAACTGCAGGGGCTTGCGCCTGCTGGGAAGAGCGTCCCTACAATCAAAAACCCCTCAAGCGAGGGGGAATCTGACGAAGTCTGCTACATCGGCTACATCCGTTTAAACCTTCGATACATGGTGCCATAAATCAGCTTGGCATCTTCGGAGAGGTGGATGGATAGCACCAATTAGCATCTGCCCCAAAATTCAGGCTAGACATTTATCACGTCTTTGCCGCGTCTTTCGGAGGGAAACAGTCCAATTTGAAAGTCTCTGAATCTCTGTTAGTTTGCTCCAATTACTCCAGATTTCCTTATAAAATTCGCACAAGAATCGTTAAAAACACAAAATACGGTTTTGGTTCTCTTTTTATTTTTATATTTCTGGTATTTATAAGAAATCAACCCGAATAACAAGAAAAATATTACGACCGTTTCCCCGGCAATGGCACCATTTGATTGATCGTGAAAAGTATGTCTATGTGTGTTGTAAATTACCGCAATCAATAATGGTGTCGCAATAGCTAGCCACTAGTGAGTACGGGTCATCCACAGAGAAATAGTGAAATGCTTTTCTTATTTTAGACGAGTTGATAGGAGAAAGGTGGAGTTTTGATCGTTTATTATTAAGAAGATTTGAAAAGTTTATAATTAAAAAGAGCTTATAGGGTTTATATGATTTAGCAGTTAATGGACGGAGTTTAAAATAATTCTTTTTATCATTTAATTATTTAATACTAGGAAAATAGCGATAAATGTGAATTGGGGTTCTTGGAGGGAATTAGGGTTTCCCTCTATTGTCTCTTGTCCTTCCATTGATCCCTATTTGTCTCAAGCCCTTAACAAAACGATTATTAACGAATCTTAAATCGTGGTCATGACTATCATGAATTGATAGCACGCCCGATAAGAGGGTTAATATTCATTTTGCTAAAGTTTATAAAAATTAAAACTTTAAAAAGAATTGAAAAGATATCGTTCATCCATTATTCTACTCTATCCTAGAAACCCTAAGAAGCAAGAATTTACTCGCTCATGGATATTAACGAAGTAGAAGAGATGTTGAAGATGAATGAATTTATAGGAAAATACAGAAAGTAATGCGGAAAGTAATGCAGAAATTAAAATGCAGAAAATAATGCGGAAAGTAAACAAGACAAAGTTTAAAAGAAAGAACTACCTTTTATTGAATAACTATTGCATTACAAAGTTACTTGCTGAAAAACCAATTTACAAATCCCTAGTTTTCTCTAGATAGCTTGGTTGGTAGATCAGTCGATTCTTCCATGGATAGTTCGATGTCTTTTTTAGATAGATAGCTCTCGGTCCTTTATATAGGTTCTGAAATGTGAAACCCTAGACATCATGTTGAAGTATGTATAAAGACGATCAAGCTCCTGAAGTTTCACAGCCTACGGCCTGTAAGTCTATGTTACCCACCTCGGTGCTTAACGGGGAGGCGGAATAGGTAAAAATCGAATTTTTTTCCTCAAAGGAAACATAGACAAACTATGAAGGATCTTTGCTAAACGAAAACTAACAAACTAATACGGAGTTTTAACTACTAGGTTAGATGGTTATACCTAGTTCTTGAACTCCTTCTCTTCTTGTTGTGGTCCTCCTTGTTGTGAGCTCCTTGGAGTGGTGTAGATGGCTCCTCTTCGTTGTCTTCTCTAGGTCAAAGAACGATCCACCCGAAGGCCTCTACCTTGAGCTCCTACCTCAACAATGAAGTAACTAGAGTGCTTGGCTTGCTACACTGAGAACCCTAGAATGAGTAGAGAAGTATTTTGGTGGTTTAGTCTCAAAGCTTTGATTTTCAACACATGAAACACTTAAGCCTTTTGAGAGAGGAAGAGGGAGAGCAAACCACGAGAGAGAAAAGTTATATGAGAATGAGAGGATAAACTCTCATATGAGGAAAATATGATAATAATAATATTAATTAGGATAATTGTGATGGTGTGTTTATTTGACCATTATCATATCACATTTAATGCTAAGCATGCTCACAAAAATATCTAAGTCAACATGGGTCAACTTGGTCAAATGGTCGAACCAACATTAGCCATGACACAATTAACTCTAATTAAAACTATTAATCATTTTCCTCCTTCTCATTATGGTTTTGATCAAGTCAATGGTCAAAACCCTAATGAGGTGTCTCCCTATCCGCCTCTGTCAACTGTACATACATACCCGCATCCGTGTTCCATAGAAACACGAATACAATGAGACTAGACCAATTCCAAAACAAATACTAGGATCTGGCTCAAACCAAAGCCCACTAGTATTAACTGCCCGCACACCAAACGTGCACAAGTGCGCGTATGTGAACGAACCCTGTCGTAAAACCATACGGCCTCTACTTCGTTTCGCCCAAAGGTGAACAACCCTCTGTGTGCGACTCTAAAGACTCGACACTACGCTGGCAGTGGGTTTAACCACAGGCCGCAAGTGGTACTAGATGTACGTAACGGTCCCCAGGTAGATGTCGATAAGAAGACCGATGAGGTGAACCCATCCGAACTCCTACTGAGCCTGAATGTGACAATCTCCGTACAGTTCGGTCTGTTCGTCTAAGAGTATCGCATGTCGGGCCTAGGGGGGCGATAAACGTCAGACCCTAATAGCGGTACAAGTCGTGTCGGAGTGTAGCCCAGAGCACCCTGAGAAACTACTGGAAACACTATCGGTAAATCTCGCTTGCCCTGGCCAGGGACTTTATGTAATGGCTCTCCTAGACACAGCGCGATATCAACCCCCAATACCGGGAGAGACGAATCCTGTCTAACCGTCACTGCCTCCAAGTGCTTCGGGACTGCACCCAACTACTACCTGTTTGCACGACTTAATAGAGCCGTGGTTGGGTAGTAATCTAAGAACAGTCGGAACGCACTTGAGGCGAAGTAACAGTGTCAAGTCAACGGACTAAGCTGTACTCATGTCACCTGGAAACTGCTAACTGACGATAGGTATAGTACCAACCAACAGTTCCCGACGAGTCCTGTCCAGTATACTCATAACCTAATGAGCACCTGCATACTATCTCCAGTACGACGTACTGATGGCTGTGGGACAGACCATCTCCCCAGCTGGGATGAGAAGCATACACACTAGTTTACTCTGGAGTATCGATGCCCTGTCTTGATAATCCTACGACTAGGGACTTGTATAACGATGTGCTTGTAGACTACCAACCCCCACAAGTGTGATTGCCATCACAACGCTGGTAGTCAAGCAAAGATCCTAAGGGCTCTATCAATATGTATTAGCGATACGTCAAAAGAAACATATACACATATTAAGATAGATACAAACCAAGTAGCATACTACCATGTCGAGCAAGGCTGTTATAAATCTGTATATATATATCCCAAGCTTCCAAAATGTAATATACAAACTAGTACTATACAATAATGGCCTCTAGGGCATATCACACTAACACGGCCACCATAAGACCGCGCTTCCGCCGCCCCAAGCCCTCTTTGACCGCGGATCCGCCGCCTCCAGCGGAGTTGTGCCTTCGGATTTCTCGTGGTTTCTTCTCTCGATATTTGAAGATTCTTTTGATAAAAATATTTTGAAAATATTGCTCTTAATCTCTGTCGTTGCGAGATTCTTCAATTTGCTCCTAATATTCGGCAGATTTGGTTCGATTTGCTCTAGATCTCCTACTTGTTTTTCTGACCTGAGCTGATCTATTATAATACATGTACAATATCTCAAATCATCTTATTAGTAGCATTTGTTATATTTGAGATATTATTCCAACTAATTAATTGATATGATATCTTAAAAATATTGGTTAAAATTATTTGATATGATATGCATATTTTAATAATGGATATTTTATTTAAATACAATATGCATAATTTTTCCAATTATATTAATTATAAATTAAAAAACATATGATAATAATCTTTTTATAAATAAATTCACATATGTTCTTTATTTACAATTAACACCTTTTAGTAATTAATAATAATAGGAAAAATGTCCATACAAATGTGCAATAATTTTGACTGATCAGTCACATACATAGGACACAGTAGAGTCGTCGAGTCAGCCCAAGAGGCATATGCTTATGTCAAGCCTTCTCAGTTTGAGAAAGGAAAACGGAAAGCGCACTGCTACAATAAGGAGTTGCCCCTACGGATATAAGAATTCGTAGGGTCAACTTTTTATTGCCCCTACGGATTAATCCGTAGGGCCGTCGGTTTGCCCCTACGGTACCCACCGTAGGAGGATAAATAAATTTAAAAATATTAAAATGTAATCTTTTATTTGGCCCTACGAAGCCGCAAAAGAAAGCTTTATGGATTAATCCGTAGGGGCAACAAAGGGTTATACGGATTAATCCGTAAGGGCAACAAAGGGTTATTTAAAAAAAAAATAAAGCTCAATAATTTCCCACCGCCCCTAAATTTTCCCACCAACTCCCGCGCGATCGATCACCCGCCTCCTCCACTCTCTCGTCCCTAAAATTTCCTGCCGTCGCCACCACACTCTCGTCATCGTTAGCACCATAGTCTCATCACCACACACTCATCGACCTCTTTGCCGTCATCACAGTCTCGTCGAGCTCCATCCCCGGTCTCCTCCACCTCGTCGAGCTCTTTGCCGCAGGCAAAACTACTACCGAGGTGAGTTAATTTCCATTTTGAACTTATAATTATGCTTTTTTGTGTTATTGTTGATTTTAGGGTTAGGGTTCGGTTGATTGGGGGTTAATTAGGGTTAGGGTTAGGGTTAATTAGGCAGGGTTAGGGTTAGGGTTTGGTTGATTTTAGGGTTAGGGTTATAGCTAGGGCCGGTTAATTGGGGTTTAATTAGGGTTAGGGTTCGGTTGATATTTAGGGTTAGGGTTAATTTGGTAGGGTTAAGGTTAGGGTTAGTTTGGGTTAATTAGGTAAAATAGGGTTGGTGATGATTAGGGTTAGGGTTAATTAGATTAATTAGGGTTAATTTTTGTTTGGGCTAGGGTTAATTTGGGTTGGGGTTTGGGTGATGATTAGGGTTAGGTTAATTTTGGTAAGGGTTTGGGCTAGGGTTAATTAGGTAAAATAGAGTGTATTTGTGTTAGGGTGTTGATTAGGGTTAATTTGGTTTAATTAACTTAATTTTGGGTTAATTAGGGATAATTTGAGTTAGGGTGATGATTATGGTTAATTAGGTTAATTTGGGTTAATTGGGTTAATTTTGGGTTAATTAGGGATAATTTGAGTTAGGGTGATGATTATGTTTAATTTAGGTTAATTAGGGTTAGGGTTTAAGGTGCACTAGTTTCTTCAGTAGGATACTCGATGATAACGTAAACGTACAACTTTACCGTAAACGTAAGAAAAATTTATCCTAAACTAAAAACTTCGAACCCTTAAAAACGAAACGTAAACGTAAAATCTATTCAAGTTAAAATCAATATATGATACTCGATGATAATATGAAACTTTCATATTCTCATTGATACTCATATGTGAAAATTAAAGTGCCACTTAGTCCCCGTCTATCGGTTAACATACGTTCGATGTTCGTCGTGATATAGAACTATACGAAGGTTGTTAAATATCGGACAGTATAGTTTAGTACTAACAACCGTCGTGTAGTCTATATGACAAGAAGATTATTCGTATGATAACCAATAAATTTTTCCAGTGTGGACAAGTCAGGAATGTATAAAGTAAACACCTGCATTCACTTGTGTTTTCATTCGTTTTGAGTTATTTCGTCGGTACTTTTCCGTTGGTTCTCCATGTACAAAGATAGATTAGATATTCATTTCAATATTGTTTCACAGTATTGAAATGATTATCTATTCTATTATAGTGTACTTGGAGAACAGCGGGGAGGTGCTGCCGAAATTTACTCGAAACAGATGAAAGCACAAGCGAAGGAGTGTCTGCTCTATACATTCTAAATGGGATAGAAGCCTTACCCTCGACAGCCGAAACACACACATACAACATGAATACACAACAAACGTACACACAAAGCACATACACACTAACAACCCTACACTTAAGCGAAATCATAAATTGAAACACACACAGAATACAACTCATACTTGGGTATCTTCAAATCTAACTTTGTTTATCGATAATTTATTCTTTTCAACGAAAAACTTGGCTCTACGGATTTTCTTCTTTGTCAGTAACTATCCCGTTATTAGATTTCTCAATATAGTCACCATAACCTACAATTTATATGTTATACAGTCTTGTAGGGTGTTTTTCATCACCCCATTGAGATGGGAATGCGCGCGCGCTTGTCAGGCGCATTACAGATTCCCCTTGCCTAGGGTAGGCTAGGGTTTATTGATTGTGGTGATCCGAATCTCCGGCAGCCGCGGACTAAGCTGCCATTAATTACCCCTCGCCTTTGGAGTGAGAGAACCTCCGATTAATGGGTCAAACATGTCATGCGAACTCAATGTGCAGTGTACGTGTGTTGTGTTTTGAAAGGGGTTTTTGGATATATCGGGGGCCCCGCAGACTTTTTATAGGGGTCCTGCTACCCGGATAGCAGGCTGGGGGTCAAGGAGGCTAGCAGCCCCCTTACAGGGTGCGGGGCAGCGCCCCGTTAGAAATTTTTTCTAACGGGGGACAGTGTTGTAGAGTATGTGTGTGTATACATATACATACACACACACACATACACACACACACACACACACATATATAAGGGAAAAGGGCAACCAAAGGATGCGTGGGAGAAAGCGTCAGCGCCTCACGTGCGCGGCACGTGGGCGCTCAAGCGCTCGGGAGCTAGCCCTAACGCCACGGCGCTAGCGCTTTGAGCGCTAGCGCCTCACGTGCCAGGCATGTGGGCGCTAGCGCCTTGGGTACCAGGGCGTTAGCGCCTCACGTGCTAGGCACGTGGGCCTCGGGCGCTAGCGCTTTGGGCGTCAGGGCGCTAGCGCTTTGGGTGCTAGCGCCTCACGTGCTAGGCACGTGGACGCTCGGACGCTAGCGCTTTAGGCACTAGCGCCTCAAGTGCTAGGCACGTGGGCGCTCGGGCGCTAGCGCTTTAGGTGCTAGTGCCTCAAGTGCCAAGCACGTGGGCGCTCGAGCGCTAGCGCTTTGGGCGCTCGAGCGCTAGCGCTTTGGGCGCTCGGGCGCCAGGCAGCAAAAGGGAGTTGATCCTTGCACTGGGAGTTGTACTCCCAGAAAGAAACACTTATTATTTTGTGTGTGTGTGCGTGTGCGTGCATGTGTGTGTGTAAGGAGTTAAACTCTTAGGATATTTTGAAGCTGATGAAGGGGCTTCTCCCCTTGAGCCCTGGATCTTCCCCAAAGTGGGGTCTTTGGAGATGGGTCTCCTTCTTCCTCCCTTGATCGGCTGGCTCTTGGATAACAAGAGGGGTGAGATTTTAAAAATCTCTCCTTTTTAAGATCTGATGGAAGATCCAAGCTCCCCTTTGTGGGTTTTGTAGTGAAAAACTATTTAGTTTTGGAAAAGGAAGAGTAAAACTCTTGATTTAATTCAAAAGAAAGAAGAAGGTTTTAGAACCTTGAGGAAGGAGAAGATCACAGATCTTGATTCTTTTTTGGAGATAGAAAAAGTTGTTGAGATATTTTCATTATTTTTGTCTTTATAGGCTATACACTTTACATATAGCCCCTTGGGCTTTACAAAAATGACATTTTGCCCATCCCATGCCTCATGTGCTATTTCTTTTTGCACATAAGACATGGGCTTTACAAAAATTTGGCTTTATTCCCATTTTTCTTACATTTATTCAAAAAAATAAAAAAAGGAAATACACCAAAATTATTTATTACAAATTTTTTATTTTGGTATGGAGGGGAGGCCGGCCGCTTCATGTTCGGACTCGACCCGGGCATTGGCCCACTTGACCTGGGCTTGGGCCCACTTGGCTTGGGGTTGACTTTGATTTTGACTTGGTTAACCGGGGTGTAAATTTTTACCCCAACAAATTTCCCCCCATCAATAAATGCACACCACACATGTGGGTCGCGTGCATGAAATTGATGGATCTTCTTTTACGTGGAGGCGACTTGATTCGGTTCCCGCTTTTTAGGAAGCTGGCACTGCCCTTTTAGCGACTTGGACGGTCGATGCTGCCCTTTTTGCGACGTGGACAGTCGGTGCTGCCATTTTAGCGATGTGGACGGTCGGTGCTGTCCTTTTAGCGACTTGGATGGTCGGTGCTGCCATTTTAGCGACATGGACGGTTGGTGCTACCCTTTTAGCGACTTGGATGTTCGATGCTGCCCTTTTTGCGACTTGGACAGTCGGTTCTACCATTTTAGTGACTTGGACGGTCGGTGCTGCCCTTTTTGCGACGTGGACGGTCGATGCTGCCCTTTTTGCGACGTGGACGGTCGGTGCTGCCATTTTAGCGACATGGACGGTCGGTTCTACCCTTTCTGCGACTTGGACGGTCGGTGCTGCTACTTTAGCGACGTGGATGGTCGGTTCTGCCCTTTTTGCGACTTGGACGATCGGTGCTGCCCTTTTAGCGACTTGGACGGCCGGTGCTGGATTTGACTTGCTCCGCTTCTTGCGGTGTCAGGGATGAAGTTGACTTGTTTCCAAGGTGGAGTTTGATTCTGCCAGGGAGGTCATTGGTTGTTTTGCTGATTTGATGTGATTTGGGTTGACATCAGCACCGCTACACTGGAATATGGTACTAGGAGCGAATCATCATCTGTCGTGACAGGATTTGGGGATTTTGGTTTTGGTTTGGCATCAACACCGCTATACTGGAATATGGTACCAGGAGCGAATTCATCATTTGCCGTGAGGGAATTTCCCTCGTTTCCAGTTTAAAGACTTAGGGGTCATCTGCTCCCAGTTTAACGACTTAGAGGTCATCTGTTCCCAGTTTAAAGACTTAGGGTTTATTGGATTGGAGTTTGGTATTTTGGGGTTAGGGTAGGCATCAGCGTTGCTAACACTGAAGCACATGTGCCAGGAGCAATTCATCATTTGCCCTTTCCTGTTGGGGAGCGATGGCTTAGGAGACAGGTTTAGGTCCCTATCACCTAAGGCTTTTCAATTTTATGAGCCGTAAGGGTCCCATAAAAGCATTTTCTCCCTACGAGTCGAAAGGATCTCGTAGGTGTACTTTCTCCTTAGGAGTCGTGAGGACTCTTAAGTGTGTTTTTCCTTTTTGAGTCGTAAGGATCCCACAAAGGTGTTTTCTTACGAGTCGTGAGGATCCTGTAAGGTTTGTTCTACTCATGCATCGTGAGGACGTATGAGTGGGTCTTCCCAAATGGAGCATAATTCCAAGGGCGGAGACCGGCCGTTGGTCGGGTGATTGCAATGGAGCATGGGTATGATGAGAATTATTTAAGCCCATGGATTGTATACGGTAGCCAGTTTGGGGACCAACCGTAGGGCTGGGAGAATTTTGAGAAATTGGATTTTGGTTGGCGTCTGCATCGCTGCACTGGAATATGGTACCAGGAGCGACTCATCATTCGCCGTCGGGGCATTCAGAGTTTGGTTGGCGTCTGCATCGCTGCACTGGAATATGGTACAAGGAGCGACTCATCATTCGCCGTTTGGAGACTTAGAATTTGGATCTTGTTTGGCATCAGTATTGCTGTACAGGAATAATGCCAGGAGCAACTCATCATTTTCCCCGGGAGGACTTGGGATTTGGTTTTTGGGTCGGCATCAGCACCGCTAACACTGAAGCGTAACGCCAGGAGCGACTCATCATTTGTCATTTCCCGTTAGGGAGCGATGGCTTAGGAGACAGGTTTAGGTCCCTGTCGCCTAAGACTTTTCAATTTTATGAGCCGTAAGGGTCTCATAAAAGCATTTTCTCCCTACGAGTCGAGAGGATCTCGTAGGTGTATGTTCTCCTTAGGAATCATGAGGATTCCTAAGTGTGTTGCTCCTTTGTGAGTCGTAAGGATCTCACGCAGGGATTTTCTCCTCACAAGGTCGAGAGGACTTTGTGAGTGTATTTTATCTCTTTTTACGAGTTTGCGCCCTTTCGGGTTTTCACAAACTCACCGGCAGTCCTGCTGTTTTTACTCACGGAGCCCTTTCGGGTTTTCATCCGTGCCCGTTTTGCTTGTGGACATACCCTTTTTTTGCCGCTGGTGGGACTTTAAAAGTAGTCTCACTGGCAGGACTTGGGAGAGATAGGGGTTGTTTACGCCCGTGGATTGTATACGGTTTTACAGGATGTATGTTCTAGACCGTAGGGCTGGTGTGCTCAATTCGCCTGCAACTTGGAGCATTCATGCGTAGTATTTCTTGAGATATAGGCTATTTATGGGTTGCATGGGCCTTTCTCCCTCGGCACTTATTAGTTGGTAGGATCCTCCATTGAACACTTTCTCGATGACGTATGGTCCTTTCCAGTTTGGCTCGAATTTTCTCTTGGCATGTCGATTGGGGATGATCGGTCTTTTGAGGACCAACACCAATTCGCCTTTCTTGAAAGCGCGGAGACGAGTCATCTTGTTATAGGCCTGTGACATTTGGGCTCGGTATAGCTCCAGATTTTGCTGTACTGCAAGCCTCTTTTCTTCGAGGGCGTCGAGCTCTTCAAGCCGAAGGAGCACGTTTTCCTCCTCCATCAACTCATGCTGGACGACCATTCTTAAGCTTGGAACTTCGACTTCGAGGGGGAGGATTGCCTCCACTCCGAAGAGTAGTGAGTATGGAGTGGACTGAGTTGTAGTGCGGTGTGTGGTACGATATGCCCACAACGCCTAATGAAATTTGAGATTCTAGACTCTCTTGTTGGCTGAAGCATTTTTCCTCAGGAGCTTGCATTTCTCCTTACAAGCATTTTTCCTCAGGAGTTTCAAACACAGAGCTTGAACAAGTTCCTCCGAGTTCGTATATAACCATACGATGGATTTATCTAATGGAAGTGGATGTTCGTAGTAATACGAGGTGTTCTGGAGAAATGCAAAGGGTAAAAGAAGGAGTGGCAATGACTTATGCAACTCAGACAATCCAAAAGCCAGTATTTTAAGAAGGTTCGGTTAACTTGGTCACTGGGTCATAGTCTAGGGTCGGGCCATGGTCGCTGCCAAAAAGAGAGAGAAAAGAAACACTCTTTGTGCACTCTAACCTAGATCAGAATGGTTATCACTTTATCTAATCAGGAAACCTCCCACTGTACCGTCAAATTCTCCTCCAAACCTGAAAGAAGAATTAGTCAGGATCACCCGAAGAGTAAACCAACTCATCAGTGGGAATCGGGATCCAACTATCATTGCATGATAACGTGAAGGAATCCACTCACGTTATCACATTCCAGAAGGTATGCGCATGCCTGGCAAGTTTCTTGTATGTTTGAAACTCCCGATATGGATTTTTGCCCCATGCTCTTATGATCTTGACTAAGGGCCAACAAACCATAAGTCACATGTCAAGTTCTGCCCGTCATTGTCCAGGTTAATTTGAACCCACCAGTACTCACCCTTGACTAAGGGCCAACAAGGCTGTACGGCTGTCCCAAATCAACGCATCTATCTATGCAACAGAAAGGTAACAAGCAGCTATCATCCACTATGCCTTGACTAAGGGCCAACAAACATAGCATGAATACTAAGTGCTACATGTCTGAAACGACGGAGGACTACGGCTGGTTTTTGGCGAAAAACCTTTAACGTAATGAACTTGATCTCGTTGAAGGAACCTGATAGCTTTTTACAAAAATATAGTGACGAAAACCTTTGCTAAAGAGGTCACTCCCGGTGAAGGGATCTCGGCTCTTTCCTCGTAGAATGAGGTGCAGGATATTCCAACTGAATACTGCGATGCAAAGCAACAAGTAATCGACTATAGTGAAGTTATTACCCTGACGCAAACTTCTGCCCAAGGGGTCACTCCCGATGAAGGGATCCCGGCCCTTGCCTCGTTGAAAGAGGTGCTGGATATTCATAACCGAATACCACTGTGCAAAACAAAAGAAAACGTCCTTGTCATAACACTTTTTGAAAACTGTTCCAACAACGTCAAACAGGTTTTTTTTCTTTGCATTGATCAAAATCAACGCAGTCCCATCAATTAATCACACCAGAAAAGAACGAAAATAAAATGCACGTATATGCCATCCGTATTCTTCACTGGGTCCCGTCATCACCCGTTAGGTTACTTAACTAACGAAAGAGCGGGGACTGGACTAGCGCGGGTGTAAAACATATACAACATCTACTAGTATATATACCAATATACAATAATCGCTCCAGGCATGATAAATGTAACATTACAAAAAAGTAATAAGCATCACAGAAAAATACAGATAATCTGGGAGCCCCGGGTTTCACAGAGCCGCTACTGAAAATCGACGTTCCCCTGGTCGTGTGGATAGCCTGTGCAATGAAACCTAGACCCCTACGAGTGCGGCAAGTTACCCGCCAAAACCTGAAGCGAGGCAGCCCCTTACAGCAAAGTGAATGGACCACTCAGCACTTCACGGAATCCGGTAACTTGGGCACTCCATCTTGGGTCAACCTGTACCCCCTACGAGTGCGGCGAATAGTTTGCCAATTCTAGAGTGAGGCCCCCTGCCTCTCAAAGCCATGAGATGTGGACCCGTTGCCCTCCAGAACCCAGCTATCCGTGCACTCTGTCGTGGGGTAATCCTAATACAAAAATGAAAATATGTACAATGGGTACATCGACCTCAACCCGGTCATGCCCCAAAAGAATAATATACAAACAGGCAGTGACGGCAGTCCACATGTTGGACGCTCGCCCCGCAATATCAAATGTACAAATAAATCCAAACTGCACTAACATTGCAGGCAAGCTATCCACCACGACCAATCCGCAACATCATAGCACAACACAGAACATCAACGTGAATGTCATGTTCGCAAACCCGTCTAAAAGAGCTATAGCAATTAGACACGATTTACCGTTCGAATGACATTCACGGTCACAAATAGTAATGTAATGCACTGCAAACTTTAAACAATGTTAGATAATATCGACTCCAAAATAACCCCCGAATAGCCCAAATAACTTGATAAAACCATATCCAAACTGGGCCAAATAAATAATATCACTGAACCAACTCCCCAGAGACCAAACCACACCCAAAACACCAACATCTGAAGCCCTGAAAAACCGGCCTCCTCGGTTTTTGTGGCCAAGTGCTCGGCCCAAATCCAAGGAGTGGGGTCCGTATTTGGGGTGTGGTCTTCTGGTGTCTTGAGTAGTCTTCTGCATATGTTTAAATAATTTTTCTGGAACTTTTGAAAAATAACAGAAACTGTTGATTCATTGGCATCGTTTGGGTTTTGTTTCGGTTTCGATACTTGAACATTGTCTAAACCAACTAGTTAACGGTTAATAGTTTGGCTCTGATACCATGTAAGTCTACGTCAGCGCCCTGGCCATCATTCCGACGCCAATTACAGAACAAAAACTTTTGAAACTAGCGCTAACGCAAACTTAAAACCCGGATCGTACCATTAACCGTAAACTAGAAACTGTAAAAGAGTTTGACGAGATTATTCCGATCGATTCGTGTCCTTCGGTCTTCAATTTCCGCACCAAACTCCTGCTGCTGCGCCGACGAAGTCCGCTCTCCGATCTCGCTCGTCGAGGTGGCACCACGTCATTGATTCTTTATACGGGCTCCCGCTTCGAACCGAAGCAACTCGAACACGAAGTTTGCTAACCGACATGTCCAAGATGAAGTAGAGAGAAGTGTGAATACTTTGTCTCAATACACTCTTTGGTTCTCATCACATGAGAGGGTAAGAGTGGAGGTTGAAGAAGATGCAAAGAGATGAAGAGTGTGAGCCTAAGAAAATATCTCAAGAGAGCAAAAACCAAACACCAAAAATGATGTGTGCTGCCCTCTCATTTTGGTGATGATATATATGAGGTTTTGTGATAAAATATCAAGGAAAATATCTTACCAAAATATCTCCACAAACCCTAAAAATATCAACACCCAAAACAAACTCCATTAATTCTATCATGACTCACTAGATGACTCATTACCATGAGTCATTAGTGAACATGCTAGAATCAATGAGTCACACTTTCCAAATCCAATAATCATTTAAACCAAAATGATTAACCCAAAAAGAAATGCATCTTCTAAAGTAATCTCGTAACGGATTACGAGAATACCCCTCACCTGTATATACATACCTGTATCTGTATTCCGACCGAATACGAATACCACGAGACGAAAGTATTCCAACACAATATAATACTTGGATCCGGCTTAAACCAAAGCCCACCAGTATTATCTGTCCGAACCATGACACGTGCACAAGTGCACGTGTATGTTCGAACCCTGCCATAAAACCATACGGCCTCTACAACGTTTCGCCTGAACTTGGAAAACTATCTGTAGGGGACTCTAAAGACTCGTCAATACGCTGGCAGTGGGTTTAACCACAAGCCGTCAGTGGTAAGAGCTGTACGTAACAGCTGCCCATGTATTGACCGAAAGGGAAGCCGATGAGCGAACTCATCCTGGAACCCTACTGAGCCTATCAGTGACAATATCCGTACAGTCCGGTCCGTTCGTCTATGAGCATCGCATATCGGGCCTAGGGGGCTGGTAACGTCAGACCCCCAATAGCGGTATAAGTCGTGTCTGATGGTAGCCCTGAACATCCTGAGAAACTACTGGAATACCTACCAGTAATTCTCACCTGCCTTGGCCAAGGACTTGGTGTAATGGCTCTCCTAGACACAGCGCGATCTTACCCCCAATACCGGGAGAGACGAATCCCCTGCCGATCCGCTCACTGCCTCTATGTGGCTCGGGACTGTTCCCAACTAAAACCTGTTTGCACGACTCCTTTGAGCCGTGGTAGGGTAGTAATCTAAGCACAGTGGGAACTCACACAAGACAAATGACGACCTCAGGTAGATGAACTAACCTGTACACATGTCACCAGGGAACTGCTATCCGACGCTAGGCATAATACCAACTAGCAGGTTCCCGGCGAGTCCTGTCCGTTGCACTCATAACCCATTGAGCACCTGTATACATCTTGGGTGAACCAACTGACACCAATGGCTTGTGAGACCGGCCACCTCCCCTCGTCGGGGTCTCGACTGTATACACTAGTCTACTCCGGAGTATCGATGCCCTGTCTCGAAACTCCCACGACTAGGGACCACTTTTAAGGATGTGCTTATGGACTACCCAACTCTCACGTATATGATCGCCATCATACTGCTGGTAGTCAAGCAAGAATCCTAAGGGCTCTATCTGTTGCGCCACGGCAGCGCCCCGGCCTCGTACTCGAGGCCAAAATGCGGAATCAAAAATTTTCCTTACTCGGAAACCGGCGCTACCGCGGACAATGAAAACCCGGATCGTTTACCATTAACCTAATGCTAGCAATCAAGAGATGGGAAGAAAAGTATACCGAGTGATCCGAGTCCTCCGGTCTTCTCTTTATCATCCCGATCTCCCACGGAAAGTCTTGGCTCCACATCGTCGCCTCCTCGCCGAAAGGGCACCACATCGCCTGCGTCTTTTACGGGCTCCCGCTTCAATACCGAGGCAACTCGGGCATGAAGCCGGCAACTCGACATGCTCAAGATATGCTGTAGAATGTGTAGTAGATCATGCTATTCTCATTTGGGGTTATGTTGTTGCCATTGATGGATGGAGGAAGAGGTGAAGAAAATTGGTGCTTTCAATTTTCTAGCAAGAAGAAGATGGGATGAAGAAATTCTCACATCACTCAAAATGAACTCTCTCATTCTTTTTCCTTTTCTTCTCACTTAACAAAAATGGTGGAGAGAAAGAATATGAAGCATGAAGGGAGGTGAGTGTAGTGTAAAGCAAGTGGTGACCACATCCAAAGTAAACCTCAAATCAAAGATGCAAATCAATCCTAATCTTTCTAATCTCATAAAGCAAGGAAAAGACTAAGAAAGGATCTCATCATGAAAAGCTATCATGATGCCACCAATATGCAAGATACCCCCTCCACAAATGTAATTTGCAAAACTGCAAATTACCCCCTCCATCGGAAAAGTCCGGCCGGGAAAGAACAAAGGAAAACCGGCCGGAGCGGAATGCAAACTGGCAACTCCAGAAAACAGGTCCCGTAATAAATTACAGGAAAACCCCGATACTGTGCATACACACCCGCATCTGTATTCCGTCCGGATACAAATGCAATGAGACAAAATCTACACTATACTAAACTAGGACCGGCTTAAGCCAAAGCCGGCTAGTAATATCCGTTCGATCCTGATCCGTGCAATACCGCACGTATCTGATCGAACCCTGCCATATAACCATACGGCCACTAGTACAAACTGTCCGATCCTGATCCGTGCAATACCGCATGTATCTGATCGGACCCTGCCATATCTCCATATGGCCTCTACAGCGTTTCGCCCGAAAGCTTGAGTAACTGTAAGTGTGGTGGACTCTAAAGACTCGTCAATACTATGGCTGTGGATTTAACCACTAGCACGTCAGAGGTATTAGCCAATACGTGACGGGCCACCAGCTATTGACCAAAATGGACGTCGATGAGCGAACTCATCCTGACACCCTACTGAGCCTGTCAGTGACAATATCCGTACAGTCCGGTCCGTTCGTCTATGAGCATCGCATGTCGGGCCTAGGGGGTTGGTAAAAGTCAGACCCCCAAAAGCGGTACAAGTCGTGTCGGAGTGTAGCCCAGAACGCCCTGAGATACTACTGGAATACCTACCAGTAAATCTCCTGCCTCGGCCGAGGGCTTTGCGTAATGGCTCTCCTAGACACAGCGCGACCTCACCCCCAATACCGGGAGAGACGAACCCCTGAAGATCCGCTCACTGCCTCCATGTGGCTCGGGACTGTACCCAACTAAAACCTGTTTGCACGACTCCTTTGAGCCGTGGTAGGGTAGTAATCAAAGCACAGTGGGAACTCACACGAGACAAATGATGATCCTCAGGTCGATGAACTAACCTGTACACATGTCACCAGGGAACTGCTATCTGACGTCTGGTATAAGACCAACTAGCAGGTTCCCGGCGAGTCCTGTCCGGTGTACTCATAACCCAATGAGCACCTGTATACATCTTAGGTGAACCAACTGACACCAGTGGCTTGTGAGACCGGCCACCGCCCCTCGTCGGGGTCTCGACTGTATACACTAGTCTATTCTCGAGAATCGATGCCCTGTCTCGAAACTCCTACGACTAGGGACCTTTTAAGGATGTGCTTATAGACTACCAGCTCCCACGTATATGATCGCCATCATACTGCTGGCAGTCAAGCAAGAATCCTAGGGGCTCTATCAACGTGCAATAGCGACATGCCAGGTCACCTAAAGCAGTACACGATGATAAAGGTAAACCAGATAGCATACTATCATCTCGAGTAAGACTGTCCTACCGGGATAGGTCCTCCCTCAATCATTGCAATCACGTGCCTGTGATCCAATAATTGACTCTGAGGGCACTATCTCCAACAATCTCCCACTTGCACTCAAGGCTATTTATTGCGATGCCGCATACTCACAGCCCGTGTGATACCGAACACCCAACTCCTCTACTAGTCAGTCTCACAAAACTCGTTTGCGAAACTATTGCGTTCGAGGAATAGCCTCAGTGAGTGGATCCGCTGTGATGTTTCTTTCTATGTCTCTCTATATCTCAAGTTCGCGGAGAAAGCCATCTCCCGAAATGAGCAATACCTGTCTTAGAATGTCTGGATGTCTGATGGGACCTAGCTCATAAATGAACTCCAAATCCAAACTTCTTAGACTGTATCGTCAATTGAACTTAATCAGTATCCTGCGCCATGCCACCCTCAGTATTGCCTTGGACCACCTGTCCAAAATACTGCCCCTCGTCAGAAGGAAAACTATAACTCTGACAACCTCCTTGCCGTCCACGTCACCTTGGAAGCCTGGAATGATAACTGTCTCCCAAATAAGGCTGTCGTTATCATATCCCTAGAACATCCACTTATGTTCTAAAACTGCTTCCGACTGTTTCTCCAGGATTGGATCAATGTCAACTTATTGCATCTAGTGCAAGAACAACATCTGGTGTGGTACTTGACATCTCATGATTGACTCAATTGCCTAAGCAAGTGATCTGCCAATCATGCACATCCCTCTCCCCTTTAGTCTGTAAGACACCTTTAGAGAGGGTGACTCCATTACCTGCAGGTACACTACCATGCCAGGAGTCATTCATTCTAAATACTCTTAGAATGCTGTCTAAGAACCCAGATTGGGAAACCACCCAAATCTAGATCTAAAACCATAGATCTAGTAACCAGTATGTCTGACATAATGTCCAAATCCCATACGGAGAAAACATTGTGTGACGACCAAAGTATAACCGATCATAGTATAGGAATATCACTTCCTACTACCTTCTCAACAGATCCATCCCCTATTCTGATGAAGTCAAACCTATGACTATCACATCAGAAATAGATGATCTATCTCCGCTACATCTGCTTTAGTCTATAAATAGATATAAGTCTGATGTCCACCAATGCTTCCGCTGCTCCCACTGACTACGACAACCCTCTGCCAGAGTCATATAGACGCGCACTTCTAAAACTAGTTTAGAACGACGCTATACTCATCCTCCTGCCGGGTCTCGCAGCCTGGAACAACAACAATGGCAAGTGTAGGTAAACAAGAACTTCCCTGTCACCGTCCTTGAGACTACCGGAGTACCTCTCGGGTGCCTGAAGTTACCCACCTTATCTGCGGAGTGGCCAATGGAATGTCAAATCAGATTGAATCTTTAGGTTCCTTATCAAATCTTCAGTAATCGTTTGCGGTTCTGGAATCACTTCCAGTTCTACCATACTCCCACTACTGTTTTCTGAAAAAATCCATTTCTTTTAAAATTGTGGCGAGTGAAGAACAATATCACTATTGATCTTCCAGATGGTAGAAAATCAACCCTCGTCATAGCCTGGGTCAACCCACAAACAGCCATTACAGAAACGTGCCTTGAGTTGTCCAGTGTCTGGTTTTAATTATAAGCCGGACAACTCCCCGTACCTTAACAACGTTAAGATATGAACTGTTCTATATCCAATATAGAACCAGAGGCACTGATTTAATTGAACCAGATTCAAATCATGCAGCTGTCACCAGTGCATGTCAACTAAATGGAAGGAGGCCGATCAGCGTTACTCAACTTAGGAATGCTTCCAATTATGAGTAACCTGAAAGAGAAGCAATTTCTCTTAATCATTACTATCAACTGAATACCATATACAAGTATCTACATCTTCGATCACTTTGAAGAATCCCGATACTTTCAATACCTGGTTCTCTACTCTATTCAAATACCTATTACTTCTCAAAATTCGGACCCTGTGTTTCTACGAAACACTTGTCTAAAAACTAGAGAAGTCATAAGTAAACCGAATATAGTACGAGGACCAACCCCTCTGTCCTAATGGACACTGTACAACATACAATACTCTGTATAAGTCCGCTGAGTCTAACAACTCTTTCACTGTGCGTCGTAGGTTGAAAACTGTACTTATGGTTAAGAAGAATTACACCGCTGTTTAATGCTCCTTACCTAACTATTCACTGATATAGGTAAATGTCATCGACATAATATCAAAAGGTATATCTCACTCTATGAAAATAGACGTACAGATATATCAATTTGAAATTGGTGCACAACAGCGGATATTCAAAACCAAATGTTTGCCGACCGGCAAACAGCCCAGATGATCTCCTCAAATATCACCGATTACAACGAATCCCGATATAATGAGGATGATCACCCTATTCCCAATAACTTACTCCCACTCAGCATCTGTAAAACCATACAGATGTGAGAATCATACCTGGTAAATACATACCCTGGAGTGAGTGTCTAATCGGGAAATCAGTTTTCCATTAACAGTACACAGTGAAACTGAAACATTGAAATGTTTCGTCGGGGTATCCTGGTATTCCTAGTAATGCCTCTTCCATTATCCAGATTCACAACTGTAACCGTATAATTCTTTGCCACCTTTCCAAATCCCTTTATATGTCTTTAGTCATTACCTTCTGCACACCCCTTTAAGCCAAATGGTTTTCTTCCTTCCCTACCGTTCGGCACCAGCCTATGGTTTGAAAGAAGACTATCCAATAAGCATAAAGGGTGTACTGTCCTAATCCTAGGAGCACTCGCATCGCGAGAGAAGGTGAAGATAAAAGACACCTGAATGTACTTTATTCCTATTTCTCCTGAACCAGAATCCATCCCCGAACTGGAACAAGTTCCTTTCGAGTTCGTATATAACCATACGATGGAGTATCCAATAAACTGTGGATCTTCGTAATGACACGGAGTGTCCTGGAGAAATACAAAGGTGATTTAGGATTGGCGAAGAAATACTTGGTTTGGTCGTGAATATCAGTCGCAATTTACTTTGCCCTCCTACTAATCCCTTGCTTTTGTCTTAACTTAATACCTTCTGCACACCATCGTTATGCTAATTGGTTTTCTTCATTCCCTACCGGTCGGCACCAGCCTAAGGTTTGGAAGAAGACTATCCAATTTGCGTAATAGGTGTACTATCTCCTAAACCAAGGAGTACTCGCAACTTGAGAGAAGGTGAAAAGAAAAGACAACTGAATAGTCCTATCCGTTTTCTCCAGAACCAGAAACCATCCTCGAAGTCCTTCGAGTTCGTATATAACCATACGATGGTTTTGTCCAATGGAAGTGGACGTTCGTAGTAATACGGGGTGTCCTGGAGAAAAGGGTAAAAGTAGGAGTGGCAATGAGGTCTGCAACTCTGACAATCCAAAAGCCTGTGTCAAGAAGGTTCGGTCAACTTGGTCACTGAGTCATAGTCTTAGGGTCGGGTCAATGGTCGCTGCCAAAGAGAGAGAGAAAAGAAACACTCAGCGTGCACTCTAACCTAGATCAGAATGGTTATCACTTTGTCTAATCTGGAAACCTCCCACTGTACCTCAAATTCTCCTCCAAACCTGAAAGAAGAATTAGTCGGGATCACCCGAGGAGTAAACCAACTCATCAGTGGAAATCGGGATCCAACTATCATCGCATGATAACTTGACGGAATCCACTCAAGTCACCACACTCCAGAAGGTATGCGCATGCCTGGCAAGTTTCAGTTCTTTTGAAACTCCCGATGTGATTTTTACCCCAAGCGGTTTATGACCTTGACTAGGTCAACAAACCATAAACCGCCAGTCAAGTTCAACCCGTCATTATTCTGGATTGCATTAAACCCACCCGCACGTGCCCTTGACTAGGTCTACAAGGCCGCACGACTGTCTCAACCAATCCCACTTATGCAACAAACAAGTACCACTTAGCTACCGAACACTACGTCTTGACTAGGTCAACAAACGCAGCACGAATACCAAATAATACCTGTAGGAAATGACGGAGGGCTACGGCTGGTTTTTGGCGAAAAAACCTTTAACGTAAAGAACTTGATATCGTTAAAGGAACTGCACAACTTTTTATAAAAATATAGTGACGAAACCTTTGCTAAAGAGGTCACTCCCGGTGAAGGGATCTCGGCTCTTTCCCTGTAGAATGAGGTGCAGGATATTCCAACTGAATACCACGATGCAAAGCAAAAGTAATCGGCTATAGTGAAGCTATTGCCCTGACGCAAACTTCTGTCCAAGGGGTCACTCCCGGTGAAGGGATCTCGGCCCTTGCCTCGTCGACTGAGGAGCAGGATATTCCAAATGAATACCACGATGCAAAACAAAAATGGACGTCCTTGCAATAACAGCTTTTTGAAAAATGTTCCAACAACATCAGATTAGGTTTGTTTATCTTGCATTGATCCGAATCAATGCAGTCCCATCAATTAATCACACCACAAAGAACGAAAATATACTGACGTACGTATATGCCATCCGCATTCGCCACTGGGTCCCGTCATCACCCGTTAGGTTAGCTAACTAACGGCAGAGCGGGGACTGGACTAGCGCGGATGTAAAACATATACAACATTTACTAATATATATACCAATATATTATATTCGCTCAAGGCGTGATAAAATGCAACATCACAGAAATGTACAGCATCACAGAACAATACAGATATCTGGAAGCCCCGGGTTTCACAGAGCCGCTGCTGAAACCCGACGTTCCCCTGGTCGTGTGGATAGCCTGTGCAATGAAAACCTAGACCCCTACGGGCGCGGCAAGTCACCCGCCAAAACCTGAAGCGAGGCAGCCCCCTTCAGTACCGTGAATGGACCACCCAGCACTTCATGGAATCCGGTAACTTGGGCACCCCTCCTGGGTCAACCTGTACCCCCTACGAGTGCGGCGAATAGCCCGCCAATCCTAGAGCGAAGCCCCCTCCGTCTCAATGCCATGAGATGCGGGCCCGTTGCCCTCTAGAACCCGGCTATCCGTGCACCCCTCCGCGGGGTAATCCTAGTACAGAAAGTAAAATATACATATACCGGGTACATCGACCGCAACCAGGTCGTGCCCCAAAAGAATAATACAAACAGGCAGTGACGGCAGTCCACATGTCGGACGCTCGCCCCGCAATATCAAATGTACATAATACAACAAAACTGTACTAGTATTGCATCCAGGCTATCCCCCACGACCGATCCGCAACATCACAGCATAAACATAGAACATCAACGTGAAAGTCACGTTCGCAAATCCGTCTAACCGGGCTATAGCAGTTAGACGGGATTTACCGATCAAGTGACATTCACGGTCGCAGATATAATGTAAATACTGTGAAATAATGTGTTTAAGAATATCCGATCGATCAAACAATTAACAAGTGGGCTCCCAAGAAAAACTGTAGCAGTTACAGGAAAAATGGGCCCAAATTTAATATCCCCAAACCCCTGAAATAAGCCCACAAGACTACTGGAAAATTTGGACTCAGTGCAGACACAAACGTGCGGCGGAACCGCGGCCCAAGGGGGGTAATGGCCGCGGTTCCGCGCTTGAACTGTTGACTGACTGCGTCGAATTTTGTCAGAAGTCTTAGAATGTCTTTTACAGCAGTTTTCTACAACCTGAAAAATTTTTTGACACCAAAAAGTTCCAACAGAAAACTGATGCTTGCAAAATGAGGTTTTTTGGAATTTCGGTCGATCGGATAAGCAAAACACATTAGAACAAGCTAGGTAAGGTTAATGGCGTGGCTCTGATACCATGTTGTGCCACGGCAGCGCCCCGGCCTCGTACTCGAGGCCAAAATGCGGAATCAAAAATTTTCCTTACTCGGAAACCGGCGCTACCGCGGACAATGAAAACCCGGATCGTTTACCATTAACCTAATGCTAGCAATTAAGAGATGAGAAGAAAAGTATACCGAGTGATCCGAGTCCTCCGGTCTTCTCTTTATCATCCCGATCTCCCGCGGAAAGTCTTGGCTCCACATCGTCGCCTCCTCGCCGGAAGGGCACCACATCGCCTGCGTCTTTTATGGGCTCCCGCCTCAATACCGAGGCAACTCGGGCATGAAGCCGACAACTCGACATGCTCAAGATATGCTGTAGAATGTGTAGTAGATCATGCTAGTCTCATTTGGGGTTATGTTGTTGCCATTGATGGATGGAGGAAGAGGTGAAGAAAATTGGTGCTTTCAATTTTCTAGCAAGAAGAAGATGGGATGAAGAAATTCTCACATCACTCAAAATGAACTCTCTCATTCTTTTTCCTTTTCTTCTCACTTAACAAAAATGGTGGAGAGAAAGAATATGAAGCATGAAGGGAGGTGAGTGTAGTGTAAAGCAAGTGGTGACCACATCCAAAGTAAACCTCAAATCAAAGATGCAAATCAATCCTAATCTTTCTAATCTCATAAAGCAAGGAAAAGACTAAGAAAGGATCTCATCATGAAAAGGTATCATGATGCCACCAATATGCAAGATACCCCCTCCATAAATGTAATTTGCAAAACTGCAAATTACCCCCTCCATCGGAAAAGTCCGGCCGGGAAAGAACAAAGGAAAACCGGCCGGAGCGGAATGCAAACTGGCAACTCCAGAAAACAGGTCCCGTAATAAATTACAGGAAAACCCCGATACTGTGCATACACACCCGCATCTGTATTCCGTCCGGATACAAATGCAATGAGACAAAATCTACACTGTACTAAACTAGGACCGGCTTAAGCCAAAGCCGGCTAGTAATATCCGTTCGATCCTGATCCGTGCAATACCGCACGTATCTGATCGAACCCTGCCATATAACCATATGGCCACTAGTACAAACTGTCCGATCCTGATCCGTGCAATACCGCACGTATCTGATCGGACCCTGCCATATCTCCATACGGCCTCTACAGCGTTTCGCCCGAAAGCTTGAGTAACTGTAAGTGTGGTGGACTCTAAAGACTCGTCAATACTATGGCTGTGGATTTAACCACTAGCACGTCAGAGGTATTAGCCAATACGTGACGGGCCACCAGCTATTGACCAAAAGGGACGTCGATGAGCGAACTCATCCTGACACCTTACTGTGTCAGTGACAATATCCGTACAGTCCGGTCCGTTCGTCTATGAGCATCGCATGTCGGGCCTAGGGGGTTGGTAAAAGTCAGACCCCCAAAAGCGGTACAAGTCGTGTCGGAGTGTAGCCCAGAACGCCCTGAGATACTACTGGAATACCTACCAGTAAATCTCCTGCCTCGGCCGAGGGCTTTGCGTAATGGCTCTCCTAGACACAGCGCGACCTCACCCCCAATACCGGGAGAGACGAACCCCTGAAGATCCGCTCACTGCCTCCATGTGGCTCGGGACTGTACCCAACTAAAACCTGTTTGCACGACTCCTTTGAGCCGTGGTAGGGTAGTAATCAAAGCACAGTGGGAACTCACACGAGACAAATGACGATCCTCAGGTCGATGAACTAACCTGTACACATGTCACCAGGGAACTGCTATCTGACGTCTGGTATAAGACCAACTAGCAGGTTCCCGGCGAGTCCTGTCCGGTGTACTCATAACCCAATGAGCACCTGTATACATCTTAGGTGAACCAACTGACACCAGTGGCTTGTGAGACCGGCCACCGCCCCTCGTCGGGGTCTCGACTGTATACACTAGTCTACTCTGGAGAATCGATGCCCTGTCTCGAAACTCCTACGACTAGGGACCTTTTAAGGATGTGCTTATAGACTACCAGCTCCCACGTATATGATCGCCATCATACTGCTGGCAGTCAAGCAAGAATCCTAGGGGCTCTATCAACGTGCAATAGCGACATGCCAGGTCACCTAAAGCAGTACACGATGATAAAGGTAAACCAGATAGCATACTATCATCTCGAGTAAGACTGTCCTACCGGGATAGGTCCTCCCTCAATCATTGCAATCACGTGCCTGTGATCCAATAATTGACTCTGAGGGCACTATCTCCAACACTATCAACGTGTAATAGTGATCATGTCACCTAAAGCTGTACACGATGATAAAGACAAACCAGATATCAAACTATCATTTTGAGTAAGACTGTCCTACCGGTATAGGTCCTCCTCAATCATTGCAATCACGTGCCTGCGATCCAATAATTGGCTTTGAGGGCACTACATCCAACAACTTCATGCATTGATGGAGAGTTGACGGAATGATGCCATAATTGTGGAGCCATGACCGTCCCAAGAGAATTTTATAAGACGTGTCAGCGTTGATCATGTATATCTTAGCTTCAGTTTGCAGATCCCTAAATTTGATTGGCAAAGCTATGGACCCCAGAACTTGTTGGCAGTTTTGATTGAAGCCTTGAATGACAATCCTTTCCCCTGACAGGTGTCGGACGTCCATTGACAAACTCTTCAGAGTACGCAAGTTCATGATGTTCACTGAGGATCCCGGATCAATCAATATGCGATTAATCCGATCTCCATCGTTGTACCCGGTCACGTAAAGCGACCGATTATGCTCAGCCGTTCCCAGTAGTAAGTCTTCATCCTTAAACGTGATTGCGGCGACATGTAGAGCGTACTGGGCTTCTTTCATATTAATTTCTGCAAAGCGAGCCTGATACCGCTCGGTGTTTTGTAGAGCGTGAATGAGAACATCTCTAAGCTCTTTAGATAAGACCAAGGCATCGTAGATGCTCAGGAGAGACGGGAGCTTTCGGAGATGAGCCAAGACATTGTAGTCCACCGAGGTTGAGTTTTCATTAGCCGGCTCTCTGCCATCTTCCTCATTAGCCACCTGTTTTTCCTTTCCTTTTAGGGCGTTTCCATGATTTGGCAGTAGAGCCTTGCCGCTTCTAAGCTGGATTTGGTTGGCCTTTGTGGCGAGCTCTTCATCCTCCTCGGGAAAACAGAGCTCCTCCTCAGAGTCGCTGCCAAGATGGATGGTGTAACAGGTCACTATAGGGATCTCTTCATTGGAGTCTTTTTCTAACTCCTTCAGAATTTCAGCCGCTTCTATAGGGAGGAACTCCTTCAATTGAATCAGAGTTCTCTCCTTCTGTTCATAGTCTTCGAGGGAATCGATATATTTTTGGATGGTCGATCTCCCTGCAGACTCTTTTTCGCACCGAGCTGCACTTTTCTTCTTCTTGAGCTTTTTGGATTTTGAGCCTGATTGAGCCGAATTGGCAGCTGGAATGGTGGGATTCTTCTGCCCTTCCCATTCTGTTCTGGGCTCTTTCCGAAGTAATTTTAGCATCTTCTTCGTCTTATTAGATATTTGCTTACTCCAAGGAGGCTGCGGTGAGTCGTTTTCATTTCTTAGGGAAGCAGGTTCGGCTGTCTGCTCCCAGAAGGCTTCAGCTTCTGTCTGTATAAAGTTGGTGGTTGCCACTTGGTTGTTCACCAACACACTTTTGGACAGCTCAATCTCTCCAGCCTTGTACTGCTTCTCGAACCAGTCTTTGAAGTGTAAGACTACGGTAGCGCCCTGGCCGTCTTTCTGAGACCAAAATGCGGAACGAAATTTTTTCTAAACTAGAAACCGGCGCTATCGTATGCTTAAAACCCGGATCGAACCATTAACCTACAACTAGCTATCTAGAGAGAGGGTTGGAAAGTTATACCGATCGATCCATGTCCTTCGGTCTTTGGCCACCATCCCAAGTTCCTCACGGCATCTCCGGTCTCAATCTCCTCGTCGGAAAGGGCACCACATCATCGAGTCTTTTTACGGGCTCCCACTTCATCCGAAGAAACTCAGGCACGAAGTGTGCTAGCCGACGTGTCCAAGGTGATGTAGAGAATGTTTGTGATCACTTTGTCTCTTGCATCCATGAGATGGATGGAGGTTAGAGATGATGCCATTAATGGAGATTTTGAGCTAGAGGAGGAAGAAGAAGAAGAAGCTTTCTTTTTCTTTTCTTTTTGTGTTGCTATGATAAAATGAGAGTGAGTGTGTAAAAAAATTCAAGACCAAGCTTGCATATGGCAGCCCCTCTTTCTCTCTTCTCATCATATCAACACAAATCAATCAAATAATATGACATTAGCACAATAAAAGAGACCATGAGTCACTAATGAAGTCAATGTCACATTAAATGCACAAAATGATGATTTCTAGCTCATTATTTCCATATGCAAACATTAATCCAAATGTTTGCAACAACAAAAAGATACGGCAACATCTAAAGTAAACTCGTGACGGATCACAAGGATACCCCTCACCTGTATATATACATACCTGCATCCGCATTCCGACTGAATACGAATGTGATGAGACTAAAGTAATCCAACAAATCTAATACTAGGATCCGGCTTAAACCAAAGCCCACTAGTATGATCCGCCCGATCATGATCCGTGCAATACCGCACGTATATGATTGGACCCTGCCATATATCATACGGCCTCTACAACGTTTCGCCCGAAACTTGAGAAACTGTCTGTGGGGGACTCTAAAGACTCGTCAATACTTTGGCTATGGATTTAAGCACTAGCACGTCAGAGGTATTAGCCGTACGTAACGGGCTACCAGGTATTGACCAAAAGGGGGGTCGATGAGCGAACTCATCCTGACACCCTACTGAGCCTGTCAGTGACAATATCCGTACAGTCCGGTCCGTTCGTCTATGAGTATCGCATGTCGGGCCTAGAGGGCTGGTAAAAGTCAGACCCCCAAAAGCGGTACAAGTCGTGTCGGAGTGCAGCCCAGAACACCCTGAGATACTACTGGAATACCTACCAGTAAATCTCCTGCCTCGGCCGAGGGCTTCGTGTAATGGCTCTCCTAGACACATCGCGATCTCACCCGTAATACCGGGAGAGACGAATCCCCTGCCGATCCGCTCACTGCCTCCATGTGGCTCGGGACTGTACCCAACTAAAACATGTTTGCACGACTCCTTTGAGCCGTGGTAGGGTAGTAATCAAAGTACAGTGGGAGCTCACACGAGACAAATGACGACCTCAGGTCGATGAACTAACCTATACACATGTCACCAGGGAACTGCTATCTGACGTCAGGTATAATACCAACTAGCATGTTCCCGGCGAGTCCTGTCCGGTGTACTCATAACCCAATGAGCACTTGTATATATCCTAGGTGAACCAACTGACACTAATGGCTTGTGAGACCGGCCACCGCCCCTCGTCCGGGTCTCGACTGTATACACTAGTCTACTAATGGAGTATCGATGCCCAGTCTTGAAACTCCCACGATTAGGGACCACTTTAAGGATGTGCTTATAGACCCCAGCTCCCACGTATATGATCGCCATCATACTGCTGGTCGTCAAGAAAGAATCCTAAGGGCTATATCAGCGTGCAATAGTAATCTGTACCATCACCTAAATCAGTACACGATGATAAAGATAAACCAGGCAGTATACTATTTTCTATCAACATGTAATAGTGAACCGTACACGATGATAAAGACAAACCAGATAGTATACAAAGCTTTCGAGTAAGACTGTCCTACCGATATAGGTCCTCCCTCAATCATTGCAATCACGTGCCTGCGATTCAATAATTGACTCTGAGGGCACTATATCCAATAATCTCCCACTTGCACTCAAGGCTAATTATTGCGATGTCGTGTTCTTACAGCTCGTGTGATACCGAACACCCAACTCCTCTACTAAACAGTCTCACAAAGCCCGTTTGCGAAACTATTGCGTTCAAGGAATAGCCTCAGTGAGTAGACCCGCCCTGATGTTTCTTTCTATGTCTCTCTTTATCTCAAGTTCGCGGAGAAAGCCATCTCCCGAAAATGAGCAATACCTGTCTTAGAATATGTCTAGATATCTGATGGGACCTAGTTCTTAAATGAACTCCAACTCCAAACTGCTTAGACTGTATCGTCAACTGAACTTAATCAGTATCCTGCGCCATACCTCCCTCAGTATCCACTTGGACCATCTGTCCAAAATACTGCCCCTCGTCATAGGGAAAACTATAACTCTGACAGTCACTCTGTCATTCAGGTCACCTTGGAAGCCTGGAATGATAACCGTCTCCCGAAAGAGGCTGTCGTTATCAAATCCCTAGAACATCCACTTATGTTCTAAAACTGCTTCCGATTGTTTCTCCAGGATTGGACTAATATCAACTTATTGCATCTCGTGCAAAAACAACATCTGGTGTGGTTCTTGACATCTCATGATTGACTCAATTGTCCAGGCAAGTGATCTGCCAATCATGCACATCCCTCTCCTGCTTTAGTCTGTAAGACTCCTTTAGAGAGGGTGACTCCTTCACCTGTAGGTACACCACCATGCCAGGAGTCGTCCATTCTAAAACACCTTTAGAATGCTGTCAAAGTACCCAAATTGGGAAACTACCCAAATCTAGATCTAAAACCATAGATCTAGTAACCAGAATATCTGATATAATATCCATATCCTATATAGAGAAACCACTGTGTGACAACCAAAGTATAACCGATCGTAGTATAGGAATTTCACTTCCTACTCTGTGTATGTTATCCAAATACCAGGACATCACACCCTACTACCTTCTTAATAGATCCATCCTCTATTCTGATGAAGTCAAACCTATGACTGTCACATCAGAAATAGATGATCTTTCTCCGCTATATCTGCTTTAGTCCATAAATGGACATAAGCCACTTGTCCACTATGCTTCCGCTGCTCCCACTGACTACGACAACCCTCTGGCAGAATAATATACACGTGCACTTCTAAAGCTAGTTTAGAACGACGCTATACTCATCCTCCTGCTGGGTCTCATAGTCTGGAACAACAGTAGTGTCAAGTCTGGGTAAACAAGAACCTCACTATCACCGTCCATGAGGCTACCGGAGTACCTCTCGGGTGCCTGAGGTTACCCACCATATCTGCGGAGTGGCCAATGGAATGTCAATCCAGATTGAATCTTTAGGTCCTATTAAATTTTCAGTAATCGTTTGCGGTTCTGGAATCACTTCCAGTTCTACCATACTCCCACTGCCGTTTTCTGAAAAAAAATCCATTTTACTAAAACTGTGGCGAGTCAAGAACAATATCACTATTGATCTTCCAGATGGTAGAAAGTCAACCATCGTCATAGCCCGGGTCAACCCACAAACAGCCATTACAGAAACGCGCCTTGAGTTATCCAGAGTCTGGTTTTAAGCATAAGCCGGACAACTCCCCGTACCTTAACAATGTTAAGATATGAACTATTCTATATCCAATATAGAAACAGAGGCACTGATTTAATTGGAACCAGATTCAAATCATGCAGCTGTCTCCAACGCACGTCAACTAAATGGAGAGAGGCCGATCAGCATTACTCAACTTAGGAATGCATCCAGATATGAGTAACCTGAAAAAAGAAACAAGTTTCTCATAATCATTACTATCAACTGAATACCATACACAAGTATCCACATCTTCGATCACCTTGAAGAATCCTGATACTTGCAATACCTGGTTCTCTACTTTATCCATATACCTATAACTTCTCAAAACTTGGACCTTGTGTCTCTACGAAACACTTGTCTAAGAAGTAATGAAGTCACAAGTAAACAGAATATAGTACGAGTACCAACCCCTCTGTTCTAATGGACACTGGACAACATACAATACTCTGTATAAGTCCCTTGAGTCTTATAACTCATTCCCTGTGTGTCGTAGGTTGAAAACTGTACTTAAGGTTAAGAAGAATTACACCGCTATTTAATGCTCCTTACCTAACCATCCACTGATATAGGTAAATATCATGGATATAATTTCAAAAAGTTATATCTCACTTTATAAAAATAAACGTACAGATATATCAATTTGAAATTGGTGCATAACAACGGATATTCAAAACCAAATATTTGCCGTCCGGCAAACAACCCATGCAATTTCCTCAAATATCACCAATTACAACGAATCCCGATATAATGAGGATGATCACCCAATTCCCAATAAATTACTCCCACTCATCATCTGTAAAACCATACAGATGTGAGAATCAAACCCGGTAAATACATACCCTGGAGCAAGGGCTAATTGGGAAATCGGTTTTCTTTTAACAATACACAGTGAAACTGAAACATATAAATGTTTCGAAAAGGTATCCGGGTATTCCTAGTAATGCTTCTTCCATTATCAGATTCACAACTGTAACCGTATATTTCTTTGCCATCTCTCCAAATCCCTTTATATGTCTTTAGTCATTACCTTCTGTCCACCCATTTAGGCCAAATGGTTTTCTTCTTTCCCTACCGTTCGGCACCAGCCTATGGTTTGGAAGAAGACTATCCAATAAGCGTAATGGGTGTACTCCCGTAATCCTAGGAGTACTCGCAATGCGGGAGAAGGTAAAGATAAAAGACAACTGAATAAAACCTTATTCCTATTTCTCCTGAACCAGAATCCATCCCCGAATTAGAACAAGTTCCTTCGAGTTCGTATATAACCATACGATGGAGTATCCAAAAAACTAAGGATCTTCGTAGTGATACGGAGTGTTCTGAAGAAATACAAAGGTGAAGTAGGAGTGGCGATGAAATACTCGGTTTGGTCATGAATAGCAGTCGCAATTTACTTTGCCCTCTTACTAATCCCTTTATTTGTCTTAACTTATTACCTTATGTACACCATCGTTAGGCTAATTGGTTTTCTTCACTCCCTACCGTTTGGCACCTGCCTATGGTTTGGAAGAAGACTATCCAATTAGCATAATAGGTGTACCGTCCTAATCCAAGAAGCACTCGCAACCTGAGAGCAGGTAAAAGGAAAAGACAACTGAATAGTCCTATTCATTTTCTCCAGAACCGGAAACCATCCTCGAATAAGTTGCTTCAAGTTCGTATATAACCATACGATGGTTTTATCCATTGGAAGTGGATGTTCGTATTAATACGGGGTGTTCTGGAGAAAAAAGGGTAAAAAGTAGGAGTGACAATGAGGTATGCAACTCAGACAATCCAAAAACCAGTGTTTTAAGAAGGTTCGGTCAACTTGGTCACTGAGTTATAGTCAAGGGTCGGGGCATGGTCGCTGCCAAAGAGAGAGAGAGAAAAGAAACACTCAGCATGCACTCTAACCTAGATCAGAATGGTTATCACTTTATCTAATCAGGAAACCTCCCACTGTAATCTTAAATTTTCCTCCAAACTTAAAAGAAGAATTAGTCGGGATCACCCGAGGAGTAAACCAACTCATCAGTGGGAATCGGGATCCAACTATCATCGTATGATAACCTGATGGAATCCACTCAAGTTACCACACTCCAGAAGGTATGCGCATGCCTGGCAAGTTTCAGTTTCTTTAGAAACTCCCGATGTGTGTTTTTACCCCTAGGACCCAAGTGACCTTGACTGAGCTAACATATCAAAGGATCCTAGCCAAGTTCAACCCGTCATTATCTTGATTGCATTAGACCCACCCGCACGAGTCCTTGACTGAGCCAAAATGACCGTACGACTGTCCTAACCAATCACATATCCATAAAACAGAAAAGCATTACAGAGCTACCGCACACTACGCCTCGGCTGAGCACGACATACGTAGCATAAATACTAAGCAATACTAATCTGAAATGATGGAGGGCTACGGTTGGTTTTTGACGAAAAACCTTTAACGTAATGAACTTGATATCGTTGAAGGAACCGGATAACTTTTTATAAAAATATAGTGGCGAAAACCTTTGCTAAAGAGGTCACTCCCGGTGAAGGGATCTCGGCTCTTTCCCCGTAGAATGAGGTGCAGGATATTCCAACTGAATACCACGATGCAAAGCAAAAGGCAATCGGCTATAGTAAAGTTATTACCCTGACGCAAACTTCTGTCCAAGGGGTCACTCCCGGTGAAGGGATCTCGACCCTTGCCTCGTCGACTGAGGTGCTGGATATTCATAACCGAATACTACTGTGCAAAACAAAAGAGAACGTCCTTGCAATAACAGCTTTTTGAAAAATGTTCCAACAACATCAGAATAGGTTTGTTTAGCTTGCATTGATCCGAATCAATGCAGTCCCATTAATTAATCACACCACAAAAGAACGAAAATATGATGTACGTATATGCCATCCACATTCGCCACTGGGTCCCGTCATCACTCGTTAGATTATTTAACTAACGACAGAGCGGGGACTGGACTAGCGCGGGTGTAAAACATATACAACATCTTCTAGTATATATATCAATGTATAATAATCGCTCAAGGCGTTATAAAATGCAACATCACAGAAATGTAATCAGCATCACAGAACAATACAGATATCTGGGATCCCCGGGTTTCATAGAGCCGCTACTGAAACCCGACGTTCCCCTAGTCGTGTGGATAGCCTGTGCAATGAAATCCTAGACCCCTACGAGTGCGGCAAGTCACCCGCCAAAACCTGAAGCGAGGCAGTCCCCTTCAACAACGTGAATGGACCACCTAGCACTTCACGGAATCCGGTAACTTGATCACCCCTCCTTGGGTCAACCTGTACCCCCTACGGGTGCGGCGAATAGCCCGCCAATTCTAGAGTGAAGCCCCTTCCGTCTCAAAGCTATGAGATGCCGGCCCGTTGCCCTCTAGAACCCGGCTATCCGTGCACCACACCGCGGGGTAATCCTAGTACAGAAAGTAAATTATACAACGAGTACATCGACCTCAGCCCGGTCGTGCCCCAAAAGAATAATATACAAACAGGCAGTGACGGCAGTCCACATGTCGGACGCTCGCCCCGCAAAATCAAATGTACAAATATAACCAAACTGTACTACCATTGCAACCAGGCTATCCACCACGACAAATCCGCAACATCACAGCACAACACAGAACATCATCGTGAATGTCACGTTCGCAAATCCGTCTAAAAGGGCTATAGCAATTAGACAGGATTTACCGATCAAATGACATTCACGGTCGCAGATATAATGTAAACACTGTGAACTAATATATTTAAATTTTCGATCGACAAAATTTCCCGAAGTGGGCCCCAAGCATAATTCCCAGTACTCAAACAAATCTGGGCCCAAAATAAAATTACCAGAAACCCCTTTTCCAAGTCAGAGACTTACTAAAGAAATTTTGGCGCAGAGAAGAACCTTTACTGCGGCGGAACCGCGGCCAAAACAAGGGTATGGCCGCGGTTCCGCGGCGCAACAGTACAATCACTTCACCAAATTTTCCCAGATGTCTCAGAAAAGCCTGCACATATTTCTGCAATACACCAAATAATTTTTTGACAACAAAAAATTTCGACAGAAACTGCACTTTTTGAAATCGCGGTTTCGGAATTTTCGTTCGATCGAAATTCTAAATACGTTAGAGCAAGTTAGTAAAGGTTAATGGCGTGGCTCTGATACCATGTAAGACTACGGTAGCGCCCCGGCCGTCTTTCTGAGGCCAAAATGCGGAACGAAATTTTTTCTAAACTAGAAACCGGCGCTATCGTATGCTTAAAACCCGGATCGAACCATTAACCTACAACTAGCTATCTAGAGAGAGGGTTGGAAAGCTATACCGATCGATCCATGTTCTTCGGTCTTTGGCCACCATCCCAAGCTCCTCGCGGCATCTCCGGTCTCAATCTGCTCGTCGGAAAGGGCACCACATCATCGAGTCTTTTTACGGGCTCCCGCTTCATCCGAAGCAACTCAGGCATGAAGTGTGCTAGCCGACGTGTCCAAGGTGATGTAGAGAATGTTTGTGATCACTTTATCTCTTGCATCCATGAGATGGATGGAGGTTAGAGATGATGCCATTAATAGAGATTTTGAGATAGAGGAGGAAGAAGAAGAAGAAGCTTTCTTTTTCTTTTCTTTTTGTGTTGCTATGATAAAATGAGAGTGAGTGTGTAAAAAAATACAAGACCAAGCTTGCATATGGCAGCCCCTCTTTCTCTCTTCTCATCATATCAACACAAATCAATCAAATAATATGACATTAGCACAATAAAAGAGACCATGAGTCACTAATGAAGTCAATGTCACATTAAATGCACAAAATGATGATTTCTAGCTCATTATTTCTATATGCAAACATTAATCCAAATGTTTGCAACAACAAAAAGATACAGCAACATCTAAAGTAAACTCGTGACAGATCACAAGGATACCCCTCACCTGTATATACATACCTGCATCCGCATTCCGACTGAATGCGAATGCGATGAGACTAAAGTAATCCAACAAATCTAATACTAGGATCCGGCTTAAACCAAAGCCCACTAGTATGATCCGCCCGATCATGATCCATGCAATACCGCACGTATATGATCGGACCCTGCCATATATCATACGGCCTCTACAACGTTTCGCCCGAAACTTGAGAAACTGTCTGTGGGGGACTTTAAAGACTCGTCAATACTTTGACTGTGGATTTAACCACTAGCACGTCAGAGGTATTAGTCGTACGTAACGGGATACCAGGTATTGACCAAAAGGGGGGTCGATGAGCGAACTCATCCTGACACCCTACTGAGCCTGTCAGTGACAATATCCGTACAGTCCGGTCCGTTCGTCTATGAGTATCGCATGTCGGGCCTAGGGGGCTGGTAAAAGTCAGACCCCCAAAAGCGGTACAAGTCGTGTCGGAGTAAAGCCCAGAAAACCCTGAGATACTACTGGAATACCTACCAGTAAATCTCCTGCCTCGGCCGAGGGCTTCGTGTAATGGCTCTCCTAGACACAGCGCGATCTCACCCCCAATACCGGGAGAGACGAATCCCCTGCCGATCCGCTCACTGCCTCCATGTGGCTCGGGACTGTACCCAACTAAAACCTGTTTGCACGACTCCTTTGAGCCGTGGTAGGGTAGTAATCAAAGTACAGTGGGAACTCACACGAGACAAATGACAACCTCAGGTCGATGAACTAACCTGTACACATGTCACCAGGGAACTGCTATCTGACGTCAGGTATAATACCAACTAGCATGTTCCCGGCGAGTCCTGTCCGGTGTACTCATAACCCAATGAGCGCCTGTATACATCTTAGGTGAACCAACTGACACTAATGGCTTGTGAGACCGGCCACCGCCCCTCGTCGGGGTCTCGACTGTATACACTAGTCTACTAATGGAGTATCAATGCCCAGTCTTGAAACTCCCACGACTAGGGACCACTTTAAGGATGTGCTTATAGACCCCATCTCCCACGTATATGATCGCCATCATACTGCTGGTCGTCAAGCAAGAATCCTAAGGGCTATATCAACGTGCAATAGTGATCTGTACCATCACCTAAAGCAGTACACGATGATAAAGATAAACCAGGTAGTATACTATTTTCTATCAACGTGTAATAGTGAACTGCACACGATGATAAAGACAAACCAGATAGTATACAAAGCTTTCGAGTAAGACCGTCCTACCGGTATAGGTCCTCCCTCAATCATTGCAATCACGTGCCTGCGATTCAATAATTGACTCTGAGGGCACTATATCCAACATGAAGATATAGCAATCCTCGATCACTTGGCTCACTACTCGGTGGTACGGGAAATATAGGGGATTGTCGGTCATTTTTGCTTCTTGAGGTCTTTTCGACTCTTGCAATTATAGACCGTTGTTCAAGGCATCTTTAAATATCTTTTGGACCTTTTCCCTCCTGAAAGAGTAAACCTTGTTCTTTTTCTCCTCTAGGGAGGGCCCTTCTCCTCCCAGCACTGGCTTTCGAGACCGGTTGGTTTTGGAATCGCCTGCCCTTCGCTTGTCTTCATTGTCGGATGCATTGAAGACATTGGTACTCCAGGAATTCCCGCTTTTGCGGTTGTCGTCCCGCTTGCTTTTCCAAGTCTTGTCTCTCTGAGTGTCCGGGGTGGACTCTTGCTTCGTGCGTTCCAGCATTTGGACTTTCTTGGTTAGCACCTGAAATGTCTTGAGGCCTGTTGTACACAAGAATGGGACCATCCAATTACTGAGGTTCCCAATGAGAAGGTTGACGGACTGGTCCTGCTCCCGCGGCGGTTCGCACTTGACTGTGAGATTACGCCATCGGGCGATAAAGTCAGTGTTGCTTTCATTCTTTCCCGGCTTGGTCCTTATAAGGTCAACAATGGAGATTTTATCACTGACACTCATGAACCTTTGCCGAAACAGAGACTCCATTTGGGCAAAGGTAATAACGGACCCGTCTGGTATACCCGAGTACCAGTCGAAAGCGACAACGGTCAGGCTGTTGACAAACTGACAAAGAAGTAGCGCATCATTGCCCCCTGTATTTCCGCATGATGCTTTAAAGTGGGCGACGTGCTGATTTGCATTTTCCGTTGTTTCACCCAATCAGAGCAAAGCTCTGTTTAAAATTCAAATTTTGAAATGAAGCAATGTTTCAGAGGCAGCGCCAAGTGCGCTGCGTCCTAAGTAGCGCACCACGTGCAAAGCACGTGTGCGCTAGCGCTTGGTGCGCTGCGCTCTAAGCAGCGCAGCACGTGCAAAGTACGGGTGCGCTGCGCTCTAAGCAGCGCACCACGTGCAAAGCATGGGTGCGCTAGCGCTGGAACTAAAAGCTCCCCACTGTCAGATCAAAGATCCAATAATAATGATGAATCATTAATTGATCAGAATTAAATTCTGTTAAGGAAAGATTTCTCAAAAATCTTTCCAAACAACAAGATTGTGCTTTGTAAATTAGAGCACCGTTGGATCAATGATCCAATGGTGATTAAAAATCACCAAAATACAGAATAAATTCTGTATGGAAAGATTTACCAATCTTGTTAAAAACAAGAAGATTGCCTTCTGAAAATCAGAAGCCCTTGGATCAAAGATCCAACGATGGGAAATTCCCCGAATCAATTGGAGAAAAGATCTCCTTAACTGATTGAACTGATCAGCTTGCCCTATATAAATGCCCCAAGACTTCAAGTCTCGGATATACAGAAATAGAGAGAGGAACCCCCCATAAGCTTCGAGAGATCTTAAGAGCCAAGTTCTCAAAAAAAGAAGAGTTTCTTCAAGGTAAAAAAATGATGAACAGAGAGATGAAATCATCTTATAATTGAAAAGAAGAATTCACTTCTTTAAAGATAATAGATCTACAAGACCAAAGTCTTTCACAAAGAGATCAAAAGATCTCATCATAAAACAAGAAGAAGAACACAATTCTTCCCACAGATCATAGATCTATAAGACTAAGGTCTTTTATACAAAGAGATCATAGTATCTCATTATAAAAAAAGGGGGAGAATACTTCAATTCTCCGAGGATCACATATCCATAAAGGCAAAGCCTTTCACCAAATTAAGAGATTGAAATATCTCCTACAAAATAAGAACTTTGTTCTTGAAACCTTGAGACAAAGTCTCTTATAAACAAGAATTTATTTCTCAGATCATAAAGTTGATCAGATAGCGCTTTGCGCTCATAAATTAGCGCTCTGCGCTCTTGGACTAGCGCTTTGCGCTCATGGAATGTCGCTCAGCGCCGAGCGCACCACGTGCTCCTCACGTGTGCGCCACTTAACAGTTAGCGCTCTGCGCTCTTGGACTAACGCTTTGCGCTCATGGAATGGCGCTCAGCGCCAAGCGCACCACGTTCTCCTCACGTGTACGCCACTGAACTAATAGCGCTTTGCGCTCATAAATCAGCGCAACGCGCTCATGGACTGGCGCTCAGTGCCAAGCGTGCCACGTGCTCCTCACGTGTGCGCTACCCAGCAGAAGCGCTCTGCGCTCTTTGACTGGCGCAAAGCGCTAAGCGCGCCACGTGTTTCTCACGTGTGCGCTGATAGAACATAAATTGTTCTTTAAAATAAAGCCCAGAGCTATGATGAATGCTCAGCATTCAATAACAGACAAAAATATTGTCAGAATTCAAATCAATACTCAGTATTGTCAAACGTTTAACATTTTAACTGAGTAGGCCGAGCCCAAGTTGGCCATAAACCCCTCATTCAGATTAACTGAGCCCATATGCCCATAAATCTCAGATCTTAGTCTCAATTAGACTACAGATCTCCCAACCAAAATTGGTTCAAGGGTACATCTCTTTACTCCTCTGATATTTGTCGTTGTAATCCTTCAATGTCTTCAGAGAGGTGACGGGTCCCGACAACCATACATTCCATAGACTATGACGTATTTAAACTGGACTGTGGAGTCCTTAAACCCATGGACTATGATGTCCTTAACCTTGGACTGTGGGGTCCTTAAACCCATGGACTATGATGTCCTTAACCTTGGACCGCAATGTCCCTAAACTAAATAATAGAGCCCAAATGCTCTCTTGTTGGATCTAAACGATCCCGTTAAGTTGATCTTAGTCTGAAATTAGACTAATGTATCCTTAACATACGTTTAAGTTGATCTTAGTCTCAAATGAGACTAACGTATCCTTAAACCCAATCCCAAACCCAAATCTAAGAAGATACGGATTTGGACTAATCCACGCCCTACGGGCGACAACATAAATTAGTCTCCGTATACAATCCACGGGCAACCAAAAACAAAACAAACACCCACGATACGAAGTGACCATCTGGAGAAGGAGAAAGTGGTTACCGCGATGCGGTAGCGTAATTAACTGCAGGGGCTTGCGCCTGCAGGGAAGAGCGTCCCCACAATCAAAAACCTCTCAAATGAGGGAGAATCTGACGAAGTCTGCTACATCGGCCGCATCCGTTTAAACCTTCGATACATGGTGTCATAAATCAACTTGGCATCTTCGGAGAGGTGGATGGATAGCACCAATTAGCATCTGCCCTCGAAATTCAGGCAAGACGGACCTACGCGGCCTCGTCTCTGTGTTCAGCGAAGAACAGATTCTGGCACGCTCGGTGGACCTCTTCATCTTTCCACTCCACACTTCGTGTGTCGTGTTCGCGAACGAATCGCGGTTTGATATGGTTGCCCTTGGGTTCGAGGTACTAAGATTTGGTGTCTTGTTCTCATGCAGAAAAAAGAAATGGCTTCAAGCTGCACTAACTACAACTGTAACTCTTGCTCCGTCCCGTCCGGAGGAGTGGCTTACGGGCCGCAAGCGGCCTCCATCTTCGCTATGCCGGTGGAACATGTGACTCGGGCCACAACTGGGCTATTCTTCGGGACCATGATCCCGCCAACAAACTTCAGCGCCCCTGTACCACCGCAAGAAGGTCCCAAGAAGTCGGTCTTTGATCGGCTTGCAACTACTGCGGCCCCTCTCAACGGGTCGCCTAAGTCCATTGCCTCAGTTTTTAACAGAATGGGCCAAAGCTCCAACGGGCCCGTGAAGAAGCCCGCAATTCCTGAAGATGTTATCCCTAAGCGGTTGCCCATTCCTACTCCTGAAGTCCCTAAGGCGGCTTCTCCTGCTAAAGGGTCGGTCTTCACGAGACTGGCCGTTTCAGCCTCTACTCTGCGTGAAGTCATGAAGGCTGTTTCCACTGTTCGAAAGTCGACCTCCGCAAAACTGACTACCCCCTCTCAACGGGTGTCATTCTTCGAAAGGCTAACACCAATAACAGTCTCTCCTCAAAGCAGGGGGCATGAAGGAGCTCATCCAACAGCGGAGGTGATCCCGGCCGCACGACATGCTCGACGTCGCCACTGGCACCGAGTGAGGAAAGCTGGGGCAATTCCCCTTCTGGACTGACTCCGCCAGCTCCAATGGTAAAAGTTGATGCTGCTGTTCCAACCTGGAACAGATTTGAATTACTTAACAGGGTGCGCAGGAACTCACCAGCTGCTGTGCTAAAAAGATCTCCTCCACCTATGGAGAATGCCGCAAAGGCGAAGCTGGAGCAGCCCCCTCAGCGTCTGTCCTCTAAAATTTACAAGGTCTGGCATCAAGTCCAAGACTCCATAGTAGATCAAGACTATCTCCGCCGACAGAAAAATATGAAGGTTCGGCAAGGAGAGAACCACCCTGTCAAGCCACCGAAAGCGACAGCTACTTGGGTGCCCACTCCAACGGCCCCCTCAACTTCGACCGCCCACAAGAGGAGAAGGCCAGGAAAAATCCCCGCGTCTGCGACGAATCGCAAGACCACTGAACCCAAACGTCCCAAGACTGGGGGCATGGTGGTACACACCATCTATATGGCATCCGGAAAAGAGGATAGCCGTATCTCCACAAGTCATCGACTGCTTACGCGATCAGTGACTAAGGCTCAGGAGCAACAACAACAAAGGCTCCAAGAGATGTTCACAGCTATGGCCGCACTCACGGGACCGAAAGCAAGCCCGGAGACATCCTCGGAGCAGCGCCGTGAGCAGGAAACTGATGCTGAATTCTTTCGGAGAATGCTTAAGAAGAAGGACAAAGAGGCCGCGGAATAAGCGGCCAACATAAAACAAATGGCCCTTCTATTCCAAGACATGGTGGGCATGATGATCCAGCCGGACCCTCCAGCTGAAGATCCTCCGATTATCCTCGAAGATGACCGAGCGGAGACGTCGAACCCTCCCCCGGCTTGTTCAGCAGCCAAAGAGGAGACCATCTCAAAAGATGCCCTGGATGATTAAATAGCTTAGCAAATACGGGCTCATCAAGCAAATGAAGCAACTGGCCAAGTCGTCAGAATTGGGCGACCATATCCAGGATGATACGATCAGATCAAGTATCCGCCGGGATACACGATTCCTAAGTTTCACGTATACAAGGGGACGGGCAATCCCCATCAACATGTCGCTCAGTTCAGGGCTCTTTGCGGCAATACCGGAGGTGACGACAAATTGTTACTTCGTCAGTTCATCGGCAGCTTGGCGGAAACAACCTTTGAATGGTATTCAGAGCTGGCCAACGACTCTGTCAAAACATTTGCAGAGATGGAATTACTGTTCACCCAACGTTTTGCGAGCGCTAGCGAGCGCACCCCAATCATGGCATTGATTAATGCCAGGGTGAAACATGGAGAAACATGGGTTCAGTACGCGATACGGTGGCGGAACTTAAGGTCAAAATGCGAGCAGCGCATCGAAGAGGCTCCCGCGGTAGGCATGTTCGTGGGTACTCTCGACCCTCAGGCGACCATTTCCCAATTCATGATGTTTTTCAAGCCGACCACTTTCCAGGCCTTGATTGACAAGCTAGCCCAAATGGATCAGATGGTTATAGACCATCTCCTTTGAAGCTGGAATCTCGAAATGAAAAAGGGAAAGGGAAAGAAATCTTCGTCGCCAATACTCAATAACAGCCGAGCAACTTAAAGCCGGTTGTTCGACAAAACAACGTGCGTCCACACCCATCCCTCGAGGAGAGACTGAGACGTCCTTACTCGTTTCCCCGAGATAAAATGAGGAGACTGTTTGAGCTGGCAGTGCGCAACAGATTCATTAATCTACCGGATCCAAAACGTCCGTTGCAGCCAGGTGATGTCAACAATCCTAATTACTGCCCTTACCGCCAAGCAGTAAGCCATCCAATCGAAAATTGCTTCGTCTTCAAAGGATGGATTGAGGACCAATACCAACAAGACAAGTTTGCATTATCCGAAAACTAGAAGGTGAACCCGCTACAACCTCACGCCCCTAAAAAAGTGGACATGCCGGGGGCATCGTGCTCATTTATAAGGGAAGCCCCATGGGAAGTTGTTCTTTCGGAAAAAATGAAAAGAATGCTGAAGGATCTCCAATCATGCCCAGCAATCAGGTGTGAAAATCCACTGGAACCCGAGATCGTCGAGGGAATGCTGAAACCGCGTCCAACTACAAAAATTGGTGGTGATAGTCAAAACGCCCACACCCAGCCGTCAAAGTCTTCGAAGAAGAAGAAGAAGACCAAAATGCCCGTGAAGCATGATGACAAGCGCACGGATCTGCAAAAACAGATTGACACGCTGGAAGAATAAAACCAGAAGGCGCGGACCTATTGGAGATAGTACCCTCAGAGTCAATTATTGGATCACAGGCACGTGATTGCAATGATTGAGGGAGGACCTATCCCGGTAGGACAGTCTTACTCAAGATGATAGTATGCTATCTGGTTTATCTTTATCATCGTGTACTGCTTTAGGTGACCTTGCGAGTCGCTATTACACGTTGATAGAGCCCCTAGGATTCTTGCTTGACTACCAGCAGTATGAGGGCGATCATATACGTGGGAGCTGGGGTCTATAAGCACATCCTTAAAAGGTCCCTAGTCGTGGGAGTTTCGAGACAGGGCATCGATACTCCAGAGTAGACTAGTGTATACAGTCGAGACCCCGATGAGGGGCGGTGGCCGGTCTCACAAGCCACTGGTGTCAGTTGGTTCACCTAAGATGTATACAGGTGCTCATTGGGTTATGAGTACACCGGACAGGACTCGCCGGGAACATGCTAGTTGGTCTTATACCTGACGTCAGATAGCAGTTCCCTGGTGACATGTGTACAGGTTAGTTCATCGACCTTAGATCGTCGTTTGTCTCGTGTGAGTTCCCACTGTGCTTTGATTACTACCCTACCATGCTCAAAGGAGACATGCAAACAGGTTTTAGTTGGATACAGTCCCGAGCCACATGGAGGAAGTGAGCGGATCTGCAGGGGTTCGTCTCTCCCGGTATTGGGGGTGAGGTCGCGCTGTGTCTAGGAGAGCCATTACACGAAGTCCTTGGCCAAGGCAGGAAATTTACTGGTAGGTATTCCAGTAGTATCTCAGGGTGTTCTGGGCTTCACTCCGACACGACTTGTACCTCTTTTGGGGGTCTGACTTTTACCAACCCCCTAGGCCCGCCATGCGATGCTCATAGAATAACGGACCGGACTGTACGGATATTGTCACTGACAGGCTCAGTAGGGTGTCAGGATGAGTTCGCTCATCGACGTCCCTTTTGGTCAATAGCTGGTGGCCCGTCACGTATGGCTAATACCTCTGACGTGCTAGTGGTTAAATCCACAGCCATAGTATTGACGAGTCTTTAGAGTCCACCACACACAGTTACTCAAGTTTCGGGCGAAACGCTGTAGAGGCCGTATGGAGATATGGCAGGGTTCGATCAGATACGTGCGGTATTGCACGAATCATGATCGGACGGATTTTACTAGCGGGCTTTAGTTTAAGCCGGATCCTAGTATTAGACAGTGTAGATTTTGTCTCTTTGCATTTGTATTCAGTGGGAATACAAATGCGGGCATGTATATGCAGTAGCGGGGTTTTCCTGTAATTTATTACGGGATCAGTTTTCTGAAATTGCCAGTTTGCATTCTGTTCCGGCCGGTTTTCCTTTGTTCCTTCACGGCCGGACTTTTGTGGTGGAGGGGGTTATTTGCAAGTTTGCAATTGAGGAGGGGGTTTCTTGCATTTGAGAGCTTCATGATAGATCCTTCATGATGAGATTCTTTTTCCATCACTCTTTGCATTAAATGGGATTAGAAATGGATTTGACTTGGTTATCATCACATTTGGATGTGGTCACCCATTTGCTTTTACTACACTTACCTTCCTTCTTGTTTTGTTTTTTCCCTCCACCATTTTATGATAAGGGGCCGGCCACATTAGGAGAAAAGAGGGAGAGGTTCATATTATTTTTGGTGTGGGAAAAAGTATCATTCATCTCATTTTAGCTTGCCACAAAAAATTCCCAAGTTCATCTCTTTTCTTTACCTCCATCCAAAAGCAACTTCAACCCCAAATGAGAAAACCCTACTACACTACACCTACATCACTCTTGGACGCGTCGGCTTGCCAACTTCGCGCCCGAGTTGCCTCGGTCAAGAGGTGGGAGCCCGTAAAAGAATTTGGCTACGTGGTGCCCTTTTCGACGAGGAGGCGACGACCGGAGATTCCGCGAGGAGATCGGAGTGGAGACGAAGACCGAAGGACACGGATCGCTTGGTATATCTCTCTACCCATCTTTTAGTTTGCTAGTAGTTAAGTTAATGGCCCGATCCGGGTTAAAAGTGCGCGGTGGTGCCGGTTTGCAAGTTTCGCAAAGTTTTTCATTTTCGCATTTCCGGCGTCGGATCGACGGCCGTGGCGCCGCCGTGCACTTACAGTGGTATCAGAGCCTCGCCATTAACCTAGTCTAGCTTGCTCTAGTATGTTTAGAACTCGATCGAACAAAAATCCCAAAAACCGTATTTTCTAGTGCACAAGTTTCTGTCGAAATTTTTTTGGCTCTAAAAATTTTTCAGGTCATTACAGAAACATGAGCAGAGAATTCTAAGCATTCTGGGAAAATTCGATGCAATGATTCCTCAGTACGACCGCGGAAACGCGGCCAAACCCCTGGTTTGGCCGTGGTTCCGCGGTGGGAAAGTGCTATCGTTGCACCAAATTTTCACAGTAGGCTTCTGGTTAGGAATTGGGGGTTTGGGGATATTCTTTTCGGGCCCAGATTTTCTGTGAGAACTACAGTAGTGCTTGGGGCCCACTTCGATAAATTTGATCGATCGAAATTTTTAAACATGTTAGTTCACAGTATTTACATTATATCTGCGACCGTGAATGTCATTTGATCGGTAAATCCTGTCTAACTGCTATAGCCCTTTTAGACGGATTTGCGAACGTGACATTCACGTTGATGTTCTGTGTTGTGCTGTGATGTTGCGGATTGGTCGTGGGGGATAGCCTGGATGCAATGGTAGTACAGTTTTGTTTTATATGTACATTTGATATTGCGGGGCGAGCGTCCGACATGTGGACTGCCGTCACTGCCTGTTTGTATTATTCTTTTGGGGCACGACCGGGTCGAGGTCGATGTACCCGTTGTATGTATATTTTACTTTCTGTACTAGGATTACCTCGCGGAGGGGTGCACGGATAGCCGGGTTCTAGAGGGAAATGGGCCCACATCTCATGGCATTGATACGGAGGGGGCTTCACTCTAGAATTGGCGGGCTATTCGCCGTACTCATAGGGGGTACAGGTTGACCCAGGAGGGGTGCCCAAGTTACCGGATTCCGTGAAGTGCTGGGTGGTCCATTCACGTTGCTGAAGGGGGTTGCCTCGCTTCAGGTTTTGGCGGGTAACTTGCCGCGCCCGTAGGGGTCTAGGATTTCATTGCACAGGCTATCCACACGACCAGGGGAACGTCGGGTTTCAGTAGCGGCTCTATGAAACCCGGGGATCCCAGATATCTGTATTGTTCTGTGATGCTTATTACATTTCTGTGATGTTGCATTTTATCACGCCTTGAGCGAATATTATATATTGATATATATACTAGTAGATGTTGTATATGTTTTGCATCCGCGCTAGTCCAGTCCCCGCTCTGTCGTTAGTTAAGTAACCTAACGGGTGATGACGGGACCCAGTGGCGAATGCGGATGGCATATACGTACATCATTATTTTTGTTCTTTATTGGTGTGATCAATTGATAGGACTGCATTGATTCGGATCAATGCAAGCTAAACAAACCTATTATGATGTTGTTGGAACACTTTTCAAAAAGCTGTTATTGCAAGGACGTTCTCTTTTGTTTTGCATCGTGGTATTCAGTTGGAATATCCAGCTCCTCAGTCGACGAGGCAAGGGCCGAGATCCCTTCACCGGGAGTGACCCCTTGGACAGAAGTTTGCGTCAGGGCAATAACTTCACTATAGCCTATTACTTTTGCTTTGCATCGTGGTATTCAGTTGGAATATCCTGCACCTCATTCTACGGGGAAAGAGCCGAGATCCCTTCACCGGGAGTGACCTCTTTAGCAAAGGTTTTCGCCACTATATTTTTAAAAGCTATCCGGTTCCTTCAACGATATCAATTTCATTACGTTAAAGGTTTTCGCCAGAAACCATTCGTAGCCCTCCGTCGTTTCATATGGATAGTCAATAGTATTCAAGCTGTGTTTGTTGGCCATAGTCAAGGCACAGTGATTGGTAGCTGTTGGATATTCATATGCAGCATAGATAAATGCGTTGGTTTGGGACAGTCGTATAGCCTTGTTGGCCCTAGTCAAGGGCTTGTACGGGTGGGTTCAAATTAACCTGGACAATGACGGGTAGAACTTGACATGTGACTTATGATTTGTTGGCCTTAGTCAAGGTCATAAGAGCATGGGGTAAAAATCCACATCGAGAGTTTCTAAAGAAACTGAAACTTGCCAGATATGCGCATACCTTCTGGAGTGTGATAACATGAGCGGATTCCATCACGTTATCATGCGATGATAGTTGGATCCCGATTCCCACTGATGAGTTGGTTTACTCCTCTGGTGATCCCGACTAATTCTTCTTTCAGGTTTGGAGGAGAATTTGACGGTACAGTGGGAGGTTTCCTGATTAGATAAAGTGATAACCATTCTGATCTAGGTTAGAGTGCACGCAAAGTGTTTCTTTTCTCTCTATCTTTGGCAGCGACCATTGACCCGACCCTAGACTATGACTCAGTGACCAAGTTGACCGAACCTTCTTAACACTGGCTTTTGGATTGTCAGAGTTGCAAACCTCATTGCCACTCCTACTTTTACCCTTTTCTCCAGGACACCCCGTATTACTACGAACGTCCACTTCCATTGGACAAAACCATCGTATGGTTATATACGAACTCGAAGGAATTCGAGGATGGTTCCTGGTTCTGGAGAAAACGAATAAGACTATTCAGTTGTCTTTTCCTTTTACCTTCTCTCAGGTTGCGAGTACTCCTTGGTTTAGGAGATAGTACACCTATTACGCAAATTGGATAGTCTTCTTCCAAACCATAGGCAGGTGCTGACCGGTAGGGAATGAAGAAAACCAATTAGCCTAAACGGTGTACAGAAGGTATTAAGTTAAGACAAAGAAATGGATTAATAAGAGGGCAAAGTAAATTGCGACTGCTATTCACGACCAAACCAAATATTTCTTCGCCAATCCTAAATCACCTTTGTATTTCTCCAGGACACTCCGTATCACTACGAAAATCCATAGTTTATTGGATACTCCATCGTATGGTTATATACGAACTCGAAAGGAACTTGTTCCAGTTCGGGGATGGATTCTGGTTCAGGAGAAATAGGAATAAGGTTTATTCGGTTGTCTTTTATCTTCACCTTCTCTCATTGCGAGTGCTCCTAGGATTAGGATGTTGCGCCACGGCAGCGCCCCGGCCTCTTGCTCGAGGCCAAAATGCGGAATAAAAAATTTTCCTTACTCGGAAACCGGCGCTACCGCGGACAATGAAAACCCGGATCGTTTACCATTAACCTAAAGCTAGCATTCAAGAGATAGGGTGAGAAGTATACCGACTGATCCGAGTCCTCCGGTCTTCATCTCCATCGTCCCGATCTCCCGCGGAAAGTGTTTCCTCCACATCGTCGCCTCCTCGCCGGAAAAGGGCACCACATCGCCTTCTTCTTTTACGGGCTCCCGCCTCAATACCGAGGCAACTCGCGCATGAAGCCGGCAACTCGACATGCTCAAGATATGCTGTAGAATGTGTAGTGTAGAGGGTATGTCTCTTTGGGGTTTTTTGCCATGGTGATGGAGGAATCAAGAATAGAAAAATGGTGCTTGCATTTTTCTAGCAAGAAAATGAGATCATGGATGAAACTCTCAAGATGAAGCTCTCTTCTTCTTCTTCTCTCTTTCTTTTTCCTCTCATGAAAAAACTTATCATCCATCAAGTGAGAAGAAGAATGGTGGAGGAAACAATATGAACACATAAACATGAAGGGAGGTGAGTGTAGGAAAAAGGAGAGGGTGACCATATCCTAACACCATCATCACAAACTCACATCAAGCTTAAAATCAATCCTAATCACCTTTTCAAGAAATGATGATAGAAAAGAAAGGAATATAAAAGATGCTTTCATGATAAATACTTTTACAAATAAAACCTCCACCAAATGTAATTTGCAAAACTGCAAATTACCCCCTCCATCAGAAAAGTCCGGCCGGGAAAGAACAAAGGAAAACCGGCCGGAACGGAATGCAAACTGGCAACTCCAGAAAACTGGTCCCGTAATAAATTACAGGAAAACCCCTATACTGTGCATACACACCCGCATCTGTATACCGACCGGATACAAATGCAATGAGACAAAATCTACACTGTACTAAACTAGTACCGGCTTAAACCAAAACCGGCTAGTAAAATCCGTTCAATCCTGATCCGTGCAATACCGCACGTATCTGATCGAACCCTGCCATATAACTATACGGCCACTAGTACAAAACTGTCCGATCCTGATCCGTGCAATACCGCACGTATCTGATCGGACCCTGCCATATCTCCATACGGCCTCTACAGCGTTTCGCCCGAAAGCCTGAGTAACTGAAAGTGTGGTGGACTCTAAAGACTCGTCAATACTATGGCTGTGGATTTAACCACTAGCACGTCAGAGGTATTAGCCAATACGTGACGGGCCACCAGCTATTGACCAAAAGGGACGTCGATGAGGAAGCTCACCCCGACACCCAACTGAGCCTGTCAGTGATAATATCCGTACAGTCCGGTCCGTTCGTCTATGAGTATCGCATGGCGGGCCTAGGGGGTTGGTGAAAGTCAGACCCCCAAAAGCGGTACAAGTCGTGTCGGAGTGTAGCCCAGAACACCCTGAGATACTACTGGAATACCTACCAGTAAATCTCCTTGCCTCGGCCGAGGGCTTTGTGTAATGGCTCTCCTAGACACAGCGCGACCTCACCCCCAATACCGGGAGAGACGAACCCCTGCAGATCCGCTCACTGCCTCCATGTGGCTCGGGACTGTACCCAACTAAAACCTGTTTGCACGACTCCTTTGAGCCGTGGTAGGGTAGTAATCAAAGCACAGTGGGAACTCACACGAGACAAATGACGATCCTCAGGTCGATGAACTAACCTGTACACATGTCACCAGGGAACTGCTATCTGACGTCTGGTATAAGACCAACTAGCATGTTCCCGGCGAGTCCTGTCCGGTGTACTCATAACCCAATGAGCACCTGTATACATCTTAGGTGAACCAACTGACACCAGTGGCTTGTGAGACCGGCCACCGCCCCTCGTCGGGGTCTCGACTGTATACACTAGTCTACTAATGGAGTATCGATGCCCTGTCTCGAAACTCCTACGACTAGGGACCTTTTAAGGATGTGCTTATAGACCACCAGCTCTCACGTATATGATCGCCAACATACTGTCGGCAGTCAAGCAAGAATCCTAGGGGCTCTATCAACGTGTAATAGCGACATGTCAGGTCACCTAAAGCAGTACACGATGATAAAGATAAACCAGATAGCATACTATCATCTCGAGTAAGACTGTCCTACCGGGATAGGTCCTCCCTCAATCATTGCAATCACGTGCCTGTGATCCAATAATTGACTCTGAGGGCACTATCTCCAACAATCTCCCACTTGCACTCAAGGCTAATTATTGCGATGCCGCATACTCACAGCCCGTGTGATACCGAACACCCAACTCCTCTACCAGTCAGTCTCACAAAGCTCGTTTGCGAAACTATTGCGTTCGAGGAATTGCCTCAGTGAGTGGATCCGCTGTGATGTTTCTTTCTATGTCTCTCTATATCTCAAGTTCGCAGAGAAAGCCATCTCCCGAAATGAGCAATACCTGTCTTAGAATGTCTGGATGTCTGATGGGACCTAGCTCATAAATGAACTCCAAATCCAAACTTCTTAGACTGTATCGTCAACTTAACTTAATCAGTATCCTGCGCCAGGCCACCCTCAGTATTGCCTTGGACCACCTGTCCAAAATACTTCCCCTCGTCAGAAGGAAAACTATAACTCTGACAACCTCCTTGTCGTCCATGTCACCTTGGAAGCCTGGAATGATAACTGTCTCCCTAATGAGGCTGTCGTTATCATATCCCTAGAACATCCACTTATGTTCTAAGACTGCTTCCGACTGTTTCTCCAGGATTGGATCAATATCAACTTATTGCATCTAGTGCAAGAACAACATCTGGTGTGGTACTCGACATCTCATGATTGACTCAATTGCCTAAGCAAGTGATCTGCCAATCATGAGTATCCCTCTCCCTTTTAGTCTATAAGACACCTTTAGAGAGGGTGACTCCATCAACTGCAGGTGCACTACCGTGTCAGGAGTCGTCCATTCTAAATACTCATAGAATGCTGTCAAGGTACCCAGATTGGGAAACCACCCAAATCTAGATCCAAAACCATAGATCTAGTAACCAGTATGTCTGATATAATATCCAAGTCCCTTGTGGAGAAACCACTGTGTGACGACCAAAGTATAACCGATCGTAGTATAGGAGTATCTTTTCCTATTCTGTGTATGTCATCCAAATACCAGGACATCACACTCTACTACCTTCTCAACAGATCCATCCCCTATTCTGATGAAGTCAAACCTGTGACTGTCAGGTCAGAAATAGATGATCTATCTCCGCTACATCTGCTTTGGTCTATAAATAGACATAAGCCTGATGTCCACCAATGCTTCCGCTGCTCCCACTGACTACGACAACCCTCTGGCAGAGTCATATAGACGTGCACTTCTAAAGCTAGTTTAGAACGACGCTATACTCATCCTCCTGCCGGGTCTCGCAGCCTGGAACAACAACAATGGCAAGTGTGGGTAAACAAGAACTTCCCTGTCACCGTCCTTGAGGCTACCGGAGCACCTCTCGGGTGCCTGAAGTTACCCACCGTATCTGCGGAGTGGCCAATGGAATGTCAAATCAGATTGAATCTTTAGGTTCCTTATCAAATCTTCGGTAATCGTTTGTGGTTCTGGAATCACTTCCAGTTCTACCATACTCCCACTACTGTTTTTTTTTGAAAAATCCATTTCTTTTAAAATGTGGCGAGTCTAGAACAATATTGCTATTGTTCATCCAGATGGTAGAAAGTCAACCCTCGTCATAGCCTGGGTCAACCCACAAACAGCCATTACAGAAACGTGCCTTGAGTTGTCCAGTGTCTGGTTTTAAGCATAAGCCGGACAACTCCCCGTACCTTAACAATGTCAAGATATGAACTGTTCTATATCCAATACAGAAACAGAGGCACTGATTTAATTGAACCAGATTCAAATCATGCAGCTGTCTCCAGTGCATGTCAACTAAAGTGGAAGGAGGCCGATCAGCGTTACTCAACTTAGGAATGCTTTCAATTATGAGTAACCTGAAAGAGAAGCAATTTCTCTTTATCATTACTATCAACTGAATACCATAGACAAGTATCTACATCTTCGATCACTTTGAAGAATCCCGATACTTGCTACACCTGGTTCTCTACTCTATTCAAATACCTATAACTCCTCAAAAGTTAGACCCTGTGTTCCTACGAAACACATGTCTAAGAACTAGAGAAGTTAAAAGTAAACAGAATATAGTATGAGGACCAACCCCTCTGTCCTAATGGACACTGGACAACATACAATACTCTGTATAAGTCCGCTGAGTCTAACAACTCTTTCACTGTGTGTCGTAGGTTGAAAACTGTACTTATGGTTAAGAAGAATTACACCGCTGTTTAATGCTCCCTACCTAACCATCCACTGATATAGGTAAATGTCATTGACATAATATCAAAAGGTATATCTCACTCTATGAAAATAGACGTACAGATATATCAATTTAAAATTGGTGCACAACAGCGGATATTCAAAACCAAATATTTGCCGACCGGCAAACAGCCCAGATGATCTTCTCAAATATCACCGATTACAACGAATCCCGATATAATGAGGATGATCACCCTATTCCCAATAACTTACTCCCACTCAGCATCTGTAAAACCATACAGATGTGAGAATCATACCTGGTAAATACATACCCTGGAGCAAGTGTCAAACTGGGAAATCAGTTTTCTTTTAACAGTACACAGTGAAACTGAAACATTGAAATGTTTCGATGGGGTATCCTGGTATTCTTAGTAATGCCTCTTCCATTATCCAGATTCACAACTGTAACCTTGTGATTCTTTGCCATCTTTCTAAATCCCTTTCTATGTCTTTAGTCATTACCTTCTGTACACCCCCTTAGGCCAAATGGTTTTCTTCCTTCCCTATCGTTCGGCACCAGCCTATGGTTTGGAAGAAGACTATCCAAAAAGCATAAAGGGTGTACTGTCCCAATCCTAGGAACACTCGCAATGCGAGAGAAGGTGAAGATAAAAGACACCTGAATGTACTTTATTCCTATTTCTCCTGAACCAGAATCCATCCCCGAACTGAAACAAGTTCCTTTCGAGTTCGTATATAACCATACGATGGAGTATCCAATAAACTGTGGATCTTCGTAGTGATACGGAGTGTCCTGGAGAAATACAAAGGTGATTTAGGATTAGCGAAGAAATACTTGGTTTGGTCGTGAATATCAGTCGCAATTTACTTTGCCCTCTTACTAATCCCTTGCTTTGTCTTAATCTCAATACCTTCTGTACACCGTTTAGGCTAACTGGTTTTCTTCATTCCCTACCGGTCGGCACCAGCCTATGGTTTGGAAGAAGACTATCCAATTTGCGTAATAGGTGTACTACTCCTAAACCAAGGAGTACTCGCAACCTGAGAGAGGGTGAAAAGAAAAGACAACTGAATAATCCTATTCGTTTTCTCCAGAACCAGAAACCATCCTCGAAGTCCTTCGAGTTCGTATCTAACCATACGATGGTTTTGTCCAATGGAAGTGGACGTTCGCAGTAACGCGGGGTGTCCTGGAGAAAGGGTAAAAGTAGGAGTGGCACTGAGGCCTGCAACTCTGACAATCCAAAGGCCTGTGTTAAGAAGGTTCGGTCAACTTGGTCACTGAGTCATAGTCTTGGGGTCGGGTCAATGGTCGCAGCCAAAGAGAGAGAGAAAAGAAACACTCAGCGTGCACTCTAACCTAGATCAGAATGGTTATCACTTTGTCTAATCTGGAAACCTCCCACTGTACCTCAAATTCTCCTCCAAACCTGAAAGAAGAACTAGTCGGGGTCACCCGAGGAGTAAACTAACTCATCAGTGGGAATCGGGATCCAACTATCATCGCATGATAACTTGACGGAATCCACTCAAGTCACCACACTCCAGAAGGTATGCGCATGCTTGGCAAGTTTCAGTTCTTTTGAAACTCCCGATGTGATTTTTTACCCCTAGGACCCAAGTGACCTTGACAATGCCAACAAATCAAAGAGTCCTAGTCAAGTTCTACCCGTCATTATCTTGATTGCATTAAACCCACCCGTACGAGTCCTTGACAATGCCAACAAGACCGTACGACTGTCCTAACCAATCCACTTATCCTTGTGACAGAAAAGCATTACATAGCTACCGAACACTACGCCACGGCAATGCACGACAAACGCAACACGAATACTAAGTAACACTAATCTGAAATGACGGAGGGCTACGACTGGTTTTTGGCGAAAAACCTTTAACGTAATGAACTTGATATCGTTGAAGGAACTGGATAACCTTTTAGAAAATATAGTGACGAAAACCTTTACTAAAGAGGTCACTCCCGGTGAAGGGATCTCGGCTCTTTCCCCGTAGAATGAGGTGCAGGATATTCCAACTGAATACCACGATGCAAAGCAAAAGTAATCGGCTATAGTGAAGTTAATGCCCTGACGCAAACTTCTGTCCAAGGGGTCACTCCCGGTGAAGGGATCTCGGCCCTTGCCTCGTCGACTGAGGAGCAGGATATTCCAAATGAATACCACTATGCAAAACAAAAGTGAACGTCCTTGCAATAACAGCGTTTTGAAAAATATTCCAACAACATCAGAATAGGTTTGTTTATAACTTGCGTTGATCCGAATCAACGCAGTCCCATCAGTTGATCACACCACAAAGAACGAAAATATACTGATGTACGTATATGCCATCCGCATTCGCCACTGGGTCCCGTCATCACTCGTTAGGTTAGCTAACTAACGACAGAGCGGGGACTGGACTAGCGCGGATGTAAAACATATACAACATCTACTAATATATATATACCAATATATTATATTTCGCTCAAGGCGTGATAAAAATGCAACATCACAGAAATATATAGCATCACAGAACAATACAGATATCTGGAAGCCCCGGGTTTCACAGAGCCGCTGCTGAAACCCGACGTTCCCCTGGTCGTGTGGATAGCCTGTGCAATGAAATCCTAGACCCCTACGGGCGCGGCAAGTCACCCGCCAAAACCTGAAGCGAGGCAGCCCCCTCCAGCACCGTGAATGGACCACCCAGCACTTCACGGAATCCGGTAACTTGGGCACCCCTCCTGGGTCAACCTGTACCCCCTACGAGTGCGGCGAATAGCTTGCCAATCCTAGAGTGAAGCCCCCTCCGTCTCAATGCCATGAGATGCGGGCCCGTTGCCCCCTAGAACCCGGCTATCCGTGCACTCCTCCGCGGGGTAATCCTAGTACAGAAAGTAAAATATACATACATCGGGTACATCGACCGCAACCAGGTCATGCCCCAAAAGAATAATACAAACAGGCAGTGACGGCAGTCCACAAGTCGGACGCTCGCCCCGCAATATCAAATGTACATAATACACCAAAACTGTACTAGCATTGCATCCAGGCTATCCCCCACGACCGATCCGCAACATCACAGCATAAACATAGAACATCAACGTGAAAGTCACGTTCGCAAATCCGTCTAACCGGGCTATAGCAGTTAGACCGGATTTACCGATCGAGTGACATTCACGGTCGCAGATATAATGTAAATACTGTGAAAAATGTGTTTAAAATTTTCCGATTGACCAAAAATTAACAAGTGGGCCCCCAATCAAAACTGTAGCACACACAGAAAACCTGGGCCCAATTTTAACATTCCAAAACCCCTAATTTAAGTCCACAAGCCCACTGCAAAAAATTTATCACACGACCCCACATTCCTGCGGCGGAAGCGCGGCCAAAATGGGGTTTTGGCCGCCCTTCCGCGGTCGTACTGAGGATTCATGTCACCAAAATTTTGCAGTATTCTTAGAACTCCCTGCACATCATTCTGAGATCACCTGAAAAATTTTTAGACTCCAAAAAATTTCGACAGAAACTGATGTGCTAGAAAAATACGGTTTTTGGAAATTTCGGTCGATCGGAAACGCAAACACATCAAAACGAAGCTAGGTAAGGTTAATGGCGTGGCTCTGATACCATGTTGCGCCACGGCAGCGCCCCGGCCTCTTGCTCGAGGCCAAAATGCGGAATAAAAAATTTTCCTTACTCGGAAACCGGCGCTACCGCGGACAATGAAAACCCGGATCGTTTACCATTAACCTAAAGCTAGCATTCAAGAGATAGGGTGAGAAGTATACCGACTGATCCGAGTCCTCCGGTCTTCATCTCCATCGTCCCGATCTCCCGCGGAAAGTGTTTCCTCCACATCGTCGCCTCCTCGCCGGAAAAGGGCACCACATCGCCTTCTTCTTTTACGGGCTCCCGCCTCAATACCGAGGCAACTCGCGCATGAAGCCGGCAACTCGACATGCTCAAGATATGCTGTAGAATGTGTAGTGTAGAGGGTATGTCTCTTTGGGGTTTTTTGCCATGGTGATGGAGGAATCAAGAATAGAAAAATGGTGCTTGCATTTTTCTAGCAAGAAAATGAGATCATGGATGAAACTCTCAAGATGAAGCTCTCTTCTTCTTCTTCTCTCTTTCTTTTTCCTCTCATGAAAAAACTTATCATCCATCAAGTGAGAAGAAGAATGGTGGAGGAAACAATATGAACACATAAACATGAAGGGAGGTGAGTGTAGGAAAAAGGAGAGGGTGACCATATCCTAACACCATCATCACAAACTCACATCAAGCTTAAAATCAATCCTAATCACCTTTTCAAGAAATGATGATAGAAAAGAAAGGAATATAAAAGATGCTTTCATGATAAATACTTTTACAAATAAAACCTCCACCAAATGTAATTTGCAAAACTGCAAATTACCCTCTCCATCAGAAAAGTCCGGCCGGGAAAGAACAAAGGAAAACCGGCCGGAACGGAATGCAAACTGGCAACTCCAGAAAACTGGTCCCGTAATAAATTACAGGAAAACCCCTATACTGTGCATACACACCCGCATCTGTATACCGACCGGATACAAATGCAATGAGACAAAATCTACACTGTACTAAACTAGTACCGGCTTGAACCAAAACCGGCTAGTAAAATCCGTTCGATCCTGATCCGTGCAATACCGCACGTATCTGATCGAACCCTGCCATATAACTATACGGCCACTAGTACAAAACTGTCCGATCCTGATCCGTGCAATACCGCACATATCTGATCGGACCCTGCCATATCTCCATACGGCCTCTACAGCGTTTCGCCCGAAAGCCTGAGTAACTGAAAGTGTGGTGGACTCTAAAGACTCGTCAATACTATGGCTGTGGATTTAACCACTAGCACGTCAGAGGTATTAGCCAATACGTGACGGGCCACCAGCTATTGACCAAAAGGGACGTCGATGAGGAAGCTCACCCCGACACCCAACTGAGCCTGTCAGTGACAATATCCGTACAGTCCGGTCCGTTCGTCTATGAGTATCGCATGGCGGGCCTAGGGGGTTGGTGAAAGTCAGACCCCCAAAAGCGGTACAAGTCGTGTCGGAGTGTAGCCCAGAACACCCTGAGATACTACTGGAATACCTACCAGTAAATCTCCTTGCCTCGGCCGAGGGCTTTGTGTAATGGCTCTCCTAGACACAGCGCGACCTCACCCCCAATACCGGGAGAGACGAACCCCTGCAGATCCGCTCACTGCCTCCATGTGGCTCGGGACTGTACCCAACTAAAACCTGTTTGCACGACTCCTTTGAGCCGTGGTAGGGTAGTAATCAAAGCACAGTGGGAACTCACACGAGACAAATGACGATCCTCAGGTCGATGAACTAACCTGTACACATGTCACCAGGGAACTGCTATCTGACGTCTGGTATAAGACCAACTAGCATGTTCCCGGCGAGTCCTGTCCGGTGTACTCATAACCCAATGAGCACCTGTATACATCTTAGGTGAACCAACTGACACCAGTGGCTTGTGAGACCGGCCACCGCCCCTCGTCGGGGTCTCGACTGTATACACTAGTCTACTAATGGAGTATCGATGCCCTGTCTCGAAACTCCTACGACTAGGGACCTTTTAAGGATGTGCTTATAGACCACCAGCTCTCACGTATATGATCGCCAACATACTGTCGGCAGTCAAGCAAGAATCCTAGGGGCTCTATCAACGTGTAATAGCGACATGTCAGGTCACCTAAAGCAGTACACGATGATAAAGATAAACCAGATAGCATACTATCATCTCGAGTAAGACTGTCCTACCGGGATAGGTCCTCCCTCAATCATTGCAATCACGTGCCTGTGATCCAATAATTGACTCTGAGGGCACTATCTCCAACATAGGACAGTACACCCATTAGGCTTATTGGATATTCTTCTTCCAAACCATAGGCTGGTGCCGAATGGTAGGGAAGGAAGAAAACCATTTGGCCTAAAGGGGTGTACAGAAGGTAATGACTAAAGACATATAAAGGGATTTAGAGAGGTGGCAAAGAAATATACGGTTACAGTTGTGAATCTGGATAATGCAATAGGCATTACTAGGAATACCGGGATACCCCTACGAAACATTTCAATGTTTCAGTTTCACTGTGTACTGTTAAAAGAAAACTGATTTCCCAATCAGTCCATACTCCAGGGTATGTATTTACCAGGTATGATTCTCACATCTGTATGGTTTTACAGATGATGAGTGGGAGTAAGTTATTGGGAATTAGGTGATCATCCTCATTATATCGGAATTCGTTGTAATTGGTGATATTTGAGGAAGTCACCTGGGTTGTTTGCCGGACGGCAAATATTTGGTTTTGAATATCCGCTGTTATGCACCAATATCAAGTTGATGTATCTGTACGTCTATTTTTATAGAGAGAGATATACCTTCTTGAAATTATGTCCAGGACATTTACCTATATCAGTGGATGGTTAGGTAAGGAGCATTGAACAGCGGTGTAATTCTTCTTAACCATAAGTACAGTTTTCAACCTATAGCACACAGGGAATGAGTTATTAGACTCAGGGGACTTATACAGAGTATTGTATGTTGTCCAGTGTCCATGAGGACAGAGAGGTTGGTTCTCGTACTATATTCGGTTTACTTATGACTTCTCTAGTTTTTAGACAAGTGTTTCGTAGAAACACATGGTCCAAGTTTTGAGAAGTTATAAGTATGTGGATAAAGTAGAGAACCAGGTGTTGCAAGTATCGGGATTCTTCAAGGTGATCGAAGATATAGATACTTGTGTATGGTATTCAGTTAATAGTAATGATTAAGAGAACTTGCTTCTCTTTCAGGTTACTCATAATTGGAAGCATTCCTAAGTTGAGTAACTCTGATCGGCCTCCTTCCATTTAGTTGACATGCACTGGAGACAGCTGCATGATTTGAATCTTGTTCAATTAAATCAGTGCCTCTGGTTCTGTATTGAATATAGAACAGTTTATATCTTAACGATGTTAAGGTACGGGGAGTTGTCCGGCTTATGCTTAAAACCAGACTCTGGATAACTCAAGGCACGTTTCTGTAATGGCTGTTTGTGGGTTGACCCAGGCTATGATGAGGGTTGACTTTCTACCATCTGGAAGATCAATAGTGATATTGTTCTTGACTCGCCACAGTTTTAATAAAAATGGATTTTTTTTTCAGAAAACAGTCGTGGGAGTATGGTAGAACTGGAAGTGATTCCAGAACCACAAATGATTACTGAAGATTTGATAAGAACCTAAAGATTCAATCTGGTTTGACATTCCATTGGCCACTCCGCAGATAAAGTGGGTAACCTCAGGCACCAAGAGGTACTTCGGTATGCTCAAGGACGGTGACAGGGAGGTTCTTGTTTACCCAGACTTTCCATTGCTGTTGTTCCAGACTGTGAGACCCGGCAGGAGGATGAGTATAGCGTCGTTCTAAACTAGCTTTAGAAGTGTACGTCTATATGACTCTGCCAAAGGGTTGTCGTGGTCAGTGGGAGCAGCGGAAGCATGGTGGACAAGTGGCTTATGTCTATTTATAGACTAAAGCAGATACAGCGGAGATAGATCATCTATTTCTGATGTGACAGTCATAGGATTGACTTCATCAGAATAGGGGATGGATTTGTTAAGAAGGTAGTAGGGTGTGATGTCCTGGTATTTAGATGACATACACAGAGTAGGAAGTGATATTCCTATACTACGATCGGTTATACTTTGGTTGTCACACAGTAGTTTCTCCACATAGGAATTGGATCTTATATAATACATTCTGGTTACTAGATCTATGGTTTTAGATCTAGATTTGGGTGGTTTCCCAATCAGGGTACTTAGACAGCATTCTAAGAGTATTTAGAATGGACGACTCCTGGCATGGTGGTGTACCTGCAGGTAATGGAGTCACCCTCTCTAAAGGTGTCTTACAGACTAAAGGGGAGAGGGATGCGCATGATTGGCAGATCACTTGCTTAGGCGATCGAGTCAATCATGAAATGTAAAGTACCACACCAGATGTTGTTTTTGCAGTAGGTGCAATAGGTTGATATTCATCCAATCCTGGAGAAACAATCGGAAGCAGCTTTAGAACATAAGTTAATGTTCTAGGGAAATGATAACGGCAGCCTCCTTTGGGAGACAGTTATCATTCCAGGCTTCCAAGGTGACCTGGATGACAGAGTGATTGTCAGAGTTATAGTTTTCCCTCTGATGAGGGGCAGTATTTTGGACAGGTGGTCCTGGTGGATACTGAGGGAAGGCATGGCGGAGGATACTGATTAAGTTCAGTTGACGATACAGTCTAAGAAGTTTGGATTTGGAGTTCACTTATGAGCTAGGTCCCATCAGATATCCGGACACATTCTAAGACAGGTATTGCTCATTTCGGTAGATGGCTTTCTCCGCGAACTTGAGATAAAGAGAGACATAAAAAGAAACATCACAGCGAATCCACTCACTGAGGCTATTCCTCGAACACAATAGTTTCGCAAACGAGCTTTGTGAGACTGACTAGTAGAGGAGTTGGGTGTTCGGTATCACACAGGCTGTGAGTATGCGACATCGCAATGATTAGCCTTGAGTGCAAGTGGGAGATTGTTGGAGATAGTGCCCTCAGAGTCAATTATTGGATCACAGGCACGTGATTGCAATGATTGAGGGAGGACCTATCCCGGTAGGACAGTCTTACTCAAGATGATAGTATGCTATCTGGTTTATCTTTATCATCGTGTACTGCTTTAGGTGACCTAGCGAGTCGCTATTACACGTTGATAGAGCCCCTAGGATTCTTGCTTGACTACCAGCAGTATGAGGGCGATCATATACGTGGGAGCTGGGGTCTATAAGCACATCCTTAAAAGGTCCCTAGTCGTGGGAGTTTCGAGACAGGGCATCGATACTCCAGAGTAGACTAGTGTATACAGTCGAGACCCCGACGAGGGGTGGTGGCCGGTATCACAAGCCACTGGTGTCAGTTGGTTCACCTAAGATGTATACAGGTGCTCATTGGGTTATGAGTACACCGGACAGGACTCGCCGGGAACATGCTAGTTGGTCTTATACCTGACGTCAGATAGCAGTTCCCTGGTGACATGTGTACATGTTAGTTCATCGACCTGAGATCGTCATTTGTCTCGTGTGAGTTCCCACTGTGCTTTGATTACTACCCTACCACGCTCAAAGGAGACATGCAAACAGGTTTTAGTTGGGTACAGTCCCGAGCCACATGGAGGCAGTGAGCGGATCTGCAGGGGTTCGTCTCTCCCGGTATTGGGGGTGAGGTCGTGCTGTGTCTAGGAGAGCCATTACACGAAGTCCTTGGCCATGGCAGGAGATTTACTGGTAGGTATTCCAGTAGTATCTCAGGGTGTTCTGGGCTTCACTCCGACACGACTTGTACCGCTTTTGGGGGTCTGACTTTTACCAACCCCTAGGCCCGCCATGCGATGCTCATAGACGAAGGACTGGACTGTACGGATATTGTCACTGACAGGCTTTGTAGGGTGTCAGGATGAGTTCGCTCATCGACGTCCCTTTTGGTCAATAGCTGGTGGCCCGTCACTTATGGCTAATACCTCTGACGTGCTAGTGGTTAAATCCACAGCCATAGTATTGACGAGTCTTTAGAGTCCACCACACACAGTTACTCAAGTTTCGGGCGAAACGCTGTAGAGGCCGTATGGAGATATGGCAGGGTTCGATCAGATATGTGCGGTATTGCACGAATCGTGATCGGACGGATTTTACTAGCGGGCTTTAGTTTAAGCCGGATCCTAGTATTAGACAGTGTAGATTTTGTCTCTTTGCATTTGTATTCAGTGGGAATACAAATGCGGGCATGTATATGCATTAGCGGGGTTTTCCTGTAATTTATTACGGGATCAGTTTTCTGAAGTTTCCAGTTTGCATTCCGTTCCGGCCGGTTTTCCTTTGTTCCTTCACGGCCGGACTTTTGTGGTGGAGGGGGTTATTTGCAAGTTTGCAAATAACTTATTGAGGAGGGGGTTTCTTGCATTTGAGAGATTCATGATAGATCCTTCATGATGAGATTCTTTTTCCATCACTCTTTGCATTAAATGGGATTAGAAATGGATTTGACTTGGTTATCATCACATTTGGATGTGGTCACCCCTTTGCTTTTATTACACTTACCTTCCTTCTTATTTTGTTTTTTCCCTCCACCATTTTATGATAAGGGGCCGGCCACATTAGGAGAAAAGAGAGAGAGGTTCATATTATTTTTGGTGTGGGAAAAAGTATCTTTCATCTCATTTTAGCTTGCCACAAAAAATTCCCAAGTTCATCTCTTTTCTTTACCTCCATCCAAAGGCAACTTCAACCCCAAATGAGAAAACCCTACTACACTACACCTACAGCACTCTTGGACGCGTCGGCTTGCCAACTTCGCGCCTGAGTTGCCTCGGTCAAGAGGTGGGAGCCCGTAAAAGAATTTGGCTACGTGGTGCCCTTTTCGACGAGGAGGCGACGACCGGAGATTCCGCGAGGAGATCAGAGTGGAGACGAAGACCGAAGGACACGGATCGCTTGGTATATCTCTCTACCCATCTTTTAGTTTGCTAGTAGTTAGGTTAATGGCCTGATCCGGGTTAAAAGTGCGCGGTGGTGCCGGTTTGCAAGTTTCCCAAAGTTTTTCGTTTCCACGTTTCCGGCGTTGGATCAACGGCCGGGGCGCCGCCGTGCACTTACAGGACCCCAGTCACACTCTAAGAATTCCTCAACCACGTCCTTGAGGACGGAGATGACGACAATGGAGAAGACTCGTTGGATGAACCTGAGGATTATGTGGCAAGCTGCCATGTGATCTCTCATTCGTTAATAGACGGTGAAGAAGCTCCTGAAACAGAGAAACTAGGGGCAGATCCTGAGCCGAAACTTCTAGGATCATCAGACGGAATGATTGATGCATTCCTGAACGAAGCTCTTCTGAAAATCAAAGCTGATCGGGTGTGCGAGATGACCATATTTGAAAAGGCCAAACGCCGGTGACTGGACGAAATGGTTAAAACACCCCAACCAGACCGAGGCATGCCCGCGAAAGAAAAAAGCAGGTTCAAGACAAGGAAAAGGTTCGCCAAAGCCATATCGATGGGAATGAAGTTGCCTTCTTTCAGAGGAAATTCTCCTGGCGGTATACATCTTGATGAAGCGGACATACATCCTAACTTCTGCTTATACCATCAGAGGATTGCATACCCTACCGAGGAGTGCATAGCCTTTAAAAATTGGTGACAGGGATATGTTGCCCACCGACAACACGTTCAATGAGTGAAGCGTAAGGCTCGTCGGGAACAAAAAAGTACGACAGATGAGCGCAAAAGAGCCGCTGGCAACTGTCACATAGTCGACACCAAGGGATTGCAAGTTATCACCTTTGGAAGCGACTCTGACGAAGAAATCGCCCTCAGCCTTCTCTTCAAGGAATCCACCTCCGACACAAAAGATGCGAAGATTTGCGAGAAAATCTAGCTGCGTAATCGTACGTTGCCAGAAAAATCTCGGACCTATGACCGAAACATCTTTAAACTACTACAAACCTGCGGCATCGCCAGGCTGACGTGGTGTGAAAAAAAAGGTACGTCCACAAGCAAGATGGGCATGGATGAAAACCCGAAAGGGCTCCGTGAGTAAAAACAGCAGGACTACCAGTGAGTTTTGTGAAAACCCGAAAGGGCGCAATCTCGTTAAAAGACACTTGCAAGGTCTTCTCGACCTTGTAAGGAGAAACCACCCGTGTGAGATCCTTAAGACTCACAAGGGACCAACACACTTAGGGACCCCCATAATTCCTAAGGAGAAATTACACCTACGAGATCCTCATGACTCGTAAGGAGAATTCCCCTTCGAGACCATCACGGCTCATAGGATTCAAAAGCCTTAATCTACAGGGATCTGAACCTGTTCTTAAGCCATCATCACACTCCCCATATTGCCCTACAAGCTGTTAGTTATATGTATGCCCTAGAGGCCATTACTGTACATAGGATGTATATTGTAGTGGATGCTGGGACATATATAGGGAGGACTTTCTTGCTCGACATGATAGTATGCTATCTGGTTGATCTTTACCTTAACGTGTACATTGATTGTCTCTCTGTTACATGTTGGTAAAGCCCTTAGGATGTGTACTTGACTACCTGGACTGTGATGCGGATCATACTAGTGGGGACATGGTAGTCCATAAGTACATCCTTCAAAGTCCCTAGTCGTGGGTGTATCGAGACGGGGCATCGATATACCAGAGTAGACTAGCGTATACCTTCTCGACCCATACAGATGGGCGATGGATGATCCCATATCCATTGGTTTTTGACATCGGAGATGATATAGGGGTGCTCAGTAGAGACTGGGTACACTGGACGGACTCGCCGAGAACTCCCAGATGGTATTATACCTCACGTCAGATGGCAGTTCTCTGGTGACACTGGTACAGAGTAGTCTGTTGACCCGAGATCGTCATAGAGTCTTGTGTGGTTCCCACTGTGCTTTGATTTCCATCTTACCACGTCCAAGAGGGCGTGCAAAACGGTGGTTTTTGGGTACAGTCCCGAGTCACATGGAGGCAATGAGCGATAGGAGGGGATTCGTCTCTCCCGGTATAGGGAGTTGATGTTGCGCTGTGTTCGATTGGCTATAACAGGAAATCCCTGGCCAGGGTTGCTGAGATTTACTGGTAAGTGTTACCAGTAGTTTCTCGAATTGTTATAGACCTCATATCGACACGACTTATCGAGCTATTGGGGTCTGACGTTTACAACCCCTAGGCGAGATATGCGACATATCAGACGATCAGACCGGACTGTACGGCAGTGTTACTGGTTGGATTCACTGGAGTGTGAGCGGGCTTGCTCGTCGATCTTCAGATCGCTCAATACCCGGGTGGCCGTTACGTTTAGCAGACCGCTTGCGGCTTGTGGGTGTTTGATATGATCATCATCTGCTGCCGGCGTATTGACGAGTCTTTAGAGTCCTACACAGAGGTTTCCTGGCTCAAGCGAAACGAAATAGGAGCGCATATGAGATATGTGCGGGACCGAGAATGATACCAGTATGTGATACTGTATTTGATTCTCGCGATTTGTGACATTGATCGGTTATATGCGATATAGCCGGGATATCGGATCAAGTGTTGATTCGATCGGATGTTACTGTTGATATTAGTCGGTTATCTGTGATATGACCGGATCGTTAAATCAAGTGTATGATTTAATGATTTAATGTATAATTATATATTTGATATATCACTTTGCATTAACTAGTATCGGTTCACTTTAGAAGGATTTTCTCACTTGGTTGTACAAGTTGTATATGTGATATACTTTTTGTGCATTTTATTGTATCATGTTTGATGATGCATGTTTACTTGGTTAAGTGTAAAGAATTAAACCATGGTTAAACTTATGATTAGGGTTTTATATCCTTTTCTCATTTATTTATCTATTTATTCATTTTGGAAAATAGATGGAAAAAGGAGAAAAGAATGGTGGCTTTTTTTGTTGTTTAGTGGAAGCTTCATGAAACCTTAACCCTAACCATTCCTTTAACCTTGGTCAATTCTCTACACATAACCATAGTTACAATTATGATAAGGATGGTTTTTCTTTTCTTTTCCAATTAATCTTATCATAATATTCTTCTTCTTCTTCCTTGAACTCAAGAAGAAAACCTCCACTTCATCAATGGTGGATTGATGAAATGAGTGAGAAATCCAAAACTAAAGTCTACCCACTTCCTATTTCTTCATCCTCTACCTCTTACCAAGTAGTAGAGTGTGTTTCCTTCACAAGTTTTCAAGACTTGGTGAAGGTGGAGCTCGATCTAGTGATGCTTCGACGTAGATCATCTTCGGCACGTCGTCGACAACCTAGCCCGTCCATTCTCCGATGAAGCCGACGCTAGAGCCCGGATTTGATTTGGACAGCGGAGAGGACCTCATCTCGGAGCCGTGGAGGTGGAGGACCGGATCTACAAAGGTTGTATTTCCGTATCTCTTAGTTAAGTGTTAACTAGTTTTTAGTTTCGCCTAGATTTCTAGCCGACGATCCGTACACTAGGGTTTCTCGGCACCGAATTTTTGAAATTGGCATGGTAGATGCCTTTAGAGACCTCACTAGAGTGCCTAGGAACCCTACAGTGGTATCAGAGCCTAGCTAGAGCCTTAGGCGAAGTCCCGACGGAGTTTGAAATCCGAACGAACCCGAAACCCATATTCAAAAATGCTCTCTGTCCAGATTTTAAAAATGTGGATTTTTCAAGATTAAAAATATCCAGAAAATCAAGCAGGGTTTTTTATGAAATACTGTGAAAAACGGAGACTTAACGCCGTCATAACGCCGCGGAACCGAGGCCTAAGCCCACGTGGAGCGGCGGTTCCGCGGCCGTTTTATTGACTCGTTGACTCCTGTTTGCAGAGTAATTCTTATTTTAATATTATGAGTTTTCTGGGAATTTTAATATGCAGTAAACAGTTGAGCATTTTTGGGTTGTATTGGGAATCAATGATTCGATCGGGGTTTCAAATTTTGTCTGTGTGGCTTTCCGGATATTTTTTAGAATATGTTAAAAAGTTCGACCGGATATAAATACCCAATTTTTCCCCTGTCGGGAAATTTCCAAGTGTTGGATTTTTCCGTAGTTTAACGACGTTCTAAGTAGTGCAAGTAACGCGATGGACCCTCTAGAAGACAACAAACCTTAACTCGATTATGTGACCGTCTTGAACTGCCCTTTGAACCTTCGGGTTTGGGGCAGTACAGCGTGCCACATGTGAAGCGTTGGCTTGACCCTTCTACGGCTGGACCGTTGGTACCGAGACACGAACTGAATGTTGTTAGACTTATTTCATGTGTTGATCTGTATCGGGAAAACTTGGGTGTTCGATTGTTCGATCGAAAAGTTTAACATTTTCTGTTTATCTGGAATGGGATACAATAATTGGAATTCACAATAGTTATATGATAACTGGATGAATGTTATAAACATAGCAATTTAGTCTCACTTGATCGGTTGCCACAGAATTTTGATGTGATCAAAAGTCCGTTGCAATCACGTAGCGTACGCGGATATTCGCCGGTAAACTTAATAGACAGCTACACCCCATAGCCTCGACCAAGTGACTGTAGGAGAACCCCGTCGCCGAAAGCATCCGTTCGGGTGCTCGCGGCAGCGGTGTTCTGCCTTGGTGCACTTCGTCGACGGTATCGGGGGTGCGGCCGCCTACTAAAGTTTGCGACGAGCATTCGATCAGACTTTCGGGAATCTTGTTGAATTGCCCGACTTGATATTGAAAAGTGTTTTCGATTTTGAGACTAAAATGCGGGGTTTATAATTGTTAGGCATGCGATGTCTAAGTAATTCATTTGGTCAGGCATGCGATGTCTGAGGTGGTTGCGGATTCCAACTGTTGTAGTTTTACACTTTCTTTTCTGTGACCGTAAGTGTAATATGTGATATCGCCGGTTTCGTTGCTATATGTCAACGACAATTGGGATGCGCATATTTACTTACGTTGATGACATGTGATGTTATGTGTTGCTGGATATGTTATATTGGATCGTCGTGTTTGAATAGCCGGGGGTTTTTTATGTGAGATGAGTGTTTTTCATTTTCATTCATGTAAAAACTTGTATGTAATATTCTTTTATTGGGGCGCTTCCAGGTTGCGGAAGTTGTCACCGTTGATGTATATTATTTACTTTTCTGCACTAGGATAGACCCAAGGAGGAGGGCACAAGTAACCGGGTTCTGGAGTCCAGTGGGAGACCAACTCGAGGAGTCGAGTCCGGGTCTCCTAACTCCAGAATTGGTAGGGTTGCTTGCCGCTCTCGTAGGGGTCTAGGGGTGTGGGTTTGGCTATTCATCACGACCGTGGAATCCGTGTTTTATACTGGCTCGTATTGAAAACACGGACGTCCTAGTATATCCAATATTTCATATGATTCTTCTGCTGCGATATCTGTGATGTGATCATGTGATATTCTTTGATAGATACAGTATATAGTATATATGATATATTATATAGACGTTACTTATGTTTTACACCCGCGCTAGCCCTGCCCCGCTCTGTCGTTAGTTACCTAACCTAACGGTGCACGAAGGGACATCGAGGCGAATGCGGATGGCATAAGTGTACGTCGTATTTATCTGTGATGTTTAGGTACTTAAATGATGGGACTTCATTAATGTGATTAATGAAATAAAAGAAACCTAAGATGTTGTAGAATCGAATTTCAAAATAAAATAGGTAGCTACAGTTCTTGCTTTGCACAGCGGTATATACGATATATCCTGCACCTTATTCGATAAGGAAAGGACCGAGATCCCTTCACCGGGAGTGACTCCTTTAGCAATAACTGGCAGATGCTACACACTCGGTTTGTCTTTTGATTGCTTTTAAGAGTTCTGCTTTGCACAGTGATATATATGATATATCCCGCACCTCATTCGACGAGGAAAGGACCGACGATCCCTTCACCGGGAGTGACTCCTTTAGCAAAACTAGAAAAGCCTCAAAAGCACTCCATTTTAAATTCATTTGATTCTACAACGATATCAAGTTCATTACGCAATAGGTTTTCAGAAAAACCTGTCGTAGCCCTCCGTCATTTCAGATAAGTTGTATATAGTATTCGTGCTGCATTTGTTGGCTTTCGTCAAGGTGCAGTGTGCGGTAGCTATATGCTGCTTATCTGCTAGCATACGATGCGATTGGATTAGGGTAGTCGTGCGGCTTTGTTGGCTTTCCTCAAGGGTCGTGCGGGTGGGTTTAATTCGATCAAGAAATGTACGGGTTGAACTTGACTAGCGGGCTATGGTTTGTTGGCTTTCGTCAAGGTCATAGCACGTTAGGGGCAAAATATTATCGGGAATTTCAAGTGTTGAGATTTGCAATGAGATTGCATACCTTCTATGAGATAGTTGGATCCCGATACCCGCTGCGAGTAAGAGTTACTCCCGGGAGAGTTTTATACATTACAATTAGCCGATCAAGTAGGTGTCTAGAAAGGTGTCAACGAGGTTACGCCTCTGGGAAAACGAGGTTTACATTAATTAGGTTCGTGCGAAAGCACGGGGGACCTCCCTCAAAGTACCGACACTGGCCTGGCTGAAAGATTGGCGAACTTGTAGTATGTAATTAATCCCGGCTAGTCTTTCCTTTTAGGGTTTGAAGGAAGATTTGATAAAAAGCAGTGGGAGCCATCCTGATTAGATAAAATAATAACCAATCTATTATTGCAAGAGCGCACGCTGAGTGTTTTCTTCTCTCTCTCTCCAGGTAGCGACCATATCACGCCTTAATCAAGATAATAATACGGATTATTGACCGAACCCGCTTGTTATACTGAGCTGGGGAACGTTGGTCCCGCTCCAACTTATAGTTGTTATAAGACAGAGCAGGAAATTGGGGAATACCAGATTTCCCGTGCCGCCTACACGAAGAGAGTGCATGCTGATGCATCATCTTCGGGTGTGTTCATTATACAGAACTGTTTCTCAGTATCCTCCGCATCCCTGGTATATGATACCGGATCAGGATCCCAGATATGTAATCTGTTACATAGGGCTACAAAAGGGTAGTAAAACTGAGAACGGGTGATAAGTTTCATGAGGCAGAAAACGGGGCAAGTGTTGCAGCCAAGTCTGTCGGTCACTGTCACCCTGTATTACCGATACATTGATTCTGAACGAATGTTATTAGATACCGAACCTGATATACAAAATCATATCAGTCTCTTTATTAGTAAAGAAATGATAAAATTTTGTATAGTTGGATAATGTTTTGAACATTTCCTATATCAAAAGTTGATCGGTTCAGGCACGTTATCTAAAAGCATTAATGTTTTAAATCAAACTACAGTTCTTAGTATATAGAACACACACAAGAGGAAGAGTTCAGAAATGAACGAATTCTTCTTGAGGTATTGTAGACTAGGTCAGATCAATGTGACCCGACTAGCTAGAGTTACATTTAGATGCATATTTAAATCAGTTTGAATTTACATCTTGTGAAACTCGCCAGTCATGTCACAAAGATAAGATGACCATAGCTCTGTTTATTGGAAACAGAGAAAGAGTTAGTGAACTCTTGGGATGATACATGTTGATGTATGTAAGGTCCCCAGTCTACACATGCCAAAACTGGTTCTTTATACTTCATTACATTCTTTGATAATCTCTCAAGATTCAGACATATGTTCCTGTTGAAACACAAGTCTGAACCTTTTGAGATATTCACAGAATATAAGATAGAAGTAGAGAACCAATACGGGTATAAGTATTATGTCCTATGATGAGATCAAGGAGGAGAATACTTGAGCATGGAATTCCTGGACTATTCTAAAGGAGAATGAGATTCTCTCTCAGCATTACTCCTCCGTATACACCATTGCACGATGGTATGTCGGGGCGGAGCAGATACACCCTATTTAATATGGTGTGCTCTATGATGAGTACTACTGAGTTACCTATTTCCTTTTGGGAGTTATGCACTTGAGAAGCTGCATACCTATTGAAAAGGGTTCAAATCAAATCAGTTGCCTACCACTTCATATGTGATATGGAAAGGTAAGAGCCCATATCTTAAGTTGGTTAAGATTTGGGGTTGTCCGGCCTATGTCTAAAAGCAAAATCCGGACAAGCTCGAGGCAAGGTCTGTTATGTAGAACTGGAAATGTTCCAGCTATACAAACTACAGAAGATGATTTGGTACAACCAAAGGATTCAGTAGATGCCAACAAACCTCAGCCTCTCCGCCGATCTAGTAGGGTTCCTCACCCACCTGAGAGATACTTCGGTTTCTCTATGACAGTGGGAGCGAGGATTGCATCATGAGATGATGACCCAACTAGTTTCGAGCTGGCCATCAGGAGTAAAACTCTGTAAGAATGGCTGGATGCTTATCGATCTGAGATGGAATCCTTATACACCAGCAAAGTATGGACTTTGGCTGCTATATCTGAAGGGTTAAATCCCCATCAGGAGCAAGTATATCTTGAGAAGATTACTTGGTGTAAATGAAAAAGTTGAGACTTTCAAAGCTAGACTTGATAAAGGCTTTCATCATCAACCAGGCGTGGATAGTGGTGAAACCTCTTCAAGTAGCTATGCTTAAGTCCATCCAGATCCTACTTGCCACGGCTACATACCATGACTACGATATCTGGTGGTTGGGTGTCATGACTGCTTTTCTAAATGATGTTTTGGAAGAGAGCGTCTATAAGTACACAGCCAGAGGGCCTCGTAGACAGTGGGAGCAGCGGAAACGTGTGCAAGATGTTTTATCTGATAAAGCAGGCATCGCGGAGTTGGAACGTCTGTTTTGATGTGTTAGTCAAAGAGTTTGACATCATCAAAATGGTAGATGAGCCTTGTATAAACAAAAAGGTAGTAGGGAGTATGGTAGTGATCCTCATAAAGTACGTGGATGACATACTCTTGATAGGGAAGGAGTTTCCTATGCTACGCTCGATCAATCTCCGCTTATCACAATGATTCTCCATATAGGATCAAAGTGATACCTCCTAAATCCTGGATTTTGGATCTATGAGATAGATCTAAATGGATGTTAGGATACTCACTAGCTGTAGTGAGATGGTATCAATCGACCCTGGGGAGAATCACTGGAAAGGTTCCAGGGTGATAAAGACGACTGAATGTCAGTCGCAGGCATTGTCTTTACCCTCAGTAAAGGGACGGTATGTTGGAAGAGTTCCAAGCTAGATACCGTGACATACTAGACGATAAAGGCTGGATACATCGCTACTTATGATGCTACCAAAGAAGATGTTTGGGTGTATAATAGTTCATGAGATGAACTACGTTCCTACCATTGTGAGACAATGGAGTTGTGGCTTATGCCAAGGAACACCGGTCCCATCAGTGATCCAGACTTATTCTAAGGCAGTATCACCTGATCATGGAGATGGTTGATCTCCAGGGTGATCGAGGCAAGGAGAGCAGACTTAGAGGATAACGCAGCGGATCCACTCACGAAGGCCTATTCCCAGAGAGAGACTTTTAGGGGATGGTTGAGTATGAGATACTACAACCACTGCTACAGATGGCCCTAGTGCAAGTGGGAGATTGTTAGTTATATGTATGCCCTAGAGGCCATTACTGTACATAGGATGTATATTGTAGTGGATGCTGGGACATATATAGGGAGGACTTTCTTGCTCGACATGATAGTATGCTATCTGGTTGATCTTTACCTTAACGTGTACATTGATTGTCTCTCTGTTACATGTTGGTAAAGCCCTTAGGATGTGTACTTGACTACCTGGACTGTGATGCGGATCATACTAGTGGGGACATGGTAGTCCATAAGTACATCCTTCAAAGTCCCTAGTCGTGGGTGTATCGAGACGGGGCATCGATATACCAGAGTAGACTAGCGTATACCTTCTCGACCCATACAGATGGGCGATGGATGATCCCATATCCATTGGTGTTTGACATCGGAGATGATATAGGGGTGCTCAGTAGAGACTGGGTACACTGGACGGACTCGCCGAGAACTCCCAGATGGTATTATACCTCACGTCAGATGGCAGTTCTCTGGTGACACTGGTACAGAGTAGTCTGTTGACCCGAGATCGTCATAGAGTCTTGTGTGGTTCCTACTGTGCTTTGATTTCCATCTTACCACGTCCAAGAGGGTGTGCAAAACGGTGGTTTTTGGGTACAGTCCCGAGTCACATGGAGGCAATGAGCGATAGGAGGGGATTCGTCTCTCCCGGTATAGGGAGTTGATGTTGCGCTGTGTTCGATTGGCTATAACAGGAAATCCCTGGCCAGGGTTGCTGAGATTTACTGGTAAGTGTTACCAGTAGTTTCTCGAATTGTTATAGACCTCATATCGACACGACTTATCGAGCTATTGGGGTCTGACGTTTACCACCCCTAGGCGAGATATGCGACATATCAGACGATCAGACCGGACTGTACGGCAGTGTTACTGGTTGGATTCACTGGAGTGTGAGCGGGCTTGCTCGTCGATCTTCAGATCGCTCAATACCCGGGTGGCCGTTACGTTTAGCAGACCGCTTGCGGCTTGTGGGTGTTTGATATGATCATCATCTGCTGCCGGCGTATTGACGAGTCTTTAGAGTCCTACACAGAGGTTTCCTGGCTCAAGCGAAACGAAATAGGAGCGCATATGAGATATGTGCGGGACCGAGAATGATACCAGTATGTGATACTGTATTTGATTCTCGCGATTTGTGACATTGATCGGTTATATGCGATATAGCCGGGATATCGGATCAAGTGTTGATTCGATCGGATGTTACTGTTGATATTAGTCGGTTATATGTGATATGACCGGATCGTTAAATCAAGTGTATGATTTAATGATTTAATGTATAATTATATATTTGATATATCACTTTGCATTAACTAGTATCGGTTCACTTTAGAAGGATTTTCTCACTTGGTTGTACAAGTTGTATATGTGATATACTTTTTGTGCATTTTATTGTATCATGTTTGATGATGCATGTTTACTTGGTTAAGTGTAAAGAATTAAACCATGGTTAAACTTATGATTAGGGTTTTATATCCTTTTCTCATTTATTTATCTATTTATTCATTTTGGAAAATAGATGGAAAAAGGAGAAAAGAATGGTGGCTTTTTTTGTTGTTTAGTGGAAGCTTCATGAAACCTTAACCCTAACCATTCCTTTAACCTTGGTCAATTCTCTACACATAACCATAGTTACAATTATGATAAGGATGGTTTTTCTTTTCTTTTCCAATTAATCTTATCATAATATTCTTCTTCTTCTTCCTTGAACTCAAGAAGAAAACCTCCACTTCATCAATGGTGGATTGATGAAATGAGTGAGAAATCTAAAACTAAAGTCTACCCACTTCCTATTTCTTCATCCTCTACCTCTTGCCAAGTAGTAGAGTGTGTTTCCTTCATAAGTTTTCAAGACTTGGTGAAGGTGGAGCTCGATCTAGTGATGCTTCGACGTAGATCATCTTCGGCACGTCGTCGACAACCTAGCCCGTCCATTCTCCGATGAAGCCGACGCTAGAGCCCGGATTTGATTTGGACAGCGGAGAGGACCTCATCTCGGAGCCGTGGAGGTGGAGGACCGGATCTACAAAGGTTGTATTTCCGTATCTCTTAGTTAAGTGTTAACTAGTTTTTAGTTTCGCCTAGATTTCTAGCCGACGATCCGTACACTAGGGTTTCTCGGCACCGAATTTTTGAAATTGGCATGGTTGATGCCTTTAGAGACCTCACTAGAGTGCCCAGGAACCCTACACAAGCGATTCAATGCTGACCCTTGTATACAAACCACGGGCGTGGATAAACATTTTCCCTAACAAAGTCCCACCCGCGACTAGGGATGTGTTTCCACAGTGGACAGCCCTTGTAAGTCCTCTCGACTTATAAGGAGAAAACACTCTTGTAAGATCCTTACGACTTATATGAGAATGCACACTTAGGAATCCTCATGATCCCTAAGGAGAAAACGCACTTACGAGATCCTCACGACTCGTAGGGAGAAATACCTTCATGAGACCCTTACGGCTCATGAAGTCAAAAGTCTTAGTCGACAGGATCCTAACCCTGTTTACTAAGCCACCTTTGTTCGACATCCACAAAGGCAAATGATGATTCGCTCCTGGAAATATCCCAGTTGTAGCGATGCTGATGCCTGAATCGGTATCAAATCACAAACCCGCAATAAAAAGCCAGCGAGCCATAAATGCATATGAAATAGCCGAAATGATTGGGCAACTTGCAACAGAATCAGCAAGTAAAAATATATGCATACAAAATAGCCGAAATGATTGGGCAACTCGCAATAAAAAAGCAGCGAGTAAATAAAACAAATAGCCGAAATGATTGGGCACCGCGAAAAATAGCCGAAATGATTGGGCAATCGCGACTTTCGCGATATAAAAAGCTGAAATGATAGAGCATCGCGGAAAGAAAAATATAAAATGAAACTTTTGCCCTACAGGTAAGATCACATCGATCCCTGTATACAATCCAGGGGCACAAACAAAAAGGGAACCACACCTTCCCCCAGGATCCATCTGAAAGAGAGCCAAGTTTCGACGGTTCACAGACAACTTAGAGATCACCTCAACATTTGTCTCGTTACAACAGACGCAACGTCAGCAAAACGGAGTGACGGCAAAATCCCAACTCCACTTTAGCATTCGTCTCGTTACACCAGACACAATGTCAACGACGACGTTCCTTCGCAGTCCAGCAGGATGCAGATGCAACGTCAACGAAAGACCTCACAGTCGAAACAAAATGGAGTGACGGCAAAATCCCAACTCCACCTCAGCATTCGTCTCGTTACACCAGACGCAATGTCAACAACGGCGTTCCTTCGCAGTCCAGCACGATGCAGATGCAACTTCAACGAAAGACCTCACGATCTAAACAAAGCGGAGTGATGGCAAAATCCCAGCTCCACCTCAGCATTCGTCTCGTTACAGCATACGCAATGTCACCCTAGGGTCAAAACAACGGAGCCATGGCAAAGTCCCTATTTCCAGATCTCGACGGTTCACCAACAACCTAAAGACAACCGCGACATTCGTCTCGATACAGCAGTCGCAATGCCAGAAAACGAAGCAAAGGATAAATTCCTAGCTTCAGGGTCTTGACGGCAACTCATATAAAACCTGAAAGACTATCGGAGATCATCCCACACCAGCGCGGAGTGGTCACCACCTCGACGTTCATCTCGATACAGCAGATGAGACGTCAGTACAACGTCCTTCCTCTAACAGGATTCGGACACGCTAAAACAAACGAAGCGAAGGCCAAATTCCTAGCTTCAGGGTCTTGACGGCAACTCATATAAAACCTGAAAGATTATCGGAGATCATCCCATACCAGCGCGGAGTGGTCACCACCTCGACGTTCGTCTCGATATAGCAGACGAGATGTCACCACAGCATTCTTCCTGCAGGATTCAGACGCGACAATCAAACAACGGAGCCACGGCAAAAGCCCTAGTTCCAAACCTCGACGGTTCACCAACAACCTAGAGACAACCGCGACATTCGTCTCGATACAGCAGACGCAATGCCAGCAAACGAAGCAAAGGCCAAATTCCTAGCTTCAGGGTCTTGACGACAACTAATATAAAACCTGAAAGACTATCGGAGATCATCCCACACCAGCGTAGAGTGGTTATGACTCATCGGGGCTCCCCAAACTGAGCTTAACCTCAAGTAAAAAGCGGCATGGCAAAATTCCTAACGCTTGCTCTTCCGACGGGCAAACTGCCTAGGAAGATTGCTTGAAGACGTCTTGTCCAGCCCCCGAAGGGATCAGAGACACGACAGTCGCAAGGCTACTCGAACAACAAGATTGCCTATCGAGAAATACATCAGCCAACGTGATGGTATGATGGGCAAAACCCTAGTACCACAGACCCTAACGGACCTCTGTCGTAAAGAGCAGAGGTTAACTGTGACGTTAGGACATTCTTGCGAGAACTTATCGATTCGTCTCAACTCGTGAGGAAATTAGTGTCTTTGCGAGAACTTCTCGATTCGTCTTGACTCGTAAGGCAAAGCCTTAGGTAATGGGGATTAAAAAATCTGTTTCCTAAGCACTGGGGCCCTGCAAGTCGGTCCAAAATGGGCTCTTGCATACTATTCACGGACCACACTCTCCAAACCCGAATCTCGACAAGGAGGGAAACAACCACTTACGAGTCCTCTCGACTTGTAGGAGGGAAAATTCTCTTGTGAGATCCTTACGACTCTCAAGAGGAAGCACACTTAGGAGTCCTCACGATTCCTAAGGAGAAAATACACCTACGAGATCCTCTCGACTCGTAGGGAGAAAACCCTTTATGAGACCCTCACGGCTCATAAAGTTGAAAAGTCTTAGGCAAGCAGACTTGAACCTGTTTCCTAAGCCATTGTTACCCTGCAAAGAGCCCAAGATGGACTGTTCACTTACTATCTACAGGCCACACATACTAAAATCACACGGCAATGACACAGCAAAGAGAAGAGTGCAACAGTAGAACAAAAATGTGTATCTTTTATTCATAAATTCAATAGAGTACAAGCTAAATCATATGAAAAAATAAAAAATGGATACATGTTATTCAAAGATTACAAGTGTTCAATCTATACAAAACAGCTACTGAGAAGGAAACGTTTTCATTAAGTTACCAAGTTGCTCGCGCACTCCTTTCAGTGCCTTCTCGTGATCAGCCGCCACGGCCAACTCCGCTTCAATTTGAGCCCTTTGCTGCAAGCACGATGAAATCTTCTCATCGATCTCCCGTTGGGCAGCTTCACGACTCTGCATAACCCGCTCAATAGAGTCGAGCTTCCGCCTCAATACAAGCCCGTCCGAGATATACTGCTGCAAGGTGTCAAAAGCATCTCTCAGTTGCGCGACATTCGTTTTAACTTGGGCGCGCAGCTGTAGGTGCACGGCAGCGCCCCGGCCGTCTGTCCGAGGCCAAAATGCGGAAACAAAAACTTTTCTATAACTAGAAACCGGCGCTACCGCGGACTATAAACCCGGATCTGACCATTAACCCACTACTAGCTAAATGGAGAAAGGGTAGAGAGCTATACCGAGCGATCCGTGTCCTTCGGTCTTCGGCCACCATCCCGATCTCCCCGCGGAATCTCCGGTCTCGATCCCCTCGTCGGAAAGGGCACCACATCACTGAGTCTTTTTACGGGCTCCCACCTCTGAACCGAGGCAACTCGGACACGAAGTTGGCAAGCCGACGTGTCCAAGATTGCTGTAGACTGAGTGTAGATAACTGTGTCTCGAGGGGTTATGAAGTTGCCATTTTTGGATGGAGGAATGAGATGAACTTTGAAATGGAGCTTTATCATTTTTGTGCAAGCAAATGAGATGAAAATCCCTCCTCAAAAATTTTGGACAGCCCCCACCTTCCTTGTGGTGGCCGGCCATGATCATGAGAGGAGGAGGGAGTGGATCAATAATGCAAGAAGGAATGATGAGTGATGATGAGAAAATAATGATCACAACAAAGTCCAAAACCCATCATCCATCTCATCTCAAAAGTCAAGTGATGATGAACAAAGAAGTCAAATGATGGTTGAACCATCATGAAGCAACAACTTACAAAAACCACCCTCCACTATGCTAATTTGCATATTTGCAAATAACCCCCTCCATACCAATTTTCAGCCAAAGAAAGACAGAAAGGAAAATGGCCGAAACGAAATACAAACCGGCAACTCCAAAAAAGCGATCCCGTAATAAATTACAGGAAAACCCCGCGACTGTATATACATACCCGCATTTGTATTCCGACCGAATACAAATACAGTGAGACAAAATCTACACTGTACAATACTAGGATCCGGCTTAAACCAAAGCCCGCTAGTATTATCCGTCTGATCATGATCCGTGCAATACCGCACGTATATGATTGAACCCTGCCATATATCCATACGGCCTCTACAGCGTTTCGCCCGAAACTTGAGAAACTGTCTGTGGGGGACTCTAAAGACTCGTCAATACTTTGGCTATGGATTTAACCACTAGCACGTCAGAGGTATTAGCCGTACGTAACGAGCTACCAGGTATTGACCAAAAGGGAGGTCGATGAGCGAACTCATCCTGACACCCTACCGAGCCTGTCAGTGACAATATCCGTACATTCCGGTCCGTTCGTCTATGAGCATCGCATGGCGGGCCTAGGGGGTTGGTAAAAGTCAGACCCCCAAAAGCGGTACAAGTCGTGTCGGAGTGTAGCCCAGAACACCATGAGATACTACTGGAATACCTACCAGTAAATCTCCTGCCTTGGCCAAGGACTTCGTGTAATGGCTCTCCTAGACACAGCGCGACCTCACCCCCAATACCGGGAGAGACGAACCCCTGCAGATCCGCTCATTGCCTCCATGTGGCTCGGGACTGTACCCAACTAAAACCTGTTTGCACGACTCCTTTGAGCCGTGGTAGGTGATCAGTCGAAAATATTGCATTTTTAACACGTCAATTTCCCTATCATTTGCATTCATCTAGAAGTGTTCGGTATTAATATAGCACATATTAGCAAAACTGCTGTAAAATGCCAGATTACATGTGTTATACTTTAAAACTGACATTTCGAGGGAAATTGAGTGTTTATCATGGCATCGCATCATCCTTGTATAGCGCAACACTTGTTTCGAAGTCTGTGCAGGAAATTCCAGGAGAAAAGCCAAATCTGTGAAAATAAGGCTGATAAAATATGCCAACTCCAAGAATTGAGATACGGCAATAAACTAAAGGGAATTACAAGATTTAGCACATCAGACAATGATCCAAAAGTCATCGGAAGAATTACAAGGAAGTTTCATACAGTGGGGCCATCAAAGGACCGCGGATCCGCGGCCTAATACCTACTATTGCCGCGGATCCGCGGTCAACATGCCACGTCATCACTTCAGCTTCACTGCAGAACTCCTCATTCAATGCCTACATCTCAGAAAACTATGACAAATTCCAGAATTCTCCAGAGTCTTCTGCCAGATCAGCAATCTCCTTATTCAAGCTAGACTTCCAAGCTTCCAAAGCAAGCCAAGTAACTACCTTAAAGCCTAGAAGCTTCTCCCTAACCTCCAAGCTTACAAAGGAAGCTAAAGCCTAACTAACTACTTCTAGAGCGTTCTACCTAACTACCTAGCTTAAGAGGGAAGCTAACCTAATCCTAGCTTCTAAAGGAAGCTAATCATTCTTAAGGCTATAAAAGGGACCCTAGGCTTCACTTCTAAAGGTGGTTGAAAGTTGTTGAACAATTCTCCCCACAAGTTGAGTGACACAACCTGTGCCTCAAAACCCTAACCCTAATCCAATCAAAAAGCCAAAAGTTCAAGATCATTGAGTTCAATCAAAGCAAGAATCCTTCAAAGCCTTTAGAAGCGAAGCCGGACTTCATCGGAACAAGTGATCAAAGCCGATCCGCGACTCAAGGAGCCGAGCGACGCCAAAATCGACGATCTAGTTCTTTACTCTTGTAGATTTCGAGAGATTTGTAACGAATTTGTCGATAAATAAAGGTGAAATTCTTTTATCTTGCTTATCTTTTTAATTCAAGCATAATGATTCAATCTAGATTCATGAATGTGTTCTTTGTGATGATGCTTGAGTAAAACTCCGCTCGTGGAGGAGTCGAAAGAATCAATAGATGATGAAGTTGACAAATCTTGAAACATTTCTTAAGTCCTATAATGTTTGTAAATTCTTGAAAATCAAATGATCGATGATCTAGTTTTGATGCGAAGTGCTTTCTAGATTATTTTCGCTCGGAACTAGAGATCAACGATCGATCATTTAATTTACTAGAAGCTAGCTTGTGAATGAGATTCATCGAAAGGACAAAGGATGAGATGAGGAAACCCTAGTTTCTTCGCAAGATCCTTAAATCTCGATAAATCGTCATCGATCTAGCATCAATTCATTAATGGATAAGAAAAAGTAATCGCTAGTCTTCTTCACGTCTATAGATTTAATCGACTCCTACGAGCTTCACTTCAGTTCTTGAAACTTAAATTGATTGGAATTCTATCAATTCTTGAATCTTGATTTCTAATGCTTTCTTGATTTTAGACTAGATCTAGACAATTCTTGAAATTCATTGATATAAATCTTGAATCGTTTTCTTTTCTCTTAAATTTTCAATTCAAATAAAACGAATACGAACAAATCACATAATCCCTGTGGAAGATCCGCACTTACTAACGCGCTACATCCGACACCGTTATTGATTGCGGTCAAATATTTTTGGTTGTGATTTCTATACAATTTTCTACATACACAACGGAAATTAGTATCAATCAAATGGCGCCGTTGCTGGGGATCGTGTGCTAATTTGTTCGTTTTTTTTGAAATTTGAGTTGAAAGATTTATTCCATCATAATTTTGAGATCAAAATTCGCGCAAAATACTAAACGATTCGTTGTGATTTGTTGCAAGGAAATCTGGAGTTTGCTGTGCAATTAGAAAAATATTTGGAACATTCCAGAGACTCAGGAAGTGAACAGGAGTTTTTGGAAAAATTTTTGTGCAGGGATCTTACTGTTACACCGCGCATCCGCGGCATTAGGTGACTCCTGCGGCGGAATCGCGGCAGCTTAGCCTCTTCACTGCACGAAAATTTCTCTGTAAATTTCTTACTTTCTTATCTCCTTCCTCATCTGCTCCAATTAATAATTTGCTGCAGGTTTCTTTGCAAAATTCCCAGCGCCGCAAAAAGCAATAAAAAATTGTGCGTATTTTTGGTTTTTGGTTGTTTGCATATTAATACAGAAATTAAGGGGCAAAGACCAAATCCAGATTAGGTGGGGAGTTCATTACCCGTCCTAAGCCCCAAAAATCACAAACTTGCATCCGCATTACCCTCATTAACTAAAAGAAATCTAGAGATGACTCTAAGGACCGTCGCGCTCATTTAGGACAGAAGAAGGCCGTGGGTAATTCATTGCTTATCCACGTTTCTTTTGTGGTGTCTAAGGAAAGTGTGTCGAAGGCTAGTAGTTACTTAATTAGGCCCACTACTTACGCAGTGGAGAACCTCCCACTTACCTGGCACTTACCTGGCTACAGGAGAGACAAAGAGGCAGTGGAGGATTGATCCTGCGACTAGTCTTTTGGCAGTTAGGAGCGGTCTAGAGCCTTGACCTAGGTGACCATTAGACTTAGGGTTGCTTGTTGCATTTGCAGTGATCGCATTATTTTTTTTCCAAAAAAAAATGATGCGTATAATATTCAAAACAAACACCAACACTTCATTCATTTCCCCTAATTATATTAACGCTGCCACTTGTACTAAACCCCTTTTAGTGCAAGATAGGCTGGACACGGGATTCTAGTGCCCGTTTAATCCGCGTCCCCCCGATCGACTCCGAAGTCGGTATTTCTACATTTACTTCTTCTTTACCCCCCACCACACCCACATCGATGGATCCTTCTCCATCGAACTTCTTTACCACTAATCTGCCACCGTCCGCTGGTGCGCAGAATCCACCCCGCATCTCTCTCCAAGAGAGGTGCTATCCTATGCGAGGTCCTCTTTCGACCTGCTTATCCATTCCACCAGCCAACGGGGATAATTTTGAGATTAAACCCCAATACATTAACCTTCTATCCAAATTCCACGGTCTCGAGTCTGAAGACGCATATGTCTTTATTACAAAATTTGAAAATGTATGCGCAATGATGGGTGATTGAATACGATTTCGGATTGTGTAGTATGAAAATTGTATAGAAATCACAACCAAAAATATTTTGACCGCAATCAATAACGGTGTCGAATGTAGCGCGTTAGTAAGTGCGGATCGTCCACAGGGAAAGTGTAATCGTTCGCGTTTTGATTTAGATGAGTTGAAAATTTAAAGGAAAGAAAAGAAACAATTCATGATTTGTAAATTGAATCTTAAGAATTAGAAGAATCTAGATCTAAGAAAACGATAAAATCAAGAATTGAGAATTTGTGATGATTTCCAAACCAACAATCAAGATTCGAAGTGAGGCTCGTAGGAATCGATCAGATCTATAGATGTGATGAAATTTAGCAATTACGTATTCTTATCCATCGATGAATTGATACTAGATCGATGATGATCAACGAGAATTAGGGATTTCTTATGAAACTAGGGTTTCAACATCTATCCCTTGTTCCTTCGTCGATATCATTCACATTCTAGCCTCTAGTAAATTCAAGAATCGATCGTGGATCCCTAATTTCGAGCGATCACAATCAAGAAAGTATCGCACCGAAACTAGGTCGTCGATTCTTCAATTTACAAGAGTTTACAAACTCGTAGGACTTAAGAATCGTTTTAAGATTTGTTACAACATCATTCTATTGATCGTCTCGACTCCTTTACGAGCGGAGTTTTACTCAAACATCACAACAAGAACCACAATCACAAATTGAGATCGAATCATGATGCAAGAATTTAAAGAAAGCAAGATTAAAGAATTTCACATTTTATTTATCAACAATTCCGTTACAAATCGCTCAAGAACTACAAGAGGAAGAACTCGATCGTCGATTTGGCTTCGCTCGTCTCCTTGAGTCGCGGATCGGCTTGGATCACTTGCTTGATTGAAGATCGACTCCGCTCCTAAATGGTTGAAGGCTTCTCGCTTGAATGGTACTCGGGATCTTGAATTTGGATTTAGATTTTGGATTTGGGTTGTGAGGCACAAGTTGTGTCACTCAATTTGTGGGTGGAGGAGGAAGAGAGATTAATGAACTAATGAACAACCAACTAATGATTAACCCTTAACCCTAGATCTAAGTTCCCTTTTATAGACTTCACAACCCTAGATCTAGAATTCAAAATTTGAATTTCCCTCCAAAAGTTTGTTAGCTAGAGAGGCTTCTAGAAGAAGTTAGTTGAAGGGATGCTTCTAGAAATGGTTTGTTAGGCCGATCCTTCTAGATGAAGCCACGTGGAGTTTCTGCAGTGTTCTGGAAGCTTTAGCCGTTATTTGAAACACGTGGAGGAAATTGGAAGCCTTGATGACGTCACCAAGCCGCGGATCCGCGGCGCCAAGGGGGTTCGGGCCGCGGATCCGCTGCCATTTATGGGCCTTGGTGCTTGATCTTTTCTGGTATTTCTTGGGCTGACATTTGGGCCTTTTTGTGATATGTTGAATTGTATAATTCCCTCTGTATTAATGCCAGATCATACATCTTAGACTTGGTGTAATTTTGATCAGCACTTTGACAATTTTGGCTCTGATCCTGGAATTTCCTGCACAGACTCCGAAACAAGTGTTGCGCAATACAGGGATAATGCAATGCCATGATAAACTGTCAATTTCCCTAAAAATACCGGTTTTAGAGTATAACACATGTAATCTGGTATTTCAGGGATGTTTTGCTAATATGTGCAATATGAATACCGAACACTTCTAGATGAATGCAAAAGATAGGAAAATTGCCTTGTTAAAAATGCAGTATTTTCGACCGATCAAATTCCCCCAAACTTATTTTCGGTCGTCTTGAGCGAACTGTTTTATTAAAAAGAGAAGGAGAAAATAAATAAAGAGAAAAACTAACTAGCACACTTTCGTAGGCAACACGATTGCACTGAGCACGTGCAACAAGCCTTTAAACCTCTAGGTGTCCCTAGTAGGAGGAGTGTTGTCTCCTGAGGGTTTTTAGCGGATTGCACGCACAAAATCCAATAATAAAAGGAAGACCGTGAATATTACATTTAAAGAAAAGAATTGTAAAAGAAAAGCCTAGAAAATTAGGGTTTTCAACTAAGCTAGCTTTTCGGTTGTCATGAGCCCTATCTTAATAGTCATGAAAAGATGTTAGAAATCACATCACCCCTCAATAAAACATCGTCTTTATTCTTCATTCCTATCTTTCTTCCAAAAATCGATCATATAACCCTACGTGTGTGTAAAATACATCCCTACACCCGGAGAATTCAATTCAAGCTATCATACTCTCGTCCATCTGCCTCAGTACTTTTTAATTAATGAATATTTAGATTTGCTCACACATTTTCATGCGACCATTAATACTTCTTAAGGTACTAACCGACCGATTACTCATGTGCTTGCTTATTTGGTGTTTTTCCTCGTCTTGCACCACCTAAGGCTTAGCAGTGACTCCCAGACCAGTTGGCCTTAGGGCACTAGGTGAAGAGGCACCCTCGCTATATTTTTTTATTGCTGCCTTGGCGATAACAAAACCAGTGTTCATTTTTCTCACCAATTTTATATTTTATTCATTTTTTTTATTTCCTTCATACATCGGCTTTTAGACAAGAGCATTTCAAGGTATCCTCTACTATCCCGAGTTTCAAGACGTGTGTAAGTGCGAATAGTAGGGTATCAACGTTCAAAATGTTTGGCTTCCAGAATAGAAACTATTTTTCAGACTTATTTTTATCCTCAGATTAGTGACTTCCTTTATCTTACTAACCTTTGGGACAACGGCTCATAACTACTTATTACTAGTTCGTATAAGAAAACTTCTAATTTTCTTGGTTTTCTTAAATTTTTCCAATCTTTTGGATGTAATTTTTCACTATCTAATCTTTTATTATCTTATTTATGTACAATTTTTTTTTTTGAAATTTTTGAAATTTTTATAGGTTTTCGAAAATGTTTTGTGCTTATGCAAAGTATGATGCAAATGATGTGAAAATAAGCACAAACCTCCCCCAAACTTGTTTTCAACAGTGTCCTCACTGTTGCCATCTGCTATATCTCAAAAACCTGTAAGCTTGGGAGGAAATTTATTAATGGGGGCAAAATATTTAAGTGAAAATCCTCCCCCAAACTTATTCTTGGCTCATCATTTTGTAAAACTTTTCTATTCAAGAGCCAGATTATACCCCCCCAAACTTGAGTTAAATAATGTTAAGCTTTGAAAATCACATGAGGGGGTTAAAAATCAGTGGTCGATGCCAAGCTTTGCAAAGACCGAAAGTTAACACCAACCATTCAAATTTTTTATCAATGCAGTGCTCTGGTTGGTGGAAGAAGAAGTGGGGAAAGGGTAAGGGATGAAATAGAATGTGTGTGCGTCTCATTTTGGAGAGACGGTGCAGTGAATGTAATGGATTACTCGCATTCTTTTTACAGTTCAGAAGAAGGGGTGGAGGTTCAATTTCATTGATTGGGAGACGATTCATCTCAACACCCGTGTCATTCAAAAATGCGAGTTCATCAGCGAAGATCTCCTCAAAAGTTCCATCTATACCCTGATGAATAATGTCATCACAAAGTGCGGGGTGATCTTCAGACTCTAAAAGCAATTCATAATCAGTGTTAGTTGTTGACCCGGACAACTCGGTGGAAGAGTCCGTATGTGTATGATACATAGTTGGGTCAAACAATAACGTATGAAAAGAGTCAAGATCAGTATCAGGAGGATCATCAAATTCGCTGCTGTCGACATCCATTAAGTCGACAGAACAGATCTGAGCAGTAGGTTCGGAGGGTACACTTCCCAACTTGTAAATGTTCAGCTCAATTGACCTATTCCCGAAAGATAGGGTCATAGAACCATTACGACAGTTGATTATAGCATTGGAAGTGACCAAAAAGGGGCGACCTAAAATCACCGGAATTTGATTCCGTGGGTTCGCTACAGGCTGTGTATCAATTACAATAAAGTCCACAGGGAATATAAATTCCCCGATTTTTATTAACACATCCTCCAGTTCACCCCTAGGTTTGGTGATTGATCGGTCAGCCATCTGGAGAGTTATGCTCGAGGGCTTTAACACTCCGATACCTAACTGCTCGTAAACCGAATATGGAAGCAAGTTAACACTAGCGCCAAGGTCTAGTATAGCACGGTTGATGTGTTTTTCCCCAATAGAAATATAAATAGTAGGACAGCCAGGGTCCTTACGTTTCCTCGGTACTTGTTGGGGGAAAGCCGTGTCTACAGTCTTTGCCATGAATATCTTCTTGGGCACTTGAGTCTTCCTCTTCCTAGTGCATAAGTTCTTAAGAGTTTTCGCACAGGACAGAACTTGTTGGATGGCATTTAGGAGAGGGATGTTGATGTTAACTTGCTTAAACATGTCCATAATCTTCTCCATATGTGGACTCGATTTGTTAGCCCTTAACCGATTCGGATAAGGTGCTTTAGCAATAAGCGTTGGGTCCATCATAAGAGAAGGAAGTGTGTGTGGACCCGATCCCAGAATAGAAGTGGGGATCGTCCGTGGAGAACTAGAAGAGGTGGGCTGAGGTGGGGAGCGTTGTGGGAAACGAAGAATAGGCTCGCAAGAAGGTGGTGGGGTAGAATAACTGGGGTTAGAATTAGAAGTAGAAGTGGAAGGAAAAGTCTCAGCCGGGGTGTTATTGATTGATTTATCAGTATCATCAATCTCTTCCCCAACGTGATTGTCAAGCACTCTTCCAGATCTTAACGTGATTGCATTCACATGATGTGAATAGCCAGGATTGGGTAAAGGTTGAGCTGGAAGTTTTCCTTTCTCTCTTGCACTCATTTCGGCTTTTAATCGTGAAATTTCTGCTTCCATCGATTTAATACTCTTAGCTTGGGACGCTGAGTTTTTCTTTATATCATCGACAGAAGTCTTTATTTCAGCCGATACTTGCATGAGATTTGTTAGAAGCAAGTTTATGAATGAAGAGGATTCATCGGTCCCGGTCAACTGTAAAGGACTAGACGGTGCGGGTGTGTTGACCGGATTTTGAAAGTTTTGTGCTTGGAAGGGGTGCTGACTCAATGGAAGTGGTTGCTGTTGTGGTAGAGGAGCCCTTTGGAAATTGTGTTGGTTTGGAACCGTATTTTGATTTTGTGATTGGTTCCAAGCAAATTTTGGGTGATTCCTCCAACCCTGATTATATGTGGAAGAAAATGGATCGTTCCTAGGTCTTTGAAATGCGGCATTGGTATGCTCATGACCTTGAAACGGACATTCTTCCGTCAAGTGAGAAGGATCATAACAGCATCCGCATACAGTTTTGGAGAGTGACATTTGACTTAGGGCGGCGGCTAAAATTTTTTTTCCATATTGTCGAATTTCTTGTGTAAAGCTGAAATTTCAGCTCTAACTCCTATGGAAATATTATTGCCATCCCTAGACGATTGACTCACACCCTCCCACTGTAAAGATTTTTCAGCGAAATCTTCTAGGAATTTCCAAGCTTCCCCATCATCTTTGGTCATAAAGTTGCCTTGACACATAGATTCAAGGATTTGTCTTGTGTTAGGATTAATGCCCTCATATATGATTCTGCACAGATCCCATCTAGGGATTCCGTGATGTGGACATTGGACTAACAGATCCTTGAAACGTTCAAGACATTTTGAAAATGGTTCATTTGGAAGCTGGGTGAATTGATTTATTTCGCTACGGACTCGAGCTGTTTTATGATGTGGGTAGAATTTCTTAAGGAATGCTTTGACGAATTCTTCCCAATTTAAAATGGAATGTGCGGTAGTGTTATACAGCCACTTCTCGGCTATATCACACAAGGTGAAAGGGAGAAGACGAAGACGCATAGCATCCATAGAAAGCTGTGAGGTACCCATCATTGCGCATACATTTTCAAATTTGGTGATAAAGGCATATGCGTCTTCAGTCTCGAAACCGTGATATTTGGGTAGAAGGTTGATGTATTGGGGTTTTATTTCAAAATTTTCCCCGTTGGCTAATGGAATGGAAAGACAGGTCGAAAGAGGACCTCGTGTAGGATAACACCGCTCTTGGAGAGAGAAGCGGGGTGGATTCTGCGCACCAACAGACGGCGACAGAGTAGTGGTAAAGAAGTTCGATGGAGATGGATCCATCGAGGCGGGTGTGGTGGTGGGTAAAGAAGAAGTAAATGTAGAAATACTGACTTTTGGGTCGATCAGGGGAACGCGGACTAAACGGGCACTAGAATCCCGTGTCCAGCCTATCTTGCACTAAAAAGGGTTAGTACAAGTAGCAGCGTGACTTATAATTAGGGAAAATGATGAATGCGGTGTTTGTTTTGAAAAAGATATGGATTTTTGAAATTATGATGCGATCACAACAAATGCAACAAGCAAAACCCTAAAATCTAGTGGTCACCTAGGTCAAAGCGCTAGACCGCTCCTAACTGCCAAAAGACAAGTCACAGGATAAATCCTCCACTGCCTCTTTGTCCTGTGGCCAGGTAAGTGCCAGGTAAGCGGGATGTTCTCCACTACGTAAGTAGTGGGCCTAATTAAGTAACCACTAGCCTTCGACACACTTGCCTTAGACACCACAAAAGAAACACGGATAGCAATGAATTACCCACGGCCTTCTTCTGTCCTAAGTGAGCGCGACGGTCCTTAGAGTCATCTCTAGATCTTTTTTTAGTTAATGAGGGTAAATGCGGATGCAAGTTTGTGATTTTTAGGGCTTAGGAAGGGTAATGAACTCCCCACATAATCTGAATTTGGCCGTGCCCCTTAATTTCCGTATTAATATGCAAACAACCAAGAAATCAAAAACACACACAATTTATTTTACTTTTTGCGGCGCTGCGATTTATTTGCAAAGAAACCTGCATCAAATTGTTAATTGGAGCAGATTTAGGAAGGAGATAGAAAGTTAGAGATCACCTGAGAAAATTAGCACAGCAAACCCCTTGTCCCACCGCGGAACCGCCGCAGGAGACCACTAATGCCGCGGAAACGCGGTTCACTGAAGAGTTCACTGTACGAAAATTTTTGGTGCTGTTTCTGTTCACCTCAAGAGCTCTCTAGAATTCTCTGAAAAAATTTTCTCAAGCTCCACAGAGTCCAGATTTCCTCGCAACAAATCACAACAACACGTTTAGGGTTTATGCGAATTTAAATCTAAAAATATAGATGGAATAAACTTTTCAACTCAAATTTCAAAATACGAACAATTAGCGCACAATCCCCGGCAATGGCGCCATTTGATTGAATATGATTTCGGATTGTGTAGTATGAAAATTGTATAGAAATCACAACCAAAAATATTTTGACCGCAATCAATAACGGTGTCGAATGTAGCGCGTTAATAAGTGCGGATCGTCCACAGGGAAAGTGTAATCGTTCGTGTTTTGATTTAGATGAGTTGAAACTTTAAAGGAAAGGAAAGAAACAATTCATGATTTGTAAATTGAATCTCAAGAATTAGAAGAATCTAGATCTAAGAAAACGATAAAATCAAGAATTGAGAATTTGTGATGATTTCCAAACCAACAATCAAGATTTGAAGTGAGGCTCGTAGGAATCGATCGGATCTATAAATGTGATAAAATCTAGCAATTACGTATTCTTATCCATCGATGAATTGATACTAGATCGATGATGATCAACGAGAATTAGGGATTTCTTGTGAAACTAAGGTTTCAACATCTATCCCTTGTTCCTTCGTCGATATCATTCACATTCTAGCCTCTAGTAAATTCAAGAATCGATCGTGGATTCCTAATTTCGAGCGATCACAATCAAGAAAGCATCGCACCGAAACTAGGTCGTCGATTCTTCAATTTACAAGAGTTTACAAACTCGTAGGACTTAAGAATCGTTTTAAGATTTGTTACATCATCATTCTATTGATCGTCTCGACTCCTTTACGAGCGGAGTTTTACTCAAACATCACAACAAGAACTACAATCACAAATTGAGATCGAATCATGATGCAAGAATTTAAAGAAAACAAGATTAAAGAATTTCACCTTTTATTTATCAACAATTCCGTTACAAATCGCTCAAGAACTACAAGAGGAAGAACTCGATCGTCGATTTGGCTTCGCTCGTTTCCTTGAGTCATGGATCGGCTTAGATCACTTGCTCGATAGAAGATCGGCTCCACTCTTAAAAGGTTGAAGGCTTCTCGCTTGAATGGTACTCGGGATCTTGAATTTGGATTTTGGATTTAGGTTGTGAGGCACAAGTTGTGTCACTCAACTTGTGGGTGGAGGAGGAAGAGAGATTAATGAACTAATGAACAACCAACTAATGATTAACCCTTAACCCTAGATCTAAGTTCCCTTTTATAGACTTCACAACCCTAGATCTAGAATTCAAAATTTGAATTTCCTTCTAAAAGTTTGTTAGCTAGAGAGGCTTCTAGAAGAAGTTAGTTGGAGGGATGCTTCTAGAAATGGTTTGTTAGGCCGAGCCTTCTAGATGAAGCCACGTGGATTTTCTGCAGTGTTCTGGAAGCTTTAGCCGTTATTGGAAACACGTGGAGGAAATTGGAAGCCTTGATGACGTCACCAAGCCGCGGATCCACGGCGCCAAGGGGGTTCGGGCCGCGGATCCGCGGCCATTTATGGGCCTTGGTGCTTGATCTTTTCTGGTATTTCCTGGGCTGACATTTGGGCCTTTTTGTGATATGTTGAATTGTATAATTCCCTCTGTATTAATGCTAGATCAAATATCTTAGACTTGGCGTAATTTTGATTAGCACTTTGATAATTTTGGCTCTGTTCCTGGAATTTCCTGCACAGACTCCGAAACAAGTGTTGCGCAATACAAGGATGATGTAATGCCATGATAAACAGTCAATTTCCCTAAAATTGCCGGTTTTAGAGTATAACACATGTAATCTAGTATTTCAGGGATGTTTTGCTAATATGTGCAATATGAATACCGAACACTTCTAGATGAATGCAAAAGATAGGGAAATTGCCGTGTTAAAAATGCAGTATTTTCGACTGATCAATGGGTACGTCACAACTTTATGTGGATGCTATGCGTCTACATCTTCTTCCATTTACCTTGTGCGATATAACCGAGAAGTGGATGTATAACACTACCGCACATTCCATTACGAATTGGGAAGAATTCGTTGCGGCATTCCTTAAGAAATTCTACCCTATGCAAAAGACAGCTCGAGTCCGTAGCGAACTAAATCAATTCACCCAGCTTCCGAATGAACCGTTCTCGAAGTGCTTTGAACGCTTCAAGGATCTTTTGGTTCAATGTCCACATCACGGCATCCCGAGATGGGATCTGTGCCGAATCATATATGAGGGCATTAATCCTACCACTAAACAGAATCTTGAAGCTATGTGTCAAGGCAATTTTATGACCAAGGATGATGGGGAAGCTTGGAAAATTTTAGAAGAGTTCGCTGAAAAATCCTTACAGTGGGAGAGTGGAACCCAGTCATCGTATAGGGGTGGCGTACACCAAATTGATGTGTCCATAGGTGTTCGAGCTGAGATGGCAGCAATGCAAAAGAAGCTCGAGGCTATGGAACATAAATTTTTAGCAGCCTCCCTAAATCCGATGTCGCTCCCCAAAACTGTATGTGGATGTTGTTCTGATCCTTCTCATTTGACGGAAGAATGTCCACTAAATTCTCCGTTTCAAGGTCACGAGCATACTAATGCCGCTTTTCAAAGACCTAGAAACGATCCATATTCTTTCACATATAATCAGGGTTGGAGGAATCACCCTAATTTTGCTTGGAACCAACAACAAAATCAAAACACGGTTCCAAATCAAAATAATTTTCAAAGGGCTCTTCCACCACAACAGCAACCACTTCAACTCACTCAGCACCCCTACCAGTCACAAAATTTTCAAAACCAGGTCAATACGCTTGAACCCTCTAATCCTTTGCAGTTGACCGGTTCTGACGAGTTCTCTGCATTCGCACAAACCATGAAGTCACTCTTGTCAAATTTCATGGAAGTGTCGGCTGAAGTTAGGTCTTCCGTCAGCGAGATAAAGAAAAACTCAGCGTCCCAAGCTGAGAGTATCAGAACGATGGAAGCATAAATTGCACGACTTAAAACCGAAATGAGTGCGAGAGAAAAAGGAAAACTTCTGTCTCAACCCCTACCGAATCCTGGGCATTACAATGTAAATGCCATCACAACGTTGAGATCAGGAAGAGTGCTGAATAATCATGTTGGGGAAGAGATTAATGATACTGAAAAATCTATCAATAACACCCCGGCTGAGACCTTTCCTCACATACACACTTCTACTTCTGATCCTTGTTCTTCTACCCCATCGCTTTCTCACGAGCCTGTTCTCCGCTTCCCACAAGGCTCGTTACCTCAGCAACCCTCTTCTAATCCACCACAGACGATCCCCACTCATATTCTGGGATCACGTCTACACACACCACCTTCTCCTATGATGGACCCAGCGCTTATTGCTAAAGCTCCTTATCCTAATCGGTTAAGGGGTAACAAATCAAGTCCACATATGGAGAAAATTATGGAAATGTTCAAATAGGTTAACATCAACATCCCTCTCCTAGATGCTATTCAGCAAGTCCCCGCTTATGCGAAAATTCTTAAAGACTTGTGCACTAGGAATAGGAAGACTCAAATGCCAAAGAAGGTCTTCATGTCTAATAATATTAGCACTGCTTTTATCCCACAGCTACCAAAGAAACGTAAGGACCCAGGATGTCCTACGATATCGATTTCTATTGGGGGTAAAAACATCAACCGTGCTCTTTTAGACCTAGGCGCAAGTGTTAACCTGCTTCCATACTCTGTTTATGAGCAGCTAGGGATTGGAGAGTTGAAACCAGCTCACTGCACTCTCCAAATGGCAGACCGTTCAATCACCAAACTTAGGGGTGAACTAGAGGATGTGTTGATAAAAGTCGGGGAATTTGTATTTCCTGTGGACTTCATTGTTCTCGATACACAACCTATAGCAAACCCACGGAGTCAAATTCCGGTGATTTTGGGTCGACCATTCCTTTCCACTTCCAATGCTGTCATTAACTGTAGAAACGGTTCAATGAACTTATCCTTTGGAAATATGACAATTGAACTGAACATCTACAAAATTGGAAGTCAGCCATCTGAACCCTCTGCTCATATACTTGATGTGTGCTCTGTCCACGAGATTGCTCCCGAAAGTTGCGGAGTTGAAGAACTTTGCTTTGAAGATCTCGACGACACTACCACATCAATGTTTGATCTTACACATTTTAGCGAGGACACATTTTCCACGCTCGAGTCCGACACTCCTGACTCATCACCATCCGAGTCTGTATCTTTCACAGGCTATGAGCTTCTTTGTGACTCCGAATATCATTCGATGATCCCACCTTCCATTATTTCTCCGCCAGCATTAGATCTTAAACTTTTACCTTCTCATCTTAAATATGCATATTTAGGTGAGAATGAGTCTTTACCGGTTATTATATCCGCTTCTCTAGTATCAGAGCAAGAGAATGCACTTTTGACGGTATTGAGATCTAATAGGCAGGCGTTTGGGTGGACTATGGCGGACATCAAAGGGATTAGTCCTTTAATTGTAGAACATCATATACACTTGATGGATGATGCCAAACCAACCCGAGAACCACAGAGACGGTTGAACCCCGTCATGAAGGATGCGGTGAAGAAAGAGATCGTCAAATGCCATGACAATGGTATTATTTACCCAATCTCCGATAGCCAATGGGTGAGTCCAATTCATGTCGTCCCTAAGAAATCTGGCATCACTGTTATTACCAATAAGGCAAATGAGTTAATTCAGACACGCGCCCAAACTGGGTGGCGTGTATGTATTGATTATAGAAAACTCAATTCCGCTACGAGGAAAGACCACTTTCCTCTACTTTTCATTGACCAGATGCTGGAACGCTTAGCTGGACGTGAGTATTATTGCTTTATGGACGGATACTCTGGCTATAATCATGCCCCCATTGCCAAAAAGGATCAAGATAAAACCACATTTACTTGTCCTTTTGGTGCCTTTGCTTATAGTCGCATGCCTTTTGGGTTATGCAATGCTCCCGCTACATTTCAGCGGTGTATGATGGGGATATTCTCGGACATGGTCGAGAATTTTTTAGAGATTTTCATGGACGATTTCTCGATTTTCGGAGACTCTTTTTCTGACTGCCTATCGAATCTTGACGCAGTTATTACTTGTTGCAAAGAGAAGAACTTAACCTTGAATTGGGAAAAATGCCATTTCATGGTACAAGAGGGAATTGTGCTTGGACATGTTATTTCACGGAAAGGCATTGAGGTTGACAGAGCTAAGATAGATGTCATTCAAAACCTTCCTCATCCCAAAAGCGTCAAGGATATCCGTTCTTTTCTTGGCCATGCAGGCTTTTACAGGAGATTCATTAAGGATTTTAGCAAAATTGCTAGACCCTTAACTCTTCACTTGGCCAAGGATACGACCTTCCACTTTGACTCGGAGTGTGAGGCAGCATTCGACTCACTTAAACACTCCCTCACTACAGCCCCCGTTCTATCGTCTCCAGATTGGGACCACCCTTTTGAGCTTATGTGTGATGCATCAGATTTTGCAGTTGGTGCAGTCTTAGGACAGCACATTGAAAAGATGCCACACGTGATTTATTACGCAAGTAAGACCCTGAATGATGCTCAGATTAACTATACAACTACCGAAAAAGAACTTTTGGCGGTTGTATTTGCATTAGAAAAATTCAGGCCTTACTTGATTGGCTCACCAATAGTTGTGTACACTGACCACTCCGCCTTGAAACATCTTTTGGCAAAGAAGGATGCTAAAGGTAGGCTAATACGTTGGATCCTTCTATTACAAGAATTTGATCTTGTTATCAAAGATAAGAAAGGATGTGAAAACGTTGTAGCCGACCATCGGTCACGCATCTCTTCTTCACCTGTGACCCTGCCGATCAATGATTCTTTTCCGGACGAACAACTCTTGAACGTATCTGATGAACCTTGGTTCAGGGATATTGTGAACTATCTTGTCACGGGACTTATACCCAGCGATTGGTCAAAACAGGACAAACACCGTTTTCTATCCCAAGTAAAACACTTTTACTGGGATGAACCCTATCTGTTTAAGTATTGTCCTGACCAGATCATTCGCCGGTGTGTCCCGAATGAGGAATTCAAGAGTGTTCTATCTTTTAGTCATGATCAGGCATGTGGGGGTCACTTCGGTCCTAAAAAGACGGCGGAGAAGGTTTTGCAATACGGTTTTTATTGGCCGACCTTGTTCAAAGACGCATTTGATCATTGCAAAACCTGTACACAGTGTCAACACACGGGTAGGATTTCCCGGAGAAATGAGATGCCACAGCAACCCATCTTAGTGGTTGAAATTTTCGATGTTTGGGGCATTGACTTTATGGGTCACTTTCCCAACTCCTTTGGGAATTTGTACATACTGCTTGCGGTTGATTACGTCTCAAAGTGGGTTGAAGCTATTCCATGTCGCACTAATGACAAGAAGGTTGTCATTAAGTTCTTAAAAGAAAACATCTTTTCGCGATTTGGACACCCACGCGCTATCATTAGCGATAACGGGACACATTTCTGCAACAGGTCTTTTGAGACTTTGATGCGGAAATATGCAATCAACCACAAACTTTCCACACCCTATCATCCCCAAACGAGCGGGCAGACTGAGATTTCGAATAGACAGATCAAACAAATCCTGGAGAAGACTGTTGCTAAGAATAGAAAAGATTGGTCGACCAAATTGACAGATGCTTTTTGGGCATTCCGAACTGCATATAAAACCGATCTAGGGATGTCTCCATATAGGTTAGTGTTTGGGAAGGCTTGTCACTTGCCAGTCGAGATTGAGCATAAAGCAATGTGGGCTATTAAAGAAATTAACTTTGACTTAAATCAAGCCTGCAACTTTCGGAAGCTGCAATTAAATGAGCTAAACGAACTCCGCGATGAAGCTTATGATAACGCTGTAATCGTAAAGAATCGGACTAAGGTATTTCACGATAAAAACATTTTGAGGAAAACATTTTCACCTGGTCAACAAGTCATTCTTTATGATTCACGACTACACCTTCACGCGGGTAAGCTACGATCTCGGTGGAAGGGACCTTTTGTTGTGCGGTCTGTATACCCGCACGGGGCAGTTGAGATAGAAAATGTTAAAAACGACACATTTTTCAAAGTGAATGGACATAGATTAAAGCCGTATTTTTCCACTGACCCCACGGAGGAGCTCCTGTTCTTACATGAGCCATTTTATCTTGATTAAAATTCCTCCGTCTCACCTCCATGTCCTGTAAATTACTGCATCATTCTTTTGAATGGAGGTGAGTGAAAAGAATAAGTTTGGGGGAGGATCTTCACTTAAATATTTTGCCTCCACTAATAAATTCCTCCCAGGCTTACAGATTTTTGTAGATATAGCGGTTGGCAACAGTGAGGACACTGTTGAAAACAAGTTTGGGGGAGGTTTGTGCTTATTTTTGCATCATCTGCATATCACTTTGCATAAGCACAAAACATTTTTGAAAACCTATAAAAATTTAAAAAAATTGCAAAAAGATAAAAATATTTAATATTTAAATATTTTGTACGTAAATAAGATAATAAAAGATTAGATAGTGAAAAATTACATCCAAAAGATTGGAAAATTTTAAGAAAACCAAGAAAATTAGAAGTTTTCTTATACTAACTAGTAATAAGTAGTTATGAGCCGTTGTCCCAAGGGTTAGTAAGATGAAGGAAGTCACTAATCTGAGGATAAAAATAAGTCTGAAAAATAGTTCATATTCTGGAAGCCAAACATTTGAACGTTGATACCCTACTATTCGCACTTACACACGTCTTGAAGCTCGGGATAGTAGAGGATACCTTGAAATGCTCTTGTCTAAAAGCCGATGTATGAAGGAAATAAAAAATGAATAAAATATAAAATGGTGAAAAAAATGAACACTGGTTTTTTTATCGCCAAGGCAACAATAAAAAAATATAGCGAGGGTGCTTCATCACCTAGTGCTTTAGACCAACTGGTCTGGGAGTCACTGCTAAGCCTTAGGTGGTGCAAGACGAGGAAAAACACCGTATAAGAAAGCACATGAGTAATCGGTCGTTTAGTACCTCAAGAAGTATTAACGGTCGCATGAAAATGTGTGAGCACATCTAAATATTCATTAATTAAAAAGTGCTGATGCAGATGGACAAGAGTATGATAGCTTGAATTGAATTCTCCGGGTGTAGGGATGTTCTTTACACACACGTAGGGTTATATGATCGATGTTTGGAAGAAAGATAGGAATGAAGAATAAAGGCGATGTTTTATTGAGGGATGATGTGATTTCTAACATCTTTTCATGACTATTGAGATAGGGCTCATGACAACCGAAAAGCTAGCATAGTTGGAAACTCTAATTTTCAAAGTCTTTCTTTTACAATTCTTATCTTTAAATGTAATATTCACGGTCTTCCTTTTATTATTGGATTTTGTGGGTGCAATTCGCTGAAAACCCTTATGAGACAACATTCCTCCTACTAGGGACACCTAGAGGTTTAAAGGCTTGTTGCACGTGCTCAGTGCAATCGTGTTGCCTACGAAAGTGTGCTAGTTAGTTTTTCTCTTTCTTTATTTTCTCCTTCTCTTTTTAATAAAAAAATTCGCTCGAGACGACCAAAAATAAGTTTAGGGGAATTTGATCAGTCGAAAATATTGCATTTTTAACACGTTAATTTCCCTATCATTTGCATTCATCTAGAAGTGTTCTGTATTAATATAGCACATATTAGCAAAACAGCTGTAAAATGCCAGATTACATGTGTTATACTTTAAAACTGACATTTCAAAGGAAATTGAGTGTTTATCATGGCATCGCATCATCCTTGTATAGCGCAACACTTGTTTCGAAGTCTGTGCAGGAAATTCCAGGAGAAAAGCCAAATCTGTGAAAATAAGGCTGATAAAATACGCCAACTCCAAGAATTGAGATCTGGCAATAAACTAAAGGGAATTACAAGATTCAGCACATCAGACAATGATCCAAAAGTCATCGGAAGAATTACAAGGAAGTTTCATACTGTGGGGCCATCAAAGGACCGCGGATCCGCGGCCTAATACCCACTATTGCCGCGGATCCGCGGTCAACATGCCACGTCATCACTTCAGCTTCACTGCAGAACTCCTCATTCAATGCCTACATGTCAGAAAACTATGACAAATTCCAGAATTCTCCAGAGTCTTCTGCCAGATCAGCAAGCTCCTTATTCAAGCTAGACTTCCAAGCTTCCAAAGCAAGCCAAGTAACTACCTTAAAGCCTAGAAGCTTCTCCCTAACCTCCAAGCTTACAAAGGAAGCTCTAACTACTTCTAAAGGCTTCTACCTAACTACCTAGCTTAAGAGAAGCTAACCTAATCCTAGCTTCTAAAGGAAGCTAATCATTCTTAAGGCTATAAAAGGGACCCTAGGCTTCACTTCTAAAGGTGGTTGAAAGTTGTTGAACAATTCTCCCCACAAGTTGAGTGACACAACCTGTGCCTCAAAACCATAACCCTAATCCAATCAAAAAGCCAAAAGTTCAAGATCATTGAGTTCAATCAAAGCAAGAATCCTTCAAAGCCATTAGAAGCGAAGCCGGACTTCATCGGAGCAAGTGATCAAAGCCGATCCGTGACTCAAGGAGCCGAGCGGCGCCAAAATCGACGATCTAGTTCCTTACACTTGTAGATTTCGAGAGATTTGTAACGAATTTGTCGATAAATAAAGGTGTGTTAGTTATATGTATGCCCTAGAGGCCATTACTGTACATAGGATGTATATTGTAGTGGATGCTTGGACATATATAGGGAGGACTTTCTTGCTCGACATGATAGTATGCTATCTGGTTGCTCTTTACCTTAACGTGTACACTGATTGTCTCTCTGTTACATGTTGGTAAAGCCCTTAGGATGTGTACTTGACTACCTGGACTGTGATGCAGATCATACTAGTGGGGACATGGTAGTCTATAAGTACATCCTTCAAGGTCCCTAGTCGTGGGTGTATCGAGACGGGGCATCGATATACCAGAGTAGACTAGCGTATCTCTTCTCGACCCATTCAGATGGGCGATGGATGATCCCATATCCATTGGTGTTTGACATCAGAGATTATATACGGGTGCTCAGTGGAGACTGGGTACGCTGGACGGACTCGCCGAGAACTCCCAGATGGTATTTTACCTTACGTCAGATGGCAGTTCTCAGGTGACACTGGTACAGGTTAGTCTGTAGACCCGAGATCGTCATAGAGTATTGTGTGATTCCCACTGTGCTTTGATTTCCACCTTACCACGTTCAAGAGGGCGTGCAAAACGGTGGTTTTTGGGTACAGTCCCGAATCACATGGAGGCAATGAGCGATAGGAGGGGATTCGTCTCTCCCGGTATAGGGAGTTGATGTTGCGCTGTGTTCGATTGGCTATAACCGGAAATCCCTGTCCAGGGTTGCTGAGATTTACTGGTAAGTGTTACTAGTAGTTTCTCGAACTGTTATAGACCTCATATCGACACGACTTATCGAGCTACTGGGGTCTGACGTTTACCACCCCTAGGCGAGATATGCGACATATCAGACGACGAGACCGGACTGTACGGTAAGTGTTACTGGTTGGATTCACAGGAGTATGAGCGGGCTTGCTCGTCGATCTTCTGATCGCTCAATACCCGGGTGGCCGTTACGTTTAGCAGACCGCTTGCGGGTTGTGGGTGTTTGATATGATCATCACCTGCTGCCGGCGTATTGACGAGTCTTTAGAGTCCTACACAGAGGTTTCCTGGCTCAAGCAAAACGAAATAGGAGCGCATATGAGATATGTGCGGGACCGAGAATAATGCGTGTATGTGATACCGTATTCTATTCTCGCGATGAATGTATCGAATGGTTGTATGTGATATAACCTAGTTATCGAATCGAGGATTGATTCGATAAGCCGATACATTGGATATTAGTCGGTTATATGCGATATGACCGGATCGTTAAATCTAGTATTGATTTAATGATTTAATGCATAATTATATATTTGATATATTACTTTGCATTAACTAGTATTGGTTCACTTTAAAAGGATTTTCTCACTTGATGTGCACATTGTATATGTGATATACTTTTGTACACTAGTTTGTATCATGTTTGATGATACATGCTAACTTGGGTTTGTGTAAAGAATTAAACCATGGTTATTAAATGGTTAGGGTTTGTAAGGTTCCTAGGCACACTATAGAGGTCTCACAAGGCATCAACCATGCCTATTTAAAATTTTATGGGTGCCGAGAAACCCTAATACGGATCGTAGACTAGATGTTTAGGCGAAAAACGAAACCAGTTAACACTTAACTATAGGTGAGAGGTTACAACCTTTATAGATCCGGTTATCCACTTCCTTAGCTCCATGTAGTCGTCTTCTCGCTGTCCATCTTGAATCTCGGACTCTCGCGTCGGCTTCATCGGAGAAATGAGCGGAATAGGTCGTCGGCTTCGTGCCGAAGATGATCTACGTCGAGGTTGCACAAGTTCAAGCTCCAACTTCACCAAGTTGTGAAACTTGTGAAGAAAACACCCAAAACAACTTGGCAAGAGGTAGAGGGTGAAGAAATAGGAGGTGGGTTCACTTTAGAATTTGATTTCTCACTTTAGAACTCAAGTTGCCATTGATGGCATCAAGGTTTCTTTCTTGAAGAAGAAGATGATCAAGAAGAAGAAAGAATATGATAAGTGTTTAAAATGAAAAAGAAAACCATACTTATCATATCCTAACTAAGGTTAAGTGTAGAGAATATACCATGGTTACTTGGATGAGTTAGGGTTAAGCATGAAGACAAGAATGGTTGCATAAGTCAAAGCTTCATGAAGCTTCAACTAGAAACAAAAGAAGCCACCATTCTTATCTAAATCATTTCCAAATAAATAAACAAATAAATAAATGAAAAAGCAAAACCCTAATCATCTCTTAACCATGGTTTAATCCTTTACACTTAACCACATGATCTAGTATCATCAAACATGATACAAATATGTGCACAAAAGTATATCACATATACTTCTTGCACATCAAGTGAGAAAATCCATTTAAAGTGAACCAATACTAGTTAATGCAAAGTAATATATCAAATATATAATTATACATTAAATCATTAAATCAACACTTGATTTAACGATCCGGTCATATCGCATATAACCGACTAGTATCCTATGTATCGGCTTATCGAATCAATCCTTGATTCGATATCTAGGTTATATCGAATATAACCAATCGATACATCCATCGCGAGAATGGAATACTGTATCACATACACGCATCATTCTCGGTCCTGCACATATCTCATATGCACTCCTATTTCGTTTCGCTTGAGCCAGGAAACCTCTGTGTAGGACTCTAATGACTAGTCAATACGCCGGTAGCAGATGATGATTATATCAAGCACCCACAAGCCGCAAGCGGTCTGCTAAACGTAACGGCCACCAGGGTATTGAGCGATCAGAAGATCGACGAGCCAGCCCGCTCACACTCCTGTGAATCCAACCAGTAACACTTACCGTACAGTCCGGTCTGTTCGTCTGATATGTCGCATAACAAGTCTAGGGGTGGTAAACGTCAGACCCCAATAACCGATAAGTCGTGCTGATGTGAGGCTCATAACGGGTCGAGAAACTACTGGTAACACTTACCAGCAAATCTCTGATCAGCCCTGGCCAGGGACTTCCCTGTTACGGCCAATCGAGCACAGTGCAACATCAACCCCCAATACCGGGAGAGACGAAACCCCTCCTATCGCTCATTGCCTCCATGTGACTCGGGACTGTACCCAAAGACCACCGTTTTGCATGCCCTCATGGACGTGGTAAGGTGGAGATCAAAGCACAGTGGGAATCACACAAGACTCTATGACGATCTCTGGTCTACAGACTAACCTGTACAAGTGTCACCTGAGAACTGCCATCTGACGTGAGGTATAATACCATCTGGGAGTTCTCGGCGAGTCCGTCCAGTGTACCCAGTCTCCACTGAGCACCCGTATACCATCTCTGATGTCAAACACCAATGGATATGGGATCATCCATCGCCCATCTCATGGGTCGAGAAGCGTATAAGCTAGTCTACACTGGTATATCGATGCCCCGTCTCGATACACCCACGACTAGGGACCTTGAAGGATGTACCTATGGACTACCATGTCCCCACTAGTATGATCTACATCATAGTCCAGGTAGTCAAGTACACATCCTAAGGGTTTTACCAACATGTAACTATAAGACAGTTTAAAGAGACAAGTGTACATGTTAAGATAAAGAGTAACCAGATAGCATACTATCATATCGAGCAAGAAAGTCATCTCTATATATGTCCAAGCATCCAATATAATATACATCATCTGTACAATACTGGCCTCTAGGGCATACATACAACTAACAATCTCCCACTTGCACTAGGGCCAGCTGCTGTAGTATCGCATACCGAGCATCCCGAAGAGTCACTCAAACTGTATCTGGGGAATGGCCTTCGTGAGTGGATCCGCCGTGTTGTTCTTCGTATCAACCCTCCTGACCTCGATCTCCCGGCGATCAATTATCTCCCGGATCAGGTGATACCGCCTCAGAATATGCCTGGATCGCTGATGGGACCTGGGTTCCTTGGCCAAAGCCACCGCTCCATTGTTATCGCAATACAAAGGTATTGGATGCTCAATGGATGGAACCACTCCTAGTTCAGATATGAACTTCTTGATCCAGACAGCCTCTTTGGCAGCATCGTTGGCAGCGATGTATTCAGCCTCCATCGTCGAGTCTACCACGGTTTCCTGCTTGGAACTCTTCCAGCTAACCGCCCCTCCGTAAAGGGTAAAGACAAATCCCGACTGCGACTTAGAGTCGTCCTTATCACTCTGGAAGCTCGAATCGGTAAAGGACTCCACTTGGAGTTCTCTGTTACCATACACCAAGAGCATCTCTTTAGTCCTTCGTAAGTACTTGAGAATGCTCTTCACAGCTGTCCAGTGACTCTCTCCAGGATCAGCTTGATACCTGCTCACTACACTTAGTGAGTATGCTACATCGGGTCTAGTACATAGCATCGCATACATGATAGAGCCTACAGCCGAAGCATAGGGTATCCCTTGCATGCAAGCTCTCTCCAAATCAGTCTTGGGAGACATCTCTTTGGAGAGAGTGACTCCAGAGATCGTGGGCAAGTTCCCACGCTTGGATTCTTCCATACTAAACCTTTTTAGTATGGTGTCAATGTACCTGGATTGGGACAATCCCAAAATCCGTTTGGATCTATCTCTATAGATCCTAATTCCCAATATGCAGGAGGCATCACCAAGATCTTTTATTGAGAATCTTTATGATAAGAAGAGCTTGACCGCTTGCAGCATAGGAATATCATTTCCTATCAAGAGTATATCGTCCACGTACAATACGAGGAAGACAACCTTACTTTCTGCTACCTTCTTGTAGATACAAGGTTCATCTGGGTTTTTGACGAAATCAAACTCTTTGATAACGACATCAAAGAAGATGTTCCAACTCCGCGATGCTTGCTTTAATCCATAAATGGATTTAAGCAGCTTGCACACCTTCCCGCTGCTCCCACTGTCTACGAAGCCCTCTGGCCGAGTCATGTACACGCACTCTTCTAAATCACCATTTAGAAAGGCGGTCTTAACATCCATCTGCCAGATTTCGTAATCATGATATGCAGCGATGGCAAGCATGATCCGGATGGATTTAAGCATAGCCACTGGAGAAAAGGTCTCGTCATAGTCCACACCTGGTCTTTGACGAAAACCCTTTGCTACAAGTCTAGCTTTGAAAGTCTCCACTTTCCCATCTATACCAAGTTTTTTCTTGAAGATCCACTTGCTCCCAATGGGTTTTACCCCTTCAGGAGCAACTTCCAAAGTCCATACTTTGTTGGTGTACATGGATTCCATCTCGGACCGCATAGCATCCAGCCACTTCACTGAGTCCCCACTCGTGATGGCCTGCTCGAAACTAGTCGGGTCATCATCTTCCATGATGCAATCCTCACTTCCACCATCAATGAGAAAACCATAGTATCTCTCAGGTGGACGAGAAACCCTACTAGATCGGCGGAGAGGCAGGGGTACGTCGGGCACTACTGAATCCTCTGGTTCTACTAAATCATTAGTTGCAGTTTGTAGTGCTGGAACCTCTTCCAGCTCTACCTCTTTGCCATTAATTTCTTTTGCAAGAAATTCCCTTTCCAAAAAGGCGGCATGTTGAGCAACAAACACTCTTTGTTCCTCAGCTTGGTAGAAAAAATATCCTTGAGAATTCTTAGGATATCCCACAAACTTGCAAAGGACTGATCGTGCTTCGAGTTTGTCCGGATTTTGCTTTTTGACATAGGCCGGACAACCCCATATCTTAATTCGTTTAAAATATGGTCTCTTCCCACTCCATATCTCATATGGTGTGGTAGGTACAGATTTAGACGGAACCAGATTCAATAGGTATATGGCTGTCTCAAGCGCATACCCCCAAAAGGAAATAGGTAACTCAGCATTGCTCATCATTGAACGCACCATATCTAATAGGGTGCGATTCCTTCGTTCCGATACACCGTTGTGCTGTGGTGTATAAGGAGGAGTAAGCTGAGAGAGAATCCCATTCTCTTTTAGATAATCCAGGAATTCACTGCTTAAGTATTCACCTCCTCGATCAGATCGAAGAATCTTAATACTTTTGCCCGTTTGGTTCTCTACCTCGTGCTTATATTCTTTGAATTTCTCAAAAGCTTCAGACTTGTGTTTCAACAGGAACACATGCCCGTATCTAGAGAGATCGTCAGTGAATGTAATGAAGTAGGAAGAACCATTTCTGGCGTGTGTAGACATAGGACCGCATACATCACTATGCACCAGTCCCAAGAGTTCTGTAACTCTTTCTCCGTGTCCCGTAAACGGAGTTTTGGTCATTTTTCCTTTGAGACAAGAATGGCAAGTGTCATAAGATGATAATTCGAATGAATTCAAATATCCATTCTTATGCAACTTAGCTAGTCGTGTCTCATTGATATGGCCAAGTCTACAGTGCCATAAGAAGGATTCGTTCATTTCTGAGCTTTTCCTTTTGTGTGTGTTTTGTATACTGAAGACTGTATTTTGATTGAGAATGAATATGCCATTATGTAGCGAGCCTGATGCAATCAACTTTTTATCTAGGAATATGTTCATAACATTATCCTTTACTACAAAATTATATCCTTCTTTACTTAATAAAGAAACTGATATAATGTTGCACATCATGTTTGGTATATAATAGCACTTATTCAGGACTAGTGTATCACCATTTGGTAATACTAGGTGATATATGCCAACTGCTTTGGCTGCAACATTTTCCCCATTCCCTACTTGAACGGAATGATCACCTTTTCCCAGTTCTCTACCTTTCCGTAGCCCATGTAACTGTTTACATATGTGGGATCCTGATCCGGTATCTAATACCCAGGACGTAGGGTGAACTGAGAAACAGTTCTCAATAACAAACACACCCGAAGAAGGTGCATCATCATGCACGTTCTCCGCATGGGCGGCGTGAGAATCTAGATATTCTCCTGTTTCCTGTTCAGTCTTATAACATTTATAAGATAGAACGGGTCCAACGTTCCCCTGCACAGTATAACATGCAGGTTCGGTCAATACATCCATATTATTATCTTGATTAAGGCATGAAATGGTCGCTACCTGGAGAGAGAGAGAAGAAAACACTTTAGCGTATGCTCGTGCAAGATCAGATTGGTTATTATCTTATCTAATCAGGATGGCTCCCACTGCTTTTTATCAAATCTTCCTTCAAACCCTAAAAGGAAAGATTAGCCGGGATTAATTACACCCTACGACTTCGTCGATCTTTCAGCCAGGCCAGTGTCGGTACTTTGAGGGAGGTCCCCTGTGCTTTCGCACGAACCTAATTAATGTAAACCTCGTTTTTCCAGAGGCGTAACCTCGTTAACACCTTTCTAGACACCTACTTGATCGGCTAATTGTAATGTGTAAAACTCTCCCAGGAGTAACTCTTACTCGCAGCGGGTTTCGGGGTCCAACTATCTCATAGAAGGTATGCAATCTCATTGCAAATTTCAATACTTGAAATTCCCGATAATGCTTTTGCCCCTAGCGATCTATGACCTTGACTAAGTCAACAAACCATAAATCGCAAGTCAAGTTCAACCAGTACATTTCCCGATTGAATTAAACCCACCCGTACGACCCTTGACTGAGTCAACAAGGCCGTGCGAATGTTCCAATCCAATCACATCTCATGTTGTTACAGATAAACATAATTTAGCTACCATACACTATGCCTTGACTAAGTCAACAAACATAGCACGGATACTAAATAATATCTATCTGAAATGAAGGAGGGCTACGCGGGTTCTTTCATAAAAAACCATGAGCGTAATGAACTTGATATCGTTGTAGAATCAAATGAAGTTTTGAAATGGAGTGATTTTGAGGCTTTTCTAGTTTTGCTAAAGGGGTTACTCCCGGTGAAGGGATCGTCGGCCCTTTCCTCGTTGAATGAGGTGCGGGATATATCATATATATCACTGTGCAAAGCAGAAACTATAGAAGCAATAAAAAATCAAACCGAGTGTGTAGCATCTGCCAGTTATTGCTAAAGGAGTCACTCCCGGTGAAGGGATCTCGGTCCTTTCCTCATCGAATAAGGTGCAGGATATATCACATATACCGCTGTGCAAAGCAAGAACTGTAGCTACCTGTTTTATTTAAAATTTGATTCTACAACATCTTAGGTTTCTTTCCATTCATTAATCACATTAATGAAGTCCCATCATTTAAATACCTAAACATCACAGATAAATACGACGTACACTTATGCCATCCGCATTCGCCTGGATGTCCCCTCGTGCACCGTTAGGTTAGGTAACTAACGACAGAGCAGGACAGGGCTAGTGCGGGTGCAAAACATAAGTAACGTTTATATAATATATCATATATACTATATACTGTATCCATCACAGAACATCACATGATCACATCACAGATATCGCAGCAGAAGAAACATATGAAATATTGGATATACTAGGACGTCCGTGTTTTCAATACGAGCCAGTATAAAACACGGATTCCACGGTCGTGATGAATAGCCACTCCCACAACCTTAGACCCCTACGAGAGCAGCAAGCAACCCTACCAATTCTAGGGTTAGGAGACCCGGACTCGACTCCTCGAGTTGGTCTCCCACTGGACCCCAGAACCCGGTTACTTGTGCTCCCTTCCTTGGGTCTATCCTAATGCGGAAAAGTAAATAATATACAAAAGGTGACAACATCCGCTACCTGGAAGTGTCCCAAATAAAAGAATATTACATACAAGTTTTTACATGAATGAAAATGAAAAACACTCATCTCACATAAAAAACCCCGGCTATTCGAACACGACGATCCAATATAACATATCCAGCAACACATAACATCACATGTCATCAACGTAAGTAAGTATGCATACCCCAATTGTCGTTGACGTATAGCAACGAAACCGGCGATATGTACATACTACACTTACGGTCACAGAAAAGAAAGTGTAAAACTACAACAGTTGGAATCCGCAACCTCTTTAGACATCACATGCCTAATCAAATGAAATACTTAGACATCACATGCCTAACAGTTATAAACCCCGCATTTTAGTCTCATTATTGAAAACTCTTTTCAATATCAAGTGAAACTAAACCGCTAGATTTATAACATTCATTCAATTATCTCATAACTGTTTGTGAATTCCAATTATTGTATCACATTCCAGATAAACATAAAATGTTAAACTTTCCGATCGAACAGTCGAATACCCAAGTTTTCCCGATACAGCTCAACACATGAAATAAGTCTAACAACATTCAGTTCATGCCTCAGTACCAACGGTCCAGCTGTAGAAGGGTCAAGCCAACGCCTCACATGTGGCACGCCGTACTGCCCCAAACCCGAAGGTTCAAAGGGCAGTTCAAGACGGTCACATAATCGAGTTAAGGTTTGTTGTCTTCTAGAGGGTCCATCGCGTTACTTGCACTACTTAGAACGCCGTTAAACTACGGAAAAATCCAACACTTGGAAATTTCCCGACAGGGGAAAAATTGGGTATTTATATCCGGTCGAACTTTTTAACATATTCTAAAAATTATCCGGAAATACACAAAGACGAAATTTGATAATTCGATCGAAACAACGAAGCTCTAAAACACCCCAGAAAATTCAACTCTTGAATAAATATTAAAAATACCCAGAGAACTCAGCACTGTTAAATAAGAATTACCGCGCAAATAGATAGGGATGACGTCATCAAGATGCCGCGGAACCGCCACCTAAGGCAGGATTCTGCCGCGGTTCCGCCGCAGGTTGCACTGTTCATGAGTTCAATTTTGCGCCGTAATTCTTAGAATTCTCTGCTAAGTTTTCTGCATATTTTTAATTTTGAAAAAAACCATTTTTTTAAAAAAATGTACAGAGAGCCGTTTTCGGGTTAGGGTTTTGGTTCGATCGGACTTCAAACGTCGTCTGGACTTCGCCTAAGGCTCTAACCTGGCTCTGATACCACTGTAAGGTTCCTAGACACACTATAGAGGTCTCACAAGGCATAAACCATGCCAATTTAAAATTTTATGGGTGCCGAGAAACCCTAATACGGATCGTAGACTAGATGTTTAGGCGAAAAACGAAACTAGTTAACACTTAACTATAGGTGAGAGGCTACAACCTTTGTAGATCCGGTTATCCACTTCCTTAGCTCCATGTAGTCGTACTCTCACTGTCCATCTCGAATCTCGGACTCTCGCGTCGGCTTCATCGGAGAAATGAGCGGAATAGGTCGTCGGCTTCGTGCCGAAGATGATCTACGTCGAGGTTGCACAAGTTCAAGCTCCAACTTCACCAAGTTGTGAAACTTGTGAAGAAAACACCCAAAACAACTTGGCAAGAGGTAGAGGGTGAAGAAATAGGAGGTGGGTTCACTTTAGAATTTGATTTCTCACTTTAGAACTCAAGTTGCCATTGATGGCATCAAGGTTTCTTTCTTGAAGAAGAAGATGATCAAGAAGAAGAAAGAATATGATAAGTGTTTAAAATGAAAAAGAAAACCATACTTATCATATCCTAACTAAGGTTAAGTGTAGAGAATATACCATGGTTACTTGGATGAGTTAGGGTTAAGCATGAAGACAAGAATGGTTTCATAAGTCAAAGCTTCATGAAGCTTCAACTAGAAACAAAAGAAGCCGCCATTCTTATCTAAATCATTTCTAAATAAATAAACAAATAAATAAATGAAAAAGAAAAACCCTAATCATCTCTTAACCATGGTTTAATCCTTTACACTTAACCACATGATCTAGTATCATCAAACATGATACAAATATGTGCACAAAAGTATATCACATATACTTCTTGCACATCAAGTGAGAAAATCCATTTAAAGTGAACCAATACTAGTTAATGCAAAGTAATATATCAAATATATAATTATACATTAAATCATTAAATCAACACTTGATTTAACGATCCGGTCATATCACATATAACCGACTAGTATCCTATGTATCGGCTTATCGAATCAATCCTTGATTCGATATCTAGGTTATATCGAATATAACCAATCGATACATCCATCGCGAGAATGGAATACGGTATCACATACACGCATCATTCTCGGTCCTGCACATATCTCATATGCACTCCTATTTCGTTTCGCTTGAGCCAGGAAACCTCTGTGTAGGACTCTAAAGACTCGTCAATACGCCGGTAGCAGATGATGATTATATCAAGCACCCACAAGCCGCAAGCAGTCTGCTAAACGTAACGGCCACCCGGGTATTGAGCGATCAGAAGATCGACGAGCCAGCCCGCTCACACTCCTGTGAATCCAACCAGTAACACTTACCGTACAGTCCGGTCTGTTCGTCTGATATGTCGCATAACAAGTCTAGGGGTGGTAAATGTCAGACCCCAATAACCAATAAGTCATGCTGATGTGAGGCTCATAACGGGTCGAGAAACTACTGGTAACACTCACCAGCAAATCTCTGATCAGCCCTGGCCAGGGACTTCCCTGTTACGGCCAATCGAGCACAGTGCAACATCAACCCCCAATACCGGGAGAGACGAAACCCCTCCTATCGCTCATTGCCTCCATGTGACTCGGGACTGTACCCAAAGACCACCGTTTTGCATGCCCTCATGGACATGGTAAGGTGGAGATCAAAGCACAGTAGGAATCACACAAGACTCTATGACGATCTCGGGTCTACAGACTAACCTGTACAAGTGTCACCTGAGAACTGCCATTTGACGTGAGGTATGATACCATCTGGGAGTTCTCGGCGAGTCCGTCCAGTGTACCCAGTCTCCACTGAGCACCCGTATACCATCTCTGATGTCAAACACCAATGGATATGGGATCATCCATCGCCCATCTCATGTGTCGAGAAGCGTATAAGCTAGTCTACACTGGTATATCGATGCCCCGTCTCGATACACCCACGACTAGGGACATTGAAGGATGTACCTATGGACTACCATGTCCCCACTAGTATGATCTACATCATAGTCCAGGTAGTCAAGTACACATCCTAAGGGCTTTACCAACATGTAACTATAAGACAGTTTAAAGAGACAAGTGTACATGTTAAGATAAAGAGTAACCAGATAGCATACTATCATATCGAGCAAGAAAGTCATCTCTATATATGTCCAAGCATCCAATATAATATACATCATCTGTACAATACTGGCCTCTAGGGCATACATACAACTAACAGGGTTTTGATTTTCTTATCTATTCATTTATTTATTCTTTTTGGAAGGATAAATAAAGTGGTGACTTATTTTGGTTTTTTCTTGAAACTTCTTGAAGTGTTGAAAGTCAAAGCTATTTTGTTTCTTTCCTAAACCCTAACCCTTTAACTTAACCCTAATTCATTCTCTACACTTGACCATGGTTTAATTATGATAAGTATTCATTTATTTTCTATTTGCAAATAACTTATCATAATATATCTTTTTCTTCTTCAAGATGAAGAAGCTTGCCTCCATCAATGGCAACTAGTGAAAAAGAGTGAGAAATCCAATTCTAAAGTGAACCCACTTCCTATTTCTTCATCCTCTACCACTTGCCAAGTAGTATAGGGTGTTTTCTTCACAAGTTTCATGGCTTGGTGAAGTTGGAGCTTGATCTTGTGATGCCTCGACGTAGATCATCTTCGGCATCGAAGTCGACGACCTAGCCCGTCCATTTCTCCGATGAAGACGATGCTAGAGTCATGGATTCGATTTGGACAGCGAGGAGACATCATCACGGAGCTATGGAGGTGGAGGACCGGATCTACAAAGGTTGTATTTTCCGTTCACTTAGTTAAGTTGTTAACTAGCTTCTTGTTTCGCCTAAAATTCTAGTTAACGATCTAGTCTAGGGTTTCTCGGCACCGTAAAATTTGAAATTGGCATGGTTGATGCCTTGTGAGAGCTCATTAGCGTGCCTAGGAACCCTACAGTGGTATCAGAGCCAAGTTAGAGCCTTAGGCGAAGTGTAGACGGAGTTAGAAGTCCGATCGAACCAAAACCCAAACCCAAAAAATGCTCTCTGTACATTTTTTAAATTCGGGGATTTTTGAGAATTAAAAATATGCAGAAAACTCAGTAGAAGATTCTAAGAATTACTGTATAAAACGGGACCCCTGATTCGATCATAGCGCGGCGGAACCGCGGCATTAGCATGGCTAATGCGGCGGTTCCGCGTCTAGTTAATCTCTTCATTGAAAACTTTTTGCACAGTAACTTTGTTCTTGCATTGCTGAGTTTCCTGGGAATTTTTAAATCTCACTCAAGAGTTGAGTTTTCTGGGTTGTATTGGGGACTCGGTGTTTCGATCGGATTGTCTAATTTTGTCTGTGTGCTTTTCCGGATAATTTGTTGAATATGTTAAAAAGTTCGACCGAATATAAATACCCAATTTTTCCCCTGTCGGGAAATTTCCAAGTGTTGGATCTTTCCATGGTTTAACAACGTTCTAAGTAGTGCAAGTAACGCGATGGACTCTCTAGAAGACAACAAACCTCAACTCGATTTTGTGACCGTCTTGAACTGCCCTTTGAACCTTAGGGTTTGGGGCAGTACGGCGTGCCACATGTGAGGCGTTGGCTTGACCCTTCTACGGCTGGACCGTTGGTACTGAGGCATGAACTGGATGTTTTTAAACCTATTTCATGTATTGAGCTGTTTCGGGAAAACTTGGGTGTTCGATTGTTCGATCGGAAAGTTTAACATTTTTTATTTATCCGGAATGTGATACAATAATTGGAATTCACAATTAGTTATGAGATAACTGAATGAATGTTATAAACACAGCACTTTAGTCTCACTTGATCGGTTGCCACGGAATTTTGATGCGATCAAAAGTCCGTCGCAATTACGTAGCGTACGCGGATACTCGCCGGGTAAACTTAATAGACAGCTACACCCCATAGCCCCGACCAAGTGACTGTAGGAGAACCCCGTCGCCGAAAGCATCCGCTCGGGTGCTCGCGGCAGCGGTGTTCCGTCTTGGTGCACTTCGTCGACGGTTTCGGGGGTGCGGCCGTCTACTAAAGTTTGCGACGAGCATTCGATCAGTTTTTCGGGAATCTTGTTGAATTGCCCGACTTTATATTGAAAAGTGTTTTCGATTTTGAGACTAAAATGCGGTGTTTATAATTGTTAGGCATGCGATGTCTAAGTATTTTATTTGATTAGGCATGCGATGTCTAAAGAGGTTGCGGATTCCAACTGTTGTAGTTTTACACTTTCTTTTCTGTGACCGTAAGTGTAATATGTGATATCGCCGGTTTCGTTGCTATATGTCAACGACAATTGGGATGCGCATATTTATTTACGTTGATGACATGTGATGTTATGTGTTGCTGGATATGTTATATTGGATTGTCATGTTTGAATAGCCGGGGTTTTTTTTTATGTGAGATGAGTGTTTTTCATTTTCATTCATGTAAAAACTTGTATGTAATATTCTTTTATTGGGGCACTTCCAGGTTGCGGAAGTTGTCACCGTTGATGTATATTATTTACTTTTCCGCACTAGGATAGACCCAAGGAGGAGGGCACAAGTAACCGGGTTCTGGAGTCCAGTGGGAGACCAACTCGAGGAGTCGAGTCCGGATCTCCTAACTTTAGAATTGGTAGGGTTGCTTGCCGCTCTCGTAGGGGTCTAGGGGTGTGGGTTTGGCTGTTCATCGTGACCGTGGAATCCGTGTTTTATACTGGCTCGTATTGAAAACACGGACGTCCTAGTATATCCAATATTTCATATGTTTCTTCTGCTGCGATATCTGTGATGTGATCATGTGATGTTCTGTGATAGATACAGTATATAGTATATATGATATATTATATAGGCGTTACTTATGTTTTACACCCGCGCTAGCCCTGCCCTGCTCTGCCGTTAGTTACCTAACCTAACGGTGCACGAGAGGACATCGAGGCGAATGCGGATGGCATAAGTGTACGTCGTATTTATCTGTGATGATTAGGTACTTAAATGATGGGACTTCATTAATATGATTAATGAAAGAAAAGAAACCTAAGATGTTGTGGAATCGAATTTCTAAATAAAACATGTAGCTACAGTTCTTGCTTTGCATCGCGGTGTTCCTTGTAGAACATCCTGCACCTTATTCGATAAGGAAAGGAACGAGATCCCTTCACCGGGAGTGACTCCTTTAGCGATAACTGGAAGATGCTACACACTCGGTTTGTTTTTGAATGCTTCTATAGTTTCTGCTTTGCACAGTGATATATATGATATATCCCGCACCTCATTCGACGAGGAAAGGGCCGACGATCCCTTCACCGGGAGTGACCCCTTTAGCAAAACTAGAAAAGCCTAAAAAACACTCCATTTTAAAATCATTCGATCCTACAACGATATCAAGTTCATTACGCAATAGGTTTTCAGAAAAACCTGTCGTAGCCCTCCGTCATTTCAGATAAGTACTAGTTAGTATTCGTGCTGCTGTTGTTTGGCATGCGTCAAGGTGTAGTGTACGGTAGCTAACTAGTGCTTATCTGCTAGCATAAGATGCGATTGGATTAGGGTATTCGTACGGCGTTGTTTGGCATGCGTCAAGGGTCGTGCGGGTGGGTTTAATTCAATCAAGAAATGTACGGGTTGAACTTGACTAGCGGACTATGGGTTGTTTGGCATGCGTCAAGGTCATAGCACGCTAGGGGCAAAATATTATCGGGAATTTCAAGTGTTGAAATTTGCAATGAGATTGCATACCTTCTATGAGATAGTTGGATCCCGATACCCACGCGAGTAAGAGTTACTCCTGGGAGAGTTTTACACATTACAATTAGCCGATCAAGTAGGTGTCTAGAAAGGTGTCAACGGGGTTACGCCTCTGGGAAAACGAGGTTTACATTAATTAGGTTCGTGCGAAAGCACGGGGGACCTCCCTCAAAGTACCGACACTGGCCTGGCTGAAAGATTGGCGAACTTGTAGCGTGTAATTAATCCCGGCTAGTCTTTCCTTTTAGGGTTTGAAGGAAGATTTGATAAAAACAGTGGGAGCCATCCTGATTAGATAAAATAATAACCAATCTGATCTTGCTAGAGCGCACGCAGAGTGTTTTCTTCTTTCTCTCTCCAGGTAGCAACCATATCACGCCTTAATCAAGATAATAATACGGAATATTGACCGAACCCGCTTGTTTTACTGAGCTGGGGAACGTTGGTCCCGCTCCAACTTATAATTGTTATAAGACAGAGAAGGAATTTGGGGATTACCAGAATTCCCGTGCCGCCCAAATGAAGAAAGTGCATGCTGATGCATCATCTTCGGGTGTGTTCATTATATAGAACTATTTCTCAGTGTCCTTTACGTCCTGGGTATATGATACCGGATCAGGATCCTGCATATGTAATATGTTACATAGGGCTACAGATAGGTAGAGAACTGAGAACGGGTGATAAGTTTCATGAGGCAGAAAACAGGGCAAGTGTTGCAGCCAAGTCTGTTGGTCACTGTCACCCTGTATTACCAATACATTGATTCTGAACGAATGTTATTAGATACCGAACCTAATATACAAAATCATATCGGTCTCTTTATTAGTAAAGAAAGGATATAATTTTGTATTGTTGGATAATGTTTTAAACATTTCCTATATCAAAAGTTGATCGATTCAGGCACGTTATCTAAAAGCATTGATGTTCTAAATCAAACTACAGTTCTTTAGTATACGGAACACACACAAGAGGAAGAATTCAGAAATGAACGGATCCTTCTTGAGGTATTGTAGACTAGGTCATATCAATGCGACCCGACTAGCTAAAGTTACATTTAGATGCATATTTAAATCAGTTTAAATTTACATCTTATGAAACTTGCCAGTCATGTCACAGAGATAAGATGACCATAGCTCCGTTTACTAGAAACCGAGAAAGAGTTAGTGAACCCTTGGGATGATACATGTTGATGTATGTAGGTCCCCTGTCTACACATGCCAAGACCGGTTCTTTGTACTTCATTACATTCTCTGATAATCTCTCGAGATTCAGACATATGTTCCTGTTGAAACACAAGTCCGAACCTTTTGAGATATTCACAGAATATAAGTTAGAAGTAGAGAACCGAAATACGGATAAAAGTATTATGTCCTTTGATCAGATCAGGGAGGCGAATACTTGAGCACGGAAATCCTAGACTATTCTAAAGGAGAATAAGATTCTCTCTCAGCATTACTCCTCTGTATACACCATAGCACGATGGTATATCGGGGCAGAGCAATCACACCCTATAGGATAAGGTGTGCTCTATGATGAGTACTACTGAGTTACCTGTTTCCTTATGGGAGTTATGCACTTATGAAGTTGCATACCTATTGAATAGGGTTCAAATCAAATCAGTTGCCTACCACTTCATATGTGATATGGAAAGGGAAAAGCCCATATCTTAAGTTAGTTAAGATTTGGGGTTGTCCGGCCTATGTCTAAAAGCAAAATCCGGACAAGCTCGAGGCAAGGTCTGTTATGTAGAACTGGAAATGTTCCATTTATACAAACCGCAGCTGATGATTTGACAGAACCAAAGGATTCAATAGTTTCCAACGAACCTCAGCCTCTCCGCCGATCTAGTAGGGTTCCTCACCCACCTGAGAGATACTTCGGTTTCTCTATGACAGTGGGAGCGAGGAATGCATCATGAGATGATGACCAAACTAGTTTCGAGCTGGCCATCAGGAGTGAGACTCTGTAAGAATGGCTGGATGCTTAGCGATCTGAGATGAAATCCTTATACACCAACAAAGTATGGACTTTAGTTGCTATATCTGAAGGGTTAAATCCCCATCAGGAGCAAGTATATCTTGAGAAGATTACTTGGTGTAGATGGAAAAGTTGAGACTTTCAAAGCTAGACTTGTTAAAAGTTTGCATCATTTACCAGGCGTGGATTATGATGAAACCCTTTTCAAGTATCTATGCTTAAGTCCATCCAGATCCTACTTGCCACGGCTACATACCATGACTATGATATCTGGCGGTTGGGTGCCATGACTGCTTTTCTAAATGATGTTTTAGAAGAGTGCGTCTATAAGTACACAGCCAGAGGGCCTCGTAGACAGTGGGAGCAGCGGATACGTGTGCAAGATGTTTTATGTGATAAAGCAGGCATCGCGGAGTTGGAACGTCTGTTTTGATGAAGTAGTCAAAGAGTTTGACATCATCAAAATGGTTGAAAGTTGTTGAACAATTCTCCCCACAAGTTGAGTGACACAACTTGTGCCTCAAAACCCTAACCCTAATCCAATCAAAAAGCCAAAAGTTCAAGATCATTGAGTTCAATCAAAGCAAGAATCCTTCAAAGCTATTAGAAGCGAAGCCGGACTTCATCGGAGCAAGTGATCAAAGTCGATCCGTAACTCAAGGAGCCGAGCGGCGCCAAAATCGACGATCTAGTTCCTTACACTTGTAGATTTCGAGAGATTTGTAACGAATTTGTCGATAAATAAAGGTGTGTTAGTTATATGTATGCCCTAGAGGCCATTACTGTACATAGGATGTATATTGTAGTGGATGCTTGGACATATATAGGGAGGACTTTCTTGCTCGACATGATAGTATGCTATCTGGTTGCTCTTTACTTTAACGTGTACACTGATTGTCTCTCTGTTACATGTTGGTAAAGCCCTTAGGATGTGTACTTGACTCCCTGGACTGTGATGCGGATCATACTAGTGGGGAAATGGTAGTCTATAAGTACATCCTTCAAGGTCCCTAGTCGTGGGTGTATCGAGACGGGGCATCGATATACCAGAGTAGACTAGCGTATACCTTCTCAACCCATTCAGATGGGCGATGGATGATCCCATATCCATTGGTGTTTGACATCAGAGATTATATACGGGTGCTCAGTGGAGACTGGGTACACTGGACGGACTCGCCGAGAACTCCCAGATGGTATTATACCTTATGTCAGATGGCAGTTCTCAGGTGACACTGGTACAGGTTAGTCTGTAGACCCGAGATCGTCATAGAGTCTTGTATGATTCCCACTGTGCTTTGATTTCCACCTTACCACGTTCAAGAGGGCGTACAAAACGGTGGTTTTTGGGTACAGTCCCGAATCACATGGAGGCAATGAGCGATAGGACAGGATTCGTCTCTCCCGGTATAGGGAGTTGATGTTGCGCTGTGTTCGATTGGCTATAACCGGAAATCCCTGGCCAGGGTTGCTGAGATTTACTGGTAAGTGTTACCAGTAGTTTCTTGAACTGTTATAGACCTCATATCGACACGACTTATCGAGCTACTGGGGTCTGACGTTTACCACCCCTAGGCGAGATATGCGACATATCAGATGACGAGACCGGACTGTACGGTAAGTGTTACTGGTTGGATTCACAGGAGTATGAGCGGGCTTGCTCGTCGATCCTCTGATCGCTCAATACCCGGGTGGCCGTTACGTTTAGCAGACCGCTTGCGGCTTGTGGGTGTTTGATATGATCATCACCTGCTGCCGGCGTATTGACGAGTCTTTAGAGTCCTACACAGAGGTTTCCTGGCTCAAACAAAACGAAATAGGAGCGCATATGAGATATGTGCGGGACCAAGAATAATGCGTGTATGTGATACCGTATTCTATTCTCGCGATGAATGTATCGAATGGTTGTATGTGATATAACCTAGTTATCGAATCGAGGATTGATTCGATAAGCCGATACATTGGATATTAGTCGGTTATATGCGATATGACCGGATCGTTAAATCTAGTATTGATTTAATGATTTAATGCATAATTATATATTTGATATATTACTTTGCATTAACTAGTTTTGGTTCACTTTAAAAGGATTTTCTCACTTGATGTGCACATTGTATATGTGATATACTTTTGTACACTAGTTTGTATCATGTTTGATGATACATGCTAACTTGGGTTTGTGTAAAGAATTAAACCATGGTTATTAAATGGTTAGGGTTTTGATTTTCTTATCTATTCATTTATTTATTTATTTATTCTTTTTGGAAGGATAAATAAAGTGGTGACTTATTTTGTTTCTTTCTTGAAACTTCTTGAAGTGTTGAAAGTCAAAGCCATTTTGTTTCTTTCCTAAACCCTAACCCTTTAACTTAACCCTAATTCATTCTCTACACTTGACCATGGTTGAATTATGATAAGTATTCATTTATTTTCTATTTGCAAATAACTTATCATAATATATCTTCTTCTTCTTCTTCTTCAAGATGAAGAAGCTTGCCTCCATCAATGACAACTAGTGAAAAAGAGTGAGAAATCCAATTCTAAAGTGAACCCACTTCCTATTTCTTCATCCTCTACCACTTGCCAAGTAGTATAGGGTGTTTTCTTCACAAGTTTCATGGCTTGGTGAAGTTGGAGCTTGATCTTGTGATGCATCGACGTAGATCATGTTCGGCATCGAAGTCGACGACCTAGCCCGCCCATTTCTCCGATGAAGCCGATGCTAGAGTCATGGATTCGATTTGGACAGCGAGAAGACATCATCACGGAGCTATGGAGGTGGAGGACCGGATCTACAAAGGTTGTATTTTCCGTTCACTTAGTTAAGTTGTTAACTAGCTTCTTGTTTCGCCTAAAATTCTAGTTAACGATCTAGTCTAGGGTTTCTCGGCACCGTAAAATTTGAAATTGGCATGGTTGATGCCTTGTGAGAGCTCATTAGCATGCCTAGGAACCCTACAAGGTGAAATTCTTTTATCTTGCTTATCTTTTCAATTCAAGCATAATGATTCAATCTAGATTCTTGAATGTGTTCTTTGTGATGATGCTTGAGTAAAACTCCGCTCGTGGAGGAGTCGAAAGAATCAATAGATGATGAAGTTGACAAATCTTGAAACATTTCTTAAGTCCTATAATGTTTGTAAATTCTTAAAAAACAAATGATCGATGATCTAGTTTCGATGCGAAGTGCTTTCTTGATTATTTTCGCTCGGAACTAGAGATCAATGATCGATCATTTAATTTACTAGAAGCTAGCTTGTGAATGAGATTCATCGAAAGGACAAAGGATGAGATGAGGAAACCCTAGTTTCTTCGCAAGATCCTTAAATCTCGATAAATCGTCATCGATCTAGCATCAATTCATTAATGGATAAGAAAAAGTAATCGCTAGTCTTCTTCACGTCTATAGACTTAATCGACTCCTGCGAGCTTCACTTCAGTTCTTGAAACTTAAATCGATTGGAATTCTATCAATTCTTGATTCTTGATTTCTAATGCTTTCTTGATTTTAGACTAGATCTAGACAATTCTTGAAATTCATTGATATAAATCTTGAATCGTTTTCTTTTCTTTTCTCTTAAATTTTCAATTCAAATAAAACGAATACGAACAAATCACATAATCCCTGTGGACGATCCGCACTTACTAAGCGCTACATCCGACACCGTTATTGATTGCGGTCAAATATTTTTGGTTATGATTTCTATACAATTTTCTACCGACACGAACCGGAAATTAGTATCAATCAGTAGGGTAGTAATCAAAGCACAGTTGGAACTCACACGAGACAAATGACGATCTCAGGTCGATGAACTAACCTGTACACATGTCACCAGGGAACTGCTATCTGACGTCTGGTATAATCCCAACTAGCAGGTTCCCGGCGAGTCCTGTCCGGTGTACTCATAACCCAATGAGCATCTGTATACATCTTTGGTGAACCAACTGACACCAGTGGCTTGTGAGACCGGCCACCGCCCCTTGTCGGGGTCTCGACTGTATACACCAGTCTACTCCGGAGTATCGATGCCCTGTCTCGAATACTCCCACGACTAGGAACCACTTTAAGGATGTGCTTATAGACCCCAGCTCCCACGTATATGATCGCCATCATACTGCTGGTCGTCAAGCAAGAATCCTAAAGGCTCTACCAATGTGCAATAGTGATCTGTAATGTCACCTAAAGCTGTATACGATGATAAAGATAAACCAGATAGCATACTATCATCTTGAGTAAGACTGTCCTACCGGCATAGGTCCTCCCTCAATCATTGCAATCACGTGCCTGTGATCCAATAATTGACTCTGAGGGCACTATCTCCAACAATCTCCCACTTGCACTCAAGGCTTATTATTGCGATGTCGCATACTCACAGCCCGTGTGATACCGAACACCCAACTCCTCTACTAATCAGTCTCACAAAACCCGTTTGCGAAACTAATGCGTTCGAGGAATAGCCTCAGTGAGTGGATCCGCTCTGATGTTTCTTTCTATGTATCTCTTAATCTCAAGTTCGCGGAGAAACCCATCTCCCGAAATGAGCAATACCAGTCTTAGAATATGTCTGGATATCTGATGGGACCTAGTTCATAAATGAACTCCAAATCCAAACTTCTTAGACTGTATTGTCAACTGAAACCAATCAGTATCCTGCGCCATGCCTCCCTCAGTATCCCCTTGGACCACCTGTCCAAAACACTGCCCCTCGTCAGAGGGAAAAACTATAACTCTGACAGTCACTCTGTCATCCAGGTCATCTTGGAAGCCTGGAATGATAACTGTCTCCCAAAGGAGGATGTCATTATCATCTCCCCAGAACATCAACTTATGTTCTAAAACTTTTTCCGAATGCTTCTCCAGGATTTGATCAATATCAACTTATTGCATCTACTGCAAACACCACATCTGGTGTGGTACTTGACATCTCATGATTGACTCAATTGCCTAAGCAAGTGATCTGCCAATCATGCGCATCCCTCTCCCCTTTAGTCTGTAAGACACCTTTAGAGAGGGTGACTCCATCACCTGCAAGTACACTACCGTGCCAGGAGTCGTCCATTCTAAATACCATTAGAATGCTGTCTAAGTACCCAGATTGGGATACTACCCAAATCTAGATCTAAAACCATAGATCTAGTAACCAGAATGTCTGATATAATATCCATATCTTATGTGGAGAAACCACTGTGTGACAACCAAAGTATAACCGATCGTAGTATAGGAATATCACTTCCTACTCTGTGTATGTCATCCAAATACCAGGACATCACACCCTACTACCTTCTTAACAGATCCATCCCCTATTTTGATGAAGTCAAACCAATGACTGTCACATTAGAAATAAATGATCTATCTCCGCTATATCTGCTTTAGTCTATAAATAGACATAAGCCACTTGTCCACCAATGCTTCCGCTGCTCCCACTGACTACGACAACCCTCTGGCAGAATCATATACACGTGCACTTCTAAAGCCAGTTCAGAACGACGCTATATTCATCTTCCCGCCGGGTCTCATAGTCTGGAACAACAGTAGTGTCAAGTCTGGGTAAACAAGAACCTCCTTGTCACCGTCCTTGAGGCTACCGGAGTACCTCTCGGGTGCCTGAGGTTACCCACCATATCTGCGGAGTGGCCAATGGAATGTCAAACCAGATTGAATCTTTAGGTTCTTATCAAATTTTCAGTAATCGTTTGCGGTTCTGGAATCACTTCCAGTTCTACCATACTCCCACTACTGTTTTCTGAAAAAATCCATTTTATTTAAAACTGTGGCGAGTTTAGAACAATATCAATATTGATCTTCCAGATGGTAGAAAGTCAACCCTCGTCATAGCCCGGGTCAACCCACAAACAGCTATTACAGAAACGTGCCTCGAGTTATCCAGAGTCTGGTTTTAAGCATAAGCCGGACAACTCCCCGTATCTTAACATTGTTAAGATATGAACCGTTCTTTATCCAATATAGAAACAGAGGCACATATTTAATTGGAACCAGATTCAAATCATGCAGCTGTCTCCAGTGCATGTAAACTAAATGGAGAGAGGCTGATCAGCATTACTCAACTTAGGAGTGCTTCTAATTATGAGTAACCAGAAAGAGAAGCAAATTCTCTTAATCATTACTATCAACTGAATACTATACACAAGTATCTACATCTTCGATCACCTTGAAGAATCCTGATACTTACAACACCTGGTTCTCTACTTTATTCATATACCTATAACTTCTCAAAACTTGGACCTTGTGTTTCTACGAAACACATGTCTAAGAACTAGAGAAGTCACAAGTAAACAGAATATAGTACGAGTACCGATCCCTTTGTCCTGATAGACACTGTACAACATATAATACTCTGTATAAGTCCCTTGAGTCTAATAACTCAATCCCTGTGTGTCGTAGGTTGAAAACTGTACTTATCATTAAGAAGAATTACACCGCTGTTTAATGCTCCTTACCTAACCATCCACTGATATAGGTAAATGTCATGGACATAATTTCAAAAAGTTATATCTCACTCTATTAAAATAGACATATAGATATGTCAATTTGAAATTGGTGCATACCAACGGATATTCAAAACCAAATATTTGCCGTCCGGCAAACAACCCAGGTGATTTCCTCAAATATCGCCAATTACAACGAATCCCGATATAATGAGGACAATCACCTAATTCCCAATAACTTACTCCCACTCATCATCTGTAAAACCATACAGATGTGAGAATCATACCTGGTAAATACATATCCTGGAGCAAGGGCTAATTAGGAAATCAGTTTTCATTTAACAATACACAGTGAAACCGAAACATGTAAATGTTTCGAAGGGGTATCCGGGTATTCCTAGTAATGCCTCTTCCATTTTCAGATTCACAACTGTAACCGCATATTTCTTTGCCATCTCTCCAAATCCCTTTATATGTCTTTAGTCATTACCTTCTGTACACCCCTTTAGGCCAAATGGTTTTCTTCCTTCCCTACCATTCGGCACCAGCCTATGGTTTGGAAGAAGACTATCCAATAAGCCTAATGGGTGTACTCTCCTAGTCCTAGGAGTACTCGTATCCTGAGAGAAGGTGAAGATAAAAGACAACTGATTAAACCTTATTCCTATTTCTCCTGAACCGGAATCCATCCCCGAACTGGAACAAGTTCCTTCGAGTTCGTATATAACCATACGATGGAGTATCCAATAAACTGTGGATCTTCGTAGTGATACGGGGTGTTCCGGAGAAATACAAAGGTGATGTAGGATTGGCGAAGAAATACTTGGTTTGGTCGTGAATAGCAGTCGCAATTTACTTTGCCCTCTCACTAATCCCTTTATTTGTCTTAACTTAATACCTTCTGTACACCATCGTTAGGCTAATTGGTTTTCTTCATTCCCCTCCGTTCGGCACCTGCCTATGGTTTGGAAGAAGACTATCCAATTTGCGTAATAGATGTACCGTCCTAATCCAAGGAGCACTCGCAACCTGAGAGAAGGTAAAAGGAAAAGACAACTGAATAGTCCTATTCGTTTTCTCCAGAACCGGAAACCATCCTCGAATCTGGAACAAGTCCCTTCGAGTTCGTATATAACCATACGATGGTTTTATCCAATGGAAGTGGACGTTCGTAGTAATACGGGGTGTTCTGGAGAAAAGGGTAAGAGTAGGAGTGGCAATGATGTATGCAACTCAGACAATCCAAAAGACAGTGTTTAAGAAGGTTCGGTCAACTTGGTCACTGAGTTATAGTCTAGGGTCGGGTCATGGTCGCTGCCAAAGGGAGAGAGAAAAGATACACCCAGCGTGCACTCTAACCTAGATCAGAATGGTTATCACTTTATCTAATCAGGAAACCTCCCACTGTAACCTCAAATTCTCCTCCAAACCCGAAAGAAGAATTAGTCGGGATCACCCGAGGAGTAAACCAACTCATCAGTGGGAATCGGTATCCAACTATCATCGCATGATAACGTGACGGAATCCACTCACGTTATCACACTCCAGAAGGTATGCGCATGCCTGGCAAGTTTCAGTTTCTTTAGAAACTCCCGATGTGATTTTTACCCCTAGGACCCAAGTGACCTTGACGAATAATCAACAAATCAAAAGGTCCTAGTCAAGTTCAACCCGTCATTATCTTGATTGCGTTAAACCCACCCGCACGACCCTTGACGAATAATCAACAAAGTCGTACGACCGTCCTAACCAATCCACATATCCATGCGACAGAAAGCATTACAGAGCTACCGCACACTACGCCTCGGCGAATAGCAACGACAAACGTAGCGCGAATACTAAGCAATTCTAATCTGAAATGACGGAGGGCTACAAATGGTTTTTGGCGAAAAACCTTTTACCGTAATGAACTTGATATCGTTGAAGGAACTGGATAACCTTTTATAAAAAAATATAGTGACGAAAACCTTTGCTAAAGAGGTCATTCCCGGTGAAGGGATCTTGGCTCTTTCCCCGTAGAATGAGGTGCAGGATATTCCAACTGAATACCACGATGTAAAGCAAAAAGTAATCGGCTATAGTGAAGTTATTACCCTGACGCAAACTTCTGTCCAAGGGGTCACTCCCGGTGAAGGGATCTCGGCCCTTGCCTCGTTGACTGAGGTGCTGGATATTCATAACTGAATACCACCGTGCAAAATAAAAGAGAACGTTCTTGCAATAACAGCTTTTTGAAAAATTGTTCCAACAACATCAGAATAGGTTTGTTTAGCTTGCATTGATCCGAATCAATGCAGTCCCATCAATTGATCACACCACAAAAGAACGAAAATACGATGTACGTATATGCCATCCGCATTCGCCACTGGGTCCCGTCATCACCCATTAGATTACTTAACTAACGACAGAGCGGGGACTGGACTAGCGTGGATGCAAAACATATACAACATCTACTAGTATATATATCAATATATAATATTCGCTCAAGGCGTGATAAAATGCAACATCACAGAAATGTAATAAGCATCACAGAACAATACAGATAATCTGGGATCCCCGGGTTTCATAGAGCCGCTACTGAAACCCGACGTTCCCCTGGTCGTGTGGATAGCCTGTGCAGTGAAATCCTAGACTCGTACGGGAGCGGCAAGTTACCCGCCAAAACCTGAAGCGAGGCAGCCCCCTTCAGCAACGTGAATGGACCACCCAGCACTTCACGGAATCCGGTAACTTGAGCACCCCTTCTTGGGTCAACCTGTACCCCCTACGAGTGCGGCGAATAGCCCGCCAATTCTAGAGTGAAGCCCCCTCCGTCTCAATGCCATGAGATGCGGGCCCGTTGCCCTCTAGAACCCGGCTATCCGTGCACCCCTCCATAGGGTAATCCTAGTACAGAAAGTAAAATATACAACGGGTACATCGACCTCAGCCCGGTCGTGCCCCAAAAGAATAATATACAAACAGGCAGTAACGACAGTCTACATGTCGGACGCTCGCCCCGCAATATCAAATGTAGATATACAACCAAACTGTACTAACATTGCAACCAGGCTATCCACCACGACAAATCCGCAACATCACAGCACAACACAGAACATCAACGTGAATGTCACGTTCGCAAATCCGTCTAAGAGAGATATAGCAATTAGACAGGATTTACCGATCAAATGACATTCACGGTCGCAGATATAATGTAAATACTGTGAACTAACATGTTTAAAATTTTCGATCAACAAAATTTCCGAAGTGGGCCCCAAGCACAACTGTAGCACTCAAAATAAATCTGGGCCCAAACAGAATATACCAAAAACCCCATTTTCAAGACAGAGACCCACTGTAGAAATTTGGTGCAGAGAGGAGATAACATGGCGGCGGAACCGCGGCCAGAGCATGGGTTTGGCCACGGTTCCGCGGCTGAACAGTAATATTAGGGCACCAAATTTTCACAGAACTCTTAAAATCACCTGCACGAATTTCTGCAACACTCAAAAGAATTTTTCGAGCACAAATAAAATCGACAGAAACTGATGATCTTGAAATCGCGGTTTTGGAATATTTGTTCGATCGAAGTTTTAAACACGCTAGAGCAAGCTAGACTAACTTAATGACGTGGCTCTGATACCATGAAGGTGCACGGCAGCGCCCCGGCCGTCTGTCCGAGGCCAAAATGCGGAAAAAAAAAACTTTTCTATAACTATAAACCGGCGCTACCGCGAACTATAAACCCGGATCGGACCATTAACCCACTACTAGCTAAATGGAGAAAGGGTAGAGAGCTATACCGAGCGATCTGTATCCTTCGATCTTCGGCCACCATCCCGATCTCCCCGCGGAATCTCCGGTCTCGATCTCCTCGTCGGAAAGGGCACCACATCACCGAGTCTTTTTACGGGCTCCCACCTCTGAACTGAGGCAACTCGGACACGAAGTTGGCAAGCCGACGTGTCCAAGATTGTTGTAGACTGAGTGTAGATAACTGTGTCTCGAGGGGTTATGAAGTTGCCATTTTTGGATGGAGGAATGAGATGAACTTTGAAATGGAGCTCTATCATTTTTGTGCAAGCAAATGAGATGAAAATCCCTCCTCAAAAATTTTGGACAACCCTCACCTTCCTTGTAGTGGCCGGCCATGATCATGAGAGGAGGAGGGAGTGGATCAATAATGCAAGAAGGAATGATGAGTGATGATGAGAAAATAATGATCACAACAAAGTCCAAAACCCATCACCCATCTCATCTCAAAAGTCAAGTGATGATGAACAAAGAAGTCAAATGATGGTTGAACCATCATGAAGCAACAACTTACAAAAACCACCCTCCACTATGCTAATTTGCATATTTGCAAATAACCCCCTCCATACCAATTTTCAGCCAAAGAAAGACAGAAAGGAAAATGGCCGAAACGAAAAACAAACTGGCAACTCCAAAAAAGCGATCCCGTAATAAATTACAGGAAAACCCCGCGACTGTATATACATACCCGCATTTGTATTCTGACCGAATACAAATGTAGTGAGACAAAATCTATACTGTACAATACTAGGATCCGGCTTAAACCAAAACCCGCTAGTATTATCCGTCCGATCATGATCCGTGCAATACTGCACGTATATGATCGAACCCTGCCATATATCCATACGGCCGCTACAGCGTTTTGCCCGAAACTTGAGAAACTGTCTGTGGGGGACTCTAAAGACTCGTCAATACTTTGGCTGTGGATTTAACCACTAGCACGTCAGAGGTATTAGCCGTACGTAACGAGCTACCAGGTATTGACCAAAAGGGAGGTCGATGAGCGAACTCATCCTGACACCCTACCGAGCCTGTCAGTGACAATATCCGTACAGTCCGGTCCGTTCGTCTATAGCATCGCATGGCGGGCCTAGGGGGTTGGTAAAAGTCAGACCCCCAAAAGCGGTACAAGTCGTGTCGGAGTGTAGCCCAAAACACCCTGAGATACTTCTGGAATACCTGCCAGTAAATCTCCTGCCTTGGCCAAGGACTTCGCGTAACGGCTCTCCTAGACACAGCGCGACCTCACCCCCAATACCGGGAGAGACGAACCCCTGCAGATCTGCTCACTGCCTCCATGTGGCTCGGGACTGTACCCAACTAAAACCTGTTTGCATGACTCCTTTGAGCCGTGGTAGGGTAGTAATCAAAGCACAGTGAGAACTCACACGAGACAAATGACGATCTCAGGTCGATGAACTAACCCGTACACATGTTACCAGGGAACTGCTATCTGACGTCTGGTATAATCCCAACTAGCAGGTTCCCGGCGAGTCCTGTCCGGTGTACTCATAACCCAATGAGCACCTGTATACATCTTAGGTGAACCAACTGACACCAGTGGCTTGTGAGACCGGCCACCACCCCTCGTCAGGGTCTTGACTGTATACACTAGTCTACTCCGGAGTATCGATGCCCTGTCTCGAATACTCCCACGACTAGGGACCACTTTAAGGATGTGCTTATAGACCCCAGCTCCCACGTATATGATCGCTATCATACTGCTGGCCGTCAAGCAAGAATCCTAAGGGCTCTTCCAACGTGCAATAGTGATCTGTAATGTCACCTAAAGCAGTACACGATGATAAAGATAAACCAGATAGCATACTATCATCTTGAGTAAGACTGTCCTACCGGCATAGGTCCTCCCTCAATCATTGCAATCACATGCCTGTGATCCAATAATTGACTCTGAGGGCACTATCTCCAACAGCAGATGGGCAGATTCATCTGAAGCCTCTTCGTGTTCTTTCCACCTCAAGGTCGCTTCTTGTTCAAAATGGCGGAGGAAGGACACACTCTGCTCGACCCATGCAGCTCGTTGGGAGTTCACAACCAGAATCTCAGGAGCAGGACGCATAAGCTCAAGCTCATGCAGGAAGGCCTCAATCTTCCTGCAGTGGTTAACCCAGGACTCAATGATGCCTTCATTATGGAAGTTCACAAGCGTCGCCAACATTGGATTAACCTCGGCAGCAAAATCTGCAGCGAATGTAGGGGCCTCTGCGTCAAGCTCCTCGATGTAATCACTCAACATGCGTAGACTGTTCACAGCGCCTTTTGAAGATGGACGTCTGAAAAAAGGGCTTGCTGGCATTATGATTCGAGACTCGAACGGAGCTGAAGTCGGTGTCACCGCTACAAAACGAAGCACCGTCAAATGACGGTTCAAGAAATAGAGAAGGTACATGAACAATGGAGTTTACGATACCGGCTGCGGCAGGTGGCTAGGCCGGGAGCACCGGTGGCGCAACTATTCTTTCATCTCCTCCCTCAATCTGTAGTGCTGCTGTCAAAACATAGAAGAATTAGCAACGAATTGGCTGCCCGTAAAAGAAAAGAGAGGACATTAGCTAAAGGCTGTACTCACCGACGCCACTGGATGAGGCAATCTCTGACTGGAAGGAGAAATGTGGGTGCAACACCTGATACAGATGATCAAAAAGGACTCCTGCAAGGATGTAATAATGCAATGTCAGTACATAAAGTATATTGCCTACAATGAAACCGATGGATCACAAATCCGTACCTTTCAGCATTTGGGAGGATACGAGAGAAGGCAAAGGGGCGGCCACCGTCAAGGCTGCAACTGGTGATGCTTCCTCGGGTGGCACAACCTCAACGCTCAACACACCTGCATCCGAAACAAGTGAATTACTGTCAGAAGAGATTGAAAAGGGATTGCAGAATAAAAAGGAAAGCAATGACTCAAAATCTACCTGGTGAGTCGACGGACAGAACCGCGACAAGGGCATCACTTGATGCAGCGACTGCTTCACCCTCCTCCATCGGAATGGTTTCGCCATCCGTAGCTTCATCCCCTGACTCTATAAGAATCGTCGTGATACTCGCAGCGCCCGACAACGGCAAGGAACCGCAAGGGAAAAGAGTGGCGAATAGGGTAGTGCCAGACTCTTGAGAAAGAGTGGCTACCTCAGACTCAGCGGTTGCCGCCATCTCACCTACCGCTTCCTCATCAAGACTCGACCCTGCAGGATAGGATATATGAGAATCTGAAGATTAAAACTTTGACAAAAGAACTCAGTGTTACGTCACCTTGAGTCGGTCTTTCAATTGCTTCCCGAGCCGCACGTGCTTCCTGTCTGTGAGCGGTAGACAGGGCGGCCGAAACACACTCTGAAGGAGCAAGGGCAGGGGTAGTAGCGCTCGAGCCTGCACCCGCGGCCAAGGCAGCGTTACGCTCCCTTGCTGCACGCATTCTGCGCTTCCTTTCCGCCCGGGCCGTGAGAGCTGATCTTCTCAAGACCTCCGTCAGCGGAACGTCATCATCCATGCCAGGAGCTACCTCTGGAGCCATTACGGCGTCCGTCATTGGTTTCTTGAGTAAAGCCTCTTTTGGCAATGTGAGGAGGCTGGGATTTTGATAGCTGGCCTTGGAAGCATCTCCGCATCACCCGACGGGATTGGCACTGCACTGGGCATGACCAGAGTCGAGGTAATCCCTGCGATCAGATGAAAATGGGGTCAGATTATCTGTAAGAAAAGAGAAGGAAGGCACAATGAGCCGAAATATACCAATGCCCAGCGAAGAGCGGACCCTCTCCTCCTCCTCAAAAGTCTTGAGGGAAGCCGCGAGAGCCTCTTCAGTAGTAATGCCTGTTAAAGAAGGAGTGTCAGTCAAAACATGATAACAAAAACATAGCAGTAAAAAGGTACGATTGAAGCTTACTTGATTGTGCGAGGATGACCAGTCCTGCTTTGTGGCTTGCTAATCGCTCAGAAGCTGCAATAGCAGCCTCCAGATCAGTATCATCCGGCGCTATGATTATACCTTTGTTGGTCCCATATTCGCCCAAGCCCTCGCTATAAGGAGCATGAGGCTCTTGACCAAATACAACGTCGGCAGAGAGGATCGACTTCTTCTTCCTCTTCTGCCAGCGAGCACCAGTCGCCGCTAGCACAAGCTTACGCTTGGTGAGCACTTTGGGACGACGAGTCTCGATATCTGAACCCACGCCAAACTCGGGGGTAGCTACAGTCACCGTTTCCACGGAAGCACGAGGTATCGGTAGTTCGAGCCTATCATGCGGGGCCTCGACCGCAGCAACTTCTCTTAAGGGAGGACGGACAATGGTCCGCCGCTTCAGAGGAACGTTTGGATTACCGGCCGGCGCTGCACCCTTGCGATCAAGCAGCAATCTCTTCTCCTCCCTAATGATGGCGTCCATCGAATGTTGATACCAGGCTACATTCACATTTAAGGCCTTCGGAACACAGCTCGGTTCACTGATAAAGAAATTGGACCCTGTGTTCAGGCGCATAAAATGATGCAGGGCGCTTCGCATTCCCTCTTCGGTAGCAGCGGGTTCTGCCAAGAAAGCCTCAAGCGGGACTCCCTGATTATAGCTCAGCTGCTGGGCGAAACGATTCGGGTTGTATCTCATGAATAATGCCGCATCATTTTTCCTAAATACGAGAAAGCCCGGCCTAATGGAGTACAGATGAAGAATCTCTCAAGCTTTCAACACAGAGGCCCTGTCTTTAAAGATGTCTTGCAATGGCAGCACCGCTCTTGCAGATTCCTGGCCGACGGTCAAAATTTTATCGGTGAAGGACATACCATCTCCAACCGTGCGCGGACGAAGGAGCAAACCCCTAGCCTCCCACGGCGACGGACTTACGATGGAGGCGCCGACCGGCCGCATTATCCGAGGGAACTTGCATCTGTCATAAAAGGAAGGTCTTTTATGGATATCGAAGACCCCAAGCATGTGCAACTCGAGCCATGAGGTGAAATAATGCATTGAGAAGTTGGCAGGCTACACCCCCGGCTCAGTAGTATCCGCTGCCAAGCTGAGGCCGTGATACAGGTGGGCTAACCCAGCAATCCCGATGGCCACTTGTATCCCGGCAACCATTCGATGCACGGGGTAGAAGACAGAAGGCCTCATGTAGTGAGGATGCATGAGAAGCGCGAACCAGCTTAACCATAAACCGAGGAACCCTAGAAAGAACGTTTCCTCATCGATGCCCGGAGCGACGATAGCTGAAAAAGGGACGATCTCGACGTTTGGAAGAAAGAAATCCTTTCGATCAGCTTCCAATATTGGCCGGCGATCCAAGCCAAAGTCGAAAGGATCATCAAGTTTGGCAAACTTTTCACCTTGACGTGATAAAACTTCTGCACGGAGAAAACGAGCGATAAAATCCGTAAAAGTAACCTCACGGCCTCTGGATTCGAGAAAGAGGCTCTCATACATATTCAACACCTTTATCAAATTTGGAAACTGGTGCTGAACGGCGTTCTCTAGGGTAAGACCCATTACCACTGATTGGTGGCAAAAATATACTCATCCGGAGGAAGCAGCTCCTTATAGTGCTCTCCCCTGATGGGTAAACCAGAGACCTCGGCAAATTCCTCTAAGGAAATGGAGACCTCTCGATCCAATAGGAGGAAGGTGTGGGTCGGAATGTTCCACTGCTCTAAAAATGCCTTGATCCACCATGTAGGAGGTGCAGAATATTGGAACAAGAAGCGTAAATCGCAGGGTACAATCCGAGCTTCAGTAGCTGCGACTTCTTCGCCGATAAAATATATCGGGCCCACTGTAAGTATCCAGCCGGATGGCGGGGAGTTAGTCCTATGTTGTAGGGATGTCTCCAAGGGCGCGATTCACCCTGGCATATGCGCCGCCCTAAAGTATCCAAAGCTACTGGCAGCTGCACGGGTATTGCAGCTATAGAAGGCCGAAGAAGACCTTCCGAAGTCCAGTTCACTTCCTCCACAGTATAGCTTATCGGGGGTGCATCTGCATAAGGGATCGCATAGATAGGTTCTGAGGGTGTCGCACAAGAAAAGCTCTGGCGGCCTCTGATAATCTGATCGTACCATTTACCCCATTGATGAAGGCTCTTTTGCTCCGGGTCATGGTCTTTAATCAGCGCAAGAACCTCTCGGTCTATGGGTGCTTCGGGGAACCCGCCTTCCGAGCGGACGAACGGGAAAGAAGTGTCGAAAGACTTAGTACCTGTGCTGGAAAAGAATAAATTGTTAGCCTCCAATACTACAGTTTAAGTGCTGTCACTAGGTACTTTAAATTTATACCACACAGCAACGCAATAAAAAGGGGACCAAAGGGGGACCCACAAAATCTAGATGACAATTCATCATTAATAAAACAGCCTCATCATTTGATGAGACTGTCAATTAAATGAGGAAATCCTCAATTGATTCCCATTTAATGAGAAATCCCTCGGGCTAAGGAGTAAATCTCCCTTGAGAGCAGTGCTCTGTGACAGAATGACACCTGTCAAATTCTAATGATGAAGGAATAAAAATTCCTCAAGAGCCTTGCTCTGTAAAAAATGATAGAATAACCATCAGAAAATTTAAAATAAGAGTTTTAATGAATGAAAAAAATTCTGAAATCTATGAACAAACTCTAAGAGTTCTTCATGAGCAAAGCTCTGTTCATTAATGGGTTAAGAAACCTCAAGAAAGATCTCTTTAGATCTATGATTCCAAGAGAGCAAAGCTCTATTAATGAAACCGTAAAAGGGTTTCCTTTAGATCAAAGATCTATGGAGAGCAAAGCTCTGTTAATGAAACCCTAAAAGGGTTTCCTTTAGATCAAAGATCTATGAAGAGCACAGCTCTGTTAATGGGTGAAACCCTAAATTCTTAAATAATCCTTTAAAAGATATAATCTTTACCTAAGTTTTGACAGAGTTCTGTCCTTAAAAGAAGTTCTTAAGACAAAGAGCTATGCTCTGTGGGAGAATGAAAATTCTCAGAAGGAAGAAGATGAATAGAAATCATCTCAAGGGCCAAGGGTCCTATTTATAGGCACTGAGTGCCGTTTTAACTTCTAAGTTGATCTAATGGTGGAGATGCTGCCACCGCTACACTCACGTGTGAGCCACGTGAGCGCAACGGTGGGGGGCATTTGTTTCCCCCAATCAGAGCAAAGCTCTGTTTAAAATTCAAATTTTGAAATGAAGCAATGCTTCAGAGGCAGCGCCAACTGCGCTGCGCCTAAGCAGCGCACCACGTGCAAAGAACGAGTGCACTAGCGCTAGGTGCGCTGCGCTCTAAACAGCGCACCCCGTGCAAAGCACGGGTGTGCTAGCGCTAGGTGCGCTGCACTCTAAGCAGCACACCACATGCAAAGCATGGGTGCGCTAGCGCTGGAACTAAAACCTCCCTACTGTCAGATCAAAGATCCAATAATAATGATGAATCATTAATTGATCAGAATTAAATTCTGTTAAGGAAAGATTTCTCAAAAATCTTTCTAAACAACAAGATTGTGCTCTGTAAATCAGAGCACCGTTGGATCAATGATCCAATGGTGATTAAAAATCACCAAAACACAGAATAAATTCTGTATAGAAATATTTACCAATCTTGTTAAAATCAAGAAAATTGCCTTCTGAAAATCAGAAGCCCTTGGATCAAAGATCCAACGATGGGAAATTCCCCGAATCAATTGGAGAAAAGATCTCCTTAACTGATTGAACTGATCAACTTGCCCTATATAAAGGCCCCAAGTTCGGCTATCTGCTCCCAGAAGGCTTCAGCTTCTGTCTGTATAAAGTTGGTGGTTGCAACTTGGTTGTTCACCAACACACTTTTGGACAGCTCGATCTCTCCAGCCTTGTACTGCTTCTCGACCCAGTCTTTGAAGATATAGCAATCCTCGATCGCATGGCTCACTACCCGGTGGTACGGGCAATACAGAGGATTGTCGGTCATTTTTGCTTCTTGAGGTCTTTTCGACTCTGGCAATTATAGACCGTTGTTCAAGGCATCTTTAAATATCTTTTGGACCTTGTCCCTCCTGAAAGAGTAAATCTTGTTCTTTTTCTCCTCTAGGGAAGGCCCTTCTCCTCCCAGCACTGGCTTTTGAGACCGGTTGGTTTTGGAATCGCCTGCCCTTCGCTTTTCTTCATTGTCGAATGCATTGAAGACATTAGTACTGCTGGAATTCCCGCTTCTGCGGTTGTCGTCCCGCTTGCTTTTCCAAGTCTTGTCTCTCTGAGAGTCCGAGGCGGACTCTTGCTTCGAGCGTTCCAGCATTTGGAATTTCTTGGTTAGCTCCTGAAATGTCTTGAGGCCTATTGTACACAAGAATGGGACCATCCAATTGCTGAGGTTCCCAATGAGAAGGCTGAGGGACTGGTCCTGCTCCAGCGGCGGTTCGCACTTGACTGTGAGATTACGCCATCGGGCGATAAAGTCGGTGTTGCTTTCATTCTTCCCCGGCTTGGTCCTTATAAGGTCAGCAATGGAGATTTTATCACTGACACTCATGAACCTTTGCCGAAACAGAGACTCCATTTGGGCAAAGGTAATAACGGACCCGTCTGGTATACTCGTGTACCAGTCGAAAGCGACACCGGTTAGGCTGTTGACAAACTGACGAAGAAGGAGCGCATCATTGCCCCCTGTATTTCCGCATGATGCTTTAAAGTGGGCAACGTGCTGATTTGCATTTCCCGTTGTTTCCCGCAATCAGAGCAAAGCTCTGTTTAAAATTCAAATTTTGAAATGAAGCAATGCTTCAGAGGCAGCGCCAAGTGCGCTACGCCCTAAGCAGCGCACCACGTGCAAAGCACGTGTGCGCTAGCGCTAGGTGCGCTGCGCTCTAAGCAGCGCACCACGCGCAAAGCATAGGTGCGCTAGCGCTGGAACTAAAATCTCCCCACTGTGAGATCAAAGATCCAATAATAATGATGAATCATTAATTGATCAGAATAAAATTCTGTTAAGGAAAGATTTCTCAAAAATCTTTCCAAACAACAAGATTGTGCTCTGTAAATCAGAGCACCGTTGGATCAATGATCCAATGGTGATTAAAAATCACCAAAACACAGAATAAATTCTGTATGGAAAGATTTACCAATCTTGTTAAAAACAAGAAGATTGCCTTCTGAAAATCAGAAGCCCTTGGATCAAAAGATCCAACGATGGGAAATTCCCCGAATCAATTGGAGAAAAGATCTCCTTAACTGATTGAACTGATCAGCTTGCCCTATATAAAGACCCCAAGACTTCAAGTCTCGGATATACAGAAATAGAGAGAGGAACCCCCCATAAGCTTCGAGATATCTTAAGAGCCAAGTTCTCAGAAAAAGAAGAGTTTCTTCAAGGTAAAAAAATGATGAACAGAGAGATGAAATCATCTCATAATTGAAAAGAAGAATTCACTTCTTTAAAGATCATAGATCTACAAGACCAAAGTCTTTCACAAAGAGATCAAAAGATCTCATTATAAAACAAGAAGAAGAACACAATTCTTCTCACAGATCATAGATCTATAAGACTAAGGTCTTTTATACAAAGAGATCATAGTATCTCATTATAAAAAGGGGGAGAATACTTCAATTCTCTGAGGATCACAGATCCATAAAGGCAAAGCCTTTCACCAAATTAAGAGATTGAAACATCTCCTACAAAATAAGAACTTTGTTCTTGGAACCTTGAGACAAAGTCTCTTATAAACAAGAATTTATTTCTCAGATCATAAAGTTGATCAGATAGCGCTTTGCACTCATAAATTAGCGCTCTGTGCTCTTGGACTAGCGCTTTGCGCTCATGGAATGTCGCTCAGCGCCGAGCGCACCACGTGCTCCTTACGTGTGTGCCACTTAACAGTTAGCGCACTGCGCTTTTGGACTAGCGCTTTGCGCTCATGGAATGGCGCTCAGCATCAAGCGCACCACGTGCTCCTCACGTGTGCGCCACTGAACTAATAGCGCTTTGCGCTCATAAATCAGCGCAACGCGCTCATGGACTGGCGCTCAGCGCTAAGCGCGCCACGTGCTACTCACGTGTGCGCTACCCAGCAGAAGCGCTCTGCGCTCTTTGACTGGCGCAAAGCGCCAAGCGCGCCACGTGTTTCTCATGTGTGCGCTGATAGAACATAAATTGTTCTTTAAAATAAAGCCCGGAGCTATGATGAATGCTTTGCATTCAATAAAAGATAAAAATATTGTCAGAATTCAAATCAATGCTCAGCATTATCAAATGTTTAACATTTTAACTGAGTGGGCTGAGCCCAAGTTGGCCATAAACCTCTCATTCAGATTAACTGAGCCCATATGCTCATAAATCTCAGATCTTAGTCCCAATTGGACTACAGATCTCCCAACCAAAAATGGTTCAAGGGTACATCTCTTTACTCCTCTGATATTTGTCGTTGTAATCCTTCAACGTCTTCAGAGAGGTGACGGGTCCCGACAACCATACATTCCATAGACTATGACGTCTTTAAACTGAACTGTGGAGTCCTTAAACCCATGGACTATGATGTCCTTAACCTTGGACTGTGGGGTCCTTAAACCCATGGACTATGATGTCCTTAACCTTGGACCGCAATGTCCCTAAACTAAACAATAGAGCCTAAATGCTCTCTTGTTGGATCTAAACGATCCCGTTAAGTTGATCTTAGTCTGAAATTAGACTAACGTATCCTTAACATACGTTTAAGTTGATCTTAGTCTCAAATGAGACTAACGTATCCTTAAACCCAATCCCCAACCTAAATCTAAGAAGATACGGATTTGGACTAATCCACGCCCTACGGGCGACAACATAAATTAGTCTCCGTATACAATCCACGGGCAACCAAAAACAAAACAAACACCCACGACACGAAGTGACCATCTGGAGAAGGAGAAAGTGGTTACCGCGATGCGGTAGCGTAATTAACTGCAGGGGCTTGCGCATGCAGGGAAGAGTGTCCCCACAATCAAAAACCCCTCAAATGAGGGAGAATCTGACGAAGTCTACTACATCGGCCACATCCGTTTAAACCTTCGATACATGGTGCCATAAATCAACTTGGTATCTTCGGAGAGGTGGACGGATAGCACCAATTAGCATCTGCCCTCGAAATTCAGGCAAGACGGACCTACACGGTCCCGTCTCCGTGTTTCGGAGGAGAACACCCGTCTCGTCAAATCTTCCGAACTTAGGAATGACGTAGCCTCTCGGGAACTCGATCAGATCGTACTGTGCGGGATATGGCCGCCCACTACTGCCAATTTCTTTCCGAGCTTCAGCTTCGACCACCAATGTTTTAACCTTGCTGGTGACCAAATCCATTATCCGGTCTTGTGTTAGCGGGATAGTGTTATCTGGGGCCAAGGCATCCCTAGAAACGCAATGTGTCCGACTTTCGTGCGGCTCGACCAATCTTGGACCCAAAGGGACAGGCATCGGCCGATTCGGATTGTCATCATCCGGCTCATGAGTAGTGACTTGTGCTTGATTAGGAGGCGCTTAAGAAATTTGAGCCGTAAGCTGCATCACAACGTTCGTTAGGTCGTCAATTTTCGAATAGAGCTTGGCTATCTCTTTATCTTTGCTCCTGAGCTATTTTCGAAGCTCTTGAAGCAGCTCTTGCTCCGCGGTCCTGGGGAGGAAATTCGGCTTTTCTTCGCTGTCCGAGCTTGACTCTGCATGGACTGAGGGGTATTTCTGCCTACCGTCCTCATCGAGAGGGTTTTCATCATCCAGCGGAGGCGGCTGTTCTTGGGAAGCGGCAACTACATTCAAGACAGACTGGGCTTGGGATGTGGTGGCCCCATCCTTACTTTTGCTGCGAAGGTTGTCGCTGGGGTGCCCGCCTGCCATATAGACCGTATGGATAACATATCCAGTCGTCCTTTTATTATCAGCGACCGATTTCACGGATCGCTGTTTTGACCCCCCCCTGTTTCGGTAACGGGCAGTCGATTGAAGGCGGCTGGCCTGGACGGATTCTTGAATGGTGCTGACGCTTCCTTTTTGGTTTTACCCCGTTGTTTTCGCGCGGCACAGAGCGCCTGGTATACCCTTGTAGAGACAGTGTCATACTTTTTCTGTTGGGGCCGGGACACGTCTCTTTGTAGCAATGTTCGGACCGTTGTTTTCTTGATTCTGGCGGTCATGGATTTTTTCTGAACCCACTTCAGAGGTTCGAAGGAATTGCTGATTTTTACGGCCGACTCAGCCGTCGTTGCTGTAGGGTTACTAGGCACTGTCACAAGGGTCTATAAGGCATCAACCATACCCGATTTAAAATTTAGAAGTGCCGAACAATCTAAAGCGAGGATCTTTGCTAGATAATTAGGGTTAACAAAGCATGTAAAAACTTTATATCTAAGAGAAAGGGATTACAACCTTTGTAGTCCGTTCCTTTGCTTCATAAGCTCCGAGTAGTAGTCCCTATGCCACGATCCATGAACTTCCAGACTCTAGAGAGGCTCCACAAGCCGAACGATCCATGCTTGCTTGAAGTCTTCCTTTTCGAAGATGATCTACCTTGAAAAATCTTTAACTCAAGCTCTCACTTCTCTAATCAAGTATTAGAGAAGTGAACACCCTAATCTAAGTGGCTAGAATAGATGAGGATGATGAAGTAGGAATTTAGCTCTCTTTTATTTTCTATTTTTCACCATTTTTCATCACAAACCTAAAAGCTAGAAGCTTTTCAAGGAGGAAGAAGAAGATCAAGTCTTTTGTGATGAATAATGAATTATTCTTATCATTACAATTGCAACCCATGGTTAAGTAAAGAAAGGCTTAACCATTGTAGAGATTTAACTAGGGTAAAAGGGTTTGGGTTGGGTTAGGAAATATCTCCACAAATATCAACAAAATATCTTTGCTTAAAACAAAACATAAAGCTTCTAGAAGCTTCATGAAAATGCTAACCCAAATCAAACCCTAACCATGTTTAATCTCCACAAATCATGTTGCATTTGTAATCATAACTTGTTACAATATTATATATCACATATATAATATATTTTTGTAACAAAAGAAAATAATACAATTAACATATATCGCATATATATCAATGTATTAACCGGTGAGAAAATGAATCAATAAAGCGAGCTAATATTAGTTAATGTAATGTAATATATCATATATATAATTATACATTAAATTATCGAATCAACACTTGATCCGACAATCCGGCTATATCGCATATAACCGACTAATATATCATGTACCGATCGAATCAACACTTGATCCGATGACCCGACTATATCACATATACCCGGCCGATATCATATATCGCGAGAATAGAATACGGTATCTCATATTGTATTATTCTCGGTCTCGCATATATCTCATATGTGCTCCTACTCCGTTTTGCCTGAGCCAGGAAACCTCTATGTAGGACTCTAAAGAATCGTCAATACGCCGGCAGTAGGTGATGATCATGTCAAACACCCACAAGCTGCAAGCGGTCAGCTAAACGTAACAGCCACCCAGGTATTGAGCGATCATAAGATCAACAAGCAAGCCTGTACATTCTCCTGTAAATCCAATCAGTAACACTACCTCACAGTCTGGTCTCTTTGTCTGATATGTTGCATATCTAGTCTAGGGGTGGTAAACGTCAGACCCCAGTAACCGATAAGTCGTGTCGATGTGAGGCTCATGACAGGTCGAGATCCTACTGATAACACTTACCAGTAGTACTCTATATCCGCCCTGGCCAGGGACTTCCAGTTATAGCCAATCAAACACTGCACAACATCAACTCCCTATACCAGGAGAGAAGAAACCCCTCCTATCGCTCATTGCCTCCATGTGATTCGGGACTGTACCCAAAAGCCACCGTTTTGCATGCCCTCTTGGACATGGTAAGGTGGAAATCAAAGCACAGTGGGAACCACACAAGACTCTATGACGATCTTAGGTCTACAGACTAACCTGTACCAGTGTCACCAGAGAACTGCCATCTGACGTGAGGTATAATACCATCTGGGAGTTCTCGGTGAGTCCGTCCAGTGTACTCAACTCCACTGAGCACCTGTACACCATCTTTGATGTCAAACACCGATGGATATGGGATCATCCATCGCCCATCATATGGGTCAAGATGCGTATACGCTAGTCTACTCTGGTGTATCGATGCCCTGTCTCGACACCCCCCCGACTAGGAACAGTTATAGGATGTACTCGTTGACTACCCTGGCCCCACTAGTATGATCTCATCATAGTCCCAGTAGTATAGTACATATCCTAAGGGCTTTATCAACATGTGAGAGCAAGACAGTAAACTAATACAAGTCAACATGTTATGACAAAGTGAAACCAAATAGTATACTATTATGTCGAGCAAGAAAGTCCTCTCTATATATATCCAAGCATCCACTATAATATACATCATATGTACAATAATGGCCTCTAGGGCATATACATAACTAACAATCTCCCACTTGCACTAAAGCCAGCTGTTGTAGTATCTCATACCTAACATCCCGAAGAGTCTCTCAAAATGTATCTGGGTAATGGCCTTTGTGAATGGATCCGCAGTGTTGTCCTTCGTATCAACTCTCCTGACCTCGATCTCTCGGCGATCAACTATCTCCCGGATCAGGTGATACCGTCTCAGAATATGTCTGGATTTCTGATGGGACCTAGGTTCCTTGGCCAAAACCACAGCTCCATTGTTATCACAATACAAAGGTATTGCATGCTCAATGGACGGAACCACACCAAGTTCAGTGATGAACTTCTTTATCCAGACAGCCTCTTTGGCAGCATCGTTGGCAGCGATGTATTCAGCCTCCATCGTCGAGTCTGCAACGGTTTCCTGTTCGGAACTCTTCCAACACACCGCCCCTCCATTGAGGTTAAAGACAAATCCCGAGTGCGACTTAGAGTCGTCCTTATCACTTTAGAAGCTCGAATCGGTAAAGGACTCCACCTGGAGTTCTCCGTTACCATACACCAAGAACATCTCCTTAGTTCTTCTCAAGTACTTGAGAATGTTCTTCACAGCTATCCAGTGACTCTCTCCAGGATCTGCTTGATACCTACTCACTACACTTAGTGAGTATGCTACATCGGGTCTGGTACATAGCATCGCGTACATGATAGAGCCTATTGCCGAAGCATAGGATATCCCTTGCATGCGAGCTCTCTCCAAATCAGTCTTGGGAGACATCTCTTTGGAGAGAGTGAGTCCAGAGATCGTGGGTTGGTTACCACGCTTGAATTCTTCCATACTAAACCTCTTTAGTATGGTGTCAATGTACCTGGATTGGGACAATCTCAGTATCCGTTTAGATCTATCTCTATAGATCATAATTCCAAGTACGCAGGAGGCATCACCAAGATCTTTCATTGAGAATCTTTGTGATAAGAAGAGCTTGACCGATTGCAGCATAGGAACATCATTTCCTATCAAGAGTATGTCATCGACGTACAATACGAGGAAGACAACCTTACTCTCTGCAACCTTCTTATAGATACAAGGTTCATCTACGTTTTTGATGAAGTCAAACTCTTTGACTACAACATCAAAGCAGATGTTCCAACTCCGCGATGCTTGCTTTAACCCATAGATGGATTTAAGCAGCTTGCACACCTTTCCGCTGCTCCCACTATCTACGAAGCCCTCTGGCTGAGTCATGTACACGCACTCTTCTAAATCACCATTTAGAAAGGCGGTCTTAACATCCATTTGCCAGATTTCGTAGTCATGGTATGCAGCAATGGCAAGTAAGATCCGGATGGACTTAAGCATAGCCACTGGAGAAAAGGTTTCGTCATAATCCACACCTGGTCGTTGACGAAAACCCTTTGCAACAAGTCTAGCTTTGAAAGTCTCCACTTTTCCATCTACACCAGGTTTCTTTTTAAAAATCCACTTGCTCCCAATGGGTTTTACCCTTTCAGGAGAAACTTCCAAAGTCCATACTTTGTTGGTGTACATGGATTCTATCTCAGATCGCATTGCATCCAGCCATTTCACAAAGTCACCACTCGTGATGGCCTGCTCGAAGCTAGTCGGGTCATCATCTTCCATGATGCAATCCTCGCTCCCACCATCAACGAGAAAACCGTAGTATCTCTCAGGTGGATGAGAAACCCTACTAGATCGGCAGAGAGGCTGGGGTTCGTTGGGAATTACCGAATCATCTGGTTCCACTAAATCTTCAGTTATAGTTTCTAGTGCTGGAACTTCTTCCAGCTCTACCTCTTTGCCACTAATTTCTTTTGCAAGAAATTCCTTTTCTAAAAAGGTGGCATGTTGAGCAACAAACACCTTTTGTTGTTCACCATGGTAGAATAGATATCCATACGAATTGCTTGGATATCCTACAAACTTGCAAAGAAATGATCGTGCCTCGATCTTGTCCGGATTTTTCTTTTTAACATAGGCCAGACAACCCCATATCTTAACTCTTTTAAGAGATGGTCTCTTCCCATTCCATATCTCATATGGAGTAGTAGGCACAAATTTGGTTGGAACTCTATTCAATAGGTATATGGCTGTCTCAAGCACATACCCCCAGAAGGAAATAGGCAACTCAGCAGTACTCATCATAGAGCGAACCATATCTAATAGGGTGCGATTCTTCTGCTTCGATACACCGTTGTGCTGTGGTGTATAAGGAGGTGTAAGCTGAGAGAGAATCCCATTCTCTTTTAGATAGTCCAGGAACTCATTGCTCAAGTATTATCCTCCTCGATCATATCGTAGGATTTTAATACTTTTGCCCATTTGGTTCTCTACTTCGTTCTTATATTCTCTGAATTTCTCAAAAGCTTCAGACTTGTGTTTCATCAGGAACACATGCCCGTATCTTGAGAGATCATCAGTGAATGTAATGAAGTAGGAAGAACCATTCCTGGCATGTTTAGATATGGGACCACATACATCACTATGTATTAGTCCCAAGAGTTCTGTAACTCTTTCTCCGTGTCCACTAAACGGAGTTTTGGTCATTTTGACTTTGAGACATGACTGTCAAGTGTCATAAGATGAAAATTCGAATGGATTCAAATATCCATCCTTATGCAATTTAGCTAGTTGTGTCGTATTGATATGACCTAGTCTATAATGCCACAAGAAGGATTCGTTCATTTCAGAACTCTTCTTCTTGTGTGTGTTTTGTACATTAAGTACTGTAGTTTGGTTGAGAACGTATATGCCATTAAATAATGAACCTGATCCAATCAACTTTTGATTCAGGAATATGTTCATAACATTATCCTGTACTACAAAATTATATCCTTCTTTATTCAATAAAGAAACTGATATAATATTTCATATCAGGGTCGGAATGTAATAGCACTCGTTCAGAACCAATGTAATACCATTTGGTAATACAAGGTGATATTCGCCAGCTGCCTTGGCTGCAACATTTGCACCATTCCCTACTCTTAGTGAAAGATCACCCTTTTCCAGTTCCCTACCTTTCCGTAGCCCATGTAACATATTACATATATGGGATCCCGATCCGGTATCTAATACCCAGAACGTAGAGTGAACTGAGAAACAGTTCTCGATAACAAACACACTCGAAGAAGATGCATCAGCATGCTTGTTCTTCGTTTGGGCGGCGTGAGAATCCAGATATTCTCTTATTCCCAGCTCAGTCTCATAACACTTATAAGAAAGAAAAAGACCAACGTTCCCCTGCTCAGTATAATAAGCGGGTTCAGTCAATACATCCATATTATTATCTTAATTAAGGCCTGACATGGTCGCTACCTGGAGAGAGAGAGAAGAAAACACTTTTAGCGTATGCTCTTGCAAGATTAGATTGGTTATTATCTTATCTAATCAGGATGTCTCCCACTGGTTTTATCAAATCTTCCTTCAAACCCTAAAAGGTAAGATTAGCTGGGATTAATTACACCCTACAATTTCGTCAATCTTTCAGCCAGATTAGTGTTGGTACTTTGAGGGAGGTTCCCCGTGCTTTTGCATGGACCTAATTAAAATAAATCTCATTTTCCCAGAGGCTTAACCCCATAAACTCCTTTCTAGTCACCTACTTGATAGGCTAATTGTCTTGTGTAAAATTCTCCCAGGAGTAACTTTTACTCGCAGTGGGTATCGGGATCCAACTATCTCATAGGAGGTATGCAATCTCATTGCAAATTTCAACAATTGAAATTTCTGATAATGCTTTTGCCCCTAGAAACTTATGACCTTGGCTAAGGTCAACAAATCATAAGTGCTAACCAAGTTCAACCCGTCATTTCCCGATTGAATTAAACCAACCTGTACGACCCTAGGCTAAGGTCAACAAAGTCGTACGACTACCCTAACTCAATCACATCTCATGTTTTAGCAGATAAATACTAATTAGCTACCGTACACTACGCCTTGGCTAAGGTCAACAAACGTAGCACGAATACTAACTAGTCTCTATCTGAAATGACGAAGGGCTACGCAGGTTTTTCAGAAAACCATGAGCGTAATGAACTTGGTATCGTTGTAGAAACAGGTGATTTTGAAAAGGAGTGTTTTTTGAGGCTTTTCCTAGTTTCGCTAAAGAGGTCACTCCTGGTGAAGGGATCTCGGCTCTTTCCTCATCGAATAAGGTGCAGGGTATATCATATATACCGCTGTGCAAAGCAAAACAATAGAAGCAATCAAAAACAAAACTGCGAGTTTGTAGCATCTGCCAATTTTGCTAAAGAGGTCACTCCCGGTGAAGGGATCTCGGCTCTTTCCTCATCGAATAAGGTGCAGGGTTTATCATATATACCGCTATGCAAAGCAAAACTGTAGCTACCCTTTTTATAAAGTTTTGATTCTACACCATCTTTTAGGTTTCTTTTCTTTTATTAATCTCATTAATAAATCCCATCAATTATGCTTCCTAAGCATCACAGAAGAAATGAAAGCTGCATATTTATATATCATATATATAGTATAAGCATTCGTCTCAGGCAGTAATATGATCCCATCACAGAACATTGCAGCAGAAGATAACATATGAAATATTGGATATACTAGGACGTCCATGTTTTATTTCGAGCCTGTATAAAACACGGATTCCACGGTCGCGATGAATAGCCAAACCCACATCCCTAGACCCCTACGAGAGCGGCAAGCAACTCTGCCAATTCTAGGGTTAGGAGACCCGGTCTCGACTCCTCGAGATGGCCTCCCACTGTACCCTAGAACCCGGTTACTTGTGTCCCCTCCTTGGGTCTACCTAATGCGGAAAAGTAAATAATATACAATGGTGACATCATCCTCAACCTGGAAGTGCCCCAATAAAAGAATATTACATACAAATGAATTTTACATGAATGAAAATTAAAACCCTCATCTCACATAAAACCCCCGGCTATTCAGAACACGACGATCAAATATAACATATTACAGCAACACATAATATCTCATATCATCAACGTAAGCAAGTATGCATATCCCGATTATCGTTGATGTATAGCAACGAAGCCGGCGATACACCACATACTACGCTTACGGTCACAGAAAAGAAAGTGTAAAACTACAACATTTGGAATCCACAATCACTTTAGACATCTTAAATCCGAAATATCACATACTTCGCATTTCATGCCTAACTATATGAATTCCACATATTGTATCACATTCCAGATAAATGACAATGTTAAACTTTCCGATCAAATAATTAAACACCCAAGATTTCCCAAATAGCTCAACACTTGAGCAGAGTTCAAAAATCCCAGAACACGTCACAGCCCCAATGAACCAGCCGTAGAAGGGTCAAAACAACGCCTCACACATGGCAACGCTAAACTACAACAAACTCTAAGGTTCAGTGGCAGTTTTGACGGTCACATAATCGAGTTAAGGTTGTTCCCATCCGAACACAGAGACGCGACGGCGCAGGTCCGTCTTGCCTGAAATTCGGGATAGATGCTAATTGGTGCTATCTGTCCACCTCTCTGAAAATGCCAAGTTAATTTATGGCACCGTATATCGAAGGTTCAGACGGATGCGGCCAATGTAGCAGACTTCGTCAGATTCCCCCTCGTTTGAGGGGTTTTTGATTACGGGGACGCTCTTCCCTGCAGGCGCAAGCCCCTGCAGTTAATTACGCTACCGCATCGCGGTAACCACTTTCTCCTTCTCCATATGGTCACTTCGTGTCGTGGGTGTTTGTTTTGTGTTTGGTTGCCCGTAGATTGTATACGGAGACTAAGTTATGTTGTCGCCCGTAAGGCGTGGACTAGTCCAAATCCGTATCTTTCTTAGATTTAGGTTTGGGGGTTGGGTTTAAGGATACGTTAGCCTCGTTTGAGACTAAGATCAACTTAAACGTTTGTTAAGGATACGTTAGTCTGATTTTAGACTAAGATCAACTTAACGGGATCGTTTAGATCCAACAAAAGAGCAATTGAGACTCTATTGTTTAGTTTAGTGACATTGCGGTCGATTAGTTTAAGGACATTGCGGTCCATTGTTAGTTTAAGGACATCTCGGTCCAGTGTTAGTTTAAAGACATCACGGTCGAGGCTAAGGACATCATAGTCCATGTGTTTAAGGATGTAAGTCGATGTAGTACACCCCAGTACTTATGGGGAGGCGGAATTTTTAAAAACGATCAAGTTTAAAGAACGAACATCGACTAACCGCTTGAATCGAAGCTAAACAAATAATAACCGAACACATAGCTATACTAAACTATAGTGTTAAGGGATTATACCTAATGAAAACGGTCCTTCGTCTTTGTGTCCTCCTATGTTCTCCTCGACCTTCTCTAGGTAGTAGACGATCCACCCGAGAGCAAAACACCAAGCTACACCTCTAACTTGAGGTAACTAATCAACTTTGATTGCTAATCAAAGATGAAAGGATGATATAGAGTAAAGGTAATGGATGCTTAAGTCTAACTAAACCTTTGATCTCAACACATGAGGATTAAGGATTAGTATCTTGAAGATGAGAGCTTGAGGAGAGAGAATATGAGATAAGATTATGTGAAGAGAGAGAGTGTATCATAATATATTATGAAGCATTTTCAATAATAAGAAAAGAATAAAGAGTGATGATAAATCATGCTTCATAAAATATCTAGTGGTGATTCATTAGCATGAGTCATTAAGCAATAAATGTGCATTAATGAAATGAATGAATCACCACCATGACTCACAACCTCATCCAAAGTAACCTCCTTAGTCACATCTTCTAGAAGCTTCTCGTACAATTACGAGAACGCCCCTCCAATCCGCAAAAATACGGAAAAACTTTAGACTGTAAAAATCCAATAACCGGATACCAGTAACTGGCTTAAACCAAAGCCGACTGGTAAAAACTGTCCGAAAGTCGTACGTGCGTGCAACCTCTATATCGTTTCGCCTGGAGTAGGAAACTCTCTGTGTGGGACTCTAGAGACTCGACTACTACGCTGGCAGTGGGTTTAACCACAGACCGCAAGCGGCACTAGCTGTACGTAACGGTCCCCAGGTAGTTGTCGATAAGAAGGCCGATGAGTAAACCCATCCGAACTCCTACTGAGTCTGATGTGACAATCTCCATACAGTCCGGTCCGTTCGTCCAAGACTATCGCATATCGGGCCTAGGGGGGCGGCAAGCGTCAGTCCCCTAATAGCGGTATAAGTCGTGTCGGAGCGAAGCCCATTACACCCTGAGAAACTACTGGAACCTACCAGCAAATCTCGCTTGCCCTGGCCAGGGACTTTGCGTAATGGCTCTCTGACACAGCACGATATCTACTCCCAATACCGGGAGGGACGAATCCTGTCTAACCGCCACTGCCTCCAAGTGCTCGGGACTGCACCCAACTGCTACCTGTTTGCATGACTCCTTTGAGCCGTGGTAGGGTAGCAATCTAAGAACAGTGGGACACACTCGAGGCGAAGTAGCAGTATCAAGTCTGCGGACTACGCTGTACTCATATCACCTGGGAACTGTTCACTGACGACTGGTATCAAACCAACCAACAGTTCCCTGTGAGTCCTGTCCGGTGTACCCGTAACCTAACGAGCACCTGTATACTATCTCCAGTACGACGTACTGAAGGCTGTGGGACAGACCATCTCCCCAACTGGGATGAGAAGCGTACACACTAGTCTACTCCGGAGTATCGATGCTCTGTCTCGATAATCCAACGACCAGGGACCTGAATAAGGATGTGCTTGTAGACTACCCAGCCCCCACTAGTGTGACTGCCATCACAACGCTGGTAGACAAGCAAGATCCTAAGAGCTCTATCAATACGTACACTCACATATTAAGATAGAAAAACCAAGTAGCATACTACCATGTTTAGCAAGACTGTTATATACATGTGAATATCCCAAGCTTCCATTAAGTAATATACAAGCTAGTATGATACAGTAATGGCCTTCTAGGGCATAAACACTAACAATCTCCCACTTGCACTAGGGCCATGTACTGGCATATCGTAGACCAATGATCTCGAGCAGCCTCTCGAACTGAATCTGAGGAAGGGCCTTCGTGAATGGATCAGCAATGTTCTCTTCTGAAGCAACTCTCCGAACCTCGATCTCCTGACGATCAATGATCTCCCTGATCAGGTGATACCGCCTCAAGATGTGTCTGGACTTCTGATGGGACCTTGGTTCCTTCGCTAAAGCTATAGCTCCGTTGTTGTCGCAATACAGAGGTATTGGATCAACTTTGGTAGGAACCACCTGGAGTTCTGTTAGGAACTTCTTCATCCAGACTGCTTCTTTTGCGGCATCGCAAGCAGCTATATACTCCGCTTCCATCGTCGAGTCAGCAACGGTGTCCTGCTTGGAGCTCTTCCAGCACACCGCCCCTCCATTGAGGGTAAAGACATAACCCGACATGGACTTGGAATCGTCCTTATCACTCTGGAAGCCGGAATCAGCAAAGGCCTCCAACCTGAGGTCTTTTCCGCCGTAAACCAAGAACATCTCCTTAGTCCTCCTCAGGTACTTGAGAATGTTCTTTACTGCTATCCAGTGCTTCTCCCCTGGGTCTGACTGATACCGGCTTACCACGCTCAGTGCGTAAGCTACATCTGGTCTGGTACACAACATCGCATACATTATAGAGCCTACCGCAGAAGCGTAGGGTATAATTGACATGCGTTCCCTTTCCAAATCAGTCTTGGGAGACATCTCTTTGGAGAGGGTGATTCCGTGACAAGCCGGTAGATTACCGCGCTTAGAATCTTCCATACTGAATCTTTTCAGTATAGTGTCGATATACCTGGACTGCGAAAGTCCCAACATTCTCTTGGATCTATCACGATAGATCCGGATCCCCAGAATGTAAGAGGCATCACCCAGGTCTTTCATGGAGAACCTGTGTGACAAGAATCCTTTGACAGATTGTAGCATATGAATGTCATTTCCTATCAATAGAATGTCATCCACGTACAAGACGAGGAATACGACACTTCTGGTCACAACTTTACTATATATGCACGGTTCATCTGGATTTTTGATAAAGTCATATTCTTTGACTGTCTCATCAAAACAGATGTTCCAACTCCGCGATGCCTGCTTTAGTCCGTAAATGGACTTAAGCAGCTTGCATACTTTCCCGCTGCTCCTACTCTGATTGAAACCCTCTGGCTGATCCATATAGACGCTCTCTTATAAATTTCCATTCAGAAAAGCCGTCTTTACGTCCATCTGCCAGATTTCATAATCATGGAAGGCAGCAATAGCAAGAAGGACCCGAATGGATTTGAGCATAGCCACTGGAGAAAAAGTTTCGTCATAGTCCAAACCAGGTCTTTGACGAAAACCCTTTGCAACAAGTCTAGCCTTATAGGTTTCCACCTGTCCATCTACACCAATCTTTTTCTTGAAGATCCATTTGCATCCTATGGGTTTTACCCCATCTGGAGCAAAGTCCAAAGTCCATACTTTGTTGGTGTACATGGACTCCATTTCGGTCCGCATTGCATCTAGCCATCGTACCGAGTCGCCGCTCTGGATGGCCTGCTGGAAGTCAGTAGGTTCATCATCATTTATGATGCAATCCTCTCTATCCCCGTCTATGAGAAAACCGTAGTATCTCTCAGGCGGACGAGACGGCCTACTACTCCTGCGGAGGGGTGCGGGAATGTTCTGTTCTTCTTGAACCTCTGGTTCTACCAAACTTTCAGTATTGGTTTGTGGTTCTGGAATTTCTTCCAGTTCTATTTCGCTCCCACTTGATTCCTTTTCTAAAAACAGATGTTCCAGAAAATGGGCATTACGAGAAACAAAGACCTTTTGTTCCTCTGCGTAATAGAAATAATATCCCTTGGAGTTCTTTGGATATCCCACAAACAAACATTTTACTGATCGTGCCTCGAGCTTGTCCACATGCTGCTTTTTAACAAAAGCTGGACATCCCCAAATCTTCATATGCTGAAGATGGGGTTTCTTCCCAGTCCACATCTGATATGGAGTGGTAGGCACAGTCTTGGTTGGAGCCCTGTTCAGAAGATATGCCGCTGATTCTAGCGCATAACCCCAGAAAGATCGCAGTAACTCAGCATTACTCATCATGGATCGTACCATATCCAATAGGGTTCGATTCCGTCTCTCCGATACACCATTATGCTGTGGAGTGTACGGAGGAGTAAGCTGAGAGAGAATTCCTTTCTCTTTTAGGTAACCTAGGAACTCGGCACTCAAGTATTCTCCACCTCGATCAGATCTAAGTGTCTTTATACTTTTGCCGGTTTGGTTTTCTACTTCATTCTTATACTCTTGGAATTTCTCAAAAGCCTCGGATTTATGTTTCATCAGATAAATGAATCCGTATCTTGAGTAATCATCCGTGAAAGTAATGAAATAGGAAAAACCACCTCTCGCATGTGTAGACATTGGACCGCATACATCACTGTGTATGAGTCCTAAGAGCTCGCTCGCTCTTACTCCTTGTCCAGTGAATGGAGTCTTTGTCATCTTTCCTTTGAGACAAGATTGACAAGTGTCATATGATTGATATTCGAACGAGTCCAAGTATCCTTCTCTATGCAACTTAGTCAATCTTCTCTCATTGATGTGACCCAGTCTACAATGCCATAAGAAAGCTTTATTTAAATCTGGAGACTTTCTTTTTAGTGTGTTCTGGACATTGAAAATTTGGAGTTGGTTTAACACATATATGCCGTTATTTAGAGTACCGGACCCAATCAAACCATGATTAAGGTGGATGTTGACAACATCTCTTACAAACGTGAAATCATAACCTTTATTTGATAACAAGGAAACTGATATGATATTACACGTTAAGCTGGGTACAAAATAACAGTTATGTAAAACCAAAATGTGTCCACTTGTCAATCCTAGGTGATAATCCCCGACGGACGCAGCTCCCACGCTAGCTCCGTTAGCAACCCTGAGGATCATATCACCTTCCTTCAGCACTCTACGGTTTCTCAGTGCCTGCAATGAATTGCAAATATGAGATCCTGATCCGGTATCTAATACCCAGGAAGTAGAGTTGATTGACAGACAATTCTCAATTACAAACACACCTGAAGTCGAAGCCACAGCTTGCTTCGGTTCCTGGTTCTTGGCGTTCCACGCCTTGCAATCCTTCTTCCAGTGCCCTTTCCTGTGACAATGGAAGCACTCATCCAGGCCAACTACCGGTGCTGTAAACTTTTTCTTTCCCTTCTTTCCCACCTTACTAACACCTCCTCTAGGTCTGGGTGCGGCCTTCTTCTTCCTTCCTTTGGCCCTAGCCTTGGACCCGGAAGAAGATGCACCGCCAACAAACATAGCGGGTGTTTCCCTTGCCTTATGCAAGGTGCCCTCTGCACTCCTTAACATGTTCAGGAGTTCCGCAAGTTCAACTTCTTTTCCTTGAAGATTGAAGTTGAGGATAAACTGGGCGTAGGTGGGAGGAAGGGACTGGAGAACAAGGTCTGTATAGAGCTCATTATCCAAAGTCGTCCCAAGGTCTGCGAGCTCTTCTATGTAGCCAATCATCTGTAGGACATGTTCACCTACCGATGACCCGACAGCCAACCTCGCTCGAAACAATTTCTTAGAGGTCTCGTATCTTGCTATACGAGATTGCTCTCCATAAAGTTCCTTTGTATGGAGAAATATGCCATCTAAGGACATATCCTCGTGCCTCCTCTGATGTTCATTGTTCATCGAGGCAAGCACGATGCACTTGGCTCTCGCGCAATCTAAATCCCAGGTTTTGCGGATTTCCTTATCCGCATTGCTGGATTTGGGACCAAGGACAGTAGGTGCTGTAGCGGTGAGGACGTACCCCAGTTTGTCATAGGTCAAAGCCATCTTGACATTCCCCAGCCAATCTTTATAGTTTGGCCCTGTCAGTATATTTTTCTCTAAAAGTAACTTAAGTCCAGTCATTTTCAGGGTCGCTGCAATTAGGAGAGAGAGAAGAAAACTCTTTAGCATGATGCTCTTGCAAGTTTAGAGTGGTTTTTAGTTTATCTAAACTGGATGGCTCCCACTGTTTCTCGAATCCTTCCTCAAACCATAAAAGAAGAATTAGCCAAGACTATTCTCACCGTACAATACTTGCTTAACCGTTCAGCCAGGCTGGTGTCGGTACTTCGAGGGAGGTTTTCCAACGCTTTCGCGAAGTTCCTTAATTAAATAACCTCTTTTCTCTGGGGGCGTAACCCCGCTGACACTTTTCTGGACACCTACTAGGTTTATAGCATTGATCGTTAAGTGACGAATATCCTGATAAGTAGCATATACTCACAGTAGGATCGGGATCCAAATATCATCGTCTGATAATGTTGTAGGAATGCTACCAACATTCATCAAACTCAAAAATGGTATGCATCTCTTTGCAAATTTCAGTTTCTTTAGAAATTCCCGATATAAGTTTTTGCCTCATGCTCTTATAACCTTGGCTTTGGTCAAAGTGTCATAAGTCACATGTCAAGTTCTACCCGTTATTATCTTGTCAATTTGAACCCATCCGTATATACCCCTGACTTTGGTCAAATGGTAATACGACTGTCCCAAACCAACTCATCTATCTTATGCAACAAATGAAAACCCAGCAGCTACCAAACACTATGCCTTGACTTTGGCCAAAATGCATAGCTTGAATACTACTGAATACCCAAATGAAATGACGGAGGGCTACGACTGGTTTTGGCGAAACCGTGAACGTAGTGAACTTGATATAACCGAAGGAACCTGATAGCTTTTAAAAGGAGTGGTTAAAGCTCCGCATTTAAAAATATCTGTTTTAAAAATAACCGAGTGGTTTCTTTTAAATTGTTCCAACGATTTAAACTTTGGTTTGTTTTACTTTGCATTATAGATAATGCTTCCCATCATTAACCTATCATTGCAGAAAACAACGAAAATACAACGTCCTCTTATGCCATCCGCATTCGCCACGGGGTCCCGTCATCACCCGTTAGGTTACTTAACTAACGACAGAGCGGGGGCTGGGCTAGCGCGGGTGTAAAACATAAGTGGCGTCTAAATAGCTATCATAAATATAGATATTTTACATTCGTCTGACGCAATGATATTCATTCCAGAACACAGATAAACAATATTGGTTTTGCAAGCAATCTGTATTTCTTTTGAGCCTGCAAGAAAAGACAGATTACACAGTTGTGATGAATAGCCGTTACCCCACCCTCGACCCCTACGGGTACGGCAAACTACCCACCCGGCAGTCTGTGTACCCCACCTTGGGTCAGTCCTAGGAGCAAAAACAGTAAAATGAAATAATACAACGGTGGCTACGACCGCAACCTGGAAGTGCCCCGCGAAAATAATATTACAACAAATTACATTTACAACAAATGAATTAAACAATAACCCATTGCTAACCCCGGCTATACACCACAACAGTCCAATACAGTTTATATGCACAAACAGATATAACCATTTCAGAAATGTGCAACCCCCTGCCAACCGACATACTAGCAGTTAGGGGAGGTTTACGAACACATTAAACAATCACAGATATAATCCAATATGCAAATACTGTACAATTCGATCGAATAAACAACATCAATATTGCTCCAAAATCTGCTCTGTTAAACAGTAACCTGAGCAATAAATAAATATTCCAGAAAACCCCAAACACCAGAGAGGACCCACCCATGAAAGATGAGCCCATGACTCGGCAACTCGGCCGCGGAAGCGCGGCGGATTGTGGGATCCGCCGCCCTTCCGCGACGCTTTAGTCGAATCATGCGCTCGAATTTCTTGGGTGTTCTCCTGTGGTCATGTCAAGCTCTCTGAACACACCTGAAAAATTTTAGGACTTCATTTTAACTTCGACAGAAACTTGACAGAATTAGGGTTTTGCGGCTTTGTTTTTCCGTTCGAAATTCGTACAAATTTGCAATTAAGTTATTTATTGTTTAGCGAGGCTCTGATACCACTGTAAGTCGATGTAGTACACCCCAGTAATTATGGGGAGGCGGAATTTTTAAAAACGATCAAGTTTAAAGAACGAACATCGACTAACCGCTTGAATCGAAGCTAAACAAATAATAACCGAACACATAGCTATACTAAACTATAGTGTTAAGGGATTATACCTAATGAAAACGGTCCTTCGTCTTTGTGTCCTCCTATGTTCTCCTCGACCTTCTCTAGGTAGTAGACGATCCACCCGAGAGCAAAACACCAAGCTACACCTCTAACTTGAGGTAACTAATCAACTTTGATTGCTAATCAAAGATGAAAGGATGATATAGAGTAAAGGTAATGGATGCTTAAGTCTAACTAAACCTTTGATCTCAACACATGAGGATTAAGGATTAGTATCTTGAAGATGAGAGCTTGAGGAGAGAGAATATGAGATAAGATTATGTGAAGAGAGAGAGTGTATCATAATATATTATGAAGCATTTTCAATAATAAGAAAAGAATAAAGAGTGATGATAAATCATGCTTCATAAAATATCTAGTGGTGATTCATTAGCATGAGTCATTAAGCAATAAATGTGCATTAATGAAATGAATGAATCACCACCATGACTCACAACCTCATCCAAAGTAACCTCCTTAGTCACATCTTCTAGAAGCTTCTCGTACAATTACGAGAACGCCCCTCCAATCCGCAAAAATACGGAAAAACTTTAGACTGTAAAAATCCAATAACCGGATACCAGTAACTGGCTTAAACCAAAGCCGACTGGTAAAAACTGTCCGAAAGTCGTACGTGCGTAAACGCACGTATGCGTCCGAACCCTTTGTCGCAAAACCATGCAACCTCTATATCGTTTCGCCTGGAGTAGGAAACTCTCTGTGTGGGACTCTAGAGACTCGACTACTACGCTGGCAGTGGGTTTAACCACAGACCGCAAGCGGCACTAGCTGTACGTAACGGTCCCCAGGTAGTTGTCGATAAGAAGGCCGATGAGTAAACCCATCCGAACTCCTACTGAGTCTGATGTGACAATCTCCATACAGTCCGGTCCGTTCGTCCAAGACTATCGCATATCGGGCCTAGGGGGGCGGCAAGCGTCAGTCCCCTAATAGCGGTATAAGTCGTGTCGGAGCGAAGCCCATTACACCCTGAGAAACTACTGGAACCTACCAGCAAATCTCGCTTGCCCTGGCCAGGGACTTTGCGTAATGGCTCTCTGACACAGCACGATATCTACTCCCAATACCGGGAGGGACGAATTCTGTCTAACCGCCACTGCCTCCAAGTGCTCGGGACTGCACCCAACTGCTACCTGTTTGCACGACTCCTTTGAGCCGTGGTAGGGTAGCAATCTAAGAACAGTGGGACACACTCGAGGCGAAGTAGCAGTATCAAGTCTGCGGACTACGCTGTACTCATGTCACCTGGGAACTGTTCACTGACGACTGGTATCAAACCAACCAACAGTTCCCTGTGAGTCCTGTCCGGTGTACCCGTAACCTAACGAGCACCTGTATACTATCTCCAGTACGACGTACTGAAGGCTGTGGGACAGACCATCTCCCCAACTGGGATGAGAAGCGTACACACTAGTCTACTCCGGAGTATCGATGCTCTGTCTCGATAATCCAACGACCAGGGACCTGAATAAGGATGTGCTTGTAGACTACCCAGCCCCCACTAGTGTGACTGCCATCACAACGCTGGTAGACAAGCAAGATCCTAAGAGCTCTATCAATACGTACACTCACATATTAAGATAGAAAAACCAAGTAGCATACTACCATGTTTAGCAAGACTGTTATATACATGTGAATATCCCAAGCTTCCATTAAGTAATATACAAGCTAGTATGATACAGTAATGGACTTCTAGGGCATAAACACTAACAAAGGACCCCACAGTCCGTTGTTAGTTTTAAGACATTACGGTCAAGGTTAAGGACATCATAGTCCGTGAGTTTAAGGACCTCACAGTCCGATGTTAGTTTAAAGACTTCGCGGTCAAGGTTAAGGACATCATAGTCCATGGGTTTAAGGATCCCACAGTCCGATGTTAGTTTTAAGACATCACGGTCAAGGTTAAGGACATCATAGTCCATGAGTTTAAAGACGTCATAGTCTGTGAAATGTGTGGTTGTCGGGACCCGTCACCTCTTTGAAGACGTTGAGGAATTACAACGACGAATATCAAAGGAGTGAAGAGATGTACCCTTGAACCAACGTCAGTTGGTTGAAAGAGCATATGTGCTCAATTCAAAATAAGTTGAGGACTTATGGCCAGAATTGGGCTAAGTCCAATTAAAATGTTTTAACATTTTATTTTTGTTTTGGCTATTAAGCCTTTATTTGGGCTCAGCCCTTTTAATAATGCTAGGCAATGGGCTCTGACATTTTTGTCTTGTATTGAATGCATAGCATTTATCAGAAACAAAGTTTGTTCTGACAGTCCGCCACGTGGCGCGCCAGGCGCGTTGCGCCAGTCAAAGAGCGCATTGCGCTTCTGTTGGGTAGCGCACACGAAGAGGACACGTGTCGCGCTTAGCGCTAAGCGCTAGTTTGTTAGCGCATTGCGCTTTTAATTTATGAGCGCATTGCGCTAGTCTGTTGGCGCACCAGTGAGTGACACGTGGCGCGCTTGGCGCTAAGTGCCAGCCCATGAGCGCAGTGCTCTGTTTTAGAAGCGCAAAGCGCAGATTGTGTTTCTGGTTGACACATGGTAAGTTTTGGCGCTGAGCGCCGGTCCAATGAGCGCAAGGGCGCAATTCATAAGTGCAAGGCACTTTTCAATAGCACAAAGCGCATTTGATCAATTTTAAGATCAAAGAACAAATTTATGTTCTTCAAAGGAGGCTTTTTTCCTCAAGATCCAAGAACAAAAGTTCTTGTCTTTTATAAAAGGCTCTGCCTTTATAGATCAAAAGATCTGTGAATGAAGTAAAATACTTCTTTTAGTCTTTTTATGATTAGATCTTTTTGATCTTTTCTTTCTTTTTTATTAAAGACCTTGGTCTTTTTCTTAGATCTTTGATCTTTTTAGAAGATGGTTCTTCTTTTTATGAGATGGTTTCATCTCTATTATTCAAGAACATAGTTCTTTACCTTGAAGATGAAGAAAAATCTTCTTTTTTCTAAGAGTTTTCTCTTCTTTTGCAGAGGGTTTTTCTCTCTCTTTTTTTGTCTTCTGTATTTCTCTATTCTCTCTCTCTATTCTGTCTTCTGTATCTCTATATTCTCTCTCTATATTTTGTCTCTCTTAGACTTGAAGTCTAGGGTCCTTTATATAGTGCCAAATGATTTGTTAAATCAGTTTTAAGAGATCTTTCTCTGATTGATTTGGGAATATTTCCCACCGTTGGATCTTTGATCCTAAGGCTTCTGTTTTACAGAAGATAATCTTCTTGTTTTAATAAGATTGAAAAATCTTTGCATAACAGAACTTTAGTTTTAATTAATTAATAATTTATTATTAGTAGATCTTTTGATCTGACGGTGGGGGAATTTTTAATTCCAGCGCTGGCACACCTTGCGCCTGCGCACCAACGTTCGACACGTGGCGCGCAGCGCAACTGCGCTAGCGCACCCGTGTTTGACACGTGGCACGCAGCGCAGAGCGCAGCGCAACTGCCCTAGCGCACCCGTGTTTGACACGTGGCGCGCAGCGCAGAGCGCTGGATCTGAAGCATTGCTTCAATTTAAATTTTGAATTTTAAAGCAGAGCTTTGCTCTGATTGGGGGTGCGCTGCCCAGGACGCAACGTTCCTGGTGCTGGCGTGTCTGCTTTTGACACGTAGCGCGCAGCGCGCAGGATCTGAAGCGTTGCTTCAATTTTTGAATTTTGAAATTCAAAATAGAGCTTTGCTCTGATTAGGGAAACAAATACCCCCCACCGTTGCGCACACGTGAGTGCAGCGGTGGCAACATCTGAGCCCTTGGATCAACTCAGAAGTTGAAGAGGCGGTTCAGTGCCTATAAATAGGACCTTTGGTCCTCAGATGATTATCATCTTCTTCTTAAAATTTTTTATTCAGAGCCTTGCTCTTCTGTTCAAGAACTTTCAAGAATTAGAACTCTACCAAACTTAGGTAAAATTAAATTAATTTTAATAAATTAGGGTTTTTACCCATTAACAGAGCCTCGCTCTTCATAGATCTTTGATCTAAAGAAAACCCTTCTAGGGTTTCATTAATAGAGCCTTGCTCTCATGACCCATAGATCTAAACAAATCTTTTCTTGGGGTTTCTTATCCCATGCATCAGAGCTCTGCTCTTTTGATAATCTTTTGATCTTTTGATCTTTTGATGAAGATCTCTTAAGTGTTTTTTCTTGGATCTTTAAGATCCCAGAATTTTAATTCTCAAGAATTAATTTTAATTAATCTTTGATGGATTTTCCATCATCATTACAGAGCTAGGCTCTTTAAGGAATTTTATTCCTTCATGACCAGAGTTTGACAAGTGTCCCTCTGTTATAGAGCTTTGCTCTCAAAGGGAGATTTTCTCCTTTTCTCGAGGGATTTCTCATTCAATGAGAATATTCCTTGAGGATTTCCTCATTAATTGACAGTCTCATCCAATGATGAGGCTGTTTTATTAATTGATGCATTGTCATCTGAATTTTGTGGGTCCCCCTTGGGTCCCCTTTCCACTGCACTGCAGTGTGGTACAGATTTTAAAGTGCCGAGTGTCAGAATTTTGAAATTAAATTATAGTACTGACAATCGAATTCTGTTCTTTCTTGCAGGCGACATGTCTTCTGATCTCTTTTTCCCGTTTTTCCGTTCAGAGGGAGGATTCCCTGAGGCACCTGTGGACCGGGAGGTTCTTGCGCTCATCAGAGACTATGATCCGGAACACAAAAACCTTCACTTGTAGGGTAGGTGGTACGACCAGATAATCAGAGGTCGTCGAAACTTCTCCTGTGCGACGCCATCAGATCCGATCTCGTCGATTTCGTATGCAGATGCACCCCTGGTGAACTATGCCGTGGAGGTTGTCAATTGGACTTCGGAGGGTCTTTTTCAACCTTCGATTGCCGCCATACCCATGCAGCTGCCGACAACTTTGGATACTTTGGGGTGGCGCATATGCCAGGGCGAGTCGCGCCTTTAGGGACAACCTTACAACATCGGGTTGACTCCCCGACATTCGGCTGGGTATTTGCAGTGGGCCAGGTACATTTTGTCGGCGAAGAAAACGCAACTGCTGAAGCTCGGCCTATATCCTGCGGTTTACGCTTCATTGTTCCAATATTCTGCTCCTCCGACATGGTGGATTAAGGCGTTCTTAGAGCAATGGAATATCCCAACCCACACCTTTCTTTTACTGGACAGAGAAGTCTCCATCTCCTTAGAAGAATTTGCTGAGATTTCCGGTTTGCCGGTTAGGGGGGAGCACTACGAGGAGCTGCTTCCTCCGGACGAATACGCTTTCGCCACCAAGCCAGTGGTGATGGGCCTAACACCGGAGAAAACCATCCAGCACCAGTTTCCTAGTCTGATAAAGGTGTTGAATATGTACGGGAGTCTTTTCTTGGAATCCGGAGGCCGGGGGGTCAGTTTCGCAGACTTCATTGCCCGGTTTCTTCGCCCAGAGATTTTATCGCAACGAGGCAAAAAATTTTCCAAGCTCGACGATCCCTTCGGCTTTGGCTTGGACCGTCGACCAGTACTGGAAGATGATCAGAAGCGTTTTTATCTTCCCGATGCCGCGATCATCCCTCTGTTAGAAATCGCTGCTCCGGGCATTGACGATGAGACTTTCTTTCTCGGGTTTCTTGGGCTATGGTTGTGTTGGTTCGCGCTCCCTATGCACCCTTGCTATATGAGGCCGTCCGTCTTCTACCCAGCACATCGAATGGTGGCCGGAATACAAGTGGCCATCGGGATTGCCGGGCTGGCCCACCTGTACCATGGTCTTAGCGCGGCGGCGGATACAACTGAACCGGGGGTGCAAGCTGCCAATTTCCTAATGCACTACTTTACTTCGTGGATGGAAATGCACGTGCTCGGGGTATTTGGTATTCATAAAAGACCCTCGTTTTACGAGAAATGCAAGCTCCCGCGAATTATGCGACTGGTTGACGCGTCTATCATGAATCCGTCTCAGCAGGAAGCTAGGGGCTTGCTTCTTCGTCCACGCACGGTCGGGGCTGGTATGTCTTTCACGGACAAAGTCCTGACAATCGGCCAGGAAACTTCCAAGACGGTGCTGGCATTGCGCGACAATTTTAAGGACGGGGCCTCTGTGTTGAAAACCCGGGAGATTCTACATCTATACTCCATCAGGCCGGGCTTCCTCGTATTCAGGCAAAATGATGCGGCGCTTTTTATGAGATACAACCCCCTTCATTTTGCCCAGCAGCTGAGTTATAACCAGGGGGTTACACTGGAGGCGTTTTTGGAAGAACCTGCTGCCACCAGAGAGGGAATACGGGGTGTGCTACATCACTTTATGTGCTTGAATACGGGCTCCCACTTCTTCATTAGCGAACCAAGTTGCATCCTGAGGGCCCTTAACGTATACGGGGCCTGGTATCAACACGCGATGGGTGCTGTCATCAGGGAAGAGAGGCGGCTGCTGCTCGATCGCAAGAGTGCGCCCCCTGCTAGCGATCGCAACACCCCTTTAAGGCGACGGATCGCTGTGCCCCCTCCGCTAAGAGAGGCTGCTGCAGCTGAGCCTCCATGTGTGCTAAGCCCCATGCGTGGATTGCCCTGTGATACTGTGGACGTGCCATCGGCACCCTGTGCTCCCATGGAGACGGTAACCGTATCTTCACCCGAATCTGGCGTGGGCTCGGATATCGGGACTCGCCGTCCTAAAGTGCCTACGAAACGCAGGCCGGTGCTGGCTGCGACCGGAGCTCGCTCACAGAAGAAGAAAAAGAAGTCGCTCTTCTCTGCCGATGTCATATTTGGTCAGGAGCCTCATTCTCCTTATAGTGAGGGCTTGAGCGAGTATGGGACAAATGAGGGCTTATTCATGCCGCCAGATGATACTGATCTGGCGGCTGCCATCGCAGCTTCCGAGCGATTGGCAAGACGCAAAGAGGGGTTGGCTAACCTCGCGCGATCAGGTAATCATTAGTTGTATTTTTCGCCATTGCATCATACTTCTATCATTGTTTTTTGACTAACGCTTTTCCTTCTTTAATAGGCATTTCTACCGAAGAAGCTCTCGCTGCTTCTCTCAAGACTTTTGAGAAAGAGGAACGACTTCGAGCATCCTTAGGCCTTGGTACATTTCGGTTTGCCATGTTTCTGCTCCCGTTTCTTATGAGTAATCTGACCCTTTTTTTGTCTTATCGCAGAGACCACAATGCCTATCCCGCAAGCTAATGTGGAAATTCTCCCCGAGCCAGCTACCGAAGTCCCGGCCTCTTCGGCACTGCCACAAGAGGCCTTACTTAAAAAACCGATGACGGAAGCCTTGACGGCTCCAGAGGTAACCCTGAATGCGGACGACGATGTCCTGTTGAAGGAGGCTTCTAAAAGGTCTGTTTTGACGGCTCGGGAGGAAAGGAAGCACCTGAGGCGCGCAGCAAGGGAGCGTAGTGTTGCTTTAGCTGCGGGAGCCGGTTCAAGCGCCGTTACCCCTGCTGCTACTCCTTCAGAGGAGTTTCCGGTTGCCTTGTCTACAGCTTACAGACGGGCGGCACGTGCGGCTCGTGAAGCCAACGGTAAATCAACCCCAGGTAAGGTGCTTTGAGGCTTCGTTGTCAAAGTTTTAAACTATCAGTTCTTATATATCTTGTCCTGCAGGGCCAAGCCTTACTGAAGAAGTGGCGGTGACCGCTGAGCCTGAGGGGGCGATGGAGGAGGTAGCTGCTGAACCCGGGGTGACGGTAGGCGATGTGGTCATAATTACTGGGCCCGAGATAGTGGCTGACGAGACAGTCACGATTGCTATGCCCGAGATAGCTACCACTGCCGAGCTCGAGGTGGCGGCGGGTGAGACGGCTACTATGGCTGAGCCTGAGGCAGCGGTGGATGAGATGGCTACCACGGCCGAGCCTAAGGCAGCGGTGGATGAGACGGCTGCAATCACTGAGCCCGAGGTGGTGGCGAGCGAAACAGGTACAATTGCTGGGCCCGAGATGGCCGCTCTTTCTCAAGAGTCGGGTGATTAAGAGAGGTTTTGTCGATCAAAAATATTTACCGCAATCAAGAACGGCGTCGCTTGAAGCTAGCCGGTGAATACGGGTCGGTCCACAGGGATGTGAAAATTTTCTTTAAGTTCTTACGAGTTAATTCCAAATGGTGTTTGGATTTATAATTAAACCTAAAAATTGAAGTTGTATGAGACTAGGATTAGAAACTTGCTAGGATTAGGTCTAGGGAAAATTTGGTAAATAAAGATCTACATCTCTTTCCATTGCTATTAATTAAATGTATCATATTAGTGTTATGGTAAATATTAACAAAGGGGATTAGGATGATTGGGAAGATTGATTCTTCCTCTAGATCCTTGTCCTTCCTTTCTTAATCTTTACCCTAACCTCCATGGAAAACCTTAAGATCCGGTCCTTTAGACTACGGAGTTCACCGTTACCTTGAGGGTAAAAGTGCCGTAGGGAGCGGAATCAAAAGGTATGCATGGAGTTCTAATGTTCATAAAAGTTTAGCAATGAAAAGAGATGAGAGATCTTCATCTCTCAAATCCTTCCCTAATCCTAACCCTAACAAGCGAGGAAACTACTCGCTCATTGAGGGGATGAAAGAAAACAAGAATTTATCGAAGAAAGAAAACATCGATTGCAATTTAATAAAAGCTAAACTAAATTAAACTAAGGCGAGAAAATAAGAACAGATAAAAAACTACAACTATTGCAAAGAAAATAACCTACTTACTGTTGATGCACTCTAACTTCAAGAAATCCGAATTTTATTCATGAGTAGAGGCATAAGAAAATACAAGGTCTTGGGTTCTATTTATAGGACATAGAAACCCTAGGGCTACAGATTGCACCGCATGTCTAAAGTTACAAATATACCCCTAAAAAGATCTTTCCAGAGCCGCCACAAATTATCGCAAAAAGTTCTGCGCATTAGGGCTTCAAGTGGCCGCGGAACCGCGGCATGGGCACGCTTGGGCCGCGGTTCCGCGGCCCAATGATGAGATCATGTGATGGTTTCTTCTGGGCTTCTTCTGGTTCTTCTGGGCTTTTCATTTCTTTAGTTCTTTTTCCATTTGGACTTCTGCTGTAACTCCAGATTTTCAGTGAACTCTTTGCATTGGATCTTTTAACCGTCTTTCTTGCAAATTGGGATCTTGCACCGCCTTGTTGATGGTGAACCGTTCTTCTGCCGGGCTTTACTAAGATCGTCCTATTTGTTGGTCAAAACTCCTTCTTTTGTGTCGTCTTTTGTGTTTTTCACTGTTTTCGTTCCAAGAACCTGTAACCTGTAACGTGTAGCAGACATGGGTCAAAAGCACCTGTTTTTATTGTAAAATGCATAAGAATGGGGAATACAAAATGCAATATTATGTTATGAACAAATACCCCTAAACTTATCTTTTGCTCGCCCTCGAGCAAACTGATTATTTAAATAAAAATCTAACCTAGCCACACTTTCGCAGGGAAACGCGATTGCACTGAGCTCGTGCAACAAGCCGTTAAACCTCTAGGTGTCCCTAGTAGGAGGAGTGTTGTCTCCTGAGGGTTTTCAGCGGATACTACCCACAAAATCCTATCAACTTGGTTTCTCGACTTTTGTTCTCCATTTAGGTTTTCTAACAAGGAATTCTATTATCGTCGACCCGCAAATTGTCCACCCGTATTCTTCACACTTCCTCATTATTTAACTTAAGATTACATATATCCTGTAGAATTACCTAGCTTTCGGCATTTCTTAAGTTTTCCTTCTAGAGTTCCATCTCCACTTAGGAATTTCTATCAACTCTATTAAAGACATAAGTTCTATTCTTCATTCCTTTCTCTTATCTAAACTCTAATCACATATCCCCACGTGTGTGTAAATATCACCCCTACACTTGGAAATTCAAATCAAGCAATCATACTCCCGCCCATTGTCCAAAGCACTGGTGAGACGTCGCTTTCACATCCTTCATGCGACTGTTAATACTTCTTGAGGTACCAACAACCGATTACCAGATGCGTTAGCACTTTAAGGCGTACTTCCTAGTTTTGCAATACCCAAGGCTTTTAGCAGTAGCACCTTTGCTAAATATTTTTCTATATATATATATTTTTTTTTTAGCCTTAAGTAATCACAAAAACCAGTGTCCATTTTTTCTTTATCCACTTTTTTTTTCTTTTTCATTGTGCTAAGGACGTTAGACAAGAGTATTTCAAGGTCTCTTCTACTAATCCAAGTTTCAAGGTGCGTGTTTGTGCATTTTGTAGGGTATACATTTTCAGAATCTAGACTTAAGCTAGGAACTATTTTTCAAACTTATACTCTAATAAGAGTTTTAATACTTTTCCTTCGTTTCGACTTAGCCCAAAAACTGAACCCAAAATTTGCCTATTTCTAAATAACCTACAAAGACATATGCTTTCCACAGTTAAACTCTAAGGAAGGTTATTTTTAGGGTTTTTAATTTGCTAAGTCTAAGATTTAGTTTTTCCTAGCCAGTTAACCTATTTATCAAACTCAAGTCAATTAATCAGAATTGAATACATTAATCTTTATAATTTTTGAATTTTTCAATTTTTATGGGTTTTTCTGTTTTCTAATTTTTTTTTATTTTTCAAATTTTTCAAATTTTTATGATTTTTTATAAAAATGCAATGCAGAAATTAAATATGCAAAAAGGGAAAAAATATATACAATAAGCTATGCAAAAGATAACTATAAACACTACCCTCTCCCCCAAACTTGAGCAAAGCAGTGCCCTCACTGCCCGGCCCGACGTCGCGCTCGTGAACGTGAACGTGAACGTGATCTTTCCCCTCTAGCCAAAAGTGTTTGGATCCCCCTCTCAATTTCCGTCAACCGACGGTCGTGATCTCGTGCGGTCGCGCGAAATTCATCCCTCAAAGAATCAATCCCTCTCACTGCCCTCCGCATTAATCGCGCATGCTCTTGGGGAGTTAGCTCTTCCCCGCTCGAAGTCGAGCTCGAGCTCGGGGTGTGTGCAGGTACATGTTCTGCCGGTTTTGTCCGTGTCCAAATATCTGTCAGTCTAGAGTAAGACGACGAGACGCCCTCTAAAAGTGGTCGAACTAGGGTACCGTCTATCAAATAAGAGTCAAATTCCTCGGCTGGGAGGAAATAACGGCAGAGTTGGGTAACTAGGATGGGGCATGGGTATACAGGACCTCGTTTCCCCGAGCCTATAGAGTGGAGCAAAACCGTACACATGTCGAACCTAGGATTTTTCGTCATTAAAGTATGAACGACATGCAAGGAAGGGGTGAAAAAGGTTGTGTTGTGAGAACTTCCAAAAATATTGTTTTGTGCCCACCGGCACACAGTTAAAACATTTGCGAAAAGGGTCCGTGCTTGGATACCCTTACGCGGCTCTCGTGCACAGTTATTACCCATTAAAGGCATATAGTCTTCAAAGTGCAGTGGGTGGTCATGTGCAGGGACACGCGGTATGAGTGTAACCTCGTGTATCATGTCCCTATCGATGCGAATTTCTTGAGTTCCCCAATTCAATTTAATGTATCCGAAGTTGTCTAGACTATTTTCCTCCATTGACTCATAAAATAGAGTAACGAGTTCAGGTAGGGCAAATGCAGATCCGTGATTGTAGAGGAGGAAATTCCAGCCCCGTTGTGCGATTTCGTGTGGGAAATAACTACCATAAATCTCATGTGCAAACACAGGGGAAAAGTCCCTTTCAAATTGGAATTTATGTGCCATATAGATGTGTGCAGGAAAATATATGTAATAACAGAGAGGAAAGACACAGATGTACCTCCCCCGAAAATTTCAGGGGGTGAAGCTTCAGAAGCGCGGCGGATCAGCGGCTGGAGGCGGCGGATGCGGCGGTTGCGCGGCGGTCTGGCGGCGGCACGGCGAAAATCTTCTGGAACAGATCGGTGGCGGCGCTAGGGTTTGAGGGAGAGTGAAAGAATTAGGGTAAAATGACAGGGGGGGTCGGGTGCCTTTAAATAGGGGGGAAGGAGGTGATTTTGCAAGAAACACCCTCTATAGCGAGGGTTTTATTTGTAAATTCAGCTATTAATCTGCAAATTTGCAATTAGGTCCAATTTTTTTTTTTTTCATTTTTATGGTATTTTGGAAATATATATTTACAAATTATATACACACCCCCAAACTTATTTGAAATACTGTTTTGGAAAAAAAATGAAATTTGAGGGTGAAAGTTGAGGAAAATTACTCAGTGTAGATCGGCTCCTGCAAAAGCAGGAGCTCCTCCGAATGGTCCGCTGAGAAGAACGGTTTCAAACGATGTCCATTTACTTTGAATAAAGTATCGTCTTCTGGATTCTCAAGATCAACTGCACCGTGCGGATAAACGGTGCGGACTACAAAAGGCCCTCTCCATCGGGACCGGAGCTTGCCCGGATGAAAATGCAACCGAGTATCATATAATAAAACCTGTTGACCTGGTTTAAATGTTTTTCGCAAAAGGTTTTTATCATGAAATACCTTAACTCGATTCTTAGCAATCACGGCATTATCATATGCCTCATCCCGCAGCTCCTCCAATTCATTCAATTGCAGCTTTCGATTGCTGCCCGCATCTCCTAGAGATAGATTCAGCTCTTTAATGGCCCAAAATGCCTTATGCTCAATTTCTACTGGGAGATGGCACGCCTTCCCGTAGACAAGCCGGTAAGGAGACATGCCGAGATCGGTCTTGTATGCAGTACGGAAAGCCCACAGTGCATCGATCAATTTTAGCGACCAATCTTTACGGTTTTTAGAAACCGTTTTCTCCAAGATTTGCTTAATTTGTCGATTCGAGATCTCGGCTTGCCCACATGTTTGGGGGTGGTATGGCGTTGACAGCTTATGGGTGATAGAGTATTTGCGCATTAGGGACTCAAAAGTCCTATTGCAGAAGTGAGAACCATTATCACTTATGATTGCGCGAGGGTGCCCAAATCGAGAAAAGATGTGTTCTTTTAGAAATCGAACGACAACCTTGTTATCATTCGTTCGACTAGGCACAGCCTCGACCCATTTTGAAACATAGTCAACAGCCAAAAGAATATACACATTTCCAAAAGAGTTAGGAAATGGTCCCATGAAGTCTATACCCCAAACATCAAAAATATCTACAACCAAAATTGGTTGGAGCGGCATTTCATTTCTCCGTGATATCCGGCCCAAGTGTTGGCACCGGGAGCAAGTTTTGCAGTATTCGAATGCATCTTTGAAGAGTCGTGGCCAATAAAAACCACACTGCAAAACTTTCTCGGCTGTCTTCTTTGGGCCAAAGTGCCCGCCACATGCTTGATCGTGGCAAAAAGACAGCACACTCTTGACCTCATTTTCAGGTACACACCGGCGAATGATTTGGTCGGAACAATATTTAAAAAGATAAGGTTCATCCCAGTAAAAATGCTTTACTTGGGACAAAAATCGTAGTTTGTCTTGTTTCGACCAATCGTTAGGTATCAAGCCGGTGGCTAAGTAGTTTACAATATCGGCGAACCATGGTTCGCAAGAAACGGTCAAGAGTTGCTCATCGGGGAAAGCATCAGTTATAGGCAGTTCAAGTGTAGGCGAAGAAGGAAGTCGTGAAAGGTGATCGGCCACTACGTTTTCACATCCCTTTTTGTCCCTTATAACAAGGTCAAATTCTTGCAGCAAAAGGATCCAACGTATTAACCTAGACTTAGCATCCTTCTTCGCAAAAAGGTGGCGAAGAGCTGAGTGATCCGTGTACACTATAACTGGAGAGCCGATTAAATAAGGCCGAAATTTTTCAAGTGCAAACACAACCGCTAAAAACTCTTTTTCTGTTGTTGTGTAGTTTAGTTGGGCCTCATTTAATGTTCGGCTAGCATAGTAAATTACATGCGGCATCTTGTTAATGTGCTGTCCAAGAACAGCACCAATGGAAAAATCTGATGCGTCGCACATAATTTCAAAAGGGTGCGTCCAGTCTGGAGATGAAAGAATGGGCGCAGAAATGAGTGAGTGTTTCAAAGACTCGAACGCTTTCATGCAAGTTGAGTCGAAAACAAAAGTAGTGTCCTTGGCCAACAAGAGAGTCAAGGGTCTAGCAATCTTGCTAAAGTCCATGATGAACCGTCTATAAAAACCGGCATGGCCAAGGAAAGCTCGGATATCTTTGACGCATTTAGAAGGAGGAAGATTAGAAATGACTTCGATTTTAGCTCTATCAACCTCTATGCCGTTTTGCGAGATCACATGTCCTAAGACAATGCCTTCTCGTACCATAAAGTGGCATTTCTCCCAATTCAAAGTCAAGTTCTTTTCCCTACAGCGGGTGAGAACTGCGTCAAGATGTCGTAAACACTCATCGAAGGAGTCACCAAAAATGGAGAAATCATCCATAAAGATTTCCAAAAACTTCTCCACCATGTCCGAAAAGATCCCCATCATACACCGCTGAAATGTAACGGGTGCATTGCATAACCCAAAGGGCATGCGACGATAAGCAAAAGTGCCAAAGGGACAAGTAAATGTAGTCTTGTCTTGATCCTCTTTGGCTATGGGGACTTGATTATAACCGGAATAGCCATCTAAAAAGCAGTAGAATTCGTGCCCCACTAATCGTTCTAGCATTTGGTCAATGAATGGTAAAGGAAAGTGGTCCTTCCTTGTCGCGGCATTGAGTTTCCGGTAGTCGATGCAAACTCGCCACCCAGTTTGGGTGCGAGTGGGAATTAACTCATTTGCCTCATTGGTGATGACCGTGATGCCCGATTTCTTTGGCACGACATGAATGGGGCTAACCCATTGGCTATCCGAGATAGGGTAAATGATACCGCTATCAAGACACTTAACAATCTCCTTCTTGACCGCCTCTTTCATGATGGGGTTGAGGCGTCTTTGTGGATCCCTTGCCGGCTTGGCATCATCCATCAAGTGTCTATGATGTTCGACTATGAGGGGACTAATCCCCTTGATGTCTGCCATAGACCAGCCGAAAGCTTGCCGATTATTGTATAAGACCGTTAAAAGAGCCTTCTCTTGCTCAAGAGCTAGAAAGGCCGATATGATAACTGGTAAGGTCTCATTTTCACCTAGATAAGCATATTTTAGGTGCGACGGCAAAAGCTTTAGCTCGAGTTTAGGAGGTGAAACAATAGATGGTAACAATGGAGTAACTGTTTCAAACTCGAAGGATTCCATCAAGGGTTCAAATTGAGTGTATGCTACCGAGTCGGATGGTTCAACTAACTCATCCGAAAAAGCAAAAGACTCACACTCGGGTGGAGAGTCTTTAAGATCATCAACAAAGGTGAAACACTCATAATCTTTGTCCGTCGTGAAAGCTGTGTCGGATTCTAGGAGGAACGCACTAGTGGCGTCAATATTACTGTGATCAAACATGAAATTCTCGAACTCACAGTCCTCCTCCGCGATCTCATTGATCGAGCACACATCAAGTACGCTAGAATTAGGCTCGCAAGGCTGACTTCCTAACTTGAAAATGTTAAGTTCAACTGTCATCTTGCCAAAAGATAGATTCATTGAACCATTACGACAGTTGATTATCGCGTTAGAAGTCGCGAGGAATGGTCGACCAAGTATCACCGGAATTTGATTACGGGGGTTAGCGACAGGCTGTGTATCCATAACAATAAAGTCCACGGGGAAAATGAAATCCCCTACTCTAATTAACACATCCTCCAACTCTCCCCTAGGGTGGGTGATTGATCGGTCGGCCATTTGGAGAGTGCAATGAGTAGGCTTGAGCTCTCCAACGCCTAATTGTTCGTACACCGAGTAAGGTAGCAAATTGACACTAGCACCAAGATCTAATAGTGCTTTATTGATGGTCTTGTTTCTAATTGTGATCGAAATAGTAGGACAGCCGGGGTCCTTGTGCTTTGGGGGCAAAGAATTGACAAGAGCATCACTAACAGCACTAGCCACGAAAACTTTCTTTGGTACTTGTGACTTCCTCTTTTTGGTGCATAAGTCCTTTAAGATTTTTGCATATGAAGGAACTTGTTGGATTGCATCCAAAAGAGGGATATTTATGCTAACCTGTTTGAATAACTCTACAATTTTCTCCATCTGTGGAGTCGGTTTATTGGATCTCAACCGATTTGGAAAAGGAACATTTTGAAAAGTTGTTGAGTCCAATTTTTGCGGATCAGATTGTTGAGTTGGAACGGAACCCCGTGTAGATGTGTTCGTGTTGTGAGAAGAGGGTCCGTTCGAGCTAGAAGAAGTAGAGCCATGTGAAGGATGGAGAATAGGCTCTAAAGAAGAAGAAGAAGAGGAAGATGAAGAACCACCGGCAGAGGTGTCGCGGTGCATACCCACATTGTTTTGCAGCACTTTTCCGGATCTCAACGTGGTCACAGCATTCACGTTATGATTACGCTGTTTATGTGCAACATGTGCGTGACCGGGATTTGGGAGTGGTTGAGACGGAAGTTTTCCTTTCTCACGCTCTTTCAATGCTGCGTTGAGTTGTGCAATTTGTGCCTCAATAGCTTTGATGCTTTGATCATGTGAGGCACTGTTTTGCACCAAAGATTGAACAGAAGTCTCTATCCTAGCTGTGGACTGTGCAGATTGCTTTAGGAATGCTTCTAGACTTCTTTCGAGCGAGCTAACAACATTTTGAGGGGGAACAAAGTTGTTGGGTACAAAATTGTTCATCTGATTAAGGTAAGGTTGCTGTTGGGGAGGCTGCTGAAATTGAGCTTGTGGAGGTGCTTGTTGTTGTTGTGGAGGAGGAGCTCTTTGAAAATTGTTGTTTCCTTGGACTTGTTGATTTTGGTTCCAAGCGAAATTAGGGTGGCTCTTCCAACCCGGATTGTATGTTGAAGAGTATGGATCATTTCTTTGTCGTTGCTGAAAGGCAGCATTGACTTAATCTTGTCCTTGAGTGGATGCAGTGTAAGGACACTCTTCAGTGAGATGTGATGGATCCGAACAACAAGCACAAACAGTTCGTGGGGGCATAACAGGGGCAGGAGAAGGTGCTGAGATTTTGGTCTCAAGCGCTTCTAGCTTTTTCGTAAGAGCGGCCATCTCGGCCTTCATAGCAATTGACATCTCTACTTGATGTATGCCTGCCCTAGGTTGACCAATAGAAGAAGAAGATGTGGTCTTGGTGCTCTCCCATTGAATTGTTTGCTCACTAAGATCCTCAAGAAACTGCCACGCTTCCTCACTAGACTTGGACAGAAAGTGACCTTGACTAATGGTTTCTAGCAACTGCTTCGTTGCCGGGTTCAATCCCTCGTATAAGGTTTGGCAAAGTTGCCATCTTTCGATTCCATGGTGAGGGCATTGAACGAGAAGGTCTTTGAATCTTTCAAAACATTTCCAAAATGGTTCGGCAGGAAGCTGTGAAAATTGTATAATTTCATTACGGATTTTTGCAGTTTTGTGATGAGGATAGAACTTTTTAAGAAAAGCTTTCACAAACTCGTCCCAATTTCTGATTGAGTGTGATGCGGTGCTGTATAGCCACTTCTCGGCTAGGTCACATAAGGTGAAAGGAATGACCCTTAGCCTTATAGCGTCATCACTTAATTGGGTAGTTTTCATCATGGCGCAAACGTTTTGGAATTTGTTGGTAAAGATATATGCATCTTCGGATTCCAAACCATGAAACTTAGGCAGCATGTTGATGAAGTGGGGTTTGATCTCAAAGTTGTCCCCATTAGCCGGTGGAAGGGAAAGACAAGTAGGAAGGGCGGTGCGGATGGGGTAGAAAAGATCCTGGAGCGCGACTCGTGCGGGCGCTTCGACAGGCGGAAGATTTGGGTTATTCACACCTGGCGGAGGTGGAATCCTTCCCGTCTGTAAGGTGTTGTTAGGATCGTATCCCGACATACCTTCGAAAGAATGTGATGGTGAAAGTGAAGAAGTGGACAAGATTTCGACTTCGGAGTCGAAAGGTTCGTCGGTCGGTACCAACGAAACACGGACTAATCGGGCGCTAGGGTCCCTAGTCCAACCGGACATACACTAAAAGGGTTAGTGTAGTCGAAAGATGAAAGACAGAATGTGAAGGTAAGAAAATGTCAATGAGAAGAAGTGGTGTAAGTGAGTGCAAAGATTCTTTAGCGACAAGTTGCAAGTTTTGAAAAGATTTTCCTTTTTCTTTTTAAGTGTGCTTTTGCAAAAAGATTTTGAAAAGAGACTAGTGACACAACTGCAATTAACCACACATGCATAATCAGGCCTAAGTCTAGGGTCACCTAGGTCAGCTAGACAGCTCCTAACTGTTCCAAAGGGCTAGAGATAGGACCTCAAACCGCCTCTTGACAGACAAGTACGGCCAGGTAAGTGGGAAGGAACCACCACGACAGTGGGCCTAATTAAAAACCACCAGCCTAGTCACCGCAATGTCGGTTAGGATAAACGGCCGATGCCTATACTAGTCCTCTGTCCTATTGAGCTCGACGTCCTTAGGGCTGAGTCTAATATTTTTTTAAATTAAAAGTGGTCAATACAAATGCTTTAAGTGATTTCTGGGGTCCTGGGAAGGGTGATGAAATCCCCACCCAATCTGAATTGGTCAATAGCCCCTTAAAGTCAGATTAAAGTATGCAAAGCAGTAAATCACTTGCAATCAATTTGCTTTTTAGCGCGGCGCAAAGAATCCTGCAGAAAATCAATTATTGGAAGGGGGAAGAAGATTTTTAGCGCAAAGAATCCTGTAGAAGATTTGACAGAAGATATATGGGGATTTGAGAGGGAAGAACAAGGAAACAAACAGTGCAATTTGTGCGCAGAGATCTCCACAGGGAGCCGCGGATCCGCGGTCTAGACCAGGTAAGTGCGGCGGTTGCGCGGTTGGGTAGCAGCTTCAGGTTGACAAAAAAATTCTGCTGTTCTGTGATCTCAATCCCTCTATGTTTTGATGTATCTTTTTCTGTTTTGCCTTCTGTGTTGTTTCAGATCCGTCGAACCTGCAAAGATTCACAAAGAAACCCTTCAAACGACAAAAGATGATAAATTTTTTTTTATTTTTGGAAATTTCAGATTTTTATGATTTTTTAGAGTTTATATTAACCCGAAATTACAAAAAGAAAATTTTACGCCATCCCCGGCAACGGCGCCATTTGATTAAGAGAGGTTTTGTCGATCAAAAATATTTACCGCAATCAAGAACGGCGTCGCTTGAAGCTAGCCGGTGAATACGGGTCGGTCCACAGGGATGTGAAAATTTTCTTTAAGTTCTTACGAGTTAAATTCCAAATGGTGTTTGGATTTATAATTAAACCTAAAAATTGAAGTTGTATGAGACTAGGATTAGAAACTTGCTAGGATTAGGTCTAGGGAAAATTTGGTAAATAAAGATCTACATCTCTTTCCATTGCTATTAATTAAATGTATCATATTAGAGTTATGGTAAATATTAACAAAGGGGATTAGGATGATTGGGAAGATTGATTCTTCCTCTAGATCCTTGTCCTTCCTTTCTTAATCTTTACCCTAACCTCCATGGAAAACCTTAAGATCCGGTCCTTTAGACTACGGAGTTCACCGTTACCTTGAGGGTAAAAGTGCCGTAGGGAGCGGAATCAAAAGGTATGCATGGAGTTCTAATGTTCATAAAAGTTTAGCAATGAAAAGAGATGAGAGATCTTCATCTCTCAAATCCTTCCCTAATCCTAACCCTAACAAGCGAGGAAACTACTCGCTCATTGAGGGGATGAAAGAAAACAAGAATTTATTGAAGAAAGAAAACATCGATTGCAATTTAATAAAAGCTAAACTAAATTAAACTAAGGCGAGAAAATAAGAACAGATAAAAAACTACAACTATTGCAAAGAAAATAACCTACTTACTGTTGATGCACTCTAACTTCAAGAAATCAGAATTTTATTCATGAGTAGAGGCATAAGAAAATACAAGGTCTTGGGTTCTATTTATAGGACATAGAAACCCTAGGGCTACAGATTGCACCGCATGTCTAAAGTTACAAATATACCCCTAAAAAGATCTTTCCAGAGCCGCCACAAATTATGGCAAAAAGTTCTGCGCATTAGGGCTTCAAGTGGCCGCGGAACCGCGGCATGGGCACGCTTGGGCCGCGGTTCCGCGGCCCAATGATGAGATCATGTGATGGTTTCTTCTGGGCTTCTTCTGGTTCTTCTGGGCTTTTCATTTCTTTAGTTCTTTTTCCATTTGGACTTCTGCTGTAACTCCAGATTTTCAGTGAACTCTTTGCATTGGATATTTTAACCGTCTTTCTTGCAAATTGGGATCTTGCACCGCCTTGTTGATGGTGAACCGTTCTTCTGCCGGGCATTACTAAGATCGTCCTATTTGTTGGTCAAAACTCCTTCTTTTGTGTCGTCTTTTGTGTTTTTCACCGTTTTCGTTCCAAGAACCTGTAACCTGTAACGTGTAGCAGATATGGGTCAAAAGCACCTGTTTTTATTGTAAAATGCATAAGAATGGGGAATACAAAATGCAATATTATGTTATGAACATCGGGCACCGCTCCGATCATCGCTCTTCCCGCCTATGGTTCTTTGTCGTCTCTTGGCGTCGCGAGCGTGACGACGGCTCTTGTGGAGTCAGGGGATGAGGCGACGGGAGGTGAGACCACCCCGATGGAGGAGGGAGACGCCGTCGTTGTATCAAGTGACGTCCTCGTCACGGCTCCGGCTGGCGACTCATCAGGTAAATTTTAGGTCACCGCCCTTCTTTTTATTCTGCAATCTCTTTTCAATTTTTCCTGACAGGGTTTATCTTGTTTCTAATGCAGGTGTGGCTGATGTCGCGCTACTCGAGATAGCGCCGTCAGTTACCGCCATGACGGTGACCACCTCTCTACCTTCTCTCGCACCGTCGCAAATGCTGGAAGGTATGGATTTGTGACCCATCAGTCTTATCTCACAGCCGTATAATTCATGTACTGACGTTGCGTTATCGCGTTTTTGCAGGAGTCCTTTTTGACCACCTGTACCAGGTGCTGCACCCACACTTCTCCTTCTTGTCAGAGATTAGTCCACCTGCTGGTATAGGTGAGTATTTTCTCTAAACGACGTCCTTTTCTTTAACGGGCAGTCGCATTACTGCTAACTCTTCTTCATATTGCTTGTAGCCTTACGAATTGAATAGGGGACGAGGCCGTCGTTGCGCCACTAGTACTCCCAGCTCTGCCCCCCTGCCGCAGCCGGTATAGTAGACTCTACTTTTTGCGTATTTTCTTTATTTCCTGAGCCGACATTTGATTATGATCTATTTTGCAGCAATCACATCGACTCCAGCCCCGTTCGAGTCTCGCATTATAATGCCGGCAGGGCCTTTTTCCAGGCGTCCATCATCCAAAGGTGCTGTGACCAGTCTACGCATGCTGAGCGAATATATCGAGGAGTTTGACGCAGAGACTCCCACATCTGCTGCGGATTTTGCCGCAGAGGTTAACCCTATGGTGGCGACGCTCATGAACTTTCATGGTGAGGGCGTCGTTGAGTCTTGGGTTAATCGCTGCAGGGAAATCGAGGCTTGCTTGCATGAGCTTGAGCTTAGGCGTCCTGCACCTGAGATTCTGGCAATGAGCACTCAACGGGATGCATGGATCGAGCAGAGCACTTCTTACTTCCGCCATCTTGAACAAGAAGTGGCTTTAAAGCAAAGGGAATGTAAAGAAACTTCAAGAGAGTCTGCTCGACTGCATGCTGAGGTTGATGCGAACGCTGCCCAGTTGAAAGTTATCTTCGAAGGCCTTCTGCGATGTATCTCTGATGGGTTAACATTGAGGCAGAAGCTCGACGTTGTTAGTTATATGTATGCCCTAGAGGCCATTACTGTACATAGGATGTATATTGTAGTGGATGCTGGGACATATATAGGGAGGACTTTCTTGCTCGACATGATAGTATGCTATCTGGTTACTCTTTACCTTAACGTGTACACTGATTGTCTCTCTGTTACATGTTGGTAAAGCCCTTAGGATGTGTACTTGACTACCTGGACTATGATGCGGATCATACTAGTGGGGACATGGTAGTCCATAAGTACATCCTTCAAAGTCCCTAGTCGTGGGTGTATCGAGACGGGGCATCGATATACCAGAGTAGACTAGCGTGTACCTTCTCGACCCATACAGATGGGCGATGGATGATCCCATATCCATTGGTGTTTGACATCAGAGATGATATACGGGTGCTCAGTAGAGACTGGGTACACTGGACGGACTCGCCGAGAACTCCCAGATGGTATTATACCTCACGTCAGATGGCAGTTCTCTGGTGACACTGGTATAGAGTAGTCTGTTGACCCGAGATCGTCATAGAGTCTTGTGTGGCTCCCACTGTGCTTTGATTTCTATCTTACCACGTCCAAGAGGGCGTGCAAAATGGTGGTTTTTGGGTACAGTCCCGAGTCACATGGAGGCAATGAGCGATAGGAGGGGATTCGTCTCTCCCGGTATAGGGGGTTGATGTTGCGCTGTGTTCGATTGGCTATAACAGGAAATCCCTGGCCAGGGTTGCTGAGATTTACTGGTAAGTGTTACCAGTAGTTTCTCAAATTGTTATAGACCTCATATCGACACGACTTATCGAGCTATTGGGGTCTGACGTTTACCACCCCTAGGTGAGATATGCGACATATCAGACGATCAGACCGGACTGTACGGTAGTGTTACTGGTCGGATTCACTGGAGTGTGAGTGGGCTTGCTCGTCGATCTTCAGATCGCTCAATACCCGGGTGGCCGTTACGTTTAGCAGACCGCTTGCGGCTTGTGGGTGTTTGATATGATCATCATCTGCTGCCGGCGTATTGACGAGTCTTTAGAGTCCTACACAGAGGTTTCCTGGCTCAAGCGAAACGAAATAGGAGCGCATATGAGATATGTGCGGGACCGAGAATAATGCGTGTATGTGATACCGTATTTCATTCTCGCGATCAATGTATCGATTAGGTTATATGCGATATACCCTAGTTATCGAATCAAGGGTTGATTCGATAAACCGATGCATTGCATACTAGTCGGTTATATACGATATGACCGGATCGTTAAATCAAGTGTTGATTTAATGATTTGATGCATAATTATATATTTGATATATTACTTTGCATTAACTGGTATCGGTTCACTTTAAATGGATTTTCTCGCTCGGATGTGCGCATTACATATGCGATATGATTTTGTGCACTTGATTGTATCATGTTTGATGATACATATCTTTTTGGTTAAGTGTAAAGATTTAAACCATGGTTAAGTGGATAATTAGGGTTTTACTTATTCATTTATTTATCCTTTTATTTTTGGAAAAAAGGAAATGAAATGAGAGAAAAATGGTGGCTTATTTTGTTTGCAACATGAAGCTTCATGAAGCATTTATGAAGTGACCATTTTTGTCTCATTTCCTTAACCCTAACCATTCTTTAACCTTGGTCAAATCTCTACACTTAACTTGGGTTAATATTATGATAAGAATAAATGTATTATTCTTTTTATCATAACTTATCATAATACTTATCTTCTTCTTGCTCTTCTTCTTCTTCATGAAGAAGCTTGTCTTCATCAATGGCATATTGAGCATATGAGTGAGAAATCCAAAACTAAAGTCTACCCACTTCCTATTTCTTCATCCTCTACCTCTTGCCAAGTAGTAGAGTGTGTTTACTTCACAAGTTTCTTGACTTGGTGAAGTCGGAGCTTGATTTAGTGATGCCTCGACGTAGATCATCTTCGGCATGGACATCGACGACCTAGCTTGCCCATTCTCCGACGAAGCCGACTCTAGAGCCCGGGATGGATTTTGGACAGCGAGGAGACATCGTTGCGGAGCTATGGAGTTGGAGCACCGGATCTACAAAGGTTGTATTTCCGTACTCTCATTAGTTAAGTGTTAACTAGATTAATTTTCGCCTAGTTTTCTAGCCGACGGTCCGTTGTAGGGTTTGTAGGCACCGTTAAAATTTGAAATTGGCATGTTCGATGCCTTGTATAACCTCATTAGGGTGCTTAGGAACCCTTCACTGGTATCAGAGCCTAGCTAGAGCCTTAGGCGAAGTCTAGACGGATTTTGAACTCCGAACGAACCCGAAATCCTAACACACCCATGCTCTCTGTCCAATTTTCAAAAACAGGGATTTTTCAGTACTAAAAATATCCAGAAAATCAAGCAGGGTTTTCTAGGAATTACTGTAAATTTCATGGACCTAATTAAACTTTCCCACCGCGTTTCCGCGGCACGAGCATGGCTCGTGCGGCGGAAGCGCGGCCGTTTTGTCGTGTTGTGAGGTAATGATTGCACAGTAACTCCTATTTAACAGTTCTGGTTTTCATGGGTATTTTTAATATTTTTTCAAGAGTTGAATTTTTCTGGGTTGTTTTGGGTTTTCATGAGTTCGATCGGAATATCAAATTTTGTCTGTGTGGCTTTCCGGATAATTTTACAATATCTTAAAAAGTTCGACCGTATATAAATACCCAATTTTTCCCCTGTCGGGAAATTTCCAAGTGTTGGATTTTTCCGTAGTTTGACGACGTTCTAAGTAGTGCAAGTAACGCGATGGACCCTCTAGAAGACAACAAACCTTAACTCGATTATGTGACCGTCTTGAACTGCCCTTTGAACCTTCGGGTTTGGGGCAGTACGGCGTGCCACATGTGAGGCGTTGGCTTGACCCTTCTACGGCTGGACCGTCGGTACTGAGGCACGAACTGAATGTTGTTAGACTTATTTCATGTGTTGATCTGTATTGGGAAAAGTTGGGTGTTCGATTGTTCGATCGAAAAGTTTAACATTTTCTGTTTATCTGGAATGGGATACAATAATTGGAATTCACAAGTAGTTATGTGATAACTGAATGAATGTTATAAACATAGCACTTTAGTCTCACTTGATCGGTTGCCACGGAATTTTGATGTGATCAAAAGTCCGTCGCAATCACGTAGCGTACGCGGATACTCGCCGGGTAAACTTAATAGACAGCCTCACTCCATAGCCCCGACCAAGTGACTGTAGGAGAACCCCGTCGCCGAAAGCATCCGTCCGGGTGCTCGCGGTAGCGGTGTTCCGCCTTGGTGCACTTCGTCGACGGTATCGGGGGTGCGGCCGTCTACTAAAGTTTGCGACGAGCATTCGGTCAGGATGTCGGGAATCCTATTGAATTGCCCGACTTAATATTGAAAAGAGTTTTCGATAATGAGACTAAAATGCGGGGTTTATAATTGTTAGGCATGCGATGTCTAAGTAATTCATTTGGTCAGGCATGCGATGTCTGAGGTGGTTGCGGATTCCAACTGTTGTAGTTTTACACTTTCTTTTCTGTGACCGTAAGTGTAATATGTGATATCGCCGGTTTCGTTGCTATATGTCAACGACAATTGGGATGGGCATATTTACTTACGTTGATGACATGTGATGTTATGTGTTGCTGGATATGTTATATTGGATCGTCATGTTTGAATAGCCGGGGGTTTTTTATGTGAGATGAGTGTTTTTCATTTTCATTCATGTAAAAACTTGTATGTAATATTCTTTTATTGGGGCACTTCCAGGTAGCGGAAGTTGTCACCCGTTGTAAATTATTTACTTTTCTGCACTAGGATAGACCCAAGGAGGAGGGCACAAGTAACCGGGTTCTGGAGTCCAGTGGGAGACCAACTCGAGGAGTCGAGTCCGGGTCTCTTAACTCCAGAATTGGTAGGGTTGCTTGCCGCTCTCATAGGGGTCTAGGGGTGTGGGTTTGGCTATTCATCACGACCGTGGAATCCGTGTTTTATACTGGCTCGTATTGAAAACACGGACGTCCTAGTATATCCAATATTTCATATGATTCTTCTGCTGCGATATCTGTGATGTGATCATGTGATATTCTTTGATAGATACAGTATATAGTATATATGATATATTATATAGACGTTACTTATGTTTTACACCCGCGCTAGCCCTGCCCCGCTCTGTCGTTAGTTACCTAACCTAACGGTGTACGAGGGGACATCGAGGCGAATGCGGATGGCATAAGTGTACGTCGTATTTATCTGTGATGTTTAGGTACTTAAATGATGGGACTTCATTAATGTGATTAATGAAATAAAAGAAACCTAAGATGTTGTAGAATCGAATTTCAAAATAAAATAGGTAGCTACAGTTCTTGCTTTGCACAGCGGTATATACGATATATCCTGCACCTTATTCGATAAGGAAAGGACCGAGATCCCTTCACCGGGAGTGACTCCTTTAGCAATAACTGGCAGATGCTACACACTCGGTTTGTCTTTTGATTGCTTTTAAGAGTTCTGCTTTGCACAGTGATATATATGATATATCCCGCACCTCATTCGACGAGGAAAGGACCGACGATCCCTTCACCGGGAGTGACTCCTTTAGCAAAACTAGAAAAGCCTCAAAAGCACTCCATTTTAAATTCATTTGATTCTACAACGATATCAAGTTCATTACGCAATAGGTTTTCAGAAAAACCTGTTGTAGCCCTCCGTCATTTCAGATAAGTTGTATATAGTATTCGTGCTGCATTTGTTGGCTTTCGTCAAGGTGCAGTGTGCGGTAGCTATATGCTGCTTATCTGCTAGCATACGATGCGATTGGATTAAGGTAGTCGTGCGGCTTTGTTGGCTTTCGTCAAGGGTCGTGCGGGTGGGTTTAATTCGATCAAGAAATGTACGGGTTGAACTTGACTAGCGGGCTATGGTTTGTTGGCTTTCGTCAAGGTCATAGCACGTTAGGGGCAAAATATTATCGGGAATTTCAAGTGTTGAGATTTGCAATGAGATTGCATACCTTCTATGAGATAGTTGGATCCCGATACCCGCTGCGAGTAAGAGTTACTCCTGGGAGAGTTTTATACATTACAATTAGCCGATCAAGTAGGTGTCTAGAAAGGTGTCAACGAGGTTACGCCTCTGGGAAAACGAGGTTTACATTAATTAGGTTCGTGCGAAAGCATGGGGGACCTCCCTCAAAGTACCGACACTGGCCTGGCTGAAAGATTGACGAACTTGTAGTATGTAATTAATCCCGGCTAGTCTTTCCTTTTAGGGTTTGAAGGAAGATTTGATAAAAAGCAGTGGGAGCCATCCTGATTAGATAAAATAATAACCAATCTATTATTGCAAGAGCGCACGCTGAGTGTTTTCTTCTCTCTCTCTCCAGGTAGCGACCATATCATGCCTTAATCAAGATAATAATACGGATTATTGACCGAACCCGCTTGTTATACTGAGCTGGGGACGTTGGTCCCGCTCCAACTTATAGTTGTTATAAGACAGAGCAGGAAATTGGGGAATACCAGATTTCCCGTGCCGCCCACACGAAGAGAGTGCATGCTGATGCATCATCTTCGGGTGTGTTCATTATACAGAACTGTTTCTCAGTATCCTCCGCATCCCTGGTATATGATACCGGATCAGGATCCCAGATATGTAATCTGTTACATAGGGCTACAAAAGGGTAGAAAAACTGAGAACGGGTGATAAGTTTCATGAAGCAGAAAACGGGGCAAGTGTTGCAGCCAAGTCTGTCGGTCACTGTCACCCTGTATTACCGATACATTGATTCTGAACGAATGTTATTAGATACCGAACCTGATATACAAAATCATATCAGTCTCTTTATTAGTAAAGAAATGATAAAATTTTGTATAGTTGGATAATGTTTTGAACATTTCCTATATCAAAAGTTGATCGGTTCAGGCACGTTATCTAAAAGCATTAATGTTCTAAATCAAACTACAGTTCTTAGTATATAGAACACACACAAGAGGAAGAGTTCAGAAATGAACGAATTCTTCTTGAGGTATTGTAGACTAGGTCAGATCAATGTGACCCGACTAGCTAGAGTTACATTTAGATGCATATTTAAATCAGTTTGAATTTACATCTTGTGAAACTCGCCAGTCATGTCACAAAGATAAGATGACCATAGCTCTGTTTATTGGAAACAGAGAAAGAGTTAGTGAACTCTTGGGATGATACATGTTGATGTATGTAAGGTCCCCAGTCTACACATGCCAAAACTGGTTCTTTATACTTCATTACATTCTCTGATAATCTCTCAAGATTCAGACATATGTTCCTGTTGAAACACAAGTCTGAACCTTTTGAGATATTCACAGAATTTAAGATAGAAGTAGAGAACCAATACGGGTATAAGTAATATGTCCTATGATGAGATCAAGGAGGAGAATACTTGAGCATGGAATTCCTGGACTATTCTAAAGGAGAATGAGATTCTCTCTCAGCATTACTCCTCCGTATACACCATTGCACGATGGTATGTCGGGGCGGAGCAGATACACCCTATTTAATATGGTGTGTGCTCTATGATGAGTACTACTGAGTTACCTATTTCCTTTTGGGAGTTATGCACTTGAGAAGCTGCATACCTATTGAAAAGGGTTCAAATCAAATCAGTTGCCTACCACTTCATATGTGATATGGAAAGGTAAAAGCCCATATCTTAAGTTAGTTAAGATTTGGGGTTGTCTGGCCTATGTCTAAAAGCAAAATCCGGACAAGCTCGAGGCAACGTCTGTTATGTACAACTGGAAACGTTCCAGCTATACAAACTGGAGTTGATGATTTGGTAGAACCGAAGGATTCAGTAAATTCCAACGAACCTCAGCCTCTCCGACGATCAAGTAGGGTTCCTCACCCACCTGAGAGATACTTCGGTTGCTCTATGACAGTGGGAGCGAGGATTGCATCATGAGATGATGACCCAACTAGTTTCGAGCTGGCCATCAAGAGTAGGGACTCTGTAAGAATGGCTGGATGTTTAGCGATCTGAGATGGAATCCTTATACACCAACAAAGTATGGACTTTGGTTGCTATATCTGAAGGGTTAAATCCCCATCAGGAGCAAGTATATCTTGAGAAGATTACTTGGTGTACATGGAAAAGTCGAGACTTTCAAAGATAGACTTATTAAAGGTTTGCATCATTGACCAGGTGTGGATCATGATGAAACCTTTTCTAAGGATCTATGCTTAAGTCCATCCAGATCCTACTTGCCACGGCTACATACCATGACTACGATATCTGGTGGTTGGGTGCCATGACTCCTTTTCTAAATAACGATTTAGAAGAGAAGGTCTATAAGAACACAGCCAGAGGGCTTCGTAGACAGTGGGAGCAGCGGAAACGTGTGCAAGATGCTTTATAGGATAAAGCAGGCATCGCGGAGTTGGAACATCTGTTTTGATGGATTAGTCAAAGAAGTTGACATCATCAAAATGGTAGATGAACCTTGTATATACAAAAAGGTAGTAGGGAGTATGGTGGTGATCCTCGTAGAGTACGTGGATGACATACTCTTGATAGGGAAGAAGTTTCCTATGCTACGCTCGATCAATCTCCGTTTATCACAATGATTCTCCATATAGGATCAAAGTGATACCTACTAAATCCTGGATTTTGGATCTATGAGATAGATCTAAGTGGATGTTAGGATTCTCACTAGCTGTAGTGAGATGGTATCAATCGATCCTGGGGAGAATCACTGGAAGTGTTCCAGGGTGATAAAGACGACTGAATGTCAGTCGCAGGCATTGTATTTACCCTCACTAAAGGGACGGTATGTTGGAAGAGTTCCAAGCTAGATACCGTGACATACTAGACGATAAAGGCTGGATACATCGCTACTTAAGATGCTACCAAAGAGGATGTTTGGGTGTATATTAGTTCATGAGATGAACTACGTTCCTACCATTGTGAGACAATGGAGTTGTGGCTTATGCCGAGGAACGCCGGTCCCATCAGTGATCCAGACTTATTCTAAGGCAGTATCACTTGATCATGGAGATGGTTGATCTCCAGGGTGATCGAGGTAAGGAGAGCAGACTTAGAAGATAACGCAGCGGATCCACTCACGAAGGCCTATTCCCAGAGAGAGACTTTTATGGGATGGTTGAGTATGAGATATTTCGACCACTGCTACAGATGGCCCTAGTGCAAGTGGGAGATTGTTAGTTATATGTATGCCCTAGAGGCCATTACTGTACATAGGATGTATATTGTAGTGGATGCTGGGACATATATAGGGAGGACTTTCTTGCTCGACATGATAGTATGCTATCTGGTTACTCTTTACCTTAACGTGTACACTGATTGTCTCTCTGTTACATGTTGGTAAAGCCCTTAGGATGTGTACTTGACTACCTGGACTATGATGCGGATCATACTAATGGGGACATGGTAGTCCATTAGTACATCCTTCAAAGTCCCTAGTCGTGGGTGTATCGAGACGGGGCATCGATATACCAGAGTAGACTAGCGTGTACCTTCTCGACCCATACAGATGGGCGATGGATGATCCCATATCCATTGGTGTTTGACATCAGAGATGATATACGGGTGCTTAGTAGAGACTGGGTACACTGGAAGGACTCGCCGAGAACTCCCAGATGGTATTATACCTCACATCAGATGGCAGTTCTCTGGTGACACTGGTACAGAGTAGTCTGTTGACCCGAGATCGTCATAGAGTCTTGTGTGGCTCCCACTGTGCTTTGATTTCCATCTTACCACGTCCAAGAGGGCATGCAAAACGGTGGTTTTTGGGTACAGTCCCGAGTCACATGGAGGCAATGAGCGATAGGAGGGGATTCGTCTCTCCCGGTATAGGGGGTTGATGTTGCGCTGTGTTCGATTGGCTATAACAGGAAATCCCTGGCCAGGGTTGCTGAGATTTACTGGTAAGTGTTACCAGTAGTTTCTCGAATTGTTATAGACCTCATATCGACACGACTTATCGAGTTATTGGGGTCTGACGTTTACCACCCCTAGGTGAGATATGCGACATATCAGACGATCAGACCGGACTGTACGGTAGTGTTACTGGTCGGATTCACTGGAGTGTGAGCGGGCTTGCTCGTCGATCTTCAGATCGCTCAATACCCGGGTGGCCGTTACGTTTAGCAGACCGCTTGCGGCTTGTGGGTGTTTGATATGATCATCATCTGCTGCCGGCGTATTGACGAGTCTTTAGAGTCCTACACAGAGGTTTCCTGGCTCAAGCGAAACGAAATAGGAGCGCATATGAGATATGTGCGGGACCGAGAATAATGCGTGTATGTGATACCGTATTTCATTCTCGCGATCAATGTATCGATTAGGTTATATGCGATATACCCTAGTTATCGAATCAAGGGTTGATTCGATAAACCGATGCATTGCATACTAGTCGGTTATATACGATATGACCGGATCGTTAAATCAAGTGTTGATTTAATGATTTGATGCATAATTATATATTTGATATATTACTTTGCATTAACTGGTATCGGTTCACTTTAAATGGATTTTCTCGCTCGGATGTGCGCATTACATATGCGATATGATTTTGTGCACATGATTGTATCATGTTTGATGATACATATCTTTTTGGTTAAGTGTAAAGATTTAAACCATGGTTAAGTGGATAATTAGGGTTTTACTTATTCATTTATTTATCCTTTTATTTTTGGAAAAAAGGAAATGAAATGAGAGAAAAATGGTGGCTTATTTTGTTTGCAACATGAAGCTTCATGAAGCATTTATGAAGTGACCATTTTTGTCTCATCTCCTTAACCCTAACCATTCTTTAACCTTGGTCAAATCTCTACACTTAACTTGGGTTAATATTATGATAAGAATAAATGTATTATTCTTTTTATCATAACTTATCATAATACTTATCTTCTTCTTGCTCTTCTTCTTCTTCATGAAGAAGCTTGTCTTCATCAATGGCATATTGAGCATATGAGTGAGAAATCCAAAACTAAAGTCTACCCACTTCCTATTTCTTCATCCTCTACCTCTTGCCAAGTAGTAGAGTGTGTTTACTTCACAAGTTTCTTGACTTGGTGAAGTCGGAGCTTGATTTAGCGATGCCTCGACGTAGATCATCTTCGGCATGGACATCGACGACCTAGCTTGCCCATTCTCCGACGAAGCCGACTCTAGAGCCCGGGATGGATTTTGGACAGCAAGGAGACATCGTTGCGGAGCTATGGAGGTGGAGCACCGGATCTACAAAGGTTGTATTTCCGTACTCTCATTAGTTAAGTGTTAACTAGATTAATTTTCGCCTAGTTTTCTAGCCGACGGTCCGTTGTAGGGTTTGTAGGCACCGTTAAAATTTGAAATTGGCATGTTCGATGCCTTGTATAACCTCATTAGGGTGCCTAGGAACCCTTCAGACGTCATCGAGTGGGATGCACAAGATCGTGAAGCAGCTCAGCAGGCCATCGAGGGACAACTCTCGTCTTACTTGCGGCAGCAAGCCCAGGTCGAAACGGAGTTGGCCGCGGCAGCTGATCAGGAAGAGGGGCTGAGGGAAGTGCGCGAGCGGCTGATTAGATTATTGAAAGCGCTTTCCTCTCTATAAAATTTTTTGTACCATTTGTAATTTTGAATAAAATGTATTTGTTCTTTTATTCTTTCATATGATGTATTTTGTACCCAATCGAATTCATGAATAAAAGATACACGTTCTTCGTAATGTCTTGTGTCATCTCTCTGCTTTCTTCTTTCTTGCTGTGTTGTTCGCCATGTGATTTTAGCAAGTGAGGTCTGTAGATAGTATATAACTGTCAATCTTATGCTCTTAGTAAGGTAGTGATAGCTTAGAAATTAGGGTTAGGATCTGTCACCTAAGGCTTTTCAACTTTATGAGCCGTGAGGGTCTCATAAAGAATTTTCTCCCTACCGGTCAAGAGGATCCCGTAGGTGTAATTTCTCCTTAAGAATCGTGAGGATTCCTAAGTGTGTTTTCTCTTGAAAGTCGTAAGGATCTCACAAGAGAATTTACTCCCTTACGAGTCGTGAGGACCCGCAAGTGATGGATGAATTTGTCCTTATCCTCATTTCACGGAGCTAGGGGTTGCTCTGGATGCTTCCCACGGGTTCACTGCCGTGTTCTGCGAGGACCAGGCTCCGCTCTGGACGTTTTCCAGTATACCGTAGTTTAAAGACATCGCGGCCGAGGTTAAGGACATCATAGTCCGTGGATTTAAGGACTCCACAGTCCGTTGTTAGTTTTAAGACATCACGGTCGAGGTTAAGGACATCATAGTCCATGAGTTTAAGGACCTCACAGTCCAATGTTAGTTTTAAGACCTCACGGTCGAGGTTAAGGACATCATAGTCCATGAGTTTAAGGTCCCCACGGTCCGATGTTAGTTTTAAGACATCACGGTCGAGGTTAAGGACATCATAGTCCGTGAGTTTAAGGACCTCACAGTCCAATTTTTGCTCTGGATGCTTCCCACGGGTTCACTACCGTATTCGGCGAGGACCAGGCTCCGCTCTGGATGCTTCACACGGGTTCACTGCCGTGCTCTGCGAGGACCAGGATCCGCTCTGGACGTTTTCCATGGGGTCAGGAGTGACATAATCCGCGTTCCACGTGACCAGGAATTTTGCTCTGGATGCTTCCTACGGGTTCACTGCCGTGTTCGGCGAGGACCAGGCTCCGCTATGGATGCTTCATACGGGGTCATTGCCGTGCTCTGCGAGGACCAGGATCCGCTCTGGACGTTTTCCACGGGGTCAGGAGTGACATAATCCGCGTTCCACGTGATCAGGAATTTTTCTCTAGATGTTTCCCACAGGTTTACTGCCGTGTTCGGCAAGGACTAGGCTCCGCTCTGGATGCTTCACACGGGTTCACTGCCGTGCTCTGCGAGGACCAGGATCCGCTCTAGACGTTTTTCACGGGGTCAGGAGTGACATAATCCGCATTCCACGTGACCAGGAATTTTGCTTTAGATGCTTCCCACGGGTTCACTGCCGTGTTCGGCGAGGACTAGGCTCCGCTCTGGATGCTTCACACGTGTTCACTGCCGTGCTCTGCGAGGACCAGGATCCGCTCTGGACGTTTTCCATGGGGTCAGGAGTGACATAATCCGCGTTCCACGTGACCAGGAAGGGTTGACTTTATTCGCATTTCACGGAGTCGGAGTTTGACTCTCGATCATCTATACACCGCCGAGTCATGGAACTGGGAGTTGCCGCTGTTTCGCTTTGCTTGATGTTGTGTCCGTTGTAATAAGACGAATGTTGAGATGATCTCTAGGTTGTCTATGAACCTTTGAGATTTGGCCTCTCCTTCTGATGAAGCTTGGGGAGGAAGGGTGTGATACCCTCTTTGTTTGCGCCCCTGGATTGCATACAGGGATTGATATGATATCACCTCTAGGGCATAAATTTCATTCATATTTTTATTTCTTTCCGCGATGCTCTATCATTTCAGCTTTTATATCGCGAAGGTCACGATTGCCCAATCATTTCGGCTATTTTTCGCGGTGCCCAATCATTTCGGCTATTTATTTTATTTTTACTCGCTATTTTTAATGCGAGTTGCCCAATCATTTCGGCTATTTTGCATGCATACATTTTTACTTGCTGTTTTTGTTGCAAGTTGCCCTATCATTTCGGTTATTTCGTATGCATGTGTGGCCCGCAAGCTTTTTTCCGCAAGCTTGGAATTAGACACCGATTTCGGCATCAGCACCGCTACAACTGGGATATTGCCAGGAGCGAATCATCATTTGCCTCTGTCGATATCGAACAAAGGTGGCTTAGCGAACAGGGTTAGGATCCTGTCAACTAAGGCTTTTGACTTCATGAGCCGTAAGGGTCTCATAAAGGTATTTCTCCCTACGAGTCGTGAGGATCTCGTAGGCGCGTTTTCTCCTTAGGAATCGTGAGGACTCCTAAGTGTACTCTTATAAGTAGTAAGGATCTTACAATAGTGTTTTCTCCTTATAAGTCGAGAGGACTCACAAGGGTTTTTCACCGTGCGAACATATCCCTAGTCATGGGTGGGACTTTGTTAGGGAAATGTTTATTCGCGCCCGTAGATTGTATACAAGGGTAGCATTGAGCCGCTTGTAGGGCATTAGTGGAGGTTGTGGGGGCTGCTTAAGAACAGGTTCAGATCTCTGTAGCTTAAGACTTCCAAATCTTATGAGCCGTGAGGGTCTCATAAGAAGGTTCTCCTTACGAGTCGTGAGGATCTCGCAAGTGTAATTTCTCCTTAAAAATCGTGAGGATTCCTAAGTGTATTGCTCCCTTGTGAGTCATAAGGATCTCACGCAGGTGGTTTCTCCTTACAAAGTCGAGAGGACCTTGCAAGTGTCTCTTAACGAGGTTGCGTTCTTTTGGGTTTTCACAAACACTCGCCGGTAGCCCTGCTGTTTTTACTCACGGAGCCCTTTCGGGTTTTCATCCGTGCCCTTTCTACTTATGGACATACCGTTTTTCTCTCTCTTTTTTTTTTTCTTTTCTTTTTTCTCTTTTTTTTTATTCTAACGAGGTTGCGCCCTTTCGGGTTTTCATAAAACTCGCCGGTAGCCCTGCTGTTGTTACTCACGGAGCCCTTTCGGGTTTTCATCCGTGCCCATTTTGCTTATAGACATATTGTTTTTCTTTCTTTTTTTTATTCTTTTTTTGTGTCAGCTTTGGGATGCTGCAACCCACTGTAGTTTATCGACATCTCGGTCAACAGCTAGTTTTAGGATATAGTGGTACGTTGTTAGTTTAAGGACGTTCCGGTCCGTCGTTAGTTTAAGGAAGTTCCGGTCCGTCGTTAGTTTAAGGACGTTTCGGTCCGTTGTTAGTTTAAGGACGTTTCGGTCCGATGTTAGTTTAAGGACGTTTCGGTCCGCTGTTAAGGAAGCCGGTTACTACTTACAGAGTTTAGGCTTATGAAGATGGCGAGCGGACATAGTCGTCGTCATCTATCATTGACCTAGGCCGTGACTCGTTAGGCGTAGTATTTCTTCAGGAAGCGACCATTTATTGGCCTGAAGGGCTTTTCGCCATGCATGTCCATGAGTAGATAGGCTCCACCCTGGTAGACCTTGTCTATGATATATTGGCCTTCATAGTTCGGCTCGAATTTCCCCCACTTAGCGCGATTAGGGATCATAGGTCTTTTAACCACTAGCACGAGTTCGCCTTGGCGGAATGTTCTCGGCCTAGTCAATCTCTCGTATGAGCGCGTCATCTTTGCTTTATAAGCCTCCAGATTTTGTTGCGCCATGAGCCGGGTTTCATGAAGGGCATCGAGCACCTCAAGCCGAAGGTGAGCGTTTTCTTCGTCCGTTAGCTCGTAGTGAACTGCCACTCGTAGGGAGGGTAGCTCTATCTTGAGGGGGAGTATCGCTTCTGTACCAAATACCAACGTGTACGGCGTTGTGTTCGTGGCTGTTTTGAACGTCGTTCGGTACGCCCAGAGAGCTTTGTGCAGTCTCTTGTGCTAGTCCTTTTTATTTCGAGACACTGTCTTTTTCACGATCTTTGTCAAGGTTTTGTTGAAAGCCTCAGCTAGACCGTTAGCTCGGGGATTATAGACTGATGAGTATCTCCAGTCTATGTTGTGCTGTTGTGCGAAGCGGCTGATCTTGTGGCTTCTGTAGGCTGTCCTGTTATCGGATATGATTAGTCTCAGAGTTCCAAACCGATAAATGACGTGAGTCTTGAAGAAATGGAGGGTATTCTCTGTCTTCACTTCCCTCAGCGGTACTGATTCTACCCATTTGGAGAAGTAATCAGTTGTCGCCAAAATGAATCGATGTCCTCTGGAGGATGCTGGTTCGATGGGACCGATCATGTCAGTTCCCCATATTTCAAACAGCCAGCTAGCCATCGTCGGGTGTAGTGGATTTGGGTGCTAATGGATAAAGTCCCCATGGATCTGGCACGAGTGGCATTGCTTCGAATACTCGAGGCAGTCCTAGATCATCGTGGGCCAATAATAACCCATCCGTTTGATTTTCAGCTTCATCTTTGGCCCGGCTTGGTGAGAACCACAGAGTCCGTCATGAGTTTCTTGGACGACTCTCTTTGCTTTTTCGGGTCCCAGGCATCTTAGCCACAAAGAATCAAATGACCTCTTGTACAGAGTATCGTTGACGAAGGCGAAAGATAGGGTTCACTTCATGAGCTGATGTTTTGAGGACGCATCTTCACGCGTTCGACGGGATTTGAAGTAGTCTATAAAGACTTCTCTCCAATCCTCAACCTTTTTTTGGTCTTTTATTTGTAGAGCCGCTGGCTTGGTCATTCCCTTTTCCTCGGACATCTCTGGAAATATTTCTGCCGGTGCGAGGACTCGACGGCTTTGAACAACGATCCTCACGTCATCGAGGTTTTCGTCAGCCAGTTCTTTAGCAAGCTTGGCTAATGCATCCGCTTTGCTATTTTCCGCACGCGGTATGCTTTCCAAGGTGTAGGAAGGAATTTGGGTCAGCAGTTGTTGTACTTTCTCGCCGTACTTCACCAACTCATGCTTGCACGTTTGATAGTCGCCGTTTACTTGACTAACGACCAATTGGGAGTCTCCATATATGAGGAGGTTTTCAATTCCCATGTCGATGGCGATCTCGAGACCTGCTATCAAGGCTTCATACTCGGCTTCGTTGTTCGTCCTCGTCTCTGTTAAGGAGAAGGCAAAGCGCATTATCCCCCCTTGTGGAGTTACGAAGATGAGGCCCACCCCCGATTTGATTATGGGAGTGTTTTGTTTGCGCTTCTTCATGGAGGATGCTCCATCGAAATAAAGTTCTTACCGGGTATCACTTCCGTCGATCGTGTCAAACGCATGTTCGTTTGGCAGTTCGCAATTCAGAGGGGAATCGGCAGGTATCGGATTATCAGTGAGGAAGTCGGCGATGGCCTGGCCTTTCACTGCCTTAAGAGGCTGATAAGTTATTGAGAACTCCAGCAAGAGCAAGGCCCATTTAGCGAGTCGTCCCGTCAATATGGCTTTTGACATCAAATATTTGAGAGGATCCACCTTCGATATGAGACGAACTTCATGCGCCAATGCATAGTGCCTGAGCTTCGTTATCGTGAAGATCAACGCCAGGCAGTGTTTTTTGATTGGAGAATAATTGCTTTCTGCCCCCAGCAGAACTCGACTCAAATAGTAGAGGGCTCTCTCCTTCCCTTGGTCGTTCTCTTGTGCCCATAATGCGCCTAAGGAACCTTCGAGGGCTGTTGTATAAAGAATGAGAGGCTTTCCGTTGACCGGAGCGGCCAGTACTGTAGGATTATGCAAGTATTGCTTGATTTCGTCCAGCGCGCTTTAGCATTTATGATCCTAGACGAACGGGGTCTCCTTTCTCATCAGGTGACTGTAAGGACGGCACTTGCCTGAAAGATTGGCTATAAATCGCCAGATATACGCGAGCTTTCCTTGGAGAGACCGCAATTTCTTGAGAGTCCTTGGCGGGGGCATCTCCATAATTTCCTTGATCTTTGACGGATCTATCTCGATACCTCGGTGTAGGATGATGAATCCTAAGAATTTTCCCGAGGAAACTCCAAATGCGCATTTGAGAGGGTTAATCTTCAAGTTGTATTGCCGAAGGCATTGAAATACGATCTTCAGATGCTCGAGATGTTCCTCGTATGATTTGCTTTTAACCATGAGGTCGTCGATGTAGCATTCGACGATTTCATGTATGAGGTCATCGAAGATCTTCGTCATGGCCCTCTGATAGGTGGCACCGGTGTTCTTTAGACCGAAGGGCATCACTTTGTAGCAGAATATACCCAAAGGGGTCCGGAAAGCGGTGTGCCTCTGGTCCTCGGGATGCATCTTTATCTGGTTATATCCCGACGATCCGTCCATGAAGGAGAAAACTTCGTGAGTGGACGTGTTATCTATCATCAGTGACTGGTACTGGGAAGTCGTCTTTCGGGCAGGCTTTATTGAGATCCCGAAAGTCTACACATATGCGCACTGTCCCATTTTTCTTCATCACCGGGACGATGTTGGTGATCCAATCAGGATACTGTACTTCTTGGATGAAGCCGGAGTCGATTAACTTCTTGACCTCGGCGTTGATACTCATCTCAAGCTCAAGCCGCATTCTCCTTGGTGCTTGTTTGATTGGCTTGACGTTCGGGGAAATTGCCAGTTTGTGGACAGCAATTTCTGGATCTAGTCCTGGCATTTCAGAATAGTTTCATGCGAAGCAATCCCTTTGCTGCATAAGCACGTCTTTTAGTGTAGCCACCCTTTCTTCAGACAACAACTCACTAACGAATGCCGGCCGCGGGTCATTTGCCGTCCCCAAATCGATTTTCTTGAGGTTATCTGCAGTGGTATGTATTCCATCTTCCAGCTCTTTTGGCGCCGGTGGAAACTCTGAGATCACTTCGTCATCATCGTTTTCGAAGCACCAGGAGAGGTCATCCCCATCATCAGGCTCTTCTTTTGATAGTGTTATCATATGACAGGTACGAGCTCGCTTCCAAGACCGATGTGAATCTGGGTCTACCCTCGTGGATTTGGGTTCATGCTTCTGCGGCGGGGTTATCCTCCAGCTGCTGGATAGAGCGAATCTGCCCTGTCGATATTGATTTTCAACCCAGTTCTTGAAGGTGAAGCAGTCTTCAATAGGATGTCCTATTGCCCTGTGATAGGAGCAATAGTGCGGATGAGAGACTTCGCCTGCTTGCTCGAGGTGCTTGGACTCCGGGAGTGTAATTAATTGATGTTTTATGGCAAGATCAAGTATCTTCTTTGTCTTGTCTTGGGCGAAAGAGTACGCTCGACCCATCTTCTTTATAAGAGATGAATCCTGGCCGCTCGACTCCTGATTGCGTGGCTTCTTGGACCTATTTTGTCGTCGTCGAACACCTTTCCCATTCTCTGGTTTGTTTCTGCCTTTGCGTCGTGCCTTTTGCATGACGGGTTGACAGGAAGGAGCATTTTCATCTTTCGCAGCCTGTTGAAGAAGGCGTTGCATCCTGGCTTTCTCGTAGATGGCCATTTCGCGATTATGGTTGTCTCGAACCTTTTGATCAGCTTCCCTTATAAGCTTGTCCATTTGTTCTTCGAACGACGGACTGGGCATTTTCATGTCGGGGGCTCTTTCTGGTTCAGGGTTAGCATTCTCCCACTGAGCATCCCCTTCTTCATCAAAGTCATGTACGACGTAGCAGTCGCGGAGTAGCTCCCGTTTCTTGGATTGAACATACCCAAGCCCGGTCGTTTCCATTCTTCCGTTGGGCAATTTTCGCTGAGTTCCAGGAACGTTCCAGATCTTGTCATAGAACTTAGCTCTCCGAGTGGTCTGTTTGAAAGGTATACCTTGGCGCCTTAACAGCCTTTTTAGTCCGCTCGTGTAATATCTAGGCAAACGGATGGGCTGGAGCCTGTCAAGTGTAGAATCCGCGCCGTGACAGATTTCTTTCTCCCCTTTGGTTTGCCCGGATCGGTAGAATAGGATCGCCTTTTCACCTTCTCGCCTGGGAGGGACATAGAACGCCTGCAGCTCTTCCACACTATAGGTGTCAAGCGCGTCTAGTTCTTTATGATGTTTGGGCGGAAACATGGCAACTTGCAAACTGTGATCTTCACCAGCGATGCTTTGTATTTGTAACGTTTCAAAATAATAAAATATTATTTTTGTGAATTTTTATAATTTAATATTATTTTAATTAATATTTTAATATTCCGGTATAATTAAATACAAATAAATGGGGGGAAAATGGGGAAAATTCTAAAAAGGGGTATTTATTGGAATTATGCCATTTGTTTAAGTTTTTGTGATCATTTATATGCTAATTTAGTGCTAATCACGATTAAAAATCGATAATCGGATTTTTAGCAAATTTTGTGCAAAACATGCACATATCTTTTTCTACACTTATGTTACAATTTTCTTGCCATGGTTGTTCATTTGGGTTCACTATTTGAGTGAGAAGGAAATTGAGGGAAAAGAAAATGGAAAAGTAATATAATATGAGGGTTGGTGAGAGAGAGAGAGAGGTATGGGTTATTTTGACCAAAGACTTAGCCATTCTCTTCATTCTTTCCCTCATTTCTCTCCCTCTTTCTCCATTGCTGCTGCTGCTCTTGCTCCTCATTTTTCCTCCATCTCCAAGCCATAAAAACACCTCTAAAACATCACCAAAACCCTACCCCTATTTCATTATAAGTGTGTACAAGATCAAGATCTACACATTGGACCAAGAAAGCGAGGATTTTGGCCACTAGGGGCAACTCAAGAAAATTCTTGAGTTGCCAAATGAGATAATTTCTGGATCATTAGTTTAGTTTTAGCATTTCTTATACCCCATGTTTAGCTTAGAACCGATATTATGTGTTTTGGTGGACTTAAGGAAAACCTAGTTAGGGTTTAGGGTGGATCTGAAATCAAAAGTGGAATTGAGGCTTGTGATGACCTTAGAACTCCTGGGGTGATGTTATTTTGGACCCAAACCTGAACTAGAAACCAGAATACGGATTTATGGAATCAATATCGGGGAAAACTGTAAATCTGGGAGTGTATTTTGTAATCTGCTATCACCCGAGAATCCTAAAATAAAATTGGTTGGACAGTGAGATGTGCAGGCACCCTAGAACCACCATACAAAACCCCAGCCCCCAACTCCTTTTTCAGGCCGCAGATTTATCTTGTTTGACCTCAAATTGCGGCCTGGACCCCACCATTTTGCCTCGTTCTGGTTCTATAGCTCCTACATGTATAGATTAGACCCCTGACATGTATAGATTTGTCTAATTTGACCTAGGGTGAAATCTGGAGCCTATTTCCTTAGTTGCTGTTTTGGATTCGTGTTTCCGTATTCCGTATTTCTAATTCTGAATTTGCGTATGGTGTTTTACCTCGACTACTTGGCATTTATACGACGATATCGAGGGTTGTTGATGGTTTTGGAAGGCGTTGTCCATAGGTTCTAACCTATAGAACATAGCGTATCGTTTTGGGGTTTCGTATGCCGTTTTAGTTTTGAATTGGTTTTGATACGCATTTGCGATACGTTAATGTGTAGGTACCCCATGAAGACTTCGGGATGACAAGCAAACGCGTGGCGACGTCGACAGATAAGGACGCAAGGTGAGTAGATTATATCTACGGAGGAAGTCGGGTGGATGGCGTATAGCACCCCCGCAGTCAGTGGTGATGTATATGAATACGTATACACACATATATTTATTATATGTTCTTTGAGATTATTGATGATAAGATGGATTGGTTTAGTGTAGTGTGAAACCCTAGCGTAGGGGTTGCACCCATACACACACGCATGCACACACTTGCATACATACTTTCTTTCGCATGTGTATATGGGAATATATGTTTGTATGTGTTCACATGGGTATGGGACTAAGTGTACATATACTGTATTATGAGGATAGTTCTTGGGATGTGGGTTGAGTCGATGTGATTTGATTTGAGGCCGTGAGATCGGCGATATGACAGGATTCGTATGGGAGATATGATAGGATGCTTTAGCGGGCCTTTGGGCATGTGTTTTACCCCGCATTCATACTTATATAGATGGTATCGATTGTACTAGACTTAGATCTGTACCCTAGATTATGTGATATGATGGTAGTGATACCTGATATGTGATGAGACATTGTGATATTGACCCGTACCCCAGAGTTAGGATGCCGTACGACGATTTACCGTATGAGCTTTGTATTGATGTTAGATCCGCACTCATGACTCGAGGATATTATATGATATACTGTATCGTACGTGATACTATTGAGGCGGGATCACCGACTATTGCATATATATGTATATATTGACTCAGATTTAGGTGGTTTTCATACCCCTCCCGATTGACTTGATTGTTGGGTCCGTAGTTCGCATAGTAGGCGTTAGACTAGACCCGAGTCATACCTATTTCAAAACTAATGAATCGGGATATTTTAAAGATAGGCAAAAGGGATTCTACGGATATTTTCAAACGACACATCTTTTCTTAAAAACCGTAGCCCTTATTTTACCAATAACCCTGATTCGTCTTATTTCAAATGGCAAAGCTGCATGATATATTTATTGAGGTAGACTCTTCACTGTTGCGTTGATTATTTGATTCCGCATATTCATGCTATTTGCATTGCATTGCTTGTGTCTATTGATATATTACAATCATGCTGCTAGGACACCAGCACCATTACCGATGATGCGTATGTACCACATACACTTACTTGCCGGCTCACACACATCTTCATCGGTAATTGCCATGTCACTACACAGTAGTATTATTGCATCAGGATATGACCCTTGTATGTGCATACTATTATTCCATGCTGCATGATATACCGTTATACTTGCACTTCATTTATATGTCACATACATCATGCTTTCTGATTATGCGCATTGAGATATGTTGTTTCCATGATATTTCTGGATTTGGGAACCGTGGATAATTTCAAAGGAGAGTATGTACTTATTTGAAAAACCCGGTTTCTTGATATGATATTTGCGCAGCCACCATGAGATTTATCGGTTCTGATTATATGCCCGATATACGAGAGAGTGGGCTGACCCGGACTGACGGATGCCCGATATATGAGAGAGTGGGCTGACCCGGACTGACGGATGTCCGATATACGAGAGGGGGGGCTGACCCGGACTGACGGATGCCCGATATATGAGGATTTACGTGCCGATGCTAGGCACAGGTTTTCATGATGTTTTCGAGTGTCGATGCGAGGCACTCAGGGTCCATGCTTTTGGTTATATCCTCATATTTTCCATGCATATGCTTTATGACATTTACATGCATGATGCTTATTGTCATTGGGTGACGAGTGAATGGGATCCACGTACATGCAGATTGATTACATTGATCATACCTCATATTTATGATATGCTATTACCTGAGGCACTGGCACGAGCACTTGGCACTACACTCATGTATAGAGATTACATTGCCAGTTTAGCATGCTTCAGATTTATTCATATTGAGTTTTATATATATCTGATCGTATTGACCTAGGACGGGTCATACATTCGATCTTTGCTTGTAGATATTTTCTATTCACGAGTTGGCAACTCACCTCCGTTGTGCCACAGTTCTTGCAGGTTTTGCCGTACAGATTCCATAGCGGCTTTTCTGGCACACTGCTTCTATATGGGTGACTTGCTTGGGTAGGTGGGTTCTTTGTATCAGAACCACCATTGTACATTTATTATTCATTGTATCTAGAAATTCCATCAACCAAAACTTGTATATTGTTTCAGACTTAGAAAACAGTGATGTATTATCTCGACCTTAGAGTCGCGCTTGTAGTATTATGGTTTTCTGGCTGTTTTGAGTTTCTTTTTGAGTTTCGATCCTCGCCCTTTGGCGTTGTATATTATATTGCTTGCGTGGTTGTGACCGTCTATTGACGAAGAGCTAGCTCCCGCTTGGGGATGCCTTTTTCCTTGCATATATATATTATTATTGTTGTACCCCATTCGGGGCCAGTTTTTACAAAGGAAACTCTGCCGAAATTTTCAGGAAAGATTACACGTTTTAAAAATGCATATTCGGCTAGTTATTTAAAAACTTTGATTTTCAAGACATGTTTTCTTTACTTCTTAAAACCAGTTTTCCTTATTTACTCCTTAAAATGGTTTTAGATTTCTGGGATTTTGGCTTACTTGGATCAGATGGGGTCCTATAGACTTCATATGGTTCAAGGGCCAGTCACGTACTCTTTCGGGTCATGACAAAGTTGGTATCAGAGCGCTAGGTTAACCTTGGTTCTAGTCTAAGTTTGACTATGTGGAGCCTAGGGCGTTTATATATATACGGAACTTAGGCTTGACCTTACGGAACTTAGACTTAGTCGAGGGGGTATTATACCCGAACTTTCGTCGCATAAGATGACCCTTGGTTGATGGAGTAGGTAGCTTGAGTAGAGGGACGTACCGTACGTATGTTCCGCGGCATACTTACGACACGCCACTCCGCTTAAGAAACCTTAGGATGTACATTTTCTTGAACAGTATTATATTCATTCCTATAATCTATCCTCATCGATTCTGGTTATGATTTTGCTGCCACGATTGCACCGGCAGAGTGAGCTACGGCTCGAGTTGCGTCAGCATGAGCTCATCGTGGACGAGGACTGACCAGGGCGTGATTCCAGAGACATACGATTGCATATAGAGGCGTCGTTTTATTGTGTTTTCGCGCCATGAGCGTTTGACTGATCGCTTTTACGAGATTTTCCGGACGTGTCGATCGGTACCAGAGGATTGAGCCACTGATAGAGTCTAGCCATGGATGTGATGACCATTGATATATCTCTTATTCATGATGATTGAGGCGCTGTTCAGCGTACAGACGAATGAGCTAGTTGCTGCTGCGAATGACGAGATATCGCCCAGATGATTGGAGCTACTGCAGCTTGAGCATATACTTAAAGATATGATGGTGAGTCGCTAGTCACCCGAGGGTGAATGACTAGGACATGTGGTTCGTTCGCTTACCCCGATGCGAGGTCATCAGATAGGTTGATTCCAGCTAGAGGCGACTTCACGCAGATTCGTTGAGAGTCGATTGAGACGATCGAATGTCAGGAACCCATTTTCCAAGTTTAAAGTATTCGGAAAGACATGCAAGCGATTCTATGGACCCTCTAGAAGAATGAAACCCTAACTCGACATAATGACCGTGTCAAAGCCTTTGAACCTTAGGGTTTACGGCAGTTCCGCGGCGCCATTAGTGAGGCGTGGGTTTGCCCTTCTACGGCTGGATCACCGATGCTGTGGTATGTACTCGATACTATTAAACTGTACCCAAGATGTTGAGCTCTTGGGAGATTATGAGGTTCTGACGAGTCGATCGGATGGTTCGACATCATTCGGATATCATGTGATGGGACATATTGCTTGGGAGACTCCAGATACGAGCATAGCCGTTGGAGCGTAGTCCATGCAGCCATGAGTAGATGAGTCCGAATCAGTCGACATTGGAGCAAGTGGAGTAAAGAGTTCGCATGAGATTTCGACGAGATGACGTTCCACTCCACTGACATCAGAGATATGATACGCACACTGAGGACGTGTTCGGCTAGATATCTTCTACTGAGTGATGAAGATACCGAGTTCATGATTTCGAGTCCGTGTGAAAGACTTCGGAAGGACCGTAGCCGAGGATATTACAGTGCGCAGATAGAGACGTGACGTCGAAGTGGACGACGATACAGACAAGCGGGATGAGAGGTACGTGCGAGATGCCGTTGAGCTGTTGTTACTCCCCGTTAAGATTAAAGGTCGGATATGCATACAGAGGTCGGCGCCAGTGATGTGCTGCTTTACGAGTGGTCGTGAGGATTGACCGAGAAATGACCAGAGAAGTGCCAAAACGGAATCGTTCCCGTTAGTATATCTGACAGGGCCGATGAGCCGGAGGATAGCGAGATCGTTAATCCGCAGGGAAGATAAAGAACCAGAGACAGAGGACGCCAGACCGTGAGCAAGAGACACGTAGATATCTTGCGCTGCTAACATTGGATGTACCGGAACCTTCTCGAACTTGACGGAGGATATACCGACGACGGTATTTTTGATCTGCGATTTTGTGATTCGATTATCACGTATCCGTCACTTTGGATTTCGGTATTTTGGGCGATCTATTCACATGATTTAGTCTTGATGACTGAGTTCCATGATATTTGATTTTGTGCACCATGGTTGCACTTACTGGGTATTCATATTTTGTGCAGAGTTATTACGCTTGAAGTATTGATTGTGATTTCCTGCCTATCTTATGCCGGTGATTTCATTTACGCTTCCAGCATCGTTTTCAGGCACTTTTAGTGTTTTGATCTGTTTTGTGCATATTGATGCACACGGTTGTGAGATTTTCCATCACGGTACACCTGATTTTGATTGAGCGCCTTGTATATCGTCGATTTTGGCCCTGATATTGATGATTGATTCTTGCACTCCGTGCTTTTGATTGGACTTACGCATGTTCGGCGTTGCTATTGGATTTCGTAATTTTGTGCATGTTGAGTGCGCAGGGTTTAGATTTATTTCGTGCATGATGGATGCACCGATTTGGATTTTCGCGCGTGTTGGGCGCATGTTTTAAGATACGATTTTGGTGCACACCAGATGCACTAAATCGGGATTCTTCGTGCATGTCAGATGCACCTGATTTTGCTGTCAGGCACACACGTTGCCTATGACAGATGCTTCGTGCACACCCGTTGCACCTAGATGTTGTTTCTGTGCACATGTATGGCACATACATGGATTTGATTTCGTGCGCACCAGACGCATATGGTATTCCTATATACATTTTGGGATTGATTTTATGGAGCAGTACGTTTTATGATATTTGCTATGTGTTTTCGGACTGAGCAGGACTAGTCAGAGGACAGTACCTGGATATATTTGGCATGCATTTACTTCAGCTATTTACATGTATAGATTCGATATTTACATGTATAGTTCTGATTTATATCGTATTTGGTTTTGTATTGGATTTGACATATGTGTCTTTACCATGACTCCGATGATTGCGGGATGCTTGACGGAGTTTCGATTTTGAGTTATCTACTCATTACTCATGCGCATGCATTGCGCTATGATGCGTTTTGTGTATTGACGATTTTGGAGCCGCGACGATTTGGACTTTGTATCGAAATGTTTTAGTACTTTGGGGTTTAAATTTAAATTCGGGGACCGAATTTCTTTAAGGGGGTAGATTGTAACGTTTCAAAATAAAAAAATATTATTTTTAGGAATTTTTATAATTTAATATTATTTTAATGAATATTTTAATATTCCGGTATAATTAAATACAAATAAATAGGGGAAAATTAGGGAAAATTCTAAAAAGGGGTATTTATTGGAATTATGCCATTTTAAAAGTTTTTTTGATCATTTATATGATAATTTAGTGCTAATCGCGATTAAAAATCGTTAATCGGATTTTTAGCAAATTTTGTGCAAAACATGCACATATCTTTTTCTACACTTATGTTACATTTTTCTTAACATGGTTGTTCATTTGGGTTCACTATTTGAGTGAGAAGGAAATTGAGGGAAAAGAAAATGAAAAAGTAATATAATATGAGGGTTGGTGAGAGAGAGAGAGAGAGAGAGATGTATGGGTTATTTTGACCAAAGACTTAGCCATTCTCTTCATTCTTTCCCTCATTTCTCTCCCTCTTTCTCCATTGCTGCTGCTGCTCTTGCTCTTCATTTTTCCTCCATCTCCAAGCCACAAAAACACCTCTAAATCATCACCAAAACCCTACCCCTATTTCATTATAAGTGTGTAAAAGATCAAGATCTACACATTGGACCAAGAAAGCGAGGATTTTGGCCACTAGGGGCAACTCAAGAAAATTCTTGAGTTGCCAAATGAGGTAATTTATGGATCATTAGTTTAGTTTTAGCATTTCTTATACCCCATGTTTAGCTTAGAACCGATATTATGTGTTTTGGTGGACTTAAGAAAAACCTAGTTAGGGTTTAGGGTGGATCTGAAATCAAAAGTGGAATTGAGGCTTGTGATGACCTTAGAACTCCTGGGGTGATATTATTTTGGACCCAAACCTGAACCAGAAACCAGAATACGGATTTATGGAATCAATATCGGGGAAAACTGTAAATCTGGGAGTGTATTTTGTAATCTGCTATCACCCGAGACATCCTAAAATAAAATTGGTTGGACAGTGAGATGTGCAGGCACCCTAGAACCACCACACAAAACCCCAGCCCCGAACTCCTTTTTCAGGCCGCAGATTTATCTTGTTTGGCCGCAAATTGCGTCCTGGACCCCACCATTTTTCCTCGTTCTGGTTCTGTAGCTCCTACATGTATAGATTAGACCCCTGGCATGTATAGATTTGTCTAATTTGACCTAGGGTGAAATCTGGAGCCTATTTCCTTAGTTGCTGTTTTGGATTCGTGTTTCCGTATTCCGTATTTCTAATTCTGAATTTGCGTATGGTGTTTTACCTCGACTACTTGGCGTTTATACGACGATATCGAGGGTTGTTGATGGTTTTGGAAGGCGTTGTCCATAGGTTCTAACCTATAGAACATAGCGTATCGTTTTGGGGTTTCATATGCCGTTTTAGTTTTGAATTGGTTTTGATACGCATTTGCGATACGTTAATGTATAGGTACCCCATGAAGACTTCGGGATGACAAGCAAACGCGTGGCGACGTCGACAGATAAGGACGCAAGGTGAGTAGATTATATCTACGGAGGAAGTCGGGTGGATGGCGTATAGCACCCCCGCAGTCCGTGGTGATGTATACGAATACGTATACACACATATATTTATTATATGTTCTTTGAGATTATTGATGATAAGATGGATTGGTTTAGTGTAGTGTGAAACCCTAGCGTAGGGGTTGCACCCATACACACACGCACGCATACACTTGCATACATACTTTCTTTCGCATGTGTATATGGGAATATATGTTTGTATGTGTTCACATGGGTATGGGACTATGCGTACATATACTGGATTATGAGGGTAGTTCTTGGGATGTGGGTTGAGTCGATGTGATTCGATTTGAGGCCATGAGATCGGCGATATGACAGGATTCGTATGGGAGATACGATAGGATGCTTTAGCGGGCCTTTGGGCATGTGTTTTACCCCGCATTCATACTTATATAGATGGTATCGATTGTACTAGACTTAGATCTGTATCCTAGATTATGTGATATGATGGTAGTGATACCTGATATGTGATGAGATAATGTGATATTGACCCGTACCCCAGATTTGGGATGCCGTACGACGATTTACCGTATGAGCTTTGTATTGATGTTAGATCCGCACTCATGACTCGAGGATGTTATATGATACACTGTATCGTACGTGATACTATTGAGGCGGGATCACCGACTATTGCATATATATGTATATATTGACTCAGATTTAGGTGGTTTTCATATCCCTCCCGATTGACTTGATTGTTGGGTCCGTAGTTCGCATAGTAGGCGTTAGACTAGACCCGAGTCATACCTATTTCAAAACTAACGAATCGGGATATTTTAAAGATAGGCAAATGGGATTCTATGGATATTTTCAAACGACGCATCTTTTCGTAAAATCCGTAGCCCTTATTTTACCAATAACCCTGATTCGTCTTATTTCAAATGGCAAAGCTGCATGATATATTTATTGAGGTAGACTCTTCACTGTTGCGTTGATTATTTGATTCCGCATAGTCATGATATTTGCATTGCATTGCTTGTGTTTATTGATATATTACAATCATGCTGCTAGGACACCAGCACCCTTACCGATGATGCGTATGTACCACGTACACTTACTTGCCGGCTTACACACATCTTCATCGGTAATTGCCATGTCACTACACAGTAGTATTATTGCATCAGGATATGACCCTTGTATGTGCATACTATTATTTCATGCTGCATGATATACCGTTATACTTGCACTTCATTTATCTGTCACATACATCATGCTTTCTGATTATGCGCATTGAGATATGTTGTTTCCATGATATTTCTGGATTTGGGAACCGTGGATAATTTCAAAGGAGAGTATGTACTTATTTGAAAAATCCGGTTTCCTTGATATGATATTTGCGCAGCCACCATGAGATTTATCGGTTCTGATTATATGCCCGATATACGAGAGAGTGGGCTGACCCGGACTGACGGATGCCCGATATATGAGAGAGTGGGCTGACCCGGACTGACGGATGCCCGATATATGAGAGAGTGGGCTGACCCGGACTGACGGATGCCCGATATATGAGAGAGTGGGCTGACCCGGACTGACGGATGCCCGATATACGAGAGAGGGGGGCTGACCCGGACTGACGGATGCCCGATATATGAGGATTTACGTGCCGATGCTAGGCACAGGTTTTCATGATGTTTTCGAGTGTCGATGCTAGGCACTCAGGTTCCATGATTTTGGTTATATCCTCATATTTTCCATGCATATGCTTTATGACATTTACATGCATGATGCTTATTGCCATTGGGTGACGAGTGGATGGGATCCACGTACATGCAGATTGATTACATTGATCATATCTCATATTTATGATATGCTATTACCTGAGGCACTGGCACGAGCACTTGGCACTACACTCATGTATAGAGATTATATTGCCAGTTTAGCATGCTTCATATTTATTCATATTGAGTTTTATATATATCTGATCGTATTGACCTAGGATGGGTCATACATTCGATCTCTGCTTGTAGATATTTTCTATTCACGAGTTGGCAACTCACCCCCGTTGTGCCACGGTTCTTGCAGGTTTTGCCGTACAGATTCCATAGCGGCTTTTCTGGCACACTGCTTCTATATGGGTGACTTGCTTGGGTAGGTGGGTTTTTTGTATCAGAACCACCATTGTACATTTATTATTCATTGTATCTAGAAATTCCATCAACCAAAACTTGTATATTGTTTCATACTTAGAAAACAGTGATGTATTATCTCGACCTTAGAGTCGCGCTTGTAGTATTATGGTTTTCTGGCTGTTTTGAGTTTCTTTTTGAGTTTCGATCCTCGCCCTTTGGCGTTGTATATTATATTGCTTGCGTGGTTGTGACCGTCGATTGACGAAGAGCTAGCTCCCGCTTGGGGATGCCTTTTTCCTTGCATATATATATTATTATTGTTGTACCCCATTCGGGGCCAGTTTTTACAAAGGAAACTCTGCCGAAATTTTCAGGAAAGATTACACATTTTAAAAATGCATATTCGCCTAGTTATTTAAAAACTTTGATTTTCAAGACATGTTTTCTTTACTTCTTAAAACCAGTTTTCCTTATTTACTCCTTAAAATGGTTTTAGATTTCTGGGCTTTTGGCTTACTTGGATCAGATGGGGTCCTATATATTTCATATGGTTCAAGGGTCAGTCACGTGCTCTTTCGGGTCGTGACAGTATTTAAGGCCGAGCAGAGAATATAGCATGAACCCCATCTTCCGAATCGCTGCCAAAGATCAACATAGGAGCGGATGGTCCTGGTTTGTTGTACTGGGGCAGCCCCGAGTAAACTATCTCTTCCTCCTCCTCGGTATCACTCCCGAAGACCGGAATGGTGGTGATAGCTTTGTTCTCCTGTTTGTGACATCTCTCTGTGTCTTCAAAGTCTGGCAAGAAGTATTTTGCATCTTCGTACTTGCGGACTTCGTTCACGGAGAATGGGTTTAACTCTCCTGTCACAGTATACTCGAGACCATCCTTGAAGTATTTCATACACCGATGTTGTGTAGAAGGGATGATGTTGTACTCGTGTAACCAAGGCCGGCCGAGCAAATCATTGTAGCATGTCTTGAAGTCAATGACGTGAAATTTAATATCCGTGACAAGTATCCCGAAGCGTAAGGTCAGTATCACAGACCTGAGGGTCCGTGATGACTGCGAGTCAAACCCGGAGATGGTGATTTTATCACGAGCGAGGTGCTGAACGCTAATGCAGATTTCCTTCAATACTCTCACGTTGAGGAGATTGACGGAAGACCCATTGTCAACCAGGATTTTGCCTATCTTTATATCGTGACAGTATCCGGAGACATAAAGGGGACGGTTGTGCTCGCACGTCCCAAGGAGGAGATCTTCATCGCCGAAGGTGATATCGGCTGTGTGCACTTCTTCCAGCTCGTCCTTCATCTTTTCTTCGGCGAGAAGAGCTTGGAATTGTCCTGGCTCTTGTAGCGCCTTGATCAATGAATCTCTCGCCTCTTTGGATAATAGAAGGGCATCGAGAATGCTGAGCTGCGAGGGTAGCTTCCTCAAGTGCGCCAGAACGTTGTAGTCCATCTTGTTTTTCTTTGGCGGGTCCTTGGCAGTCAGCTCTTTGATGACTTGGTCATCTAGGGCGATATCCTCAGAGACTTTTTCTTTTCCCTTATCTTTTCTATTTATGGGTCCGAGATTCTTTTCTGAAAGTGTACGATTGCGCAGCTGAATATTTTCACAGGTCTTTGGTTCCTCCATTTTTCTCAAGGCGGACTCTTTGAAGAGAGGGCCAAGAGTCATTTCTTCGTTAGAGTCGCTTCCGAAGGTGAGAACCTGCGATCTCCCTGCGTTAACTATGCGACAGTTGCCGGTAGTTCTTTTACGCTCCTCGGTCGTATTTCTTTGCTCCCGATGAGTTTTGCGTTTCATCCGCTTAAAATGTTGCCGGTGAGCAACATATCCCTGCCACCATCTTTTAAAAGTATTGCACTCTTCGGTGGGTGCGCAATCTTCCGATGATATAAGCAGTAGCTAGGATGCATTTCTGCTTCATCAAGAATGTTTTCTTCAGAGGGTGGTAGCTTCATCCCCATTGATATGGCTTTAGCAAACCTTTTTCTCGTCTTGAACTTGTTTTTATTCACGACGGATGTCCCTTGATTCGGCGGGAGTGTCTCGACTCTTTCGTCCAGTCGCCGGCATCTGGCCTTTTCAAATATGGCCATCTCACGTTCTCGATCAGCTTTACTTTTCAGAAGAGCTTCGTTCAGGAATGCGTCGATCATTTCGTCTGATGGCCTTGGAAGCTCCGGTTCAGGACCTGTCCCCAGTCTTTCGGTGCAAGGAGCTTCTTCATCGTCTGTCAACGAGTGAGAGATCATATGGCAACTTGCTACGTAATCCTCAGATTCGTCCAACGAGTCTTCTCCATTATCTCCGTCTTCAAGGACGTGGCCAAGGAATTCTTGGAGCGTGATTAGAGTCCGCGCCTTCTGGTTGTACTCTTCCAGCGCGTCGATCTGTTTTTGCAGGTTCGTGCGCTTATCGCCAGGCTTCATGGGCTTTCTGGATTTCTTCTTCTTTTTCTAAGATTTCAACGGCTGGGTGTGTGTGCTTTGGCTATCACTACCAATCCTTGAAGTTGGGTGCGGTTTCAGCATTCCTTCGATGATCTGGGGTTCCAGCGGATTCTTCCACCTGATCGCCGGGCATGTCTGAAGATCATTCAACATCCTTTTGGTTTTGGCCGAAAGAGCCACCTCCCATGGAGCTTCTTTAACAAAAGAGCACGTTGCCCCCGGTGTGTCCATCTTCTTAGGAGTATGCGGTTGTGGTGGGCTCATTTTCCACTTCTCAGACAGTGCAAACTTACCTTGTAGGTACTGATCCTCGATCCATCCCTTAAAGACGAAGCAATCTTCGATTGGATGGCTTACCGTTTGGTAGTAAGGGAAATAATTGGGATTATTCGCTTCGCCGGGTTGCGATGGTCGCCTTGGATTCGGCAGATTGATAAGCCTGTTGCGCATCGCCAGCTCGAATAGTCTCTTCGTTTTGTCCCGTGGGAACGAGTAAGAACGCTTCATCTTCTCATTATAATAGCGTCGTCTCTCTTCCAGTTGATCCGCTAGCTTTGGGGCACTGGGCTGCTGTTGGGTGTTCGCAACGAAGATCGCCTTCCCTTTACCCTTTTCGTTCCGCGGCTCCGGCTTCGGAGGAGACGGTCTATGGCCCATCTGATCCATCTGGGCTAGCTTGTCGATTAAAGCCTGAAACGTGGTCGGTTTGAAAAACATCATGAACTGTGAAATAGTTGCATGAGGGTCTAGGGTGCCCACGAACATGCCCACCGCTGGTGCTTCTTCGATGCGCTGTTCGCACTTCGACCATAGATTCCGCCATCGGATCGTGTACTGAACCCACGTCTCGCTCGTCTTCACTCAGGCATTGATCAATGCAGTTATTGGGGTGCGTTCACTAGCACTTGTGAATCGCTGGGTGAACAACAACTCCATTTCTGCGAAAGTTTTGACGGAGTCGTTTGGAAGTTCGGAGTACCACTCAAACGCCGTCTCCGATAAGCTGTCGATGAATTGACGGAGCAAAAGCTTATCATCGCCCCCGGTGTTGCCGCACAGAGCTCTAAACTAGGCGACGTGCTGGTGGGGATTGCATGTCCCCTTGTATACGTGGAATTTTAGGATCGTGTATCCCGGCGGGTACTTTATCTGATCATACCAGCCTGGATACGGTCGCCCAGTTTTGACAACTTGGCCGGCTGCTTCATTTTCCTGGTGAACTCTTATTTGCTGAGCAATATAGTCATCCAGGACAGCTTTAGAGATTGTCTCCTCCTTGGCTGTTGACAGAGCCGGTAGAGGATTCGATGTTTTTCCTCTGTCATTTTCAATTATTACTGGAGGATCTTCGGCTGGGGGATCCGGCTGGATCATCATGCCCACCATGTCATGGAAGAGAAGTGCCATTCGCTTTATGTTAGCTACTTGCTCCGCGGCTTCTTTGTCCTTCTTTTCGAGGACTCTGAGAAGGAAGTCAGCATCAGTTTCTTGTTCGTGACGCTGTTCTGATGATGCCTCCGGGCTTTCTTTTGGCCCGGTGAGTGCGGCCATCGCAGTCAGCATCTCCTAAAGTTTCTGCGGCGGTTGTTCCTGAGCTCTCGTGATGGATCGGGTGAGTGGTCAGTGGTCCGTAGAAGCGCGGCTATCCTCTTTCCCGGATGCCATGTACACGGTATGCACCACCATGCCCCCAGACTTAGGGCGTTTGGGCTCAGTGCCTTTGACATTTGTCATGGGCATGGGGATTTTCTCTGGCCTTCTCCTCTTATAAGCGGTCGAAGTTGAGGGGGACGTTGCAGTGGGCACCCAAGTAGCCGTCGCCTTCCGTGGCTTAACAGGACGGTTTTCTTCCTGTCGGACCTTGAGCTTCTTCTGCCAGCGGGGATAGTCTTGATCAATCTCTGACTCTCGGACTTGTCGCCAGATTTTGTAAGCTTTAGAAGATAGTCATTGAGGGGACTGTTCTGACTTCATTTCTGTGACAGTCTCCACCGGCGGCGAAGATCTTTTTAGTACGGCGGTAGGTGAATTCCTGCGCATCATGTTCAGCAGCTCAAAGTTGTTCCCGATTGGAACAGCAGCATCAACTTCCACCGTTGGAGCTGGTGGAGTTAGCCCAGAGGGGGAGTTGCCCCCTGCCTTCCTTATTTGGCACCAGTGGCGACGTCGAGCGTGTCGAGCCGTTGGTGCTGGTTCAGTGATGGGAATGGCTTTGTCTTGCCCCCTACCCAGGTGAGGGGCTGCTGCTGGCGTTAGCCTGTTGAAGACTGTAAGTCCACGTTGCGACCCCCGGTTCTTACGGGGAGGCGGAAACGGTATAAAAAACGAATTTTTATCGCAAGAGGCAACATGGACTAAACAAGGTCGGGATCGTGTCTAAACTAAAACTAGCAAACTTGCTAAAGAGATTTAGCTACTCGGATGAAGATGGTTATACCTAAACTTGAACTCCTTCTTCTTCAAACTTTTGTAGAGGTTGATGGTTCTCTTCTTGTCGCCTTCTTCCGTCGAAGATGGATCCACCTCGAGGGTTCAACCTTTGGGCTCTTCCTCGAACTTTGAGTGAACTAGGGTTTCCGGCTTGCTAAACCTTGAACCTAGAATGAGTAGAGAGTGTCTAAGGGGTGCTTTTCTTTTTAAAGAGAAGGATTCTCAATACATGAGAAGGGTTCTCTTTTGCTAGAGGAAGAAGAAGATGAAGTGAGGAGAGAGAAGCTAAAATGAGATAATGAGCTCTCTTTTTCTTTCTTGCAACCATAATGCAAAAGAAAAAGAATTATCAAATAATAATAATAATGAAAATGAAAAGGTTGATGGAAAGTTTTAGAATGACCATTATCATTTCAAACATTAAATGGTTTTACAAGAATCAAAAAGCATCTTGCTTTTGTAATGATGATGGTCAAAACTTCAACCATGGTCAACAAGTCAACCATGGTCAACAAGTCAACATAAAAACCAACCATGACACAATTTCATTTTATTATATATTATTAATTGATATAAAACAAATCCATTAGGGTTTGGAAAAAGACGACTGTCAACTGTGCATACGCACCCGTTCCGAAACCCTAATGAAAGTCATCTTCCTCCTCCTAAAATAACTGTGCATACACACCTGCATTCTTGTTCCGAGGAACATGAATACTGAGAGATAAAAGCAACCCCAAAACATATACCGGCATCTGACTCAAACCAGAGCCAGCCAGTAATATCCGTCCGGACTCCAAACGTGCACAAGTGCGCGGATGAGAACGAACCCTGTCGCAAAACCATGCGACCTCTACTCTGTTTTGCCCAGAGGCGAATACCCTCTGTGTGGGACTCTAAAGACTCGACACTACGCTGGCAGTGGGTTTAACCACAGACCGCAAGCGGCACTAGCTGTGCGTAACGGTCCCCAGGTAGATGTCGACAAGAAGGCTGACGAGGTGAAACCCCATCGGAACTCCTACTGAGTCTGAATGTGACAGTCTCCGTACAGTCCGGTCTGTTCGTCTAATACATCGCATGTCGGGCCTAGGGGGCAGTAAAACGTCAGTCCCCTAATAGCGGTACAAGTCGTGCCGGAGTGAAGCCCAAAACACCCTGAGATAACACTGGAACCTACCAGTATATCTCGCTTGCCCTGGCCAAGGACTACTCGTGTAATGGCACTCCTAGACACAGCGCGATGTCAACCCCCAATACCGGGAGAGACGAATCCTGTCTAACCGTCACTGCCTCCAAGTGCTTCGGGACTGCACCCAACCACCACCTGTTTGCACGACTCCTTTGAGCCGTGGTAGGGTAGTGATCAAAGTGCAGTGGGAACACACTTGAGGCGAAGTGCCAGTGTCAAGTCAGCGGACTAAGCTGTACTCATGTCACCTGGGAACTGATAACTGACGATAGGTATAATACCAACCTGTCAGTTCCCGACGAGTCCTGTCCAGTGTACTCGTAACCCAACGAGCACCCGTATACTATCTCCAGTACGACGTACTGATGGCTGTGGGACAGACCATCTCCCACACTGGGATGAGAAGCGCATACGCTAGTCTACTCCGGAGTATCGATGCCCTGTCTCGATAGTCCTGCGACTAGGGGCCTGTATAAGGATGTGCTTATAGATTACCCAGCCCCCACTAGTGTGACTGCCATCACAACGCTGGTAATCAAGCAAAGATCCTAAGGGCTCCACTAATGCGTATAAGTGATATACTAAAATAAACACAAGTACACATTGAAGCAGAAACAAACCAAGTAGCATACTACTATTTTGAGCAAGATTGTTTATACAAGGTGAATATCCCAAGCTTCCATTAAGTAATATACATGCCAGTATGATACAGTAATGGCCTCTAGGGCATATACACTAACAATCTCCCACTTGCACTAAGGCCATGTACTGGCGTATCGAAGACCTATCATCTCGATCAGCCGCTCGAACTGAGTCTGGGGTAGGGCCTTGGTGAATGGATCTGCAGTGTTCTCTTCTGAAGCAACCCTCCGAACCTCGATCTCCTTGCGATCCACGATCTCCCTGATCAGGTGATACCGCCTTAAGATGTGCCTGGATCTCTGATGGGACCTGGGTTCCTTCGCTAAAGCTATAGCCCCGTTGTTGTCGCAATACAGAGGTATTGGGTCAACAATGGACGGAACCACCTGAAGTTCTTTCAAGAACTTCTTCATCCAGACAGCTTCTTTTGCGGCATCAGATGCAGCGATGTATTCCGCTTCCATAGTCGAGTCTGCAACGGTTTCCTGTTTGGAGCTCTTCCAACACACCGCCCCTCCATTGAGGGTAAAGACGAAACCCGACATGGACTTGGAATCATCCTTGTCACTCTGGAAGCTGGAGTCAGCAAAGGCCTCGATCTGGAGGTCTTTTCTGCCATACACCAAGAACATCTCCTTAGTCCTTCTCAGGTACTTGAGAATGTTCTTTACCGCTATCCAGTGTTTCTCCCCAGGGTTTGACTGATACCGGCTTACCACACTCAGTGCATAAGCTACATCCGGTCTGGTACACAACATCGCATACATTATAGAGCCTACCGCAGAAGCGTAGGGTATAATAGACATGTGATCCCTCTCCAAATCAGTCTTGGGAGACATCTCTTTAGAGAGGGTGATCCCGTGACAAGCCGGTAGGTTACCGCGCTTGGAATCTTCCATACCGAATCTCTTCACTATGGTGTCGATGTACCTGGACTGAGAAAGTCCTAAAATCCTCTTGGATCTATCACGATGGATCCGGATCCCCAGGATGTAGGAGGCATCACCCAGGTCTTTTATGGAGAACCTGTGCGACAAGAACCCCTTGACAGATTGTAGCATAGGAATGTCATTTCCTATTAAGAGAATGTCATCCACGTACAAAACGAGGAATACTACAGTTCTCGCTACAAATCTACTATAGATGCATGGTTCATCTGGATTTTTGATAAAGCCAAATTCCTTGACCGTCTCATCAAAACAGATGTTCCAACTCCGCGATGCCTGCTTTAGTCCATAGATGGACTTAAGCAACTTGCACACCTTTCCGCTGCTCCCACTCTGAATGAAACCCTCTGGCTGATCCATATAGACACACTCCTCTAAATTTCCATTTAGAAAAGCGGTCTTTACGTCCATCTGCCAAATCTCATAATCGTGGAAGGCAGCAATGGCAAGAAGGATCCGAATGGATTTCAGCATAGCCACTGGAGAAAAGGTTTCGTCATAGTCCAAGCCAGGTCTTTGACGGAAACCCTTTGCTACAAGTCTAGCTTTATAGGTCTCAACCTGTCCATCTACACCAATCTTCCTTTTGAAGATCCACTTGCATCCTACGGGTTTTATCCCGTCTGGAGCAATGTCCAACGTCCATACTTTGTTGGTGTACATGGACTCCATTTCGGTCCGCATTGCATCCAGCCATTTTATCGAGTCAACGCTCTGAACGGCCTGCTGGAAGCTAGTAGGCTCATCATAATCTATGATGCAATCCTCTCTATCCCCGTCTATGAGAAAACCGTAGTATCTCTCGGGCGGATGAGACTGCCTACTACTCCTGCGGAGCGGCATAGGAATGTCCTGTTCATTTGAACCCTCCGGTTCCACTAAGCTTTCAGTAATAGTCTGTAGTTCTGGAATTTCTTCCAGTTCTACTGCGCTCCCACTTATTTCTTTTTCTAAGAACTGGTGTTCTAGAAAGTGGGCATGACGAGAAACAAGAACTTTTTGTTCCTCTGCGTAATAGAAAAGATACCCCTTGGAGTTCTTTGGGTATCCCACAAACTTACACAGTACTGAGCGCGCCTCGAGCTTGTCCGCATGCTGCTTTTTGACAAAAGCTGGACTTCCCTAAGTCTTAATGTGACTGAGATGGGGCCTCTTCCCACACCACATCTCATACGGTGTAGTAGGCACAGTCTTAGTAGGAACTCGGTTCAAAAGGTATGCAGCTGATTCTAGCGCATACCCCCAGAAGGATCACGGTAACTCAGCGTTACTCATCATGGACCGTACCATATCCAATAGGGTTCGGTTCCGTCTCTCCGATACACCGTTGTGTTGCGGAGTGTATGGAGGAGTGAGCTGAGAGAGAATTCCGTTCTCTTTTAAATAATTCAGGAACTCGGCACTTAAGTATTCTCCACCTTGATCCGATCTTAGAATCTTGATACTTTTGCCGGTCTGTTTCTCTGCTTCATTCTTATATTCCTGGAACTTTTCAAAAGCCTCGGACTTATGTTTCATTAAGAAGACATAACCGTACCTTGAAAAATCATCCGTAAAAGTAATGAAGTAAGAGTAACCGCTTCGCGCATGTGTAGACATTGGACCGCACACGTTGCTGTGTACGAGTCCCAAGAGCTCGCTCGCTCTTACTCCGTGTCCAGTGAACGGAGTCTTTGTCATCTTTCCCATGAGACAAGATTCACAAGTGGCATAAGACTGATACTCGAACGGATCCAAGTATCCTTCTTTATGTAACTTAGTCAACCGTGTCTTATTGATGTGACCTAGTCTACAATGCCATAAGAAAGCCTGATTGATATCAGGAGACTTTCTTTTGTGTGTATCTTGGACATTGAAAATCTGTGGTTGGTTTAACACGTATATTCCATTGCTCAGTGTACCTGACCCAATCAGAACTTGATTAAGGTGAATGTTTACAACATTACTTACAAACGCAAATTCATAACCTTCTTTAGAAACCAAAGATACAGAAATGATATTACAAGTTGCGTTGGGTACAAAAAAGAAATTACGCAAAACCAAAACATGCCCATCTGACATTCCCAGGTGATAGTCCCCCACGGCTTTAGCATCCATGCTAGCTCCGTTCGCAACTCTGAGGGTCATGTCACCTGCCTTCAAAACCCTACGGTTTCTCAACGCCTGCAAAGAATTACAGATATGAGATCCTGATCCGGTATCCAATACCCAGGAAGTAGAGTTTATAGAAAGACAGTTTTCAATAACATACACACCTGAAGCTGAAGCCGCAACCTGCTTCAGTTCCTGTGTCTTGGCCATCCAAGCCCTGCAATATTTCTTCCAGTGTCCACTCTTATGACAATAGAAGCATTCTTCCTTTCCTATAAGCTTCCCCGCAATCTTTGTTGCCTTTTCCTTTCCCTTCGTACCCACTTTACTAACACCGCCTCTTGGTTTGGCGGGGGCTTTCTTCCTCTTTCCCTTGGCTTTCGCCTTGGACTTAGAGGAAGAAGATCCTCCTACAAACAAAGCGGGTGTTTCCCTACCTTTCTGTAGGGTGCCTCTGCGCTCCTCAGCAAGTTGAGGAGTTCTGAAAGTTCAACTTCCTTTTCTTGTAAGTTGAAGTTCAGTATAAACTGGGCGTAAGTGGATGGAAGGGACTGGAGAATTAAATCCGTATAGAGTTCACTTTCCAACGTGGTCCCAAGTTCCGCGAGCTTCTCAATGTAGCCAATCATCTTAAGCACGTGGTCCGCTACCGATGATCCGACGGCCAACCTTGCCGAAAATAACTTCTTCGACAATTCGTATCTTGCGATACGAGACTGCTCTCCATACAGTTCTTTTGTATGAAGAAATATGGATTCCAAATCCATATTCTCGTGCCTCCTCTGGTGTTCGTTGTCCATAGAGGCAAGCATGAGGCATTTGGCCTTCGCGCAATCAATCTCCCAAGTCTTACGGATTTCCTTATCCGCGACGCTGGAGGTGGGACCTGGGACGGGGGGAGCTTTGGTGGTAAGAAGATACCCCAGCTTGTCGTAAGTGAATTCCATTTTGACATTCCTGAGCCAATCTTTGTAGTTTGGCCCTGTCAGTTTGTTTTTATCTAGAAGTAACTTAAGTCCAGTCATGTTGAATGGTCGCTGCAATTAGGAGAGAGAGAAGAAACACTTTAGCACGATGCTCTTGCAAGTTTAGAATGGTTTTTAGTTTTTCTAAACAGGATGGCTCCCACTGTCTCTCGAATCCCTCCTCAAAGAATTAGTCGGGATCAATCCCACCGCACAATATTTGCTTAACCGTTCAGCCAGGCCAGTGTCGGTACTTCGAGGGAGGTTTTCCAACGCTTTCACGAAGTTCCTTAATTAAATAACCTCTTTTCCCTGGGGGCGTAGCCCCGCTAACACCTTTCTAGGCACCTACTAGGTTTATAGCATTGATCGTTTAGTGAGAAATTTCCTGAGGAGTAGCATATACTCACAGTAGGATCGGGATCCAAATATTATCGTGTGACGAAACTGAAGGAATCCTACCAGAATCACCACACTCCAAATGGTATGCAAATCTAGCAAGTTTCAGTACTTATGAAACTCCCGATGTGGATTTTTGCCCCATGCTCTTATGACCTTGACTTTGGCCAAAATATCATAAGTCACATGTCAAGTTCTGCCCGTCACTATCCAGGTTAATTTGGATCCATCCGTACCTACCCTTGACTTTGGCCAAAATGGCAGCACGACTGTCCCAAACCAACGCATCTATCTATGCTACACATGAACACCCAATAGCTACCAATCACTATGCTTTGACTTTGGCCAAAATACATAGCTTGAATACCATTGCCTATTCATGCGAAACGACGGAGGGCTACGAATGGTTTTGGTAAAACCGTGAACGTAGTGAACTTGATATAATCGATGGAACGAGATAGCTTTTAGAAGGGAGTGGCTCATGCTCCGCATTTAAAAGTTAATTTTGAAAAGAACCGAGTGGTTTTTCGAAAGTGTTCCAACGACTTTAACTTGGTTTATTATCTTGCATTAGTTCTTTTAATGCGTGATATTCTTGCATTAGTACTTTTAATGCGTCCCATCATTTAATTCCTACCATTGCAGAAAACAACCAAAATATGACGTACGCTTATGCCATTCGCATTCGCCACGGGGTCCCGTCATCACCCGTTAGGTTACTTAACTAACGACAGAGCGGGGGCTGGGCTAGCGCGGCTGTAAAACATAAGCAACGCCTAAATAGAAAGCAATGATAGACATTACAGATCACAGATGAATACATTGGATATACTAGCAATCCGCAATCCTTTCGAGCCTGGAACGAAAAGCGGATAACACGGTCGTGGTGAATAGCCAAATACCCCACCCAAGACCCCTACGGGTGCGGCAAACTACCCGCCAAGTACTCGGCAGTTTGTGCACCCCCTCCATGGGTCTATCCTAGGAGCAAAAACAGTAAAAAGAATTATACAATGACGGCTACAACCCCGACCCGGTTGTGCGGCCAAACAAATAATAATTATTACATCAATTTACATTTACAATGAATGAAAGAAAAAACAAGAGCTCATCTCACATCCACCCCGGCTATTCACCCGCGACAGTCCAACACATTCATATACACATTCCAATATCAAACACAGATCATGTATAACCCCGACCAATCGTCTTATAGCGATTAGCCGACGTTCAATACATGCAAGCATCACAGATATAACCATCATAGTCAAAGTGCAGTGAAGTTCGGAAAAAATACGGAATTATAGGACCCCAAAAGTAAATTTCAGTTCTGGAAAATCTGGGCACATATAATATATTTTAAAAATCCCAAAACCAACACAGACACACACTGCACGAAAAACGATGCACAGAAGACGACAAACGGCGGCGGTTCCGCGGCACATGCCTACCTCGTGCCGCGGAAGCGCGGCGGTTTGACTGAATTAGGGCATCGTTTTTCTTGGGTGTTCACACAAAACCCTGAGCCGAATTTACAAGTATAAAGTTTTTCATTTAGAGCAGAAAAAAATTCAACAGAAACTTAGGGTTTTTGTTTTTCCGGTTTTGTGATTTTTTCGGTTCCGAACTTTGTTACACTTCACTACCAAGCTAGTTTAAGTTTAGTTAGGCTCTGATACCACTGTAAGTCCACGTTGCGACACCCGGTTCTTACGGGGAGGCGGAAACGGTATAAAAAACGAATTTTTATCGCAAGAGGCAACATGGACTAAACAAGGTCGGGATCGTGTCTAAACTAAAACTAGCAAACTTGCTAAAGAGATTTAGCTACTCGGATGAAGATGGTTATACCTAAACTTGAACTCCTTCTTCTTCAAACTTTTGTAGAGGTTGATGGTTCTCTTCTTGTCGCCTTCTTCCGTCGAAGATGGATCCACCTCGAGGGTTCAACCTTTGGGCTCTTCCTCGAACTTTGAGTGAACTAGGGTTTCCGGCTTGCTAAACCTTGAACCTAGAATGAGTAGAGAGTGTCTAAGGGGTGCTTTTCTTTTTAAAGAGAAGGATTCTCAATACATGAGAAGGGTTCTCTTTTGCTAGAGGAAGAAGAAGATAAAGTGAGGAGAGAGAAGCTAAAATGAGATAATGAGCTCTCTTTTTCTTTCTTGCAACCATAATGCAAAAGAAAAAGAATTATCAAATAATAATAATAATGAAAATGAAAAGGTTGATGGAAAGTTTTAGAATGACCATTATCATTTCAAACATTAAATGGTTTTGCAAGAATCAAAAAGCATCTTGCTTTTGTAATGATGATGGTCAAAACTTCAACCATGGTCAACAAGTCAACCATGGTCAACAAGTCAACATAAAAACCAACCATGACACAATTTCATTTTATTATATATTATTAATTGATATAAAACAAATCCATTAGGGTTTGGAAAAAGACGACTGTCAACTGTGCATACGCACCCGTTCCGAAACCCTAATGAAAGTCATCTTCCTCCTCCTCAAATAACTGTGCATACACACCTGCATTCTTGTTCCGAGGAACATGAATACTGAGAGATAAAAGCAACCCCAAAACATATACCGGCATCTGACTCAAACCAGAGCCAGCCAGTAATATCCGTCCGGACTCCAAACGTGCACAAGTGCGCGGATGAGAACGAACCCTGTCGCAAAACCATGCGACCTCTACTCTGTTTTGCCCAGAGGCGAATACCCTCTGTGTGGGACTCTAAAGACTCGACACTACGCTGGCAGTGGGTTTAACCACAGACCGCAAGCGGCACTAGCTGTGCGTAACGGTCCCCAGGTAGATGTCGACAAGAAGGCTGACGAGGTGAAACCCCATCGGAACTCCTACTGAGTCTGAAAGTGACAGTCTCCGTACAGTCCGGTCTGTTCGTCTAATACATCGCATGTCGGGCCTAGGGGGCGGTAAAACGTCAGTCCCCTAATAGCGGTACAAGTTGTGCCGGAGTGAAGCCCAAAACACCCTGAGATAACACTGGAACCTACCAGTATATCTCGCTTGCCCTGGCCAGGGACTACTCGTCTAATGGCACTCCTAGACACAGCGCGATGTCAACCCCCAATACCGGGAGAGACGAATCCTGTCTAACCGTCACTGCCTCCAAGTGCTTCGGGACTGCACCCAACCACCACCTGTTTGCACGACTCCTTTGAGCCGTGGTAGGGTAGTGATCAAAGTGCAGTAGGAACACACTTGAGGCGAAGTGCCAGTGTCAAGTCAGCGGACTAAGCTGTACTCATGTCACCTGGGAACTGATAACTGACGATAGGTATAATACCAACCTGTCAGTTCCCGACGAGTCCTGTCCAGTGTACTCGTAACCCAACGAGCACCCGTATACTATCTCCAGTACGACGTACTGATGGCTGTGGGACAGACCATCTCCCACACTGGGATGAGAAGCGCATACGCTAGTCTACTCCGGAGTATCGATGCCCTGTCTCGATAGTCCTGCGACTAGGGGCCTGTATAAGGATGTGCTTATAGATTACCCAGCCCCCACTAGTGTGACTGTCATCACAACGCTGGTAATCAAGCAAAGATCCTAAGGGCTCCACTAATGCGTATAAGTGATATACTAAAATAAACACAAGTACACATTGAAGCAGAAACAAACCAAGTAGCATACTACTATTTTGAGCAAGATTGTTTATACAAGGTGAATATCCCAAGCTTCCATTAAGTAATATACATGCCAGTATGATACAGTAATGGCCTCTAGGGCATATACACTAACAAAGACTGATGTCCGTCGAGGCGCAATATTCAATCGATCGAAAACTGACTTCTGAGCGGGGACAGGAACCGTAGTGGAAACCGGAACAGCCGGTCTTGTAAAAATTGACCCTTTGGTTGGAGAAGCCGCCTTGATGACTTCGGGAGCAGGGTTGGTCACTCTTTTCGGAATAACCTTTTCTTGAGGTGCAGGCTTCATCATGGGCCCACCTGAACTTTGGCCCAATCTGGAGAAGACCGAGGCGCTGGCGCTGGACGACCCGTTGAGAGGGGCCGCAGTAGCTGTAAGCCGATCAAAGACCGACTTCTTGGGAGCTTCCGGTGTTGGCACAGGAGCGGTGAAGCTCGTTGGCGGGAGCATGGTCCCGAAAAACAATCCTGTGGTGGCTTGAGTGACCTGTTCCACCGGCATTGTGAATAGGGAGGCTGCTTGAGGCCTATAGGCTACGCCTCCGGATGAGGCGGAGCGCGAGTTGCAGCTGCGGTTGGAGCACTTTGCGCAAGTAGATGCCATTGCTGTTTCGCTTTCTGCACCAAGCAAACGCCAAATCTTAGTACCTCGAAACCCAAGGGCAACCATTAGCAAACCGCGATTGGTTCGCGAACACGACACACGAAATGTGGAGTGGAAAGAGGAAAAGGTCCCACCGGGCGTGCCAGAATCTGTTCCCCTCCGAACATAGAGACGCGACCGCGCAGGTCCGTCTTGCCTGAAATTCGGGGTAGATGCTAATTGGTGCTATCCGTCCACCTCTCCGAAGATGCCAAGTTGATTTATGGCACCGTATATCGAAGGTTCAGATGGATGCGCCGATGTAGCAAACTTCGTCAGATTCCCCCTCGTTTGAGGGGTTTTGATTGTGAGGACGCTCTTCCCTGCAGACGCAAGCCCCTGCAGTTAATTACGCTACCGCATCGCGGTAACCACTTTCTCCTTCTCCATATGGTCACTTCGTGTCGTGGATGTTTGTTTTGTGTTTGGTTGCCCGTGGATTGCATACGGAGACTAAGTTATGTTGTCGCCCGTAGGGCGTGGACTAGTCCAAATCCGTATCTTTCTTAGATTTGGATTTGGGGGTTGGGTTTAAGGATGCGTTAGCCTCGTTTGAGACTAAGATCAACTTATACGTTTGTTAAGGATACGTTAGTCTGATTTTAGACTAAGATCAACTTAACGGGATCGTTTAGATCCAACAAAAGAGCAATTGAGACTCTATTGTTTAGTTTAGTGACATTGCGGTCGATTAGTTTAAGGTCATTGCGGTCCATTGTTAGTTTAAGGACATCTCGGTCCAGTGTTAGTTTAAAGACATCACGGTCGAGGTTAAGGACATCATAGTCTGTGTGTTTAAGGACCCCACAGTCCGTTGTTAGTTTTAAGACATTACGGTCAAGGTTAAGGATATCATATTCCGTGAGTTTAAGGACCTCACAGTCCAATGTTAGTTTAAAGACATCGCGGTCAAGGTTAAGGACATCATAGTCCATGGGTTTAAGGACCCCACAGTCCGATGTTAGTTTTAAGACATCACGGTCGAGGTTAAGGACATCATAGTCCATGAGTTTAAGGACCCCACAGTCCAGTTTAAACACGTCATAGTCTGTGAAATGTGTGGTTGTCGGGACCCGTCACCTCTTTGAAGACCTTTTGGAATTACAACGACGAATATCAAAGGAGTGAAGAGATGTACCCTTGAACCAAGGTGAGTTGGTTGAAAGAGCAGATGTGCTCAATTCAAAATAAGTTGAGGACTTATGGCCAGAATTGGGCTACGTCCAATTAAAATGTTTTAACATTTTATTTTTGTTCTGGCTATTAAGCCTTTATTTGGGCTCAGCCCTTTTAATAATGCTAGGCAATGGGCTCTGACATTTTTGTCTTGTATTGAATGCATAGCATTTATCAGAAGTAAAGTTTGTTCTGACAGAGCGCCACGTGGCGCGCCAGGTGCGTTGCGCCAGTCAAAGAGCGCATTGCGCTTCTGTCGGGTAGCGCACACGAAGAGGACACGTATCGCGCTTAGCGCTAGTTTGTTAGCGTATTGTACTTTTAATTTATGAGCGCATTGCGCTAGTCTGTTGGCGCACCAGTGAGTGACACGTGGCGTGCTTGGCGCTAAGCGCCAGCTCATGAGCGCAGTGCTCTGTTTTAGAAGCGCAAAGCGCAGATTGTGTCTCTGGTTGACACGTGGCAAGTTTTGGCCCTGAGCGCCGGTCCAATGAGCGCAAGGGCGCAACTCATGAGTGCAAGGCACTTTTCAATAGCGCAAAGCGCATTTGATCAATTTTAAGATCAAAGAACAAATTTATGTTCTTCAAAGGAGGCTTTTTTCCTCAAGATCCAAGAACAAAAGTTCTTGTTTTTTATAAAAGGCTCTGCCTTTATAGATCAAAAGATCTGTGAATGAAGTAAAATACTTCTTTTAGTCTTTTTATGATTAGATCGTTTTGATCTTTTCTTTCTTTTTTATTAAAGACCTTGGTCTTTTTCTTCGATCTCTGATCATTTTAGAAGATGGTTCTTCTTTTTACGAGATGGTTTCATCTCTATTATTCAAGAACATAGTTCTTTACCTTGAAGATGAAGAAAAATCTTCTTTTTTCTTAGAGTTTTCTCTTCTTTTGCAGAGGGTTTTTCTCTCTCTTTTTCTGTCTTCTGTATCTCTCTATTCTCTCTATATATTCTGTCTTCTGTATCTCTCTATTCTCTCTCTATATTCTGTCTCTCTTAGACTTGAAGTCTAGGGTCCTTTATATAGGGCCAAATGATTTGTTAAATCAGTTTTAAGAGATCTTTCTCTGATTGATTTTGGAATATTTCCCACCGTTGGATCTTTGATCCTAAGACTTCTGTTTTACAGAAGATAATCTTCTTGTTTTAATAAGATTGAAAAATCTTTGCATAACAGAACTTTAGTTTTAATTAATTAATAATTTATTATTAGTAGATCTTTTGATCTGACGGTGGGGGAATTTTTAATTCCAGCGCTGGCGCACCTTACGCTAGCGCACCTACGTTTGACACGTGGCGCGCAGCGCAACTGCGCTAGCGCATCCGTGTTTGACACGTGGCGCGCAGCGCAAAGCGCTTGCACGCACCTGTGTTTGACACGTGGCGCGCAGCGCTGAGTGCTGGATCTGAAGCGTTGCTTCAATTTAAATTTTGAATTTTAAAGCAGAGCTTTGCTCTGATTGGGGTGCGCTCCCTAGGGCGCAGCATTCCTGGCGTTGGCGTGTCTGCTTTTGACACGTGGCGTGCAGCGAGCAGGATCTGAAGCGTTGCTTCAATTTTTGAATTTTGAAATTCAAAACAGAGCTTTGCTCTGATTAGGGAAACAAAGGTTACGTTCTTCTAGAGGGTCCACAGATATGCTTGCATGTTTTTCCGAAAGTTTCAAACTCGAGAAAAATTCAACACTTGAAAATTTTTCGTCCTGAAAAAATGAGTTATTGATATACGTTCGAATCTTTTGACACGTTCTTAATTACCCGAAAAACTAAACGATGTTAAACTTTCCGATCGAATCAACGAATTCAAAAGATCTTCAGAAAACTCAACACTTGAATAATATTAAAAATTCCCAGAAGCATTATGTAATACCTACAGATTAACCCCAGAAATATCTATCACTGACACCCAAGTACTGCCGCGGAACCGCCGCCAAAAGCATGGTAAGGCCGCGGTTCCACGGTGACTTAAGGGCTACAGTGACTCGTATTTCACAGTAATCCATACAATTACCTGCTTGATTTTTTGAGTATTTTTAATGTTGAAAAGCCACCTTTTTAAAAAAATTCCAGAGAGGGGGTCAAAATTGACATTTCGGGATTCGATCGGACTTTTAACTTCGTATACACGTCGCCTAATGCTCTAGCTAAGCACTGATACCACTGTAGGGTTACTAGGCACTGTTACAAGGGTCTATAAGGCATCAATCATGCCCGATTTAAAATTTAGAAGTGCCGAACAACCTAAAGCGAGGATCTTTGCTAGATAATTAGGGTTAACAAAGCATGTAAACAACTTTACATCTAAGAGAAAGGGATTACAACCTTTGTAGTCCATTTCTTCGCTTCATAAGCTCCGAGTAGTAGTACCTTCGCCGCGATCCATGAACTTCCGGACTCTAGAGAGGCTCCACAAGCCGAACTATCCATGCTTGCTTGAAGTCTTCCTTTTCGAAGATGATCTACCTTGAAGAATCTTTAACTCAAGCGCTCACTTCTCTAATCAAGTATTAGAGAAGTGAACACCCTAATCTAAGTAGCTAGAATAGATGAGGATGATGAAGTAGGAATTTAGCTCTCTTTTATTTTCTATTTCTCACCATTTTTCATCACAAACCTAAAAGCTAGAAGCTTTTCAAGGTGGAAGAAGAAGATCAAGTCTTTTGTGATGAATAATGAATTATTCTTATCATTACAATTGCAATCCATGGTTAAGTAAAGAAAGGCTTAACCATTGTAGAGATTTAACTAGGGTAAAAGGGTTTGGGTTGGGTTAGGAAATATCTCCACAAATATCAACAAAATATCTTTGCTTAAAACAAAACATAAAGCTTCTAGAAGCTTCATGAAAATGCTAACCCAAATCAAACCCTAACCATGTTTAATCTCCACAAATCATGTTGCATTTGTAATCATAACTTTTTACAATATTATATATCACATATATAATATATTTTTGTAACAAAAGAAAATAATACAATTAACATATATCGCATATATATCAATGTATTAACCGGTGAGAAAATGAATCAATAAAGCGAGCTAATATTAGTTAATGTAATGTAATATATCATATATATAATTATACATTAAATTATCGAATCAACACTTGATCCGACAATCCAGCTATATCGCATATAAGCGACTAATATATCATGTACCGATCGAATCAACACTTGATCCGATGACCCGGCTATATCACATATACCCGGCCGATATCATATATCGCGAGAATAGAATACGGTATCTCATATTGTATTATTCTCGGTCTCGCACATATCTCATATGTGCTCCTACTCCGTTTTGCCTGAGCCAGGAAACCTCAGTGTAGGACTCTAAAGAATCGTCAATACGTCGGCAGTAGGTGATGATCATATCAAACACCCACAAGCTGCAAGCGGTCAGCTAAACGTAACAGCCACCCAGGTATTGAGCGATCAGAAGATCAACAAGCAAGCCTGTACATTCTCCTGTAAATCCAATCAGTAACACTACCGTACAGTCCGATATCTTCGTCTGATATGTTGCATATCTAGTCTAGGGGTTGTAAACGTCAGACCCCAGTAACCGATAAGTCGTGTCGATATGAGGCTCATAACAGGTCGAGAACCTTTTGATAAACTTACCAGTAGTACTCTATATCCGCCCTGGCCAGGGACTTCCAGTTATAGCCAATCAAACACGGCACAACATCAACTCCCTACACTGGGAGAGACGAAACCCCTCCTATCGCTCATTGCCGCCATGTGATTCGGGACTGTAACCAAAAGCCACCGTTTTGCACGCCCTCTTGGACGTGGTAAGGTAGAAATCAAAGCACAGTGGGAACCACACAAGACTCTATGACGATCTCGGGTCTACAGACTAACCTGTACCAGTGTCACCAGAGAACTGCCATCTGACATGAGGTATAATACCATCTGGGAGTTCTTGGCGAGTCCATCCAGTGTACTCAGTCTCCACTGAGCACCCGTACACCATCTTTGATGTCAAACAACGATGGATATGGGATCATCCATCGCCCATCATATGGGTCAAGATGCGTATACGCTAGTCTACTCTGGTGTATCGATGCCCTGTCTCGACACACCCTCGACTAGGAACAGTTATAGGATGTACTCGTTGACTACCCTGGCCCCACTAGTATGATCTTATTGTTAGTGTATATGCCCTAGAGGCCATTACTGTATCATACTAGCTTGTATATTACTTAATGGAAGCTTGGGATATTCACAGTTGTAAATACAATCTTGCTCAAAATGGTAGTATGCTACTTGGTTTGTTTCTACTTCAATATGTGCATGTGTTTCTTTTAGCATATCGCTTATACATATTAGTAGAGCCCTTAGGATCTTTGCTTGATTACCAGCGTTGTGATGGCAGTCACACTCGTGGGGGCTGGGTAATCTATAAGCACATCCTTATACAGGTCCCTAGTCGCAGGACTATCGGGACAGGGCATCGATACTCCGGAGTAGACTAGCGTATGCGCTTCTCATCCCAGCAGGGGAGATGGTCTGTCCCACAGCCATCAGTACGTCGTACTGGAGATAGTATGCGGGTGCTCGTTGGGTTACGAGTACACTGGACAGGACTCGTCGGGAACTGTTGGTTGGTACTATACCTATCGTCAGTTATCGGTTTCCAGGTGACATGAGTACAGCTTAGTCCGCTGACTTGACACTGTCACTTCGCCTCGAGTGTGTTCCCACTGTACTTTGATTACTACCCTACCACGGCTCAAAGGAGTCGTGCAAACAGGTAGTTTTTGGGTGCAGTCCCGAAGCACTTGGAGGAAGTGACGGTTAGACAGGATTCGTCTCTCCCGGTATTGGGGGTTGACATCGCGCTGTGTCTAGGAGAGCCATTACACGAGTAGTCCCTGGCCATGGCAAGCGAGATATACTGGTAGGTTTCCAGTGCTATCTCAGAGTGTTTTGGGCTTCACTCCGACACGACTTGTACCGCTATTAGGGGACTGACGTTTACCGCCCCCTAGGCCCACCATGCGATGTATCAGACGAACAGACCGGACTGTACAGAGATTGTCACATTCAAGCTCAGTAGGAGTTCAGATGGGTTTCACCTCGTCCGTCTTCTTGTCGACATCTATCTGGGGACCGTTACGCACAGCTAGTGCCGCTTGCGGTCTGTGGTTAAACCCACTGCCAGCGTAGTGTCGAGTCTTTAGAGTCCCATACAGAAAACTATTCGCCTTTAGGCAAAAGAGTAGAGGTCGCATGGTTTTGCGATAGGTCGCATTAATTTGCGACAGGGTTCGGTCACATCCATGCACTTGTGCACGTTTGGTGTCCGGACAGTTGACACTAGCGGGCTTTGGTTTAAGCCAGATCCTAGTGTACATTTTGGGATTGGTTTTATCTCGTATGTATCCGTGTTTCTCGGAACACGGATGCAGGTGTGTATGCACAGTTGACAGAGTGACAGAGGCAGAAGATTCTCATTGGGGTTGTTGACTGTTGACTGTTGACCATTGACTTTTTGCTAAACCCTAATGAGAATAAGAAATATGATTAGCAATAATATTAATTAAGTATTATAGTGACATGGTTGTTGAGGGGTTGACTTTGTTGACTTGTTGACTTTGTTGACCGGTTGACTAGGTTGGACTAGTTGACCATCATCATTACAATGGTTGTCATCTTTCATGCAAAGACTTTTGCTTGCTTGTTGTGGTTTGCAAAATGAGTGCATGAAAATGATATTGCCTTTGATATGATATGAACCATCACATAATACTTGATTATCATTATGGCTCATGATGCTTTTGGATTATGAGAGGTTGGATGAGAAAAGTGGGACTCACTTTTGATTTGGCTTTCTCTCTCTTGAGCTCTCTCATTCTCAAGCTCTCCCTCTTGCTCTCTCTACCTCAAGGCAAACCATTCTGATGTGTTGAGACTCATTGCCTTAGAGATAAAAAGATAACAAAACATTCCTCTACTCATTCTAGTTCACAAGGCCTAGCAAGCCAAGTGATCTAGTTTCTTCAAAGTTCGAAGAAGAAGCCAAAGGTAGAAGCTTTCGGGTGGATCCATCTTCGGCGCAAGGAGACGACGAGGTGAGGTCGATCCGTACACCGGGAGGAGTCGAAGACGAAGGAGTTCAAGAAAGGTATAGCCCCCTAACCGAGTAGGTAAACTCTTGTTAGGTTGTTAGTTAGTAGTTTAACAAAGATCCGAATTGGTAGTCCATGTTACCACCCTCTTGAAAATCGTTTTTCACCACTTCCGCAACCCCGTAAGAACCGGGGAAGGGTAGCATGGACTTACAGTGGTATCAGAGCCTAGTTAAACACTATCTAACATGTTAGCAATGTAAGTAGAAGTTCGATCGGAGAAAAAGTCGCGAAATACACCCGGAACTCAAACTTTCTGTCGATTTTCAAAGTGCTCTAAAAATTATTTGAGATATACCAAAAATCGACTCAGGGTTTTTAGAAGAAACTGCAAAAAATTGGCCCACTGAATTGATCAACGCGCCGCGGATCCGCGACCGAGTTGACTCGGCCGTGGGGTTTTAATTTTGCAGTTTGTTCATAGGGGTATTTTGGGATTTTTGGAGCATGTCTTTTCAGCCCAGATTTTCCAGAAAGAAAATTTTGTTTTTGGGGCTTGAAAATCCTTATTTTTGTCGAACTTCTAAAGACTAAGGCTAACGGGTTTATATCTGTGATGTGATATATGTATTGAACGTCCGCTAATCGCTATACGTCGATTAGTGGGAGCTATACATATCTGTGATCTGTAATGTTGATGGTATATGTATATGAATTCATTGGATTGTCGCGGATGAATAGCTGGGGGGTTGTGAGATGAGAGTTTTCTTTTATCTTTCAATTCATGTAATATGTAAATTGATATAATATTATTTTTTGGCCGCACAACCGGGTCGGGGTTGTAGCCGTCATTGTATAATTTCTTTTTACTGTTTTTGCTCCTAGGATAGACCAAAGGTGAGGTGCATAAACTACCGGGTATCTCGAAGTGCCGAGTGGCCTACTCACGTCGTTGAGGGAGGTTGCTCCACTTCGGATATTTGGCGGGTAGTTTGCCGCACCCGTAGGGGTCTAGGGTGGGGTTTTGGCTATTCATCGCGACCGTGTAATCCGCTTTTCGTTACAGGCTCGTACGAATTGCGGATTCCTAGTATATCCAATGTATTCATCTGTGATCTGAAATGGCTATCATTGCAATATATCTAAGTATGATATTATTTAGGCGTTGCTTATGTTTTGCGGCCGCGCTAGCCCAGCCCCCGCTCTGTCGTTAGTTAAGTAACCTAACGGGTAATGACGGGGCCCCGTGGCGAATGCGAATGGCATAAGCGTACGTCATATTTTGGTTGTTTTCTGCAATGGTAGGATTAAATGATGGGACGCATTAAAAGAACTAATGCAAGAAAAATACGCATTAAAAGAACTAATGCAAGAAAAATAAACTATGTAAAAGTCGTTGGAACACTTTCAAAAACCCACTCGGTTTCTTTTCAAAAATAACTTTTAAATGCGGAGCTTAAGCCACTCCTTTTAAAAGCTATCAAGGTTCCTTCGATTATATCAAGTTCACTGCGTTCAAGGTTTCGCCAAAACCATTCGTAGCCCTCCGTCGTTTCATATGAATGTTCAATAGTATTCAAGCTATGTTTGTTGACCTTCGTCAAGGCATAGTGATTGGTAGCTGTTGGGTGTTCGTATGTAGCATAAATAGATGCGTTGGTTTGGGACAGTCGTATTACCTTGTTGACCTTCGTCAAGGGTATATACAGGTGGGTTCAAATTAACCTGGACAATGATGGGTAGAACTTGACATGTGACTTATGATTTGTTGACCTTCGTCATGGTCATAAGAGCATGGGGCAAAAATCCACATCGGGAGTTTCAAAAGAACTGAAACTTGCTAGCGTTGCATACCATTTGGAGTGTGATGATTCTGGTAGGATTCCTTCAGTTTATCACACGATGATATTTGGATCCCGATCCTACTGTGAGTATATGCTACTCCTCCGGAACTTTCTCACTTAACGATCAATGCTATAAACCAAGTAGGTGCCTAGAAAGGTGTTAGCGGGGCTACGCCCACAGGGAAAAAAGGTTATTCAATTAAGGAACTTCGTGAAAGCGTTGGAAAACCTCCCTCGAAGTACCGACACCAGCCTGGCTGAACGGTTAAGCAAGTATTGTACGGTGAGATTGATCCCGACTAATTCTTCCTTTATGGTTTGAGGAGGGATTCGAGAGACAGTGGGAGCCATCCTGTTTAGATAAATTAAAAACCAATCTAAACTTGCAAGAAGCATCATGCTGAGTGTTCTCTTCTCTCTCTCTTAATTGCAGCGACCCAGTGACCAGACATAGGTTACATCTAGATAATAAAATGACTGAATCTGACTGTTTTGACTGGCAAAGGTCTGTCCAGATGTCCATTGCCCATGACAAGCTGGGACACCTCTTAACTAATCAAACCCCTACCGTCTCAGGTCCAGTTTCCCCTGTCACGGATATTTACATCCGTAGGACATCGGAAAAAGACTGTGCGAAAGCCAAGTGCCTCGTGTTAGCCCCAGTTAATGGTGCAAACTAGAGGTAGCACGAGAAGATGGACTCAGTTTCTATCTTCCTCCATAACAAAGATTTATATGGAGAGCAATCTCGTATCGCAAGATATGAGACCTCGAACGAATTGCTTCAAGCGAGGTTGGCTGTCGGGTCATCTGTAAGGGGCAACGTCCTTACAGAGACCAGCTATTTTGAGCTCACGGACCTGGAGACCACGTTGGAGAATGGGTCAAGTACTGACTTAATTCTACAGTCCCTGTGTCACGACCCAAAAGAGCACGTGACTGGCCCTTGAACCATATGAAGCCTATAGGACTCCATCTGATCCAAGTAAGCCAAAAGCCCAGAAATCTAAAACCATTTTTAAGAATAAGTAACGAAACTGGTTTTAAGAGGTAAAGAAAACATGTTTGAAAATCAAGTTTTTAAATAACTAAGCCGAATATGAATTTTTAAAATGTGTAATTTTTTTCCTAAAAATTTCGGCAGAGTTTCTTTTGTAAAAACTGGCCCCGAACGGGATACAACAAGAACAATATATATAACATGATAAAAGGCATCCCCAAGCGGGAGCTAGCTCTTCGTCAATCGACGGTCACAACCACACAAGCAATAATAATATACAACGCCGAATGGCGAGGATCAAACTCAAAAGAAAGCTCCAAAAGCAAGAAAACCGCAATACTACTAAGCGCGACTCTATGGTCGAAATAATACAACACTGTTTTCTAAGTCTGAACAATATACAAGTTTTGGTTGATGGAAATTCTAGATAAAATAAATAATACATGAACAACGGCGGTTCTGATACAAAAGAACCCACCTACCAACGCAAGTCACCCATAAAGAAGCCGTGTACCAGAAATGCCGCTATGGAATCTGTACGGCAAACCTGCAAGAACTAGGGCACAACGGGGGTGAGTTGCTAACTCGTGAATAGAAAATATCAACAAGCAGGAATCGAATGCATGACCCATCCTAGGTCAATACGATCAGATATAAATAAACCTCAATATGAATAAAGCTGAAGCATGCTAAACTGGCAATGTAATCTCTATACATGAGTGTAGTGCCAAGTGCTCGTGCTAGTGCCTCAGGTAATAGCATGTCATGAATATGAGGTAAAGTCAATGTAATCAAATCTGCACACACGTGGACCTCGTCCACTCGTCACCCACTGACAATAACCACCATGCATGTAAATATCATCAGCATCTGCATGGAAAATATAAGGATATAACCAAAAGCATGGAACCTGAGTGCCTAGCATCGACACTCGAAAACATCATGAAAACCTGTGCCTAGCATCGGCACGTAAATCCTCACACACCGGGCATCCGTCAGTCCGGGTCAGCCCACTCTCAATATATCGGGCATCCGTCAGTCCGGGTCAGCCCTCTCTCAATACATCGGGCATCCGTCAGTCCGGGTCAGCCCTCTCTCAATACATCGGGCATCCGTCAGTCCGGGTCAGCCCACTCTCAATATATCGGGCATCCGTCAGTCCGGGTCAGCCCTCTCTCAGTATATCGGGCATCCGTCAGTCCGGGTCAGCCCTCTCTCAGTATATCGGGCATCCGTCAGTCCGGGTCAGCCCTCTCTCAAAACCAGAAATATCATAGAAACAAACTATCTCAATGCGCAAATCAGAAAGCAAGATGAATGTGACAATATAAGTGGAATGCAAGTAACAATACATCCTGCAGCATGGAATAATAGTATGTGCATATAACACATGCAAGCAATGCGAATAGCATGAATGTGCGGAATCGAACAATCAACGCAAAAGTAAAGAATCTACACCAATCTGTACATGTCATGCAGGGGTGCCATTTGAAATAAGACGAATCAGGGCTTTTGGTAAAACAAGGGCTATGGTGTTTTAAGAAAGATACATCATTTGAAAATATCCGTATGACCCTTCTGCCTATCTTTAAAATATCCCCGATTCGTTAGTTTGAAATAGGTATGACTCGGTCTAGTCTAATGTCTACTAAGTAATCTAGACAGGAGGGGTATGAAACCACCTAATCTGAGTCAACACATATAGATATGATAGTCGGTGATCTCTCCTCAATAACATATCGTAAGATATCCTCAAGTCATGAGCGCGGATCTATCATCAATATCGGCATCCCAATAACTGGGTAGGGGTCAATACCACACTATCTCATCACATATCAGGTATCATTTATCATCAGATCACACAAATCTGGGGTACTACTGTAAGTCTAGTACAAATCGATACCATCTATAAAAATGTGAATGCGAGTAAAGCACAAGTCCAAAGGCCCGCTAAAACTATCATATCGCACCTCAAAAGCCACTATGTCACATCGCCGATCTCACGGCCTCACATCAAATATCACCTCAACCCACGTATCACCAGCAACCCGTATATGAACACATAGTCCTATACCCATGTGTAGATATACGCCCCATCAAATGAAAGAATGAATGCAAGAATATGTGTAAGTATATGTGTGAGTGCAACCACTACTCTAGGGTTCGCACTATACTAAAACCATATATTCATATCATCAATAATATCATTATCCCTAACCATGATCCTAACAACACATAATAAATATACGCGTGTATACGTATTCGTATACAACACCACGGACTGCGGGGGTGCTATATGCCATCCACCCGACTTCTCCCCGTAGATATAAATCTACTCACCTTGTTTCTCGTGTGCCAAAGCCGATGTCGCCATCTTCATCTTCTTTGCCTCAACTTCTCGTAGGGTACCTACAAGTATATCAAACACGCTAAAGCACATGAAAATCACATCGGAAACTAAAACAGCACACGCTACTCGCATAGGTAGAAACCTATCGCTTCGCATGTCAACACGATCAATATCCACCCGTCGTTGACGTCCCAACGCCACCCGACAGGAATGAATCACCAAAAACCAAAATCCATGCTAAAAAAAGTCTCAAATCATGCACCAACATAGGAAAAATCATCCCAGATTTCACCCTAGATGGAATCTGTCAAAACTAGATATACCCAGAGTCAAAATTATAGGAAATGGGGCCATGCACGAATTTCGAGGCAAATCCCCCCTGCTCTGGCCGTAAATTGCGGCCAGAATGGGAAAACTGGCGGCCTCGAGAAGGAAGTGGGGGCTAGGGTTTGGGGTGTTGGTTCTATAGTGCCTGCACATCTCACTGTCAACTCAGTTTTATTTTAGGGGTCTCGGGGTGATAGCAGATTCCTCATAACAGTCCCAGATTTCCTGTTTTCCCCGATATCGATTCCGAAATTCCGTATTCTGTTTTCCAGTTCAGGTTTGGGTTCAATTCAGCATCACACCAGGGTTTCTAGGGTCTCAACAAGCCTCAATTTCATCTTAGTTTCAGTTTTACCCTAAACCCTAACTTGAAGTCTCCAAAATCCACAAAACGACACGATATCGATACTAAACTAGAATTGATGCATAAGGAAATTGAAATGCTACAAGAGGGTGCAGAAATTACCTCCTTTGGCAACTCAAGAATTTTCTTGAGTTGCTCAAAGTCCACCAAATCCAATCTTGCTAGGTTCAAAGTGCAGTTAGTGAGCTCGGGAACACTTTTTGTGAAATGGGAATGAGGTTTTGGCTTTATTTTCATGGTGGATCTAGGGTTTTTGTGAAGAGGGAGAGTGAGGGAAGAGAAGGCAGCAGCAGCTCCATAGGAAAGGGGAGAGAGAAATGAGAAGGGAATGATGGGGGCATGGCTTCAAAAGGTGGGGTTGACCTATACCTACCCTCTCTCTCTCATCATTCCATACCTTTTTCTTTTCTTTTCCTTTTCTTTTCTTTTTTATCCTTCTCACCCCAATAGTGCATCCAAAAGAACCATGGCAACAAAAGAAGTGTAATACAAGTGTAACAAATGTCAAAAAATGATATGTGCATATTTTTGCACAAAAATGCTAAAAATCCAATTAGCGATTTTTAATCGCGATTAACACTAAATTAGCATATAACTAGTCTTAAAAACTTTAAAACGGCATAATTCCATAAATTACCCTATTTTAGAATTTTCTAAAATTTTCCAAAATTTTTCCCCATTTATTTGTATTTAATTACACCCGAATATTAAAATATTCATTAAAATAATATTAAATTATAAAAATTCCCGAAAATAATATTTTATTATTTTGGAAATGTTACACCCTGCCCTCTGCTTATACCCTGAAGGAAACCAGGGAAGAAGAAGGAAAAGCAAGGGCAAAAGTTTCAAGACTGGATGTAGTAAAAGTGGGATGTTCCTATTGTAACGGGAATGAACATTGGCAGAAGGATTGCAGGGCTAGTAAAGCCAGTAGCCAGAATTCGAAGCATGTTGTGGCTTCGGCTTCGGGTGTGTTTGTGATAGAGAACTGTATGTCAGTTAACCCTACTTCCTGGGTATTGGATACCGGATCAGGATCTCACATCTGTAATTCATTACAGGCTCTGAGAAACCGTAGGGTTATCAGGAAAGGTGATATGACTCTCAGGGTTGCTAACAGAATGAGCATGGATGCTGAATCCGCAGGGGAATATCATCTTGGACTGACAACTGGGTAGATATTGATTTTGCGTAACTGTTTGTATGTACCAGGTGTGACTTGTAATATCATATCTGTATCCTTACTTTCTAAGGAAGGATATGAATTTACTTTTGTAAGCGATGTAGTAAACATCCACCTAAATCAAGTTATGATTGGGTCAGGTACATTAAATAACGGGATATACGTATTAAATCAAGCTCAGATATTCAGTGTCCAGAACACACTTAAAAGAAAGTCTCCGGAAACAAATCAGGCTTTCTTATGGCATTGTAAACTGGGTCACATCAATGAGACACGATTAGCTAAGTTACATAAAGAGGGATACTTGTATCCGTTCGAGTATCAGTCTTATGCCACTTGTGAATCTTGTCTCATGGGAAAGATGACAAAGACTCCGTTCACTGGACACGGAGTAAGAGCGAGCGAGCTCTTGGGACTCATACACAGTGATGTGTGTGGTCCGATGTCTACACATGCGCGAAGTGGTTATTCATACTTCATTACTTTCACAGATGATTTCTCTAGGTATGGACATGTCTTCTTAATGAAGCACAAATCCGAGGCCTTTGGGAAATTTCGGGAATACAAGAATGAAGTTGAAAAACAAACAGGCAAAAGTATAAAGACACTGAGATCTGATCGAGGTGGTGAATACTTGAGTGCCGAGTTTCTAGACTACTTAAAAGAGAATGGAATTCTCTCTCAGCGTACTCCTCCATACACACCACAACACAACGGTGTATCTGAAAGGAGGAATCGAACCCTATTGGATATGGTTCGTTCCATGATGAGTAAGGCTGAGTTACCGCAATCTTTCTGGGGTTATGCACTAGAAGCAGCTGCATATTTCTTGAACAAGGCTCCAACCAAGACTGTGCCTACCACCCCATATCAGACGTGGAGTGGGAAGAAACCCTGAGTATCTTAAGGTATGGGGATGTCCAGCTTTTGTAAAAAAGCAGCATGCGGACAAGCTCGAGGCACGCTCAGTACTGTGTAAGTTTGTGGGATACCCAAAGAACTCCAGGGGGTATCTTTTCTATTCCGCAGAAGAACAAAAAGTTTTTGTTTCTCCGCATGCCCACTTCTTGGAAACTGAATTTTTGGAAAATCAGATAAGTGGGAGCGCAATAGAACTGGAAGAAATTCCAGAACCATAAGCTGTTACTGAAAGCTTGGATGAACCAGAAGTTTCAGGAGAACCGGACATTCCTGCGCCGCTCCGCAGGAGTAGTAGGCAGTCTCATCTGCCCGAGAGATACTACGGTTTTCTCATAGACGGGGATAGAGAGGATTGCACTATCGATTATGATGAGCCTACTAGCTTCCAGCAAGCCATTCAGAGTGGTGACTCGATAAAATGGCTGGATGCAATGCGGACCGAAATGGAGTCCATGTACACCAACAAACTATGGACGTTGGACGTTGCTCCAAACGGGGTAAAACCCGTAGGATGCAAGTGGATCTTCAAAAGGAAGATTGGTGTAGATGGACAGGTTGAGACCTATAAGGCTAGACTTGTTGCAAAGGGTTTTCGTCAAAGACCTGGTTTGGACTATGACGAAACCTTTTCTCCAGTGGCTATGCTGAAATCTATTCGGGTCCTTCTTGCCATTGCTGCCTTCCACGATTATGAAATCTGGAAGATGGACGTAAAGATGGCTTTCCTAAATGGATATTTGGAAGAGTGCGTCTATATGGATCAGCCAGAGGGATTCATTCAGAGTGAGAGCAGTGGTAAAGTGTGCAAGTTGCTCAAGTCCATCTATGGACTCAAACAGGCATCGCGGAGTTGGAACATCTGCTTTGATGATACCGTCAAAGAATTTGACTTTATCAAAAACCCAGATGAACCATGCATTTACAGTAAGATTGTAGGGAGTAATGTGGTATTCCTCGTCTTGTACGTCGATGACATTCTCCTAATAGGAAATGATATTCCTATGTTACAGTCAGTCAAAGGATTCTTGTCATAGAGGTTCTCCAGGAAGGACTTGGGCGATGCCAACTACATTCTGGGGATCCAGATCTATCGTGATAGATCTAAAAGGATGTTGGGACTTTCACAGTCAAGGTACATCAACACCATATTGAAACGATTCAGTATGGAAGATTCCAAGCAATCTACCGGCTTGTCACGGAATCACCCTCTCCAAAGAGATGTCTCCCAAGACTGATTTGGAAAGGGCTCGCATGTCATCAATACCCTACGCATCTGCGGTAGGATCTATTATGTATGAGATGTTGTGTACCAGACCAGATGTAGCATACGCATTGAGCGTTGTAAGCCGGTATCAGTCGAACCCAGGGGAGAAACACTGGATAGCGGTAAAGAACATTCTCAAGTACCTGAGATGGACTAAGGAGATGTTCTTGGTGTATGGCGGAAAAGACCTCCAGATCGAGGCCTTTGCTGACTCCAGCTTCCAGAGTGACAGGGATGACTCCAAGTCCATGTCGGGTTATGTCTTTACCCTCAATGGAGGGGCGGTTTGTTGGAAGAGTTCTAAGCAGGAAACCGTTGCCGACTCTACTATGGAAGCGGAGTACATAGCTGCTTGCGATGCCGCAAAGGAAGCTGTCTGGATGAAGAAGTTCCTCACGGAGCTTCAGGTGGTTCCTACCAGTGTTGATCCAATACCGCTGTATTGTGACAACAACGGCGCTATAGCTTTAGCGAAGGAACCCAGGTCCCATCAAAAGTCCAGGCACATTTTGAGGCGGTACCACCTGATCAGGGAGATCGTAGATCGCCGGGAGATCGAGGTAAAGAGAGTAAATACAGAAGATAACACTGCTGATCCACTTACGAAGGTCTTACCCCAGACTCAGTTCGAGCGGCTGATCGAGATGATAGGTCTTCGATACGCCAGTTCATGGCCTTAGTGCAAGTGTGAGATTGTTAGTGTATATGCCCTAGAGGCCATTACTGTATCATACTAGCTTGTATATTACTTAATGGAAGCTTGGGATATTCACAGTTGTAAATACAATCTTGCTCAAAATGGTAGTATGCTACTTGGTTTGTTTCTACTTCAATATGTGCATGTGTTTCTTTTAGCATATCGCTTATACATATTAGTAGAGCCCTTAGGATCTTTGCTTGATTACCAGCGTTGTGATGGCAGTCACACTCGTGGGGGCTGGGTAATCTATAAGCACATCCTTATACAGGTCCCTAGTCGCAGGACTATCGAGACAGGGCATCGATACTCCGGAGTAGACTAGCGTATGCGCTTCTCATCCCAGCAGGGGAGATGGTCTGTCCCACAGCCATCAGTACGTCGTACTGGAGATAGTATGCGGGTGCTCGTTGGGTTACGAGTACACTGGACAGGACTCGTCGGGAACTGTTGGTTGGTACTATACCTATCCTCAGTTATCAGTTCCCAGGTGACATGAGTACAGCTTAGTCCGCTGACTTGACACTGTCACTTCGCCTCGAGTGTGTTCCCATTGTACTTTGATTACTACCCTACCACGGCTCAAAGGAGTCGTGCAAACATGTAGTTTTTGGGTGCAGTCCCGAAGCACTTGGAGGCAGTGACGGTTAGACAGGATTCGTCTCTCCCGGTATTGGGGGTTGACATCGCGCTGTGTCTAGGAGAGCCATTACACGAGTAGTCCCTGGCCAGGGCAAGCGAGATATACTGGTAGGTTTCCAGTGCTATCTCAGGGTGTTCTGGGCTTCACTCCTACACGACTTGTACCGCTATTAGGGGACTGACGTTTACCGCCCCCTAGGCCCGCCATGCGATGTATCAGACGAACAGACCGGACTGTACAGAGATTGTCACATTCAGGCTCAGTAGGAGTTCAGATGGGTTTCACCTCGTCCATCTTCTTATCGGCATCTATCTGGGGACCGTTACGCACAACTAGTGCCGCTTGCGGTCTGTGGTTAAACCCACTGCCAGCGTAGTGTCGAGTCTTTAGAGTCCCACACAGAAAGCTATTCGCCTTTAGGCAAAAGAGTAGAGGTCGCATGGTTTTGCGACAGGTCGCATGGTTTTGCGACAGGGTTCGGTCACATCCATGCACTTGTGCACGTTTGGTGTCCGGACAGTTAACACTGGCGGGTTTTGGTTTAAGCCAGATCCTAGTGTACATTTTGGGATTGGTTTTATCTCGTATGTATTCGTTTTCCTCGGAACGCGGATGCAGGTGTGTATGCACAGTTGACAGAGTGACAGAGGCAGAGGATTCTCATTGGGGTTGTTGACTGTTGACTGTTGACTTTTTGCTAAACCCTAATAAGAATAAGAAATATGATTAGCAATAATATTAATTAAGTATTATAGTGACATGGTTGTTGAGGGGTTGACTTTGTTGACTTATTGACTTTGTTGACCGGTTGACTAGGTTGGACTAGTTGACCATCATCATGACAATGGCTATCATTCCATGGCAAAGACTTTTGCTTGCTTGTTGTGGTTTGCAAAATGAGTGCATGAAAATGATATTGCCTTTGATATGATATGAACCATCACATAATACTTGATTATCATTATGGCTCATGATGCTTTTGGATTATGAGAGGTTGGATAAGAAAAGAGGGGCTCACTTTTCATTTGGCTTTCTCTCTCTTGAGCTCTCTCATTCTCAAGCTCTCCCTCTTCCTCTTGCTCTCTCTACCTCAAGGCAAACCATTCTCATGTGTTGAGACTCATTGCTTTAGAGATAAAAAGACACCAAAACATTCCTCTACTCATTCTAGTTCATAAGGCCTAGCAAGCCAAGTGATCTAGTTTCTTCAAAGTTCGAAGAAGAAGCCAAAGGTAGAAGCTTTCGGGTGGATCCATTTTCGGCGCAAGGAGACGACGAGGTGAGGCCGATCCTTACACCGGGAGGAGTCGAAGACGAAGGAGTTCAAGAAAGGTATAGCCCCCTAACCGAGTAGGTAAACTCTTGTTAGGTTGTTAGTTAGTAGTTTAACAAAGATCCGTATTGGTAGTCCATGTTACCACCCTCTTGAAAATCGTTTTTCACCACTTCCGCAACCCAGTAAGAACCGGGGAAGGGTAGCATGGACTTACACTTATCATAGTCCCAGTAGTCGAGTACATATCCTAAGGGCTTTATCAACATGTGAGAGCAAGACAGTAAACTAATACAAGTCAACATGTTAAGACAAAGTGAAACCAAATAACATACTATTATGTCGAGCAAGAAAGTCCTCTCTATATATATCCAAGCATCCACTATAATATACATCATATGTACAATAATGGCCTATAGGGCATATACATAACTAACAGTTGCAGGATGACTCTGCTTTTGGAACCTCACAAGATTCCACATGGCCGAAGTCCTGGCCCTCTTGTTGGCTCGATACCTGAGCCACTTCTGCCTTAACTTTTCTGTTTTAAGCACTTGGCAGACTTCGGCTCTTCAGGAAGACGCCGTAGACCGAGTGATAGAGAGGCCAGAGAAGACGCCCGATCGTTCATTTGTTGGAGTCATCGCCTGAGCTCGTTCGCAACGTTTGATGTGGCCTTTTGTACCAGAAGTCTTGCCCCCCAGCTAAAGCACCAGAGAGTTGATCAGACACCGTCTTAAGTTTCGGTTGTGGTGCCTTAGCGATCACGACATTTGGCCTCTTGCCCCTTGAGACCGGCTTGGCCACCTGTTTTGCTGGTTTTTCTACCAGATGTGCGCTTCTGGCAGGGTAGATGACGACGGAACCAAACTGGCGGGGCAGTTCCTCCCACTGTCGATTGAGGCTTGCGGGGAGAACCACATGAGCATTGATCTTGACCACGTACGAGATCAGGGTCGCGTTGGAAGCTGAATTCGTCTTGGGAGCCATTGGCATTGAAAGTTGATTGCTTCATGGAAAAAAAACATTATTTCGGTACAAACATCGGCATATATGTTAAATGAGTTCGCATGAACACTTGACCCGAGATATGGGAGGAGAGAAAGGTCCCACCGGGCGTGCCAGAATCTGTAGGGTGTTTTTCGTCACCCCATTGAGATGGGAATGCGCGCGCGCTTGTCAGGCGCATTACAGATTCCCCCTGCCTAGGTTAGGCTGGGGTTTATTGATTGTGGGGATCCGAATCTCCGTCAGCCGCGGACCGACTCATCATTCGCCGTTGGGGTATGGGATTTGGAATTTGGTTGGCGTCTGCATCGCTGCACTGGAATATGGTACCAGGATCGACTCATCATTCGCCACTTGGGGATTTGGATTTTTGCCGGCATCTGCATCGCTGCACTGGAATATAGTACCAGGAGTGACTCATCATTCACCATTGGGAATTTGAGTTTAGAATTTGGTTGGCGTCTGCATCGCTACACTAGAATATGGTACCAGGAGCGACTCATCATTCGCCATCTGAGAGTTTGGGTTTGGTTGGCGTCTGCATCGCTGCACTAGAATATGGTACCAGGAGGGACTCATCATTCGCCGTTGCCTATTGGGAAGCGATGGCTTAGGAGACAGGTTTAGATCCCTATCACTTAAAGCTTTTAAATTTTATGGGCCGTAGGGGTCCCAAAAAAGCATTTTCTCCCTACGAGTCATAAGGATCCAATAGGTGCATTTTCCCCTTAAGAGTCGAGAGGACCCCCAAGTGTGTTTTTCCTTTTTGAGTCGTAAGGATCCCACGAAGGTTTGTTCTCCTCATGCATCGTGAGGACACACGAGTGGGTCTTCCCAATGGAGCATAATTCCATGGGCGGAGACCAGCCGCGTAACTGGTGATTACGGTGGGGCATGGGTATGATAAGAATTACTTGAGCCCGTGGATTGTATATGGTAGTCAATTTGGGGACTGGCCGCAGGGCTGGAAGAATTTTGGGAAATTGGATTTTGATTGGCGTCTGCATCACTACACTGGAATATGGTACCAGGAGCAACCCATCATTCGCCGTTTTTTTACCGCGATTGCTCTATCATTTCATTTTTTCTTATCGCGAAGGTCGCGATTGCCCTATCATTTCGGCTTTTATTCGCGGTTGCCCTATCATTTCGGCTTTATTTTTCATTTTTATTTTACTCGCTGATTTTTATTGCGAGTTTCCCCATCATTTCGGCTTTTCTTTTTACTTATTTATTTACGTATTCCCCTTTTTTTATTTACACATTTTTTTTTACATTCCCAGTTTAACGACTTAGAGGTCGATTGTTCCCAGTTTAACGACGTGGTGGTCATCTTTGCTTATCCCAGCTCCTTGAATTTTGATCTTGGCGGAGCTGTATTGATGACCGTAGCTCTGTGGCTTGCCGATACATCCGAGGACTGTGAGGTTTTTCCAAGCTTGTATTGGTCCTCTGCCCAATCTTTGAAAACACAGCAGTCTTCAATGGTATGACTCACCACCCTATGGTATGGGCAGTATACGGGATTGCCGGTCATATTCATTTCATGTGGCCTCTTCAGAATAGGCAATTGCAGACCATTGTTCAAGGCTTCCTCGAATATATTACGGACCTCATCCCTCCTGAAGAAGTACACCTTCTTCCTTCTCTCCATTAGAGTATGTACCCTTACTGATGCTGGTCCTTGAGGCCGATCAGTTTTTGGTTCGCCCTTTCCAGATAATGGCACATGTCTGGGAGGATTAGGTTCCCGAAAGGCTTCGGTCTCTATTTGTATGAAATCGGCGGTCGTAGCTTGACTGTTTGCTAGCACGCCTTTAGACAGTTCTATCTCTCCTGCCTTGTATTGCTTTTTGACCCAATCTTTGAAGACAAAGCAGTCCTCAATGGCATGACCTATCACTCTGTGATGGGGCAGTATTTGGGGTCATCGGTCATGTTCGCTTCCTGCGGTCTTTTTGACTCTGGCAGTTGTAGACCGTTCCTCAGGGCATCTTTGAATATTGTACGGATTTTGTCCCTTCTGAAGGAATAGACCTTATCCAGTTTCTCTTTTAGAGGCGATTCCCCTTCGGTGCATGTATCGGAGGGACCGGAGGCTGATTGCGGCCGTTTTTCACGAAGGCGCTCCGCTCTTAGGTTGAAGGGGGTATCAGTTGGCTGCCTCCGGGTATCAATCCCTGGCTCATGAACCAAAATTTGATTCTGCTGTAATTGCAATCGGGCGACTTGGGTCGCGAGATCTGCCGCGACATTTGCCAACTTGTCGACCTTAGACTGTACCTTGGCTAACTTCTCATCCCTGTCCTGAAGCTGCCTCTGAAGCCATCGGAATAATGCTTGTTCTGTAGTTCCGGTTATGACAACCGGGTCATCCTTATTACCTGAGCACAATTCCGCAGGAACCCTGGGCTCTTTTGGCTTATCGGCCTGAGCGAGCTCTTCATCATTTAGGCCGAGTGGACGTTGGGCAGCGTCCGCCATATCATTACCATGGCTGTAAAGCATGGGAGGATTTGTTTCTTCATGTCCGACCATTTAGACAGTGTGGACCACATATCCAGCCGTCTCTTTATCTTTGGCGGGGTAACCCCGTTCTCGGAGCCTCATGAAACCCAGCCTAGTATAAGCCCTAGCCCTTTTATTGGCTCTGTATCTGAGCCTTTTGTGCCTTAGCTTCTCGACTTTGAGGGCTTGGCGGGCCTCCGTTTTCTGGGAATCCACCGCGAGTTGATTGATGGGGAGTTTAGAGAAGATACCCGATTGAGCAGTTGTCAAGGGCACCGCTGGAGCTTGCTCGAGATGCCCCGTTGCTTTGTTGACGTTGATGGCCTTGCCCCCGGTTAGAGTGATGGGGGGTCGTTTGGAAACGGATTTGTTCTTGGGCAGAGGTGCCCTCGCAACCATGACATTCGACATTTTCCCTTTTGAGACCGGTTTGTCTGTTTCCGGAGATTGAGGAGCTGGGACGGCGCTAGCTGACACGAACATAATAGAGCCAAATGGTAGCGGCGGCTCCTCCCATTGTCGCCCGAGACCGGCCAGGAGGACCGTCCTGGCGTCCATCTTCATCGTGTAGGAGATGAGAGCTGTGTCGAAAGCTGAGCTGATCCTTGGAGACATCATTACTGCGTCCGAAGATTGCAATTGGAGAACGTTAACCTGCACACAAAAACATGATTTTAGTACAGGCAATTGATATGCATATTAATTGAGTTCGCATGAAATCTTAACCCGAAATATGGGAGGAAAGATAGGTCCCACCGGGCGTGCCAGAAATCTGTAGCGTGTTTTTCGTCACCCTATTGAGATGGGAATGCGCGTGCTTGTCAGGTCTACTACAGAATCCCCTTGCCTAGGGTAGGCTGGGGTTTATTGATTGTGGGGATCCGAATCTCTGGCAGCCGCGGACTAAGTTGCCGTTAATTACCCCTCGCATTTGGAGTGAGAGAACTTCTGATTGACGGGTTAAACTGGTCATGCGAACTCAATGTGCAGTGTTGTGTTTTGGAGGGGTTTTGGATATATCGGGGGCCCCACAGAGTTTTTGCGGGGGTCCCGCTACCCGGATAGCGGGCTGGGGGTCAAGAGGGCTAGCAGCCCCCTTGCGGGGTGTGGGGCAGCGCCCCGTTAGAAATTTTTTCTAACGGGGGAGGTATTTTTAGTGTGGAGTATGTGTGTGTGTATACACACACACACACACATATATATATATATATAAAAAGGGAAAGGGTATCCAAAGGATGCGTGGGAAAAAGCGCCAGCGCTTTGGACGCTAGCGCTTTGAGCGCTAGCGCTTTGAGCGCAAGGGCGCTCGGGCGCTAGCGCTTTGAGCGTCAGAGCGCTAACGCTCCACTTTTCAGGTATGTGGGCGCTCGAGCGCTAGCGCTCTGAGCGCTACCGCTCTGAGCGCTAGCGCCCCACGTGCCAGGCACGTAGGCACTCGGGCCCTAGCGCTTTGGGCACGCTCTGAGCGCAAGAGCGCTAGCACCCCACGTGCCAGGCACGTGGGCGTTCGGGCGCTAGTGCTTTGGGCGCTAGCGCTTTGAGCGTAAGGGCGCCAGCGCCTCACGTGCCAGGCACTCGGGCGCTAGCGCTTTGGGCGCGCTCTGAGCGTAAGAGCGCTAGCGCCCCACGTGCCAGGCACATGGGCGTTCGGGCGCTAGTGCTTTGGGCGTTAGCGCTTTGAGCGTAAGGGCGCCAGCGCCTCACGTGCCAGGCACGTGGACGCTCGGGAGGAAAAATAGACTTGGTCCCTGCAATGGGAGTTGTACTCCCAGAAAGGAGCACTTATTATTTTGTATATATGTATATATATATATATGAGGAGTTAAACTCCTAGGATATTTTGAAGCTGATGAAGGGGGTTCTCCCCTTGAGCCCTGGATCTTCCCCAAAGTGGGGTTTCTGGAGATGGGTCTCCTTCTTCTTCCTGTCGTTTGGCCGGATCTTGGAAAAATGGGGAAGACTTAAAAATATCCCCTTTTTGAGATCTAATGGCAGATCCAAGTTCCCCTTTATGGGTTTTGTGGTGAAAAACTATTTAGTTTTGGAAAAGGAAGAGTAAAACTCTTGACTTAATTCAAAAGAAAGAAGAAGGTTTTAGAACCTTGAGGAAGGAGAAAGAGGCACAGGCCCTAATTTTTGGGAAGAATGAAAAGTCTCTCTTTTATTCATCATTATGTTGCCTTATATAGGCTTACATATTTACATATAACCCCTTGGGCTTTACAAAATTGCATTTTGCCCATCCCCTCTCTCATGTGCTATTTGTTTTTGCACATAAGCCATGAGCTTACAAAAATTTGGCTTTATGCTCATTTTGTTTACATTCATGCATAAAAAATTACATAAAAATTATTTATTACATGATTTCATTTTGGCATGGGGGAGGGCCGGCCGCTTCATGTTCTGACTCGACCTGGGCATGGGCCTACTTGGCTTGGGGTTGACTTTGACTTTGACTTGGTCAACCAGGGTGAAATTTTCGACTTCAACACCTATCAGTGGCAATATCCGTACAGTCCGGTCCGTTCGTCTATGAGCATCGCATATCGGGCCTAGGGGGCTGGTAACGTCAGACCCCTAATAGCGGTATAAGTCATGTAGGGGGGTAGCCCTGAACACCCTGAGAAACTACTGGAATACCTACCAGTAATTCTCACCTGCCTTGGCCAAGGACTTGGTGTAATGGCTCTCCTAGACACAGCGCGATCTTACCCCCAATACCGGGAGAGACGAATCCCCTGCCGATCCGCTCACTGCCTCTATGTGGCTCGGGACTGTACCCAACTAAAACCTGTTTGAATAACTCCTTTGAGCCGTGGTAGGGTAGTAATCTAAGCACAGTGGGAACTCATACAAGACAAATGACGATCTCAGGTCGATGAACTAACCTGTACACATGTCACCAGGGAACTGCTATGTGACGCTAGGCATAATACCAACTAGCAGGTTCCTGGCGAGTCCTGTCCGGTGCACTCATAACCCAATGAGCACCTGTATACATCTTAGGTGAACCAACTAACACCAATGGCTTGTGAGACCGGCCACCGCCCCTCGTTGGGGTCTCGACTGTATACACTAGTCTACTCCGGAGTATCGATGCCCTGTCTCGAAACTCCCACGACTAGGGACCACTTTTAAGGATGTGCTTATGGACTACCCAACTCTCACGTATATGATCGCCATCATACTGCTGGTAGTCAAGCAAGAATCATAAGGGCTCTATCAATGTGTAATAGTGATCATGTCACCTAAAGCTGTACACGATGATAAAGACAAACCGGATAGCATACTATCATCTTGAGTAAGACTGTCCTACCGGTATAGGTCCTCCTCAATCATTGCAATCACGTAACTGCGATCTAATAATTGGCTTTGAGGGCACTACATCCAACAATCTCCCACTTGCACTTAAGGTTAATTATTACGATGTCGTATACTCACAGCCCGTGTGATACCGAACACCCAACTCCTCTACTAATCAGTTTCACAAAGTTCGTTTGTAAAACTCTTGTGTTCGAGAAATAGCCTCAGGGAGTGGATCTGCCCTGATGTTTCTTTCTATGTCTCTCTTAATCTCAAGTTCGCGGAGAAAGCCATCTCCCGAATTGAGTAATACTTGTCTTAGAATATGTCTGGATATCTGATGGGAGCTAGTTCATAAATGAACTCCAAATCCAAATTTCTTAGACTGTATCGTCAACTGAACCTAATCAGTATCATGCACCATGCCTCCCTCAGTATCCTCCTGGATCACCTGTCCATCATACTTCCCCCTTCGTCGAAGGGAGAACTATAACTCTGACAGTCACTCTGTCATCCATGTCACCTTGGAAGGCTGAAATGATAACCGTCTCCCAAAGGAGGAGGCCGTTATCAAATCCCTAGAACATCCACTTATGTTCTAAAACTGCTTCCTAACGTTTCTCCAGGATTGGATTAATATCTCAACTTATTGCATCTAGTGTAAGTCGATGTACAACACCCAAATACTTGTGGGGAGGCGGAATTTTCAAAAACGAACTTGTTTAGTGAACAAACATCGACTAACCGCTTGAATCTAAGCTAAACGATAACTAACTTAAAACATAGAGTTTCTATGCTACTATGTTTAGGGATTATACCTAACGGATCGTGTCCTTCGTCTTTGCGAACTCCACCTCCTCCTCGGCCTTCTCGAAGTAGTAGACGATCCACCCGAGAGCTTTACTCCAAGCTTAGCCTCTAAACTTGAGGCAACTAAACTTCTCTAAGTGCTAATCAAAGAAGCTGGGTGTAATATAGAGAGGGTTATGGATTAAGTAGTCTAACTAATCCTTGTACTCAACACATGAGAGGGGAGGATTAGGGTTTGAAGAGGGAGAGCTTGAGGAGAGAGAAGGCGAGGATAATAATGAAGTGAGAATAATGAGTTATGATAATATATATCAAGCATTTCTTTTATCAAGAAAAGAATAAGAAATGAATTTAGCAACCATGCTTGATAATATCTAGTGATGATTCACTCCATGAGTCATTAAGTATTTATCATGCATTAATGACATGGATGAATCATCCATATGACTCACTAATCACATTCATTGCTTATGCCACCTTAACCCCCTTAGTCACCACCTTCTAGAAGCTTCTCGTGCAATTACGAGAACGCCCCTCCTTTCTGCAAAAATACGGAAAAACTTTAGACTGTATAAATCCAATAACCGGATACCAGTAACTGGCTTAAACCAAAGCCGACTGGTAAAAACTGTCCGAAAGTCGTACGCGCGTAAACGCACGTATGCGTCCGAACCCTTGTCGTAAAACCATACGACCTCTATATTGTTTCGCCTGGAGTAGGGAAACTCTCTGTGTGGGACTCTAGAGACTCGACTACTACGCTGGCAGTGGGTTTAACCACAGACCGCAAGCGGCACTAGCTGTACGTAACGGTCTCCAGGTAGATGTCGATAAGAAGGCCGATGAGGAAACCCATCCGAACTCCTACTGAGTCTGATGTGACAATCTCCATACAGTCCGGTCCGTTCGTCCAAGACTATCGCATATCGGGCCTAAGGGGCGGCAAGCGTCAGTCCCCTAATAGCGGTATAAGTCGTGTCGGAGGGAAGCCCATTACACCCTGAGAAACTACTGGAACCTACCAGCAAATCTCGCTTGCCCTGGCCAGGGACTTTGCATAATGGCTCTCTGACACAGCGCGATATCAACTCCCAATACCGGGAGAGATGAATCCTGTCTAACCACCACTGCCTCCAAGTGCTCGGGACTGCACCCAACTGCTACCTGTTTGCACGACTCCTTTGAGCCGTGGTAGGATAGCAATCTAAGAACAGTCGGACACACTCGAGGCGAAGTAGCAGTGTCAAGTCTGCGGACTATGCTGTACTCATGTCACCTGGGAACTGTTCACTGACGACTGGTATAAAACCAACCAACAGTTCCCTGTGAGTCCTGTCCGGTGTACCCGTAACCTAACGAGCACCTGTATACTATCTCCAGTACGACGTACTGACGGCTGTGGGACAGACCATCTCCCCAACTGGGATGAGAAGCGTACACACTAGTCTACTCTGGAGTATCGATGCTCTGTCTCGATAATCCAATGACTAGGGACCTGAATAAGGATGTGCTTGTAGACTACCCAGTCCCCACTAGTGTGACTGCCATCACAACGCTGGTAGTCAAGCAAGATCCTAAGAGCTCTATCAATACGTATACTCACATATTAAGATAGAAAAAACCAAGTAGCATACTACCATGTTTAGCAAGACTGTTATATACATGTGAATATCCCAAGCTTCCATTAAGTAATATACAAACTAGTATGATACAGTAATGGCCTTCTAGGGCATAAACACTAACAATCTCCCACTTGCACTAGGGCCATGTACTGGCATATCGAAGACCAATGATCTCGAGTAGCCTCTCGAACTGCGTCTGAGGTAGGGCCTTCGTGAATGGATCAGCAATGTTCTCTTCTGAAGCAACTCTCCGAACCTCGATCTCCTGACGATCAATGATCTCCCTGATCAGGTGATACCGCCTCAAGATGTGTCTGGACTTCTGATGGGACCTTGGTTCCTTCGCTAAAGCTATAGCTCCGTCGTTGTCGCAATACAGAGGTATTGGATCAACTATGGTAGGAACCACCTGAAGTTCTGTTAGGAACTTCTTCATCCAGACTGCTTCTTTTGCGGCATCGCAAGCAGCTATATACTCCGCTTCCATCGTCGAGTCAGCAACGGTGTCCTGCTTGGAGCTCTTCCAGCACACCGCCCCTCCATTGAGGGTAAAGACATAACCTGACATGGACTTAGAATCGTCCTTATCAACTCTGGAAGCTGGAATCAGCAAAGGCCTCCAACCTGAGGTCTTTTCCGCCGTAAACCAAGAACATCTCCTTAGTCCTTCTCAGGTACTTGAGAATGTTCTTTACTGCTATCCAGTGCTTCTCCCCTGGGTCTGACTGATACCGGCTCACCACGCTCAGTGCGTAAGCTACATCTGGTCTGGTACACAACATCGCATACATTATAGAGCCTACCGCAGAAGCGTAGGGTATAATAGACATGCGTTCCCTTTCCAAATCAGTCTTGGGAGACATCTCTTTGGAGAGGGTGATTCCGTGACAAGCCGGTAGATTACCGCGCTTAGAATCTTCCATACTGAATATTTTCAGTACAGTGTCGATATACCTGGACTGCGAAAGTCCCAACATCCTCTTGGATCTATCACGATAGATCCGGATCCCGAGAATGTAACAGGCATCACCCAGGTCTTTCATGGAGAACCTTTGTGACAAGAATCCTTTGACAGATTGTAGCATAGGAATGTCATTTCCTATCAATAGAATGTCATCCACGTACAAGACGAGGAATACGACACTTCTGGCTACAACTTTACTATATATGCACGGTTCATCTGGATTTTTGATAAAGTCATATTCTTTGACTGTCTCATCAAAACAGATGTTCCAACTCCGCGATGCTTGCTTTAGTCCATAAATGGACTTAAGCAGCTTGCATACTTTCCCGCTGCTCCCACTCTGATTGAAACCCTCTGGCTGATCCATATAGACGCACTCTTCTAAATTTCCATTCAAAAAAGCCGTCTTTACGTCCATCTGCCAGATTTCATAATCATGGAAGGCAGCAATAGCAAGAAGGACCCGAATGGATTTGAGCATAGCCACTGGAGAAAAAGTTTCGTCATAGTCCAAACCAGGTCTTTGACGAAAACCCTTTGCAACAAGTCTAGCCTTATAGGTTTCCACCTGTCCATCTACACCAATCTTTTTCTTGAAGATCCATTTGCATCCTATGGGTTTTACCCCATCTGGAGCAAAGTCCAAAGTCCCTACTTTGTTGGTGTACATGGACTCCATTTCGGTCCGCATTGCATCTAGTCATCGTACCGAGTCGCCGCTCTGGATGGCCTGCTGGAAGTCAGTAGGTTCATCATCATCTATGATGCAATCCTCTCTATCCCCATCTATGAGAAAACCGTAGTATCTCTCAGGCGGATGAGACGGCCTACTACTCCTGCGGAGGGGTGCGGGAATGTTCTGTTCTTCTTGAACCTCTGGTTCTACCAAACTTTCAGTAGCAGCTTGTGGTTCTGGAATTTCTTCCAGTTCTACCGCGCTCCCACTCTTCTGATTTTCTAAAAATTCAGTTTCTAAGAAGTGGGCATGACGAGAAACAAAAACCTTTTGTTCCTCTGCGTAATAGAAATAATATCCCTTGGAGTTCTTTGGATATCCCACAAGCTTACACTGTACTGAGTGTGCCTCTAGCTTGTCCGAATGCTGCTTTTTTACAAAAGCTGGACACCCCCATGTCCTAAAATGTTTTAGACAGGGTTTCTTCCCACTCCATATCTGATATGGTGTGGTAGGCACAATCTTGGTTGGAACCTGGTTCAAAAGATATGCCGCTGATTCTAGCGCATAACCCCAGAAAGATCGCGGTAACTCAGCATTACTCATCATGGATCGTACCATATCCAATAGGGTTCGATTCCGTCTCTCCGATACACCGTTGTGCTGTGGAGTGTATGGAGGAGTAAGCTGAGAGAGAATTCCTTTCTCTTTTAGGTAACCTAGGAACTCGGTACTTAAGTATTCTCCACCTCGATCAGATCTCAGTGTCTTAATACTTTTGCCTGTTTGGTTTTCCGCTTCACTCTTGTATTCCAGGAATTTCTCAAAGGCCTCGGATTTATGCTTCATTAAGAAAACTTGTCCATACCTAGAGAAATCATCTGTAAAAGTAATGAAGTAGGAATAACCACCTCTCGCATGTGTAGACATTGGACCACATACATCGCTGTGTATGAGTCCTAAGAGCTCGCTCGCTCTTACTCCTTGTCCAGTAAATGGAGTCTTTGTCATATTTCCTTTGAGACAAGATTGACAAGTGTCATAAGTTTGATATTCGAACGAGTCCAAATATCCTTCTCTATGCAACTTAGTCAACCTTCTCTCATTGATGTGACCCAGTTTACAATGCCATAAGAAAGCTTTATTTAAATCTGGAGACTTTCTTTTTAGTGTGTTCTGGACATTGAAAATTTGGAGTTGGTTTAAAACATATATACCGTTATTTAATGTACCGGACCCAATCAAACCATGATTAAGGTGGATGTTAACAACATCTTTTACAAACGTGAAATCATAACCTTTATTTGATAACAAGGAAACTGATATGATATTACACGTTAAGCTTGGTAAAAAATAACAGTTATGTAAAACCAAAATGTGTCCACTCGTCAATCCTAGGTGATAATCCCCGACGGACGCAGCTCCCACGCTAGCTCCGTTAGCAACCTTTAGGGTCATATCACCTTCCTTCAGCACTCTACGGTTTCTCAGTGCCTGCAATGAATTGCAAATATGAGATCCTGATCCAATATCCAATACCCAGGAAGTAGAGTTGATCGACAGACAATTCTCAATTACAAACACACCTGAAGTCGAAGCCACAGCTTGCTTCGGTTCCTGGTTCTTGGCGTTCCACGCCTTGCAATCCTTCTTCCAGTGCCCTTTCCTGTGACAATGGAAGCACTCATCCTGGCCAACTATCGGTACCGCAAACTTTTTCTTTCCCTTCCTTCCCACCTTACTAACACCTCCTCTAGGTTTGGGTGCGGCCTTCTTCTTCTTTCCTTTGGCCCTTGCCTTGGACCCTGAAGAAGATGTACCGCCAACAAACATAGCGGGTGTTTCCCTTGTATTCTTCAAGGTGCCCTCTGCACTCCTTAACATGTTCAGGAGTTCCGGAAGTTCAACTTCTTTTCTTTGAATGTTGAAGTTCAGGATAAACTGGGCGTAGGTGTGAGGAAGGGACTGGAGAATAAGGTCTGTATAGAGCTCATTATCCAAAGTCGTCCCAAGGTCTGCGAGCTCTTCAATGTAGCCGATCATCTTTAGGACATGTTCTCCTACCGATGACCCGACAGCCAACCTCGCTCGAAACAAGTTCTTAGAGGTCTCGTATCTTGCTATATGAGATTGCTCTCCATAAAGTTCCTTTGTATGGAGAAATATGCCATCAAGGTCCATATCCTCGTGCCTCCTCTGATGTTCATTGTTCATCGAGGCAAGCACGATGCACTTGGCTTTCGTGCAATCTAAATCCCAGGTTTTGCGGATTTCCTTATCCGCATTACTGGATTTGGGACCAGGGACAGCAGGTGCCGTAGCGGTGAGGACGTACCCCAATTTGTCATAGGTCAAAGCCATTTTGACATTCCGCAGCCAATCTTTATAGTTTGGCCCTGTCAGTATATTTTTCTCTAAAAGTAACTTAAGTCCAGTCATTTTCAGGGTCGCTGCAATTAGGAGAGAGAGAAGAAAACTCTTTAGCATGATGCTCTTGCAAGTTTAGAGTGGTTTTTAGTTTATCTAAACTGGATGGCTCCCACTGTTTCTCGAATCCTTCCTCAAACCATAAAAGAAGAATTAGTCAGGACTATTCTCACCGTACAATACTTGCTTAACCGTTCAGCCAGGCTGGTGTCGGTACTTCGAGGGAGGTTTTCCAACGCTTTCGCGAAGTTCCTTAATTAAATAACCTCTTTTCTCTGGGGGCGTAACCCCGCTGACACTTTTCTGGACACCTACTAGGTTTATAGCATTGATCGTTAAGTGACGAATATCCTGATAAGTAGCATATACTCACAGTAGGATCAGAATCCAAATATCATCGTATGATAATGTTGAAGGAATCCTACCAACATTCATCAAACTCCAAATGGTATGCATCTCTTTGCAAATTTCAGTTTCTTTAGAAATTCCCGATATTGAATTTTGCCCCATGTTCTTATGATCTTGACTAAGGGCCAACAAATCATAAGTCACATGTCAAGTTCTACCCATCATTATCCTGTTGATTTGAACCCATCCGTATACTCTTGACTAAGGGCCAAACAAAGTAATACGAGTGTCCCAAACCAACTCATCTATCTATGCAACAAATGAATACCCCAGCAGCTACCAATCACTATGTCTTGACTAAGGGCCAAACAAACATAGCTTGAATACTACTGACCATTCATAAGAAATGACGGAGGGCTACGACTGGTTTTGGCGAAACCGTGAACGTAGTGAACTTGATATAATCGAAGGAACCTGATAGCTTTTATAAGGAGTTGTTAAAGCTCCGCATTTAAAAATATCTGTTTTTAAAATTAACCGAGTGGTTTCTTTTAAATTGTTCCAACGATTAAAACTTTGGTTTATTTTCTTTGCATTATAGATAATGCGTCCCATCATTAACCTATCATTGCAGAAAACAACGAAAATACAACGTCCTCTTATGCCATCCGCATTCGCCACGGGGTCCCGTCATTACCCGTTAGGTTACTTAACTAACGACAGAGCGGGGGCTGGGCTAGCGCGGGTGTAAAACATAAGTGACGTCTAAATAGCTATCATATATATAGATATTTTACATTTGTATGACGCAATGATATTCATTCTAGATCACAGATGAACTTAATTGGATTTGCAAGCAATCCGTGTTTGTTTCGAGCCTGCAACAAAATACGGATTACACAGTTGTGATGAATAGCCATTACCCCACGCACGACCCCTACGGGAGCGGCAAACTACCCGCCCGGCAGTTTGTGCACCCCACCTTGGGTCTGTCCTGTTGGAGATAGTGCCCTCAGAGTCAATTATTGGGTCACAGGCACGTGATTGCAATGATTGAGGGAGGACCTATCCCGGGAAGACAGTCTTACTCAAGATGATAGTACGCTATCTGGTTTACCTTTATCATCGTGTACTGCTTTAGGTGACCTGACATGTCGCTATTGCATGTTGATAGAGCCCCTAGGATTCTTGCTTGACTGCCAGCAGTATAAGGGCGATCATATAAGTGAGAGCTAGAGTCTATAAGCGCATCCTTAAAAGGTCCCTAGTCGTGGGAGTTTCGAGACAGGGCATCGATTCTCCAGAGTAGACTAGTGTATACAGTCGAGACCCCGACGAGGGGCGGTGGCCGGTCTCACAAGCCACTGGTGTCTGTTGGTTCACCTAAGATGTATACAGGTGCTCATTGGGTTATGAGTACACCGGACAGGACTCGCCGGGAACATGCTAGTTGGTCTTATACCTGACGTCAGATAGAAGTTCCCAGATGACATGTGTACAGGTTAGTTCATCGACCTGGGGATCGTCATTTGTCTCGTGTGAGTTCCCACTGTGCTTTGATTACTACCCTACCACGGCTCAAAGGAGTCGTGCAAACAGGTTTTAGTTGGGTACAGTCCCGAGCCACATGGAGGCAGTGAGCGGATCTTCAGGGGTTCGTCTCTCCCGGTATTGGGGGTGAGGTCGCGCTGTGTCTAGGAGAGCCATTACACGAAGTCCTTGGCCAAGGCAGGAGATTTACTGGTAGGTGTTCCAGTAGTATCTCAGGGTGTTCTGGGCTACACTCCGACACGACTTGTACCGCTTTTGGGGGTCTGACTTTTACCAACCCCCTAGGCCCGACATGCGATGCTCATAGACGAACGGACCGGACTGTACGGATATTGTCACTGACAGACTCAGTAGGGTGTCAGGATGAGTTCTCTCATCGACGTCCCTTTTAGTCAATAGCTGGTGGCCCGTCACGTATTGGCTAATACCTCTGACGTGCCAGTGGTTAAATCCACAGCCATAGTATTGATGAGTCTTTAGAGTCCACCACACTTACAGTTACTCAAGCTTTCGGGCGAAACGCTGTAGAGGCCGTATGGAGATATGGTAGGGTCCGATCAGATACGTGCGGTATTGCACGGATCAGGATCGGACGGTTAGTACTAGTGGCCGTATGGTTATATGGCAGGGTTCGATCTGATACGTGCGGTATTGCACGGATCAGGATCGGACAGACATTACTAGCCGGCTTTGGTTTAAGCCGGATCCTAGTTTAGTACAGTGTAGATTTTGTCTCATTGCATTTGTATCCGGGCGGAATACAGATGCGGGTGTGTATGCACAGTATCGGGGTTTTCCTGTAATTTATTACGGGACCAGTTTTCTGGAGTTGCCAGTTTGCATTCCGTTCCGGCCGGTTTTCCTTTGTTCTTTCCCGGCCGGACTTTTCCGATGGAGGGGGTTATTTGCAATTGTGCAAATAACTTTTGTGGAGGGGGTTTTCTTGTAAATATATTCATTATGATATGTTTAGCATCTTTCATCCATGATGGTGCATTAAATGAGATTTGATGTGATTAGAAGTGATAAGCATGGTTGATGTTTCTTTGCTTTATGTTGTGGTCACCCTTCACTTTATCCTACACTCACCTCCCTTAGTTGATTCCTCCCACCAATTCCCACATGGTATTGGCCGGCCACATTAGAGGAAAAGAGGAGAATGGTTCATTTGATTTGGGTGTTGGAAATTTATCATCATCTCATTTTTCCTTGCCACCAAAAACCCTCTCCAAAGTTCATGATTTCCTTCTCCCTCCATGGCAACTTCACCACCCCAATAGAGACTATGATTCTACACAACATTCTACAGCATATCTTGGGCACGTCGACTTGCCAGCTTCGTGCCCGAGTTGCCTCGGTATTGAGGTGGGAGCCCGTAAAAGATGCAGACGATGTGGTGCCCTTCCGACGAGGAGGAGACGGACGGAGATCCCGCGAGGAGATCGGAGTGGAGATGAAGACCGGAGGACTCGGATCAGTCGGTATATCTCTTCCCTTTCTTGTACTTTGCTAGATCTAGTTTAATGGCCCGATCCGGGGTTTAGTGCGCAGTGGTGCCGGTTTGCTAAGTCCGCAAAATTAAAGTTTATCACCGCTTCCGCATTCCGGCGTCGGATTGACGGCCGGGGCGCCGCCGTGCACTTACAGTGGTATCAGAGCCTCGCCATTAACTTAGTCTAGCTTCGTTTGATGTGTTTACATTTCCGATCGACCAAAATTTCCAAAAACCGTATTTTTCCTTCACATCAGTTTCTGTTGAAATTTTTTGAAGTCTAAAAATTTTTCAGGTGGTCTCAGAATGATGTGCAGGGAGTTTTAAGAACTCTGGGAAAATTCGAGACAATGATCCCTCAGTGCAAGCGCGGAACCGCGGCAAAACCCCCCTTGTTGCCGCTGTTCCGCCGCAAGTTGGTGGGGTCAATGCTTCGTATTTTTCCAGTGGGCTTCTGGGCTTATTTTAGGGTTTTTGGAATATTAATTTTGGGCCCAGAATTTCTGTGAGTGCTACAGTATTGCTTGGGGGCCCACTTGTTAATTTTTGTTCGATCGGATATTTTAAACACATTTTTCACAGTATTTACATTATATCTGCGACCGTGAATGTCACTCGATCGGTAAATCCGGTCTAACTGCTATAGCCCGGTTAGACGGATTTGCGAACGTGACTTTCACGTTGATGTTTTGTGATTTTGCTGTGATGTTGCGGATCGGTCGTGGGGATAGCCTGGATGCAATGTTAGTACAGTTTTGTTTTATATGTACATTTGATATTGCGGGGCGAGCGTCCGACATGTGGACTGCCGTCACTGCCTGATTATATTATTCTTTTGGGGCACGACCTGGTTGCGGTCGATGTACCCGTTGTATGTATATTTTACTTTCTGTACTAGGATTACCCCGCGGAGGAGTGCACGGATAGCCGGGTTCTGGAAGGCAACAAGCCCGCATCTCATGGCATTGGGACGGAGGGGGCTTCACTCTAGAATTGGCGGGCTATTCGCCGCACTCATAGGGGGTACAGGTTGACCCAGGAGGGGTGCCCAAGTTACCGGATTCTGTGAAGTGCTGGGTAGTCCATTCACGGTGCTCAAAGGGGCTGCCTCGCTTCAGGTTTTGGCGGGTGACTTGCCGCGCCCGTAGGGGTCTAGGATTTCATTGCACAGGTTATCCACACGACCAGGGGAACGTCGGGTTTCAGTAGTGGCTCTGTGAAACCCGGGGATCCCAGATATCTGTATTGTTCTGTGATGCTGTACATTTCTGTGATGTTGCATTTTATTCATGCCTTGAGCGAAATATAATATATTGGTATATATATTAGTAGATGTTGTATATGTTTTTCATCAGCGCTAGTCCAGTCCCCGCTCTGCCGTTAGTTAGCTAACCTAACGGGTGATGACGGGACCCAGTGGCAAATGCGGATGGCATATACGTACGTCAGTATATTTTCGTTCTTTGTGGTGTGATCAATTGATGGGACTGCGTTGATTCGGATCAATGCAAGTTAAACAAACCTATTCTGATGTTGTTGGAACACTTTTCAAAAAGCTGTTATTGCAAGGACGTTCTCTTTTGTTTTGCATCGTGGTATTCATTTGGAATATCCTGCTCCTCAGTCGACGAGGCAAGGGCCGAGATCCCTTCACCGGGAGTGACCCCTTGGACAGAAGTTTTCGTCAGGGCATTAACTTCACTATAGCCGATTGCTTTTGCTTTGCATCGTGGTATTCAGTTGGAATATCCTGCACCTCATTCTACGGGGAAAGAGCCGAGATCCCTTCACCGGGAGTGACCTCTTTAGTAAAGGTTTTCGTCACTATATTTTCTAAAAAGCTATCCGTTCTTTCAACGAGATCAAGTTCATTACGTTAAAGGTTTTCGCCAGAAACCATTCGTAGCCCTCCGTCGTTTTAGACGGGTAGCACGTAGTATTCATGCTATGTTTGTTGATCTTCGTCAAGGCCTAGTGCATGGTAGCTGCTTGTTGCCTTTCTGCTGCATAGATAGATGTGTTGGTTTAGGACAGTCATATAGCCTTGTTGACCTTCGTCAAGAGCTTGTACGGGTGGGTTCAAATTAACCTGGACAATGACGGGTGGAACTTGACATGTGACTTATGATTTGTTGACCTTCGTCAAGGTCATAAGAGCATGGGGCAGAAATCACATCGGGAGTTTCAAAAGAACTGAAACTTGCTAGATATGCGCATACCTTCTGGAGTGTGATACCGTGAGCGGATTCCGTCATGTTATCATGCGATGATAGTTGGATCCCGATTCCCACTGATGAGTTGGTTTGCTCCTCGGGTGACCCCGACTAATTCTTCTTTCAGGTTTGGAGGAGAATTTGAGGTACAGTGGGAGGTTTCCAGATTAGATAAATTGGTAACCATTCTGATCTAGGATAGAGTGCACGCTGAGTGTTTCTTTTCTCTCTCTCTCTCTCTGGCAGCGACCATTGACCCGACCCTAAGACTATGACTCGGTGACCAAGTTGACCGAACCTTCTTAACACTGGCTTTTGGATTGTCAGAGTTGCAGACCTCATTGCCACTCCTACTTTTACCCTTTTCTCCAGGACACCCCGTATTACTGCGAACGTCCACTTCCATTGGACAAAACCATCGTATGGTTAGATACGAACTCGAAGGAATTCGAGGATGGTTTCCGGTTCTGGAGAAAATGGATAAGATTTATTCAGTTGTCTTTTCCTTTTTGCCTTCTCTCAAGTTGCGAGTACTCCTTAGTTTAGGAGATAGTACACCTATTACGCAAATTGGATAGTCTTCTTCCAAACTTTAGGCTGGTGCCGAACAGTGGGGAATGAAGAAAACCAATTAGCATAACGATGGTGTGCAGAAGGTATTAAGATTAAGACAAAGCAAGGGATTAGTAAGAGGGCAAAGTAAATTGCGACTGATATTCACGACCAAACCAAGTATTTCTTCGCCAATCCTAAATCACCTTTGTATTTCTCCAAGACACTCCGTATCACTACGAAGATCCACAGTTTATTGGATACTCCATCGTATGGTTATATACGAACTCGAAAGGAACTTGTTCCAGTTCGGGGATGGATTCTGGTCCAGGAGAAATAGGAATAAGGTTTATTCGGTTGTCTTTTATCTTCACCTTCTCTCGCATTACGAGTGCTCCTAGGATTAGGACAGTACACCCATTATGCTTACTGGATAGTCTTCTTCCAAACCATAGGCTGGTGCCGAACGGTAGGGAAGGAAGAAAGCCAATTGGCCTAAAGGGGTGTGCAGAAGGTAATGACTAAAGACATATGAAGGGATTTGGAGAGGTGGCAAAGAATTATACGGTTATAGTTGTGAATCTGGATAATGGAAGAGGCATTACTAAGAATACCGGGATACCCCACCGAAACATTTCAATGTTTCAGTTCAACTGTGTAATGTTAAAAGAAAACTGATTTCCCGATTAGATACTTACTCCAGGGTATGTATTTACCAGGTATGATTCTCACATCTGTATGGTTTTACAGATGATGAGTGGGAGTAAGTCATTGGGAATTGGGTGATTATCTTCATTATATCGGGATTCGTTGTAATCGGTGATATTTGAGGAGATCACCTGGGCTGTTTGCCGGTCGGCAAATATTTGGTTTTGAATATCCGCTGTTGTGCACCAATTTCAAATTGATATATCTGTACGTCTATTTTCATAGAGTGAGATATACCTTTTGATATTATGTGGATGACATTTACCTATATCAGTGGATGGTTAGGTAAGGAGCATTAAACAGCGGTGTAATTCTTCTTAACCATAAGTACAGTTTTCAACCTACGACACACAGTGAAAGAGTTGTTAGACTCAGCGGACTCATACAGAGTATTGTATGTTGTCCAGTGTCCATTAGGACAGAGGGGTTGGTCCTCATACTATATTCTGTTTACTTTTAACTTCTCTAGTTCTTAGACATGTGTTTCGTAGAACCACAGGGTCTGAGTTTTGAGGAGTTATAGGTATTTGAATAGAGTAGAGAACCAGGTGTAGCAAGTATCGGGATTCTTCAAAATGATCGAAGATGTAGATACTTGTGTATGGTATTCAGTTGATAGTAATGATAAAAAGAAATTGCTTCTTTTTCAGGTTACTCATAATTGGAAGCATTCCTAAGTTGAGTAACGCTGATCGGCCTCTCTCCATTTAGTTGACATGCACTGGAGACAGCTGCATGATTTGAATCTGGTTAAATTAAATCAGTGCCTCTGGTTCTATATTGGATGTAGAACAGTTCATATCTTAACGTTGTTAAGGTACGGGGAGTTGTCCGGCTTATGATTAAAACCAGACTCTGGATAACTCAAGGCACGTTTCTGTAATGGCTGTTTGTGGGTTGACCCAGGCTATGACGAGGGTTGACTTTCTACCATCTGGCAGATCAATAGAAATATTGTTCTAGACTCGCCACAGTTTTATTAAAATTGGATTTTTTCAAAAAACAGTAGTGGGAGTATGGTAGAACTGGAAGTGATTCCAGAACCGCAAACGATTACTGAAGATTTGATAAGGAACCTAAAGATTCAATCTGATTTGACATTCCATTGGCCACTCCGCAGATAAGGTGGGTAACTTCAGGCACCCGAGAGGTACTCCGGTAGCCTCAAGGACGGTGACAGGGAAGTTCTTATTTACCCACACTTGCCATTGTTGTTGTTCCAGGCTGCGAGACCCGGCAGGAGGATGAGTATAGCGTCGTTCTAAACTAGCTTTAGAAATGCACGTCTATATGACTCTGCCAGAGGGTTGTCGCAGTCAGTGGGAGCGGCGGAAGCATTGGTGGACATCAGGCTTATGTCTATTTATAGACTAAAGCAGATATAGCGGAGATAGATCATCTATTTCTGATGTGACAGTCATGGGTTTGACGTCATCAGAATAGGGGATGGATCTGTTGAGAAGGTAGTAGGGTGTAATATCCGGGTTTTGGATGACATACACAGAGTAGGAAAAGAAACTCCTATACTACGATCGGTTATACTTTGGTCGTCACACAGTGGTTTCTCCACATGGGACTTGAACATTATATCAGACATGCTGGTTACTAGATCTATGGTTTTTAGATCTAGATTTGGGTGGTTTCCCAATCTGGGTACTTAGACAGCATTCTAAGAGTATTTAGAATGGACGACTCCTGGCATGGTAGTGTACCTGCAGGTAATGGAGTCACCCTCTCTAAAGGTGTCTTATAGACTAAAGGGGAGAGGGATGTTCATGATTGGTAGATCACTTCCTTAGGGAATTGAGTCAATCATGAGATGTCAAGTACCACACCAGATGTTGTTCTTGCACTAGATGCAATAAGTTGACATTGATCCAATCCTGGAGAAACAGTCGGAAGCAGTTTTAGAACATAAGTGGCTGTTCTAGGGATATGATAACGAAAGCCCCATTCGGGAAACAGTTATCATTCCAGGCTTCCAAGGTGACCTGGACGACGAGGAGGCCGTCAGAGTTATAGTTTTCCTTCTGACGAGGGGCAGTATTTTGGACAGGTGGTCCAAGGCAATACTGAGGGAGGCATGGCGCAGGATACTGATTAAATTCAGTTGACGATACAGTCGAAGAAGTTTGGATTTGGAGTTCATTTATGTGCTAGGTCCCATCAGACATCCAGACATTCCAAGACAGGTATTGCTCATTTCGAGAGATGGCTTTCTCCGCGAACTTGAGATATAGAGAGACATAGAAAGAAACATCTAGGCGGATCCACTCACTGAGGCTATTCCTCGAACGCAATAGTTTCACAAACGGTTTTTATGAAACTGACTAGTAGAGGAGTTGGGTGTTCGGTATCACACGGGCTGTGAGTATGCGACATCGCAATAATTAGCCTTGAGTGCAAGTGGGAGATTGTTGGAGATAGTGCCCTCAGAGTCAATTATTGGGTCACAGGCACGTGATTGCAATGATTGAGGGAGGACCTATCCCGGGAAGACAGTCTTACTCAAGATGATAGTACGCTATCTGGTTTACCTTTATCATCGTGTACTGCTTTAGGTGACCTGACATGTCGCTATTGCACGTTGATAGAGCCCCTAGGATTCTTGCTTGACTGCCAGCTGTATGAGGGCGATCATATAAGTGAGAGCTGGAGTCTATAAGCGCATCCTTAAAAGGTCCCTAGTCGTGGGAGTTTCGAGACAGGGCATCGATTCTCCAGAGTAGACTAGTGTATACAGTCGAGACCCCGACGAGGGGCGGTGGCCGGTCTCACAAGCCACTGGTGTCTGTTGGTTCACCTAAGATGTATACAGGTGCTCATTGGGTTATGAGTACACCGGACAAGACTCGCCGGGAACATGCTAGTTGGTCTTATACCTGACGTCAGATAGAAGTTCCCAGATGACATGTGTACAAGTTAGTTCATCGACCTGGGGATCGTCATTTGTCTCGTGTGAGTTCCCACTGTGCTTTGATTACTACCCTACCACTTCTCAAAGGAGTCGTGCAAACAGGTTTTAGTTGGGTACAGTCCCGAGCCACATGGAGGCAGTGAGCGGATCTTCAGGGGTTCGTCTCTCCCGGTATTGGGGGTGAGGTCGCGCTGTGTCTAGGAGAGCCATTACACGAAGTCCTTGGCCAAGGCAGGAGATTTACTGGTAGGTGTTCCAGTAGTATCTCAGGGTGTTCTGGGCTACACTCCGACACGACTTGTACCGCTTTTGGGGGTCTGACTTTTACCAACCCCCTAGGCCCGACATGCGATGCTCATAGACGAACGGACCGGACTGTACGGATAACTCAGTAGGGTGTCAGGATGAGTTCTCTCATCGACGTCCCTTTTAGTCAATAGCTGGTGGCCCGTCACGTATTGGCTAATACCTCTGACGTGCCAGTGGTTAAATCCACAGCCATAGTATTGACGAGTCTTTAGAGTCCACCACACTTACAGTTACTCAAGCTTTCGGGCGAAACGCTGTAGAGGCCGTATGAAGATATGGTAGGGTCCGATCAGATACGTACGGTATTGCACGGATCAGGATCGGACGGTTAGTACTAGTGGCCGTATGGTTATATGGCAGGGTTCGATCTGATACGTGCGGTATTGCACGGATCAGGATCGGACAGACATTACTAGCCGGCTTTGGTTTTAGCCGGATCCTAGTTTAGTACAGTGTAGATTTTGTCTCATTGCATTTGTATCCGGGCGGAATACAGATGCGGGTGTGTATGCACAGTATCGGGGTTTTCCTGTAATTTATTATGGGACCAGTTTTCTGGAGTTGCCAGTTTGCATTCCGTTCCGGCCGGTTTTCCTTTGTTCTTTCCCGGCCGGACTTTTCCGATGGAGGGGGTTATTTGCAATTATGCAAATAACTTTTGTGGAGGGGGTTTTCTTGCAAATATATTCATTATGATATGTTTAGCATCTTTCATCCATGATGGTGCATTAAATGAGATTTGATGTGATTAGAAGTGATAAGCATGGTTGATGTTTCTTTGCTTTATGTTGTGGTCACCCTTCACTTTATCCTACACTCACCTCCCTTAGTTGATTCCTCCCACCAATTCCCACATGGTATTGGCCGGCCACATTAGAGGAAAAAAGGAGAATGGTTCATTTGATTTGGGTGTTGGAAATTTATCATCATCTCATTTTTCCTTGCCACCAAAAACCTTCTCCAAAGTTCATGATTTCCTTCTCCCTCCATGGCAACTTCACCACCCCAATAGAGACTATGATTCTACACTACATTCTACAGCATATCTTGGGCATGTCGACTTGCCAGCTTCGTGCCCGAGTTGCCTCGGTATTGAGGTGGGAGCCCGTAAAAGATGCAGACGATGTGGTACCCTTCCGACGAGGAGGAGACGGACGGAGATCCCGCGAGGAGATCGGAGTGGAGATGAAGACCGGAGGACTCGGATCAGTCGGTATATCTCTTCCCTTTCTTTTACTTTGCTAGATCTAGTTTAATGGCCCGATCCGGGGTTTAGTGCGCGGTGGTGCCGGTTTGCTAAGTCCGCAAAATTAAAGTTTATCACCGCTTCCGCATTCCGGCGTCGGATTGACGGCCGGGGCGCCGCCGTGTACTTACATGTCCTAGGAGCAAAAACAGTAAAATGAAATAATACAACGGTGGCTACAACCGCAACCTGGATGTGCCCCCAAAATAATATTACAACAAATTGCATTTACATCAAATGAATTAAATGATAACCCATCACATAACCCCGGCTATACATCACAACAGTCCAACACAGTTCATATGCACAAACAGATAAAATCCATTTCAGAAATGTGCAATCTCCTGCCAACTGACATACTAGCAGTTAGGGGAGGTTTACGAACACATTATACAATCACAGATATAATCCAACAAGCAAATACTGTATAATTTCGATCGATTAAACACTTTTAATTTTGCTCCAATACTGCTCTGCAAATCTGAAACCTGAGCAAAAATTAAATATTCCAGAAAATCCCAAATATCACACAGAACCAACACAGGAAAATTGGGTTCATGATTCGGCAACTCGGCGGCGGAACCGCGGCGGAATAGGTGGGATCCGCCGCGTTTCCCCGGCTCTTTAGCCGAATCATGTGCCCAATTTTCTTGGGTGTTCTTCTACTGTCTTTTTAAGCTTTCTGAACATCCCTGAAAAATTTTTGGACTTCATTTAAAAATCGACAGAAACTGATGTTTTCGGGCTTTTCCGGTTTCGTTTTTTCCGTTCGAAATTCATACAAATTTGCAAGTAAGTTATTTATTGTTTAGCGAGGCTCTGATACCACTGTAATTCGATGTACAACACCCCAATACTTGTGGGGAGGCGGAATTTTCAAAAACGAACTTGTTTAGTGAACAAACATCGACTAACCGCTTGAATCGAAGCTAAACGATAACTAACTTAAAACATAGAGTTTCTATGCTACTATGTTTAGGGATTATACCTAACGGATCGTGTCCTTCGTCTTTGCAAACTCCACCTCCTCCTCGGCCTTCTCGAAGTAGTAGACGATCCACCCGAGAGCTTTACTCCAAGCTTAGCCTCTAAACTTGAGGCAACTAAACTTCTCTAAGTGCTAATCAAAGAAGCTGGGTGTAATATAGAGAGGGTTATGGATTAAGTAGTCTAATTAATCCTTGTACTCAACACATGAGAGGGGAGGATTAGGGTTTGAAGAGGGAGAGCTTGAGGAGAGAGAAGGTGAGGATAATAATGAAGTGAGAATAATGAGTTATGATAATATATATCAAGCATTTCTTTTATCAAGAAAAGAATAAGAAATGAATTTAGCAACCATGCTTGATAATATCTAGTGATGATTCACTCCATGAGTCATTAAGCATTTATCATGCATTAATGACATGGATGAATCATCCATATGACTCACTAATCACATTCATTGCTTATGCCACCTTAACCCCCTTAGTCACCACCTTCTAGAAGCTTCTCGTGCAATTACGAGAACGCCCCTCCTTTCCGTAAAAATACGGAAAAACTTTAGACTGTATAAATCCAATAACCGGATACCCATAACTGGTATAAACCAAAGCCGACTGGTAAAAACTGTCCGAAAGTCGTACGCGCGTAAACGCACGTATGCGTCCGAACCCTTGTCGTAAAACCATACGACCTCTATATTGTTTCGCCTGGAGTAGGGAAACTCTCTGTGTGGGACTCTAGAGACTCGACTACTACGCTGGCAGTGGGTTTAACCACAGACCGCAAGCGGCACTAGCTGTACGTAATAGTCCCCAGGTAGATGTCGATAAGAAGGCCGATGAGGAAACCCATCCGAACTCCTACTGAGTCTGATGTGACAATCTCTATTCAGTCCGGTCCGTTCGTCCAAGACTATCGCATATCGGGCCTAGGGGGCGGCAAGCGTCAGTCCCCTAATAGCGGTATAAGTCGTGTCGGAGGGAAGCCCATTACACCCTGAGAAACTACTAGAACCTACCAGCAAATCTCGCTTGCCCTGGCCAGGGACTTTGCGTAATAGCTCTCTGACACAGCGCGATATCAACTCCCAATACCGGGAGAGACGAATCCTGTCTAACCGCCACTGCCTCCAAGTGCTCGGGACTGCACCCAACTGCTACCTGTTTGCACGACTCCTTTGAGCCGTGGTAGGGTAGCAATCTAAGAACAGTGGGACACACTCGAGGCGAAGTAGCAGTGTCAAGTCTGCGGACTATGCTGTACTCATGTCACCTGGGAACTGTTCACTGACGACTGGTATAAAACCAACCAACAGTTCCCTGTGAGTCCTGTCCGGTGTACCCGTAACCTAACGAGCACCTGTATACTATCTCCAGTACGACGTACTGATGGCTGTGGGACAGACCATCTCCCCAACTGGGATGAGAAGCGTACACACTAGTCTACTCCGGAGTATCGATGCTCTGTCTCGATAATCCAACGACTAGGGACCTGAATAAGGATGTGCTTGTAGACTACTCAGCCCCCACTAGTGTGACTGCCATCACAACGCTGGTAGTCAAGCAAGATCCTAAGAGCTCTATCAATACGTATACTCACATATTAAGATAGAAAAAACCAAGTAGCATACTACCATGTTTAGCAAGACTGTTATATACATGTGAATATCCCAAGCTTCCATTAAGTAATATACAAACTAGTATGATACAGTAATGGCCTTCTAGGGCATAAACACTAACATCTAGTGCAAAAACAACATCTGGTGTGGTACTTGACATCTCATGAATGACTCAATTGCCTAAACAAGTGATCTGCCGATAATGCACTTCCCTCTCACCTTTAGTCTGTAAGACACCTTTAGAGAGGGTGACTCCATCACCTGTAGGTACACCACCATGCCATGAGTCGTCCATTCTAAAATACTATTAGAATACTGTCTAAGTACCCAGATTGGGAAACTACCCAAATCTAGATCTAAAACCACAGATCTAGTAACCAGAATGTCTGATATTATATCCATATCCTGTGTGGAGAAACTATGTGTGACAATCACAGTATAACCGATCGTAGGATAGGAATCTCACTTCCTACAAAGTGCATGTCATCCAAATACCAGGATATCACACCCTACTACCTTCTTAACAGATCCATCCCCTATTCTGATGAAGTCAAAACCATGACTGTCACATCAAAATTAGATGATCTATCCCCGCTATAGCTGCTCTGGTCTATAAATAGACATAAGCCACTTGCCCACTATGCTTCCGCTGCTCCCACTGACCACAACAACCCTCTGGCAGAATAATATATACGTGCACATCTAAAGCTAGTTTAGAACGACGCTATACTCATCCTCCTGCCGGGTCTCATAGCCTGGAACAACAGTAGTGTCAAGTCTGGGTAAACAAGAACCTCCCTGTCACCGTCCTTGAGGCTACCAGAGTACCTCTCAGGTGCCTGAGGTTACCCACTACATCTGCGGAGTGGCTAATGGAATGTTAAACCTGATTGAATCTTTAGGTCCTATTAAATTTTCAGTAATCGCTTGCGGTTCTGGAATCACTTCCAGTTCTACCATACTCCCACTACTGTTTTCTGAAAAATCCATTTTACTAAAACTGTGGCGAGTCAAGAACAATATCACTATTGATCTTCCAAATGGTAGAAAATCAACCCTCGTCATAGCTCGAGTCAACCCACAAACTGCCATTACAGAAACGTGCCTTGAGTTATCCAGAGTCTGGTTTTAAGCATAAGCCGGACAACTCCCCGTACCTTAACATCGTTAAGAGACGAACCATTCTATATCCAATATAGAATCTGAGGCACAGATTTAATTGGAACCAGATTCAAATCATGCAGCTGTCTCCAGTGCATGTCATCAAATTGGAGAGAGACCGATCAGCATTACTCAACTTAGGAATGCATCCAATTATGAGTAACCCGAAAGAGAAACAAGTTTTTCATAACCATTACTATCAACTGAATACCATACACAAGTATCTACATCTTCGATCACCTTGAAGAATCCCGATACTTGCAACACCTGGTTCTCTACTTTATTCTTTTACCTATAACTTCTCAAAACTTAGACCTTGTATTTCTACGAAACACATGTCTAAAAACTAGAGAAGTCACAAGTAAATAGAACATAGTACGAAGACCAACCCCTTTGTCCTAATGGACACTGGACAACATACAATACTCTGTATAAGTCCGCTGAGTTGAATAACTCAAAACTTGTGCATCATAGGTTGAAAACTGTACTTATGGTTAAGAGCCACTCTGCTGTTCAATGCTCCTTACCCAATCATCAACTGATATAGGTAAATGTCACAGACATAATTTTAAAAGTTATATCTCACTTTATGAAAATAAACGTACAGATATATCAATTTGAAATTGGTGCATAACAACGAATATTCAAAACCAATACTTGCCGTCAGGCAAAAACCCAGGCGATTTCCTCAAATATCACCAATTACAACGAATTCCGATATAATGAGGATGATCACCTAATTCCCAATAACTTACTCCCACTCATCATTTGTAAAACCATACAGATGTGAGAATCATTCCTAGTAAATACATACCCTGGAGCAAGTGTCTAATTGGGATATCAGTTTTCTATTAACAATGCACAGTGAAACTGAAACATGAAAATGTTTCGAAGGGGTATCCGGGTATTCGTAGTAATGTCTCTTCCATAATCCAGATTCATGACTATAACCGTATATTTTGTTGCCATCTCTCCAAATCCCTTTATTTGTCTTTAGTCGTTACCTTCTGTACACCATCGTTAGACTAAATGGTTTTCTTCCTTCCCTACCGTTCGGCACCGGCCTATGGTTTGGAAGAAGACTATCCAGTAAGCATAATAGGTGTACTCTCCTAATCCTAGGAGTACTCGCAACTTGAGAGAAGGTGATGATAAAAGACAACCTGAATAACCTTATTCTATTTCTCCCGAACTTGAATCCATTCTCGAATCTGGAACAAGTTCCTTCGAGTTCGTATATAACCATACGGTGGATTTATCCAATGGAAGTGGATGTCCGTAGTAATACATAGTGTTATGGAGAAAAGCAAAGGTGAAGTAGGAGTAGCGATGAAATACTCAGTTTGGTCGTGAATGATAGCGGTCGCAATTTACTTTGCCTTCTTTCTAATCCCTTCATATGTCTTTACTTATTACCTTCTGTACACCACACTTAGGCTAATTGGTTTTATTTATTCCCTACCTTTCAGCACCTGCCTATGGTTTGGAAGAAGACTATCCAATAAGCGTAATAGGTGTACACTCCTAACCCAAGGAGCCCTCGCAACCTGAGAGAAGCTGATGATAAAAGACAACTGAATAGTCTTATTCAATTTCTCCTGAACCTGAATCCATCCTCGAATCTGGAACAAGTTCCTCCGAGTTCATATATAACCATACGATGGATTTATCCAAGGGAAGTGGATGTTCGTAGTAATACGGGGTGTTCTGGAGAAATGCAAAGGGTGAAAGAAGGAGTGGCAATGACTTATGCAACTCAGAGAATCCAAAAGCCAGTATTTTAAGAAGGTTCGGTTAACTTGGTCACTGGGTCATAGTCTAGGGTCGGGCCATGGTCGCTGCCAAAGAGAGAGAGAGAAAAGAAACACTCTGCGTGCACTCTAACCTAGATCAGAATGGTTATCACTTTATCTAATCATGAAATCTCCCACTGTACCGTCAAATTCTCCTCCAAACCTGAAAGAAGAATTAGTCGGGATCACCCGAAGAGTAAACCAACTCATCAGTGGGAATCGGGATCCAACTATCATCACATGATAACGTGAAGGAATCCACTCACGTTATCACACTCCAGAAGGTATGCACATGCCTGGCAAGTTTCTTGTATGTTTGAAACTCCCGATATGGATTTTTGCCTCATGCTCTTATGACCTTGATTAAGGGCCAACAAATCATAAGTCACATGTCAAGTTCTGCTCGTCATTGTCCAGGTTAATTTGAACCCACCCGTACTCGCCCTTGACTAAGGGCCAACAAGGCTGTACGGCTGTCCCAAATCAACGTATCTATCTATGCAACAGAAAGGTAACAAGCAGCTACCATCCACTATGCCTTGACTAAGGGCCAACAAACATAGCATGAATACTAAGTGCTACCCGTCTGAAACGATGGAGGGCTACGGCTGGTTTTTGGCGAAAAACCTTTAACGTAATGAACTTGATCACGTTGAAGGAACCTGATAGCTTTTTACAAAAATTTAGTGACGAAAATCTTTGCTAAAGAGGTCACTCCCGGTGAAGAAATCTCGGCTCTTTCCTCGTAGAATGAGGTGCAGGATATTCCAACTGAATACTGCGATGCAAAGCAACAAGTAATCGACTATAATGAAGTTATTACCCTAACGCAAACTTCTGCCCAAGGGGTTACTCCCGATGAAGGGATCTCGGCCCTTGCCTCGTTGAATGAGGTGCTGGATATTCATAACCGAATACCACTGTGCAAAACAAAAGAAAACGTCCTTGTAATAACACTTTTTGAAAACTGTTCCAACAACGTCAAACAGGTTTGTTTTCCTTGCATTGATCAAAATCAACGCAGTCCCATCAATTAATCACATCAGAAAATAACGAAAATAAAATGCACATATATGTCATCCGCATTCGTCACTAGGTCCCATCATCACCCGTTAGGTTACTTAACTAACGATAGAGCGGGGACTGGACTAGCGCGGGTGTAAAACATATACAACATCTACTAGTATATATACCAATATACAATAATCGCTCCAGACGTGATAAATGCAATATTACAGAAAAGTAATAAGCATCACAGAACAATACAGATAATCTGGGAGCCCCGGGTTTCACAGAGCCACTACTAAAACTCGACGTTCCCCTGGTCGTTTGGATAGCCTGTGCAATGAAACCTAGACCCCTACGAGTGCGGCAAGTTACCCGCCAAAACCTGAAGCAAGGTAGCCCCTTACAGCAAAGTGAATGGACCACCCAGCACTTCACGGAATCCGGAAACTTGGGCACTCCATCTTGGGTCAACCTATACCCCCTATGAGTGCGACGAATAGTTTTCCAATTCTAGAGTGAGGCCCCCTACCTCTCAAAGCCATGAGATGCGGACCCGTTGCCCTCCAGAACCCGGCTATGCGTGCACTCCGTTGCGGGGTAATCCTAGTACAGAAATGAAAATATGTACAATGGGTACATCGACCTCAACTAGGTCGTGCCCTAAAAGAATAATATACAAAAAGGCAGTGACGGCAGTCCACATGTTGGACGCTTGCCCCACAATATCAAATGTACAAATAAATCCAAACTGCACTAACATTGCAGGCAAGCTATTCACCACGACCAATCCGCAACATCACAGCACAACACAGAACATCAACGTGAATGCCACGTTCGCAAACCCGTCTAAAAGAGCTATAGCAATTAGACACGATTTATCGCTCGAATGACATTCACGGTCACAGATAGTAATGTAATGCACTGCAAACTTTAAACAATGTTAGATAATATCGACTCCGAAATAACCCCCGAATGACCCAAACAACCTGATAAAACCATATCCAAACTGGGCCAAATAAACAATACCACTGAACCAACTCCCCAGAGTCCAAACCACACCCAAAACACCAACATCTGAAGCCCCTGAAAAACCGGCCTCCTCGGTTTTTGTGGCCAAGTGCTCGGCCCAAATCCGAGGAGTGGGGTCCGTATTTGGGGTGTGGTCTTCTGGTGTCTTGAGTAGTCTTCTGCATATGTTTAAATAATTTTTCTGGAACTTTTGAAAAACAACAGAAACTGTTGATTCATTGGCATCGTTTGGGTTTTGTTTCAATTTTAATACTTTAACATTGTTTAAACCAACTAGTTAACGATTAATAGTTTGACTCTGATACCATGTAAGTCTACGCCAGCGCCCCGGTCGTCATTCCGACGCCAATTGCGGAACAAAAACTTTTAAAACTAGCGCTAACGCAAACTTAAAACCCGGATCGTACCATTAACCGTAAACTAGAAACTGTAGAAGAGTTTGACGAGATTATACCGATCGATCCGTGTCCTTCAGTCTTTAATCTCCGCACCAAACTCCCACTGCTGTGCCGATGAAGTCCACTCTCCGATCTCGCTCATCGAGGTGGCACCACGTCATTTATTCTTTATACGGGCTCCCGCTTCGAACCGAAGCAACTCGAACACGAAGTTTGCTAGCCGACATGTCCAAGATGAAGTAGAGAGAAGTGTGAATACTTTGTCTCAATACACTCTTTGGTTCTCATCACATGAGAGGGTAAGAGTGGAGGTTGAAGAAGATGCAAAGAGATGAAGAGTGTGAGCTCAAGAAAATATCTCAAGAGAGAAAAAACCAAACACCAAAAATGATGTGTGCTGCCCTCTCATTTTGGTGATGATATATATGTGGTTTTGTGATGAAATATCAAGGAAAATATCTTACCAAAATATCTCCACAAACCCTAAAAATATCTACACCCGAAACAAACTCCATTAATTCTATCATGACTCACTAGATGACTCATTACCATGAGTCATTAGTGAACATGCTAGAATCAATGAGTCACACTTTCTAAATCCAATAATCATTTAAACCAAAATGATTAACCCAAAAAGAAACGCATCTTCTAAAGTAATCTCGTAACGGATTACGAGAATACCCTCACCTGTATATACATACCTGTATCCGTATTCCGACCGAATACGAATACCACGAGACGAAAGTATTCCAACACAATATAATACTTGGATCCGGCTTAAACCAAAGCCCACCAGTATTATCTGTCCGAACCATGACACGTGCACAAGTACACGTGTATGTTCGAACCCTGCCATAAAACCATACAGCCTCTACAACGTTTCTCTCGAACTTGGAAAACTATTTATGGGGGACTCTAAAGACTCGTCAATACACTGGCAGTGGGTTTAACCACAAGCCGTCAGTGGTACTAGCTGTACGTAACGGCTGCCCATGTATTGACCGAAAGGGAAGCCGATGAGCGAACTTATTCTGGAACCCTACTGAGCCTATCAGTGACAATATCCGTACAGTCCGGTCCATTCGTCTATGAGCATCGCATATCGGGCCTAGGAGGCTGGTAACGTCAGACCCCCAATAGCGGTATAAGTCGTGTCGGAGGGTAGCCCTGAACACCCTGAGAAACTACTGGAATACCTACCAGTAATTCTCACCTGCCTTGGCCAATGACTTGGTGTAATGGCTCTCCTAAACACAGCGTGATCTCACCCCCAATACCTGGAGAGACGAATCCCCTGCCGATCAGCTCACCGCCTCTATGTGGCTCGGGACTGTACCCAACTAAAACCTGTTTGCACGACTCTTTTGAGCCATGGTAGGGTAGTAATCTAAGCACAGTGGGAACTCACACGAGACAAATGACGATCTCAGGTCGATGAACTAACCTGTACACATATCGCCAGGGAACTGCTATGTGACGCTAGGCATAATACCAACTAGCAGGTTCCCGGCGAGTCCTGTCCGGTGCACTCATAACCCAATGAGCACCTGTATACATCTTAGGTGAACCAACTGACACCAATGGCTTGTGAGACCGGCCACCGCCCTTCGTCGGGGTCTCGACTGTATACACTAGTCTACTCCGGAGTATCGATGCCCTGTCTCGAAACTCCCACGACTAGGGACCACTTTTAAGGATGTGCTTATGGACTACCCAACTCTCACGTATATGATCGCTATCATACTGCTGGTAGTCAAGCAAGAATCCTAAAGGCTTTATCAACGTGTAATAGTGATCATGTCACCTAAAGCTGTACACGATGATAAAGACAAACCGGATAGCATATTATTATCTTGAGTAAGACTGTCCTACCGGTATAGGTCCTCTTCAATCATTGCAATCACGTGACAGCGATCCAATAATTGACTTTGAGGGCACTACATCCAACAACTTCATGCATTGATGGAGAGTTGACGGAATGATGCTGTAATCGTGGAGCCACAGCCGTCCCAAGAGAATTTTATAAGACGTGTCAGCGTCGATCACGTATATCTTAGCTTCAGTTTGCAGATCCCTAAATTTGATTGGCAAAGCTATAGACCCCAGAATTTGTTGGCAGTTTTGATTGAAGCCTTGAATGACAATCCTTTCCCTTGACAGGTGTTGGACGTCCATTGACAAACTCTTCAGAGCTCGCAAGTTTATGATGTTCACTGAGGATCCCGGATCAATCAATATGTGATTAATCCGATCTTCATCGCTGTACCAGTCACGTAAAGCGGTCGATTATGCTCAGCCGTTCCCAGTAGTAAGTCTTCATTCTTGAACGTGATTGCAGCGGCATGTAGAGCGTACTGGGATTCTTTCATATTAATTTCTGCAAAGCGAGCCTGATACCGCTCGGGGTTTTGTAGAGCGTGAATGAGAACATCTCTAAGCTCTTTAGATAGGACCAAGGCATCGTAGATGCTCAGGAGAGACGGGAGCTTTCGGAGATGAGCCAAGACATTTAGTCCACTGAGGAAGGATTTGAGTTTTCATTAGCCAGCTCTCTGCCATCTTCCTCATTAGCCACCTGTTTTTCCTTTCCTTTTAGGGCGTTTCCCTGATTTGGCGGTAGAGCCTTGCCGCTTCTAAGCTGGATTTGGTTGGCCTTTGTGGCGAGCTCCTCATCCTCCTCGGGAAAACAGAGCTCCTCCTCAGAGTTGCTGCTAAGATGGATGGTGTAGCAGGTCACTATAGGGATCTCTTCATTGGAGTCTTCTTCTAACTCCTCCAGATTTTCAGCCGCTTCTATAGGGAGGAACTCCTTCAATTGAATCAGAGTTCTCTCCTTCTGTTCATAGTCTTCGAGAGAATCGATATATTTTTGAATGGTCGATCTCCCTGCAGACTCTTTTTCGCGCCGAGCTGCACTTTTCTTCTTCTTGAGCTTTTTGGATTTTGAGCCTGATTGAGCCGAATTGGCAGCTGGAATGGTGGGCTTCTTCTGCCCTTCCCATTCTGTTCCGGGCTCTTTCCGAAGTAACTTTAGCATCTTCTTTGTCTTATTAGATATGTGCTTACTCCAAGGAGGCTGCGGTGAGTCGGTTTCATTTCTCAGAGCAGCGGGCTCGGCTGTCTGCTCCCAGAAGGCTTCAGCTTCTGTCTGTATAAAGTTGGTGGTTGCAACTTGGTTGTTCACCAACACACTTTTGGACAGCTCGATCTCTCCAGCCTTGCACTGCTTCTCGACCCAGTCTTTGAAGATATAGCAATCCTCGATCGCATGGCTCAATACTCGGTGGTACGGGCAATACCGGGGATTGTCGGTCATTTTTGCTTCTTGAGGTCTTTTTGACTCTGGCAATTATAGACCATTGTTCAAGGCATCTTTAAATATCTTTCGGACCTTGTCCCTCCTGAAAGAGTAAACCTTGTTCTTTTTCTCCTCTAGGGAAGGCCCTTCTCCTCCCAGCACTGGCTTTCGAGACCGGTTGGTTTTGGAATCGTCTGCCCTTCGCTTGTCTTCATTGTCGGACGCATTGAAGACATTGGTACTGCTGGAATTCCCGCTTCTGCGGTTGTCGTCCCGCTTGCTTTTCCAAGTCTTGTCTCTCTGAGAGTCCGGAGCGGACTCTTGCTTCGAGCGTTCCAGCATTTGGACTTTCTTGGTTAGCTCCTGAAATGTCTTGAGGCCTGCTGTACATAAGAATGGGACCATCCAATTGCTGAGGTTCCCAATGAGAAGGTTGACGGACTGCTCCTGCTTCAGCGGCGGTTCGCACTTGACTGTGAGATTACGCCATCGGGCGATAAAGTCGGTGTTGCTTTCATTCTTCCCCGGCTTGGTCCTCATAAGGTCAGCAATGGAGATTTTATCACTGACGCTCATGAACCTTTGCAGAAACAGAGACTCCATTTGGGCAAAGGTAATAACAGACCCATCTGGTATACTCGTGTACCAGTCGAAAGCGACACCGATCAGGCTGTTGACAAACTGACGAAGAAGGAGCGCATCATTGCCCCCCTGTATTTCCGCACGATGCTTTAAAGTGGGCGACGTGCTGATTTGCATTTCCCATCCCGTCGAATCTTCCGAACTTAGGAATGACGTAGCCGCTCGAAAACTCGATCAGATCGTACTGTGCGGGATATGGCCGCCCACTACTGCCAATTTCTTTCTGAGCTTCAGCTTCGGCCACCAATGTTTTAACCTTGCTGGTGACCAAGTCCATTATCCGGTCTTGTGTTAGCGGGATAGTGTTATCTGGGGCCAAGGCGTCCCCAGAAGCGGAATGTGGCCGGCTTTCGTACGGCTCGACCAATCTTGGACCCAAAGGGACAAGCATCGGCCGATTCAGATTGTCATCATCCGGCTCATGAGTAGTGACTTGTGCTTAATTAGGAGGCGCTCGAGCAATTTGAGCCGTAAGCTGCATCACAACGTTCGTTAGGTCGTCAATTTTCGAATAGAGCTTGGCCATCTTTTTATCTTTGCTCCTGAGCTGTTTTCGAAGCTCTTGAAGCAGCTCTTGCTCCGCGGTCCTGGGGCGGAAAGTCGGCTCTTCTTCGCTGTCCGAGCATGACTCTGCATAGACTGAGGGGTCTTTCTGCCTACCGTCCTTATCGAGAGGGTTTTCATCATCCAGCGGAGGTGGCTGTTCTTAGGAAGCGGCAACCATATTCAAGCCAGACTGGGCTTGGGATGTGGTGGCCCCATCCTTACTTTTGCTGCGAAGGTTGTCGCTGGGGTGCCCGCCTGCCATATAGACCATATGGATAACATATCCAGCCGCCTTTATATTATCGGCGGCTGATTTCACGGATCGCTGTTTTGACCCCCTGTTTCGGTAACGGGCAGTCGATTGAAGGCGGCTGGCCTGGCCGGATTCTTGAATGGTGCTGACACTTCCTTTTTGGTTTTGCCCCGCTTTTTTCATGCGGCACAAAGTGCTTGGTATACTCTTGAAGAGACAGTGTCATACTTTTTCTGTTGGGGCCGGGACACCTCTCTTTGTAGCAATGTTCGGACCGTTGTTTTCTTGATTCTGGCGGTCATGGCATTTTTCTGAACCCACTTCAGAGGTTCGAAGGAATTGCTGACTTTTACTGCCGACTCAGCCGTCGTTGCAGGATGACTCTGCTCTTGGAACATCACAAGATTCCACATGGCCGAAGTCCTGGCCCTCTTGTTGGCTCGATACCTGAGCCGCTTCTGCCTTAACTTTTCTGTTTTAAGCACTTGGCGCACTTCGGCTCTTCGGGAAGACGCCGTAGACTGAGTGATAGAGAGGCCAGAGAAGACGCTCGATCGTGCGTTTGTTGGAGTCATCGCCCGAGCTCGTCCGCAACGTTTGATGTGGCCCTTTGTACCAGAAGTCTTGCCCCCAACTGGAGCACCAGAGAGTTGTTCAGACACCGTCTTAAGTTTCGGTTGTGGTGCCTTAGCGATCACGACATTCGGCCTCTTGCCCCTTGAGACTGGCTTGGCCACCTATTTTGCCGGTTTTTCTGCCAGATGTGCGCTTCCGGCAAGGTAGACGACGACGGAACCAAACTGGCGGGGCAGTTCCTCCCACTGTCGATTGAGGCTTGCGGGGAGAACCACACGAGCATTGATCTTGACTATGTACGAGATCGGGGTCACGTTGGAAGCTGAATTCGTCTTGGGAGCCATTGGCGTTGAAAGTTGATTGATGCATGGAAAAAACATTATTACAGCACAAACATCGGCATATATGTTAAATGAGTTCGCATGAACACTTGACCCGAGATATGGGAGGAGAGAAAGGTCCCACCGGGCGTGCCAGAATCTGTAGGGTGTTTTCCGTCACCTCATTGAGATGGGAATGCGCGCGCGCTTGTCAGGCGCATTACAGATTCCCCCTGCCTAGGTTAGGCTGGGGTTTATTGATTGTGGGGATCCGAATCTCCGGCAGCCGCGGACTAAGCTGCCTTTAATTACCCCTCGCCTTTGGAGCGAGAGAACCTCCGATTAACGGGTCAAACAGGTCATGCGAACTCAATGTGCAGTGTACGTGTGTTGTATTTTGAAAGGGTTTTTTGGATATATCAGGGGCCCCGCAGAGTTTTTACGGGGGTCCCGCTACCCGGATAGCGGGCTGGGGGTTAAGGGGGTGAGCAGCCCCCTTGTGGGGTGCGGGGCAGTGCCCTGTTAGAAATGTTTTCGAACGGGGTACAGTGTTGTAGAGTAAGTGTGTGTGTGTGTGTGTGTAAGGGAAAGGGGCATCCAAAGGATGCGTGGGAGAAAGCGCCGGCGCCTCACGTGCGCGACACGCGGGCGCTCAAGCGCTCGGGTGCCAGCACTATTGCCTTGGGCGCTAGCGCTTTGAGCGCTAGCGCCTCACGTGCCAGGCACATGGGCGCTCGAGAGCTAACGCCTTAGGCACCAGGGCGCTAGCGCCTCACGTGCTAGGCACGTGGGCGCTCGGGCGCTAGCGTTTTGGGCACTGACGCCTCACGTGCTAGGCACGTGGGCGCTCGGGTGCTAGCGCTTTGGACGCTAGCACCTCAAGTGCCAAGCACGTGGGCGCTCGAGCGCTAGCACTATGGGCGCTAGCACTTTTAGCGCTCGGGCGTCGGGCAGCAAAAGGGAGTTGATCCCTGCACTGGGAGTTGTACTCCCAGAAAGAAACACTTATTATTTTGTATGTGTGTGTGTGTTGATTAGTCGAAAATATTTTATATTTTAACCGGCAATTTCCTCATCATTTGCATTCATATAGAAGTGTTCGGTATTCGTATTTCACATATTAGCAAATCTGTCACAAAATATCAGATTACATGTATTAGACCTTAAAACCGGTATTTCTAGGGAAATTGACTGCATTGCATGGCATCGCAATATTTCTATATGTCGCAACCCGTGTTTCAAAGTCTATGCAGGAAACTAGAAGCATGCTCGAATCAACACTGCTCAAAAGATACGCCAACTCACTAACTTCAGATCTGGTATCAATACAAAGTAGCAATCACAATTCAGCATATCAGAAGAAGCCCCAAACTCCAGCACAAGTCCACACCAGAAGACCCAAAGGCCAAGCCCATCAAAGAGCCGCGGATCCGCGGCAATGGCTTGCTTGTGCCGCGGATCCGCGGTGGGACAAGGGATTCAGACACTAAATTTTGGTCTACAATGCTTCATTCAGGGCCCACTGCTCAGAAATGTATCTCAGTTTCCAGAAGACTCCAGGGGTTTCTGCCAGATCAGCAAACTAGGGTTTCCAAGCCTAATTAAACCTAGCTTAAACCCTAAGCTAGCTCCTAACAAACTACCTTCTAGAAGACTCAACAAACTTTTGGAGGGAACTACCATTTCAAACCTAAACCTAGGGTTTGGGAAGTCTATAAATAGAAGCCTAGACCTAGGGTGAGAGAGAAGGAAAGAGAATGTGGAGATAGATAGAATCAAACCATTTGTGATTCATTTTAGTTCATTTTTTTAGCCAATCTCCTTCATCTCCTTCCTCCATAAGTCTAGTGAAAGGGCTTGTGGGAAACCCTAACCCTAATTCCAATTAAAATCAAGATCCCGAGTACCCATTAAGCAAGAAGCCCTACAACCTTTAGGAGCGGAGCCGATCTTCAACGGAGCAAGCGATCCGAGCTGATCCACGACTCACGAAGCCGAGCGACGCCCGATCAACAATTTAGATTCTTCCTCTTGTAGTTCTTGAAGCGAATGTAATCAAAATTGTTGAGATAAATAAAGGTGATATTCTTTTATCTTGTTTTCTTTAAATTCTGCATCATGATATCTTTACAATTCGTGAATATTTTCTGTATGGTGATGTGTGAATAAAACTCCGCTCGTCGAGGAGTCGAGACGGTCAATAGAATGATGATGTAACATAGCTTTAATCGATTCTTGAGTCCTACGTGTTTTGAAAACCCTAGCAAATTCAAGAAACGACGACCCATTTTGTTTCGATGCTTTCTTGATTGATATCGTTCGAAATTGGGGAGTTACGATCGTTTCTTGAATTTGGTAGAGGCTAGAATGCGAATGAAATCAACGAAAGAACAAGGGTTATAAGATGAAACCCTAGTTTCATCAAGAAAGCCCTAACTCTCGTCGATCATCATCGATCTAGCATCAATCCTTCGAAGGACAAGAACGCGAAATCTTGAGGTTACATCACATCTATAGATCCGATCGATTCCTACGAGCCTCTTTTAGATTCTTGATTGTTGATTGGAAATATTATCGAAACCCAATTCTTGATTGTTTATCAGTTTAGTGATTCTTGATTAAACTCGTGACACTTGAATCAATTGATAAATTCTCGAGTTTTGTTTTCTTTTCTGTTCAATTAACTTTTCAATTCAAACGAAGCAAATATAAAAGCGAATCGCACAATCCCTGTGGACGATCCGCACTCACTTACAAACTACATCCGACACCGTAGTTGATTGCGGTCAAATATTCTTTGGTTGTGATTTCTTTACAATTTCATACTACACAGTCTTGAATTTTAGGATCAATCAAATGGCGCCGTTGCCGGGGACTATTTGATTCGATTTACACAAACAAGAATCTTTTCAATCAAATGGCGCCGTTGCCGGGGATCGCGCGCTAATTCGTTGTATATCAAAGTTTGAATTGAAAGAATTATTCCATTGTTATTTTGAGATCAAAATTCGTGCAAACCCTAAACAATTTGTTGTGTTTCATTGCAAGGAGATCTGGAGCTTGCTGGAAATTGATAAAAAATTTTGGAAAATTCCAGAGAGCTGGAATTATCAACAGGAAGCTCCTGAAGAAGTTTGGTTCTATAGGGTTCCTAGGCACCCTCAAGAGGTCTCACAAGGCATCAACCATGCCAATTTCAAAAATGCGGTGCCGAGAAACCCTAGACTACGGATCGTTGGCTAGAATTCTAGGCGAAAAAGAAACTAGTTAACTACTTTAACTAAGTGAACGGATATACAACCTTTGTAGATCCGGTGCTCCACCTCCATAGCTCCGCAATGAACTCTCCTCGCTGTCCAAGTCGAACCCCGGGCTCTAGCGTCGGCTTCATCGGAGAATGGACGGGCTAGGTCGTCGACGTCGATGCCGAAGATGATCTACGTCGAGGCATCACTAGATCAAGCTCCAACTTCACCAAGTCAAGAAACTTGTGAAGAAAACACACTCTACTACTTGGAAAGAGGTAGAGGATAAAGAAATAGGAAGTGGGTAGACTTTAGAATTGGATTTCTCACTTGCTTCATCAATCCACCATTGATGAAGTCAAGCTTCTTCATGGAAGAAGAAGATGAAGAAGAAGAAGAAAGAATATCATAAGTATTTCCAAAATTAATAATAAAATGAATACTTATCATATCCTAACCTTGGTTAGGTGTAGAGAATAGACTAGGGTTAAATGGAGTAGTTAGGGTTAAGCATGAGACAAAATGGTCACTTTGGTCAAATGTTCAAGAAGCTTCAACTAGAAAACAAATTTAGCAACCATTTTCTCTTTATGCTTTTCTATTTCCAAAATGAATAAATAGATAAATAAATGAGAAAAGGAAATGAAACCCTAACCACTTAAGTAACCATGGTTTAATTCTTTACACAAACCCAAACTAGCATGTATCATCAAACATGATACAATCTTGTGTACAAAAGTATATCACAGATACAATGTGCACAAACCAAGTGAGAAAATCCATTTAAAGTGAACCAATACTAGTTAATGCAAAGTAATATATCATATATATAATTATACATTAAATCATTAAATCAACACTTGATTCAATGATCCGGTCATGTCGCACATAACCGACCAGTATCCAATGTATCGGCTTATCGAATCAATCCCCGATTCGATAACTAGGTTATATCGCATACAACCATTCGATACATTTATCGCGAGAATGGAAAACGGTATCACATACATGCATTATTCTCGGTCCCGCACATATCTCATATGCGCTCCTATTTCGTTTCGCTTGAGCCAGGAAACCTCTGTGTAAGACTCTAAAGACTCGTCAATACGCCGGCAGCAGATGATGATCATATCAAGCACCCACAAGCCGCAAGCGGTCTGCTAAACGTAACGGCCACCCGGGTATTGAGCGATCAGAAGATCAACGAGCAAGCCCGCTCACACTCCAGTGAATCCAACCAGTAACACTACCGTACAGTCCGGTCTGATCGTCCGATATGTCGCATATCTTGCCTAGGGGTGGTAAACGTCAGACCCCAATAGCTCGATAAGTCGTGTCGATATGAGGTCTATAACAATTCGAAAAACTACTGGTAACACTTACCAGTAAATCTCAGCAACCCTGGCCAGGGATTTCCTGTTATAGCCAATCGAACACAGCGCAACATCAACTCCCTATACCGGGAGAGACGAATCCCGTCCTATCGCTCATTGCCTCCATGTGACTCGGGACTGTACCCAAAAACCACCGTTTTGCACGCCCTCTTGGACGTGGTAAGATGGAAATCAAAGCACAGTGGGAACCACACAAGACTCTATGACGATCTCGGGTCAACAGACTACTCTGTACCAGTGTCACCAGAGAACTGCCATCTGACGTAAGGTATAATACCATCTGGGAGTTCTCGGCGAGTCCGTCCAGTGTACCCAGTCTCTACTGAGCACCCGTATAACATCTCCGATGTCAAACACCAATGGATATGGGATCATCCATCGCCCATCTGTATGGGTCGAGAAGGTATACGCTAGTCTACTCTGGTATATCGATGCCCCGTCTCGATACACCTACGACTAGGGACTTTGAAGAATGTACTTATGGACTACTATGTCCCCACTAGTATGATCCGCATCATAGTCCAGGTAGTCAAGTACACATCCTAAGGGCTTTACCAATATGTAACAGAGAGACAATCAGTATACACGTTGAGGTAAAGAGCAACCAGATAGCATACTATCATGTCGAGCAAGAAAGTCCTCCCTATATATGTCCCAGCATCCACTACAATATACATCCTATGTACAGTAATGGCCTCTAGGGCATACATATAACTAACAATCTCCCACTTGCACTAGGGCCATCTGTAGCAGTGGTTGCAGTATCTCATACTCAACCATCCCATAAAAGTCTCTCTCTGGGAATAGGCCTTCGTGAGTGGATCCGCTGCTTATCCTCTAAGTCTGCTCTCCTTGCCTCGATCACCCTGGAGATCAACCATCTCCATGATCCGGTGATACTGCCTTAGAATAAGTCTGGATCACTGATGGGACCGGCGTTCCTCGGCATAAGCCACAACTCCATTATCTCACAATGGTAGGAACGTAGTTCATCTCATGAACTAATATACACCCAAACATCCTCTTTGGTAGCATCTTAAGTAGCGATGTATACAGCCTTTATCGTCTAGTATGCCACGGTATCTAGCTTGGAACTCTTCCAACATACCGTCCCTCGATTGAGGGTAAAGACAATGCCTGCGACTGACATTCAGTCGTCTTTATCACCCTGGAACACTTCCAGTGATTCTCCCCAGGATCAACTGATACCATCTCACTACAGCTAGTGAGATTCCTAACATCCAATTAGATCTATCTCATAGATCCAAAATCCAGGATTTAGTAGGTATCACTTTGATCCTATTTCGAGAATCTTTGTGATAATCGGAGATTGATCGAGCGTAGCATAGGAAACTACTTCCCTATCAAGAGCATGTCATCCACGTATACTACGAGGATCACCATTATACTCCCTACTACCTTTTTGTTTATACAAGGTTCATCTACCATTTTGATGATGTCAAACTCTTTGACTAATCCATCAAAACAGATGTTCCAACTCCGCGATGTCTGCTTTATCAGATAAAGCATCTTGCTCACATTTCCGCTGCTCCCACTGTCTACGAGGCCCTCTGGCTGTGTACTTATAGACACACTCTTCTAAAACATCATTTAGAAAAGGAGTCATGGCACCCAACAGCCAGATATCGTAGTCATGGTATGTAGCCGTGGCAAGTAGGATCTGGATGGACTTAAGCATAGCTACTTGAAGAGGTTTCACCACTATCCACGCCTGGTTGATGATGAAAACCTTTAACAAGTCTAGCTTTGAAAGTCTCAACCTTTCCATGTACACAAAGTAATCTTCTTAAGATATACTTGCTCCTGATGGGGATTTAACCCTTCAGATATAGCAACCAAAGTCCATACTTTGTTGGTGTACATGGATTCCATCTCAGATTGCTAAGCTTCCAGCCATTCTTACAGAGTCTCACTCCTGATGGCCAGCTCGAAGCTAGTTGGGTCATCATCTCATGATGTAATCCTCGCTCCCACTGTCATAGAGAAACCGAAGTATTTCTCAGGTGGGTGAAGTACCCTACTAGATCAGCGGAGAGGCTGAGGTTCGTTAGTATCTACTGAATCCTTTGGTTCTGTCAAATCATCAGCTGCTGTTTGTATAGCTGGAACATTTCCAGTTCTACACAACAGACTTTGCCTCGAGCTTGTCCAGATTTTGCTTTTTAGACATAGGCCGGACAACCCCAAATCTTAAGGAACTTAAGATATGGGCTCTTCCCTTTCCATATCACATATGAAGTGGTAGGCTACTGATTTGATCGGGACCCTATTCAATAGGTATGCAGCTTCTCAAGCGCATAACTCCCAAAAGAAAATAGGTAACTCAGTAGTACTCATCATAGAGCACACCTTATCATATAGGGTGTGATTGCTCCGCCCCGATATACCATCGTGCTATGGTGTATACGGAGGAGTAATGCTGAGAGAGAATCTCATTCTCCTTTAGAATAGTCCAGGAATTCCATGCACAAGTATTCTCCTCCCTGATCTCATCATAGGACATAATACTTATACCCGTATTTTGGTTCTCTACTTCTAACTTATATTCTGTGAATATCTCAAAAGATTCGGACTTGTGTTTCAACATGAACATATGTCTAAATCTTGAGAGATCATCAGAGAACGTAATGAAGTATAAAGAACCATTCCTGGCATGTGTAGACAAGGGACCTACATACATCAACATGTATTATCCCAAGAGTTCACTAACTCTTTATCTGTTTCCAATAAACAGAGCTATGGTCATCTTATCTTTGTGACATGACTGGCAAGTTTCACAAGATGTAAATTCAAACTGATTTAAATATGCATCTACATGTAACTTCAGCTAGTCGGGTCGCATTGACATGACCTAGTCTACAATGCCTCAAGAAGAATTCGTTCATTTCTGAACTCTTCCTCTTGTGTGTGTTCCATATACTAAGAACTGTAGTTTGATTTAGAACATCAATACTTTTAGATAACGTGCCTGAACCGATCAACTTTTGATATAGGAAATGTTCAAAACATTATCCAACTATACAAAATTTTATCATTTCTTTACTGAAAAAGAGACAGATATGATTTTGTATATCAGGTTCGGTATCTAATAACATTCGTTCAGAATCAATGTATTACAATACAGGGTGACAGTGACCAACAGACCTGGCTGCAACACTTGCCCTGTTTTCTGCCTCATGAAACTTATCGCCCGTTCTCAGTTTTTCTACCTTTTTGCAGCCCTATGTAACAGATTACATATCTGGGATCCTGATCCGGTATCATATACCAAGGATGCGGAGGATACTGATAAACAGTTCTGTATAATGAACACACCCGAAGAAGATACATCATCATGCACTTTCTTCGTTTGGGCGGCACGGGAAATCTGGTATTCCCCAATTTCCTGCTCTGTCTTATAACAATTATAAGTTGGAGCGGGACTAATGTTCCCCAGCTCAGTATAACAAGCGGGTTCGGTCAATAATCCGTATTTTTATCTTGATTAAGGTGTGACATGGTCGCTACCAGGAGAGAGAGAGAAGAAAACACTCAGCGTGCGCTCTTGCAAGAATAGATTGGTTATTATTTTATCTAATCAGGATGGCTCCCACTGCTTTTTATCAAATCTTCCTTCAAACCCTAAAAGGAAAGACTAGCCGGGATTAATTACACACTACAAGTTCGCCAATCTTTCAGCCAGGCCAGTGTCGGTACTTTGAGGGAGGTCCCCCGTGCTTTCGCACGAACCTAATTAATGTAAACCTCATTTTCCCAGAGGCGTAACCTCGTTAACACCTTTCTAGACACCTACTTGATCGGCTAATTGTAATGTGTAAAACTCTCCCAGGAGTAACTCTTACTCGCAGCGGGTATCGGGATCCAACTATCTCATAGAAGGTATGCAATCTCATTGCAAATTTCAACACTTGAAATTCCCGATAATATTTTGCCCCTAGCGCGCTATGACCTTGACGAAAGCCAACAAACCATAGCCCGCTAGTCAAGTTCAACCCGTACATTTCTTGATCGAATTAAACCCACCCGCACGACCCTTGACGAAAGCCAACAAAGCCGCACGACTACCCTAATCCAATCGCATCGTATGCTGGCAGATAAGCAGCATATAGCTACCGCACACTGCACCTTGACGAAAGCCAACAAATGCAGCACGAATACTATATACAACTTATCTGAAATGACGGAGGGCTACGACAGGTTTTTCTGAAAACCTATTGCATAATGAACTTGATATCGTTGTAGAATCAAATGATTTTAAAATGGAGTGTTTTTTAGGCTTTTCTAGTTTTGCTAAAGGAGTCACTCCCGGTGAAGGGATCGTCGGTCCTTTCCTCGTCGAATGAGGTGCGGGATATATCATATATATCACTGTGCAAAGCAAAATCACTTAAAAGCAATCAAAAGACAAACCGAGGGGTGTAGCATTTGCCAGTTATTGCTAAAGGAGTCACTCCCGGTGAAGGGATCTCGGTCCTTTCCTTATCGAATAAGGTGCAGGATATATCACATATACCGCTGTGCAAAGCAAGAACAGTAGCTACCTGTTTTATTTTGAAATTCGATTCTACAACATCTTAGGTTTCTTTTGTTTCATTAATCATATTAATGAAGTCCCGTCATTTAATTACCTAAACATCACAGATAAATACGACGTACACTTATGCTATCCGCATTCGCCTCGATGTCCCCTCGTGCACCGTTAGGTTAGGTAACTAACGGCAGGGCAGGGCAGGGCTAGCACGGGTGTAAAACATAAGTAACGTCTATATAACATATCATATATACTATATACTGTATCTATCATAGAACATCACATGATCACATCACAGATATCGCAGCAGAAGAATCATATGAAATATTGGATATACTAGGACGTCCGTGTTTTCAATACGAGCCAGTATAAAACACGGATTCCACGATCGTGATGAATAGCCAAACCCACACTCTAAGACCCCTACGAGAGCGGCAAGCAACCCTACCAACTCTGGAGTTAGGAGACCCGGACTCGACTCCTCGAGTTGGTCTCCCACTGGACTCCAGAACCCGGTTACTTGTGCTCCCCTCCTTGGGTCTACCCTAGTGCGGAAAAGTAAATAATATACAAAGGGTGACAACTTCCGCAACCTGGAAGTGCCCCAATAAAAGAATATTACATACAAGTTTTTACATGAATGAAAATGAAAAACACTTATCTCACATAAAAACTCCCGGCTATTCAAACACGACGATCCAATATAACATATCCAGCAACACATAACATCACATGTCATCAACGTAAGTAAATATGCGCATCCCAATTGTCGTTGACATATAGCAACGAAACCGGCGATATCACATATTACACTTACGGTCACAGAAAAGAAAATGTAAAACTACAACAGTTGGAATCCGCAACCACCTCAGACATCGCATGTCTGACCAAATGAATTACTTAGACATCGCATGCCTAACAATTATAAACCCCGCATTTTAGTCTCAAAATCGAAAACACTTTTCAATATCAAGTCGGGCAATTCAATAAGATTCCCGACATTTTGATCAAATGCTCGTCGCAAACTTTAGTAGACGGTCGCACCCCCGATACCGACGACGAAGTGCACCAAGGCGGAACACCGCTACCGGGAGCACCCGAACGGATGCTTTCGGCGACGGGGTTCTCCTACAGTCACTTGGTCGGAGCTATGGGGTGAGGCTGTCTATTAAATTTATCCAGCGAGTATCCGCGTACGCTACGTGATTGCGACGAACTTTTGATCACATCAAAATTCCGTGGCAACCGATCAAGTGAGACTAAACTGCTATGTTTATAACATTCATTCAGTTATCTCATAATTTATTGTGAATTCCAATTATTGTATCACATTCCAGATAATTAGAAAATGTTAAACTTTCCGATCGAACATTCAAACACCCAAGTTTTCCCGATACAGATCAACACATGAAATAAGTCTAACAACATTCAGTTCGTGCCTCAGTACCAACGGTCCAGCCGTAGAAGGGTCAAGCCAACGCCTCACATGTGGCACGCCGTACTGCCCCAAACCCGAAGGTTCAAAGGGCAGTTCAAGACGGTCACATAATCGAGTTAAGGTTTGTTGTCTTCTAGAGGGTCCATCGCATTACTTGCACTACTTAGAACGTCGTTAAACTACGGAAAAATCCAACGCTTGGAAATTTCCCGACAGGGGAAAAATTGGGTATTTATATCCGGTCGAACTTTTTAACATATTCTAAAAATACCCGGAAAAGCACACCGATAAAATTAGACAGTCCGATCGAATACACCGAGTCCCTAATATAACCCAGAAAATTCAACTCATGAATAAATATTAAAAATTCCCAGGAAAACCACCACTGGAAATTAGGAGTTACTATGTAAACTTTATTGAATAAAGAGGCAGTACGGCCGCGGAACAGCCGCACGAGCCATGCTCGTGCCGCGGAACCGCGGCAGTTTGATGGATTTAGTGGATCGAATTTTACAGTAACTCTTAAATATTCCTGCTGATTTTTCTGCATATTTTTAATTTCGAAAAAACCACGATTTCAGAAAAAGTCCAGAGAGCAATATTAGGGTTTGGGTTTTGTTTCGATCGGAGTTCTAATTCCGTCTAGACTTCGCCTAAGGCTCTAGCTAGGCTCTGATACCACTGTAGGGTTCCTAGACACGCTCAAGAGGTCTCACAAGGCATCAACCATGCCAATTTCAAAAATGTGGTGCCGAGAAACCCTAGACTACGGATCGTTGGCTAGAATTCTAGGCTAAAAAGAAACTAGTTAACTACTTTAACTAAGTGAACGGATATACAACCTTTGTAGATCCGGTGCTCCACCTCTATAGCTCCGCAATGAAGTCTCCTCGCTGTCCAAGCCGAACCCCGGGCTCTAGCGTCGGCTTCATCGGAGAATGGACGGGCTAGGTCGTCGACGTCGATGCCGAAGATGATCTACGTCGAGGCATCACTTGATCAAGCTCCAACTTCACCAAGTCAAGAAACTTGTGAAGAAAACACATTTTACTACTTGGCAAGAGGTAGAGGATGAAGAAATAGGAAGTGGGTAGACTTTAGAATTGGATTTCTCACTTGTTTCATCAATCCACCATTGATGAAGTCAAGCTTCTTCATGGAAGAAGAAGATGAAGAAGAAGAAGAAAGAATATCATAAGTATTTCCAAAATGAATAATAAAATGAATACTTATCATATCCTAACCTTGGTTAGGTGTAGAGAATAGACTAGGGTTAAATGGAGTGGTTAGGGTTAAACATGAGACAAAATGGTCACTTTGGTCAAATGTTCAAGAAGCTTCAACTAGAAAACAAATTTAGCAACCATTTTCTCTTTATGCTTTTCTATTTCCAAAATGAATAAATAGATAAATAAATGAGAAAAGGAAATGAAACCCTAACCACTTAAGTAACCATGGTTTAATTCTTTACACAAACCCAAACTAGCATGTATCATCAAACATGATACAATCTTGTGTACAAAAGTATATCACATATACAATGTGCATAAACCAAGTGAGAAAATCCATTTAAAGTGAACCAATACTAGTTAATGCAAAGTAATATATCATATATATAATTATACATTAAATCATTAAATCAACACTTGATTCAATGATCCGGTCATGTCGCACATAACCGACCAGTATCCAATGTATCGGCTTATCGAATCAATCCCCGATTCGATAACTAGGTTATATCGCATACAACCATTCGATACATTTATCGCGAGAATGGAATATGGTATCACATACACGCATTATTCTCGGTCCCGCACATATCTCATATGCGCTCCTATTTCGTTTCGCTTGAGCCAGGAAACCTCTGTGTAGGACTCTAAAGACTCGTCAATACGCCGGCAGCAGATGATGATCATATCAAGCACCCACAAGCCGCAAGCGGTCTGCTAAACGTAACGGCCACCCGGGTATTGAGCGATCAGAATATCGACGAGTAAGCCCGGTCACACTCCAGTGAATCCAACCAGTAACACTACCGTACAGTCCGGTCTGATCGTCCGATATGTCGCATATCTTGCCTAGGGGTGGTAAACGTCAGACCCCAATAGCTCGATAAGTCGTGTCGATATGAGGTCTATAACAATTCGAGAAACTACTGGTAACACTTACCAGTAAATCTCAGCAACCCTGGCCAGGGATTTCTTGTTATAGCCAATCGAACACAGCGCAACATCAACTCCCTATACCGGGAGAGACGAATCCCCTCCTATCGCTCATTGCCTCCATGTGACTCGGGACTGTACCCAAAAACCACCGTTTTGCACGCCCTATTGGACGTGGTAAGATGGAAATCAAAGCACAGTGGGAACCACACAAGACTCTATGACGATCTCGGGTCAACAGACTACTCTGTACCAGTGTCACCAGAGAACTGCCATCTGACGTAAGGTATAATACCATCTGGGAGTTCTCGGCGAGTCCGTCCAGTGTACCCAGTCTCTACTGAGCACCCATATAATATCTCCGATGTCAAACACCAATGGATATGGGATCATCCATCGCCCATCTGTATGGGTCGAGAAGGTATACGCTAGTCTACTCTGGTATATCGATGCCCCGTCTCGATACACCCACGACTAGGGACTTTGAAGGATGTACTTATGGACTACCATGTCCCCACTATTATGATCCGCATCATAGTCCAGGTAGTCAAGTACACATCCTAAGGGCTTTACCAATATGCAACAGAGAGACAATCAGTATACACGTTGAGGTAAAGAGCAACCAGATAGCATACTATCATGTCGAGCAAGAAAGTCCTCCCTATATATGTCCCAGCATCCACTACAATATACATCCTATGTACAGTAATGGCCTCTAGGGCATACATATAACTAACAGGTTCAGTGATCCAACATTTGGACCGCGGAAGGGCGGCAAGAGCCAGGATTTGCGGCGGAACCGCGGCAATCTTGGGGGTTCTCTTCAAAATATTTGCCTCGGGTGACTTCTGTACTTCTCCTCTCTCCTCTTTTTAGCTCCAACTAATACTTTGCTGCAGGATTCTTTGCAAAGAACAGCAGCTAGCAAATTGCAAATTAAAATTGTGCGTGATTTTGTTTCTTGGTTGTTTTGCATTATAAATACGGAAATTAAGGGGCACGGCCAAATCCAAATTAGGTGGGGATTTCATTACCCTTCCTAGGCCCCGAAAACCACCAAACTTGCATCCGCATTGACCCACATTAACTAAAAGAAATCTAGAGATGACTCTAAGGACTGTCGCGCTCAATTAGGACAGAAGAAGGCCGTGGGTAATTCATTGCTTATCCGCGTTTTCCTGTGGTGCCTAAGGCGAGTGTGTCTAAGGCTAGTGGTTATTAATTAGGCCCACTACTTACATAGTGGAGTACCTTCCCACTTACCTGGCACTTATCCGGCCGCAGGGGAACAAAGAGGTAGTGGAGGATTCTATCCCGCGACTTTTCTTTTGGCAGTTAGGAGCGGTCTAGAGCCGGACCTAGGTGACCACTAGATTCTAGGGTTTGTGTGCTGCATTTGTTGTGTCGCATCATTTTTTCAAAAATCCGTCCCTTTTTCAAAAGCAAACACTGCATTCATTTACCCCTAATTATAAGCCAACGCTGCCACTTGTACTAACCCTTTTTAGTACAAGATAGGCTGGACACGGGATTCTAGTGCCCGTTTAGTCCGCGTACCTTTTATCGACTCCGAAGTCGATAATTCTCCATTTACCTTTCCTTTACCTACTACCACACCAACACCGATGGACCCAAATCCATCAAACTTCTTTAACCCTAATCTGCCACCGTCCGTTGGTGCGCAGAATCCACCCCGCATCTCTCTCCAGGAGAGATGCTATCCACTTAGAGGTCCTCTTTCGACCTGCTTATCCACACCACCAGCCAATGGGGATAACTTTGAGATTAAGCCCCAGTATATCAATCTTTTACCCAAATACCATGGACTCGAGACTGAGGACGCTTACGTTTTCATTACCAAATTTGAAAACGTATGCGCAATGATGGGTACGTCACAACTTTCAGTGGATGCGATGCGTCTACGACTTCTTCCATTTACTTTGTGCGATATAGCCGAGAAGTGGCTATATAACACTACCGCACACTCTATTACGAATTGGGAAGAATTCGTCGCTGCATTCCTTAAGAAATTTTACCCAATCCAAAAGACAGCTCGAATCCGTAGCGAACTGAATCAATTTGCCCAGCTCCCTACCGAACCATTTTCAAAATGCTTTGAACGTTTCAAGGATCTTTTGGTTCAGTGTACTCATCACGGCATCCCGAGATGGGAGCTTTGCCGAATCATTTATGAGGGCATTAACTCAAACACTAAACAGAGCCTTGAAAACATGTGTCAAGGTACATTTATGACCAAGGATGATGGGGAAGCTTGGAAGTACTTAGAAGAGTTCGCTGAAAAATCACTACAATGGGAGAGTGGAACCCAACCATTGAATAGGGTGGCGTACACCAAATAGATGTGTCCATAGGTGTTCGAGCTGAGATGGCAGCAATGCAAAAGAAGTTCGACGCTATAGAACACAAATTTGCAGCAGCCTCCCTAAACCTAATGTCGCTCCCCAAAACTGTTTGTGAGTGCTGTTCTGATCCATCACATTTAACGGAAGAATGTCCATTAAACTCTGCGTTTCAAGGTCACGAGCATTCTAATGCCGCATTTTAAAGACCTCGAAACGATCCATATTCTTCCACATACAATCAGGGTTGGAGGAATCACCCGAATTTCGCTTGGAACCAAAACCAATCTCAAAACACGGTTCCAAACACGAATCAATTTCAAAGGGCTCTTCCTCCACCACAACAGCAACCCCTTCAACTCACTCAGCACCCCTACCAGTCACAAAACTTCCAAAACCAGGGCAACAATCCTGCACAGTCTAATCCTATGCAGTTGTCCAGTTCTGACGAATTCTCTCAATTCACTCAAACCATGAAATCACTTTTATCAAATTTCATAGAGGTTTCGACTGAGGTTAGATCTTCCGTCAGTGAGATAAAGAAAAACTCAGCGTCCCAAGCTGAGAGTATCAGATCGATGGAAGCTGAAATCGCACGCCTAAAAGCCGAAATGAGTGCGAGAGAAAAAGGGAAACTTCCCTCTCAACCCCTACAGAATCCTGGGCATTACAATGTAAATGCCATCACAACGTTGAGATCGGGAAGAGTGCTGAACAATCATGTCGGGGAAGGTATTGATGATACTGAAAATCATATCAACACCCCGGCTGAGACCTTTCCACACACACACACTTCTCCTTCTGATCCTTCTTCTTCTACCATACCACCTTCTCGTGAGCCTATTCTCCATTTCCCATTAGGCTCGACACCTTCTCCCAACCTTTATAGTTCTCCACAGACGGTCCCCACACCTCTTTTAGGATCTCGTCTACCCCCTCTTCCTTCTCCTGTGATGGACCCTGCGCTTATTACGAAAGCTCCTTACCCGAACCGGTTAAGGGGTAACAGAACGAGTCCTCATATGGAGAAAATTATAGAAATGTTCAAACAGGTTAACATCAATATCCCTCTCCTCGATGCAATTCAACAAGTCCCCGCTTATGCGAAAATTCTTAAGGACTTGTGCACTAGGAAGAGGAAGACTCAAGTGCCGAAGAAGGTCTTTATGTCTAATAATATCAGTACTGCTTTTATTCCCCAGCTACCAAAGAAACGAAAGGACCCAGGATGTCCTACAATATCGATTTCTATTGGGGGTAAAAACATAAATCGTGCTCTTTTAGACCTTGGCGCAAGTGTTAACCTACTCCCTTATTCTGTCTATGAGCAACTAGGGATTGGAGAGCTGAAACCTGCTCACTGCACTCTCCAGATGGCAGACCGATCTATCACCAAACCAAGGGGTGAATTAGAGGATGTGTTAATAAAGGTCGGGGAATTTGTTTTCCCTGTAGACTTCATTGTGCTCGACACACATCCTGTAGCAAACCCCCGGGGCCAAATTTTGGTGATTCTGGGTCGTCCTTTCCTTGCCACTTCCAACGTTGTTATAAACTGTAGAAACGGTTCAATGAACTTATCATTTGGAAATATGACCATTGAACTAAATATCTACAATGTTGGAAGTCAGCCATCAGAACCCTCTGCTCATATTTTAGATGTGTGCTCTGTCCATGAGATCGCTCCCGATAGTTGTGGAGCTGAGGAACTTTGCTTTACTGATCTCGATGACATTACCACATCTCTGTTTGACTTTACACAAGATCTTAGTGAGGACACTTTACCTACACTTGAGTCCTGCAGTTCTGACTTTTCTCCACCCGAGTCTGTATCTTTCACAGGCTCTGAGCTTCTTTGTAAATCCAAAAATCATTCAATGATACCTCCTTCTATCATTTCTCCGCCTGAATTAGATCTCAAAATTTTACCCTCTTATCTGAAATATGCTTATTTAGGTGAGAAGGAGTCTTTAACGGTTATAATTTCCGCTTCTCTAGCATTAGAGCAAGAGAATGCACTTTTATCGGTATTGAGATCTAACAAAGAGGCGTTTGGTTGGAGTATGGCGGACATCAAAGGGATTAGTCCCTTGATAGTTGAACATTATATACATGTGATGGATGATGCCAGACCAACCCGAGAACCACAGAGACGGTTGAATCCCGTCATGAAGGAAGCGGTCATGAAAGAGATCGTCAAATGCTTAGATAATGGTATTATATACCCCCATCTCCGATAGCCAATGGGTGAGTCCTATACATGTCGTTCCTAAGAAATCCGGCATCACTGTTATAACCAATGAGGCGAATGAGTTGATTCAGACACGCACCCAAACTGGGTGGCGTGTATGTATCGATTATAGAAAACTCAACGCTGCCACGAGGAAAGACCATTTTCCTCTACCATTCATTGATCAAATGCTGGAACGCTTAGCGGGACGAGAGTATTATTGTTTTATGGACGGATACTCAGGCTACAATCAGGTCCCCATCGCCAAAAAGGATCAAGATAAAACCGCTTTTACTTGTCCTTTTGGTACCTTTGCTTACAGTCGCATGCCCTTTGGGTTATGCAATGCTCCCGCTACCTTTCAGCGGTGTATGATGGGGATATTCTCTGATATGGTAGAGAATTTCCTGGAGATCTTTATGGACGACTTCTCGATTTTTGGAGACTCTTTTTCTGATTGCCTAGCAAATCTTGACGCTGTTCTTACTCGTTTCAAAGAGAAGAACTTGACTTTGAACTGGGAAAAATGCCATTTTATGGTCCAAGAAGGAATTGTTCTTGGACATGTCATTTCACAGAAAGGCATTGAGGTTGACAGAGCCAAAATAGATGTCATTCAAAACCTCCCTCATCCCAAAAGCGTCAAAGATATTCGCTCTTTCCTTGGCCATGCGGGCTTTTATAGGAGATTCATTAAGGACTTTAGCAAAATTGCTAGACCTTTAACTCTTCTCCTGGCCAAGGATACGACCTTCCATTTTGACTCGGATTGCGAGACAGCTTTCGACTCACTTAAACACTCACTCACTTCAGCCCCCGTTTTATCATCACCAAACTGGGATTACCCTTTTGAGCTGATGTGTGACGCATCTGATTTTGCAGTAGGTGCAGTCTTAGGACAGCACATCGAAAAGATGCCACACGTGATTTACTATGCTAGTAAGACCCTGAATGATGCGCAAATCAATTATACAACCACAGAAAAAGAACTCTTAGCGGTTGTATTTGCATTAGAAAAATTCAGGCCTTACTTAATCGGCTCACCTATAGTTGTGTATACTGACCATTCGGCTTTAAAACATCTTCTGGCGAAGAAAGATGCAAAAGGTCGACTAATACGTTGGATCCTACTGTTACAAGAATTTGATCTTGTTATCAAAGATAGGAAAGGATGTGAAAACGTAGTAGCTGACCACCTTTCACGCATCATTTCTTCCCCTGTGACCCTGCCGATCAATGACTCGTTTCCTGACGAGCAACTCTTGAGCATATCCAATGAACCATGGTTCAGGGATATTGTGAACTATCATGCCACGGGACTGATACCCAGCGATTAGTCGAAACAGGACAAATACCGTTTTCTATCCCAAGTAAAACACTTTTACTGGGACGAGCCCTATTTGTTTAAATATTGTCCTGATCAGATCATTCGCCGGTGTGTCCCGAATGAAGAGTTCAAGAGTGTTCTTTCTTTTTGTCATGATCAGGCCTGTGGGGGTCACTTTGGTCCTAGAAAGACAGCGGAGAAGGTTTTTCAATGTGGATTTTATTGGCCGACCTTATTCAAGGACGCATTTGAGCATTGCAAAACCTGTACACAATGTCAATATACGGGTAGAATATCCCAGAGGAATGAAATGCCTCAGCAACCCATCTTGGTTGTTGAAATGTTCGATGTTTCGGGCATAGATTTTATGGGTCCTTTTTCCAACTCCTTTGGGAATCTGTACATACTGCTGGCGGTTGATTATGTCTCAAAGTGGGTAGAAGCCATTCCATGTCGCACTAATGACAAGAAAGTTGTCATTAAGTTCTTGAAAGAGAATATCTTCTCGCGATTTGGACACCCACGTGCTATTATTAGCGATAATGGGACACACTTCTGCAACAGGTCTTTCGAGACTCTGATGCGGAAATACTCAATCAACCACCGACTTTCTACACCCTATCACCCCCAAACAAGCGGGCAGGCTGAAATCTCAAACAGACAAATCAAACTTATCCTGGAGAAAACTGTTGCTAAAAATAGAAAAGACTGGTCGACCAAACTGACGGATGCTCTTTGGGCATTCCGAACTGCATATAAGACCGACCTAGGGATGTCTCCATATAGGATAGTGTTTGGAAAAGCATGTCATTTACCCGTCGAGATAGAACATAAAGCATTGTGGGCTATTAAAGAAATAAATTTTGATTTAAACCTTGCTTGCACCTTTCGGAAGCTGCAACTTAACGAGCTAAGCGAACTCCGCGATGAAGCTTATGATAACGCTGTAATCACAAAGAATAGGACTAAGGTTTTTCACGATAAAAACATTTTGAGAAAAACATTTTCACCTGGTCAACAAGTCCTTCTTTATGATTCATGATTACACCTTCATGCGGGTAAGCTCCGATCTCGATGGAAGGGACCTTTTGTTGTGCGGTCTGTATATCCGCACGGGGCAGTAGAAGTTGAAAATGTTAAAAACGGCACTGTTTTCAAAGTAAATGGACATAGATTAAAGCCGTATTTTTCCACTGACCCCACGGAGGAGCTCTTGTTCTTACAAGAGCCAGTTTATTTGGATTAAAATTCCTCCGTCTCACCTTCATATCCAGTATATCATTGCATCATCTTTTGAATGAAGGTGAGTGAAAAGAATAAGTTTGGGGGAAGTTCTTCACTTATATATTTTGCCCCCACTAATAATTCCTCCCAGATTTACAGGTTTTGTAGATATAACTATCGGCAACAGTGAGGACACTGTTGAAAACAAGTTTGGGGGAGGTTTGTGCTTATTTTCGCATCATTTGCATATCATCTGCATAAGCACAAAACATTTCTTTTAAAAAATCTATAAAAATTGAAAAAATTTCAAAACCAATAAAAATTTAAAAATTTTCAAGTATAAAAATAATTTTAATATTTACACTTTTTTGTATATAAATAAGATAATGAAAGTTTAGATAGTGAACATTTACATCCATGAGATTTGAAAAATTTAAGAAAACCAAGAAAATTAGAAGTTTTCTTATACGAACTAGTAATAAGTAGTTATGAGCTGTTGTCCCAAGGGTTAGTAAGATGAAGGACGTCACTAATCTGAGGATAAAAATAAGTCTGAAAAATAGTTTCTATTCTGGAAGCCAAACATTTTGAACGTTGCTACCCTGCTATTCTCACTTACACACATCTTAAAGCCTGGGATAGTAGAGGATACCTTGAAATGCTCTTATCTTAAAGCCAAAAGTATGAAGGAAATAAAAGAAAAATTGAATAAAGAAAATATAAAGTGGTGAGAAAAATGGACACTGGTTTTGTTATCACCAAAGGCAATAAAAAATATATAGCGAGGGTGCTTCTTCACCTAGTGCCCTAAGGCCAACTGGTCTGGGAGTCACTGCTATGCCTGAGGTGGTGCAAGACGAGGAAAATACACCAAGTAAGCAAGCACAGGAGTAATCGGTCGGTTAGTACCTCAAGAAGTATTAACGGCCGCATAAAAGTGTGTGAGCAATCTCGCCTAAATATTCATTAATCAAAAAGTACTGAGGCTGATGGGCAAGAGTATGATAGCTTGAATTGAATTCTCCGGGTGTAGGGATGTCCTTTACACACACGCAGGGTGATATGATCGATGTTTGGAAGAAAGATAGGAATGAAGAATAAGACGATATTTTATTGAGGGAGGACGTGATTTCTAACATCTTTTCATGACCATTAAGATAGGGCTCATGACAACCGAAAAGCTAGCTTAGTTGGAAACCCTAATTTTCAAGGCTTTTCTTTTACAATTCTTTTCTTTAAATGTAATATTCATGATCTTCCTTTTATTATTGGATTTTGTGGGTGCAATCCGCTGAAAACCCTCAGGAGACAACACTCCTCCTACTAGGGACACCTAGAGGTTTAAAAGCTTGTTGCACGTGCTCAGTGCAATCGTGTTGCCTACGAAAGTGTGCTAGTTAGTTTTTCTCTTTCTTTATTTTCTCCTTCTCTTTTTAATAAAACATTCGCTCGAGACGATCGAAATTAAGTTTGGGGGAATTTGATTAGTCGAAAATATTGTATATTTTAACCGGCAATTTCCTCATCATTTGCATTCATATAGAAGTGTTCGGTATTCGTATTTCACATATTAGCAAATCTGTCACAAAATATCAGATTACATGTATTAGACCTTAAAACCGGTATTTCTAGGGAAATTGACTGCATTGCATGGCATCGCAATATTTCTATATGTCGCAACCTGTGTTTCGAAGTCTGTGCAGGAAACTAGAAGCATGCTCGAATCAACACTGCTCAAAAGATACGCCAACTCACTAACTTCAGATCTGGTATCAATACAAAGTAGCAATCACAATTCAGCATATCAGAAGAAGCCCCAAACTCCAGCACAAGTCCACACCAGAAGACCTAAAGGCCAAGCCCATCAAAGAGCCGCGGATCCGCGGAAATGGCTTGCTTGTGCCGCGGATCCGCGGTGGGACAAGGGATTCAGACACTAAATTTTGGTCTACAATGCTTCATTCAGGGCCCACTGCTCAGAAATGTATCTCAGTTTCCATAAGACTCCAGGGGTTTCTGCCAGATCAGCAAACTAGGGTTTCCAATCCTAATTAAACCTAGCTTAAACCCTAAGCTAGCTCCTAACAAACTACCTTCTAGAAGACTCAACAAACTTTTGGAGGGAACTACCATTTCAAACCTAAACCTAGGGTTTGGGAAGTCTATAAATAGAAGCCTAGACCTAGGGTGAGAGAGAAGGAAAGAGAATGTGGAGATAGATAGAATCAAACCATTTGTGATTCATTTTAGTTCATTTTTTTAGCCAATCTCCTTCTTCATCTCCTTCCTCCATAAGTCTAGTGAAAGGGCTTGTGGGAAACCCTAACCCTAATTCCAATTAAAATCAAGATCCCGAGTACCCATTAAGAAAGAAGCCCTACAACCTTTAGGAGCGGAGCCGATCTTCAACGGAGCAAGCGATCCGAGCCGATCCACGACTCACGAAGCCGAGCGACGCCCGATCAACAATTTAGATTGTTCCTCTTGTAGTTCTTGAAGCGAATGTAATCAAAATTGTTGAGATAAATAAAGGTGATATTCTTTTATCTTGTTTTCTTTAAATTCTGCATCATGATATCTTTACAATTCGTGAATATTTTCTGTATGGTGATGTGTGAATAAAACTCCGCTCGTCGAGGAGTCGAGACGGTCAATAGAATGATGATGTAACATAGCTTTAATCGATTCTTGAGTCCTACGTGTTTTGAAAACCCTAGCAAATTCAAGAAACGACGACCCATTTTGTTTCGATGCTTTCTTGATTGATATCGTTCGAAATTGGGGAGTTACGATCGTTTCTTGAATTTGGTAGAGGCTAGAATGCGAATGAAATCAACGAAAGAACAAGGGTTATAAGATGAAACCCTAGTTTCATCAAGAAAGCCCTAACTCTCGTCGATCATCATCGATCTAGCATCAATCCTTCGAAGGACAAGAACACGAAATCTTGAGGTTACATCACATCTATAGATCCGATCGATTCCTACGAGCCTCTTTTAGATTCTTGATTGTTGATTGGAAATATTATCGAAACCCAATTCTTGATTGTTTATCAGTTTAGTGATTCTTGATTAAACTCGTGACACTTGAATCAATTGATAAATTCTCGAGTTTTGTTTTCTTTTCTGTTCAATTAACTTTTCAATTCAAACGAAGCAAATATAAAAGCGAATCACACAATCCCTGTGGACGATCCGCACTCACTTACAAACTACATCCGACACCGTAGTTGATTGCGGTCAAATAATTCTTTGGTTGTGATTTCTTTACAATTTCATACTACACAGTCTTGAATTTTAGGATCAATCAAATGGCGCCGTTGCCGGGGACTATTTGATTCGATTTACACAAACAAGAATCTTTTCAATCATGTGTGTATCTGTGTGTGTGTGTGAGGAGTTAAACTCCTAGGATATTTTGAAGCTGATGAAGGGGCTTCTTCCCTTGAGCCCTGGATCATCCCCAAAGTGGGGTCTTTGGAGATGGGTCTCCTTCTTCCTCCCTTGGTCGGCTGGCTCTTGGATAACAAGAAGGGTGAGATTTTAAAAAATCTCTCCTTTTTAAGATCTGATGGAAGATCCAAGCTCCCCTTTGTGGGTTTTGTGGTGAAAAACTATTTAGTTTTGGAAAAGAAAGAGTAAAACTCTTAATTTAATTTAAAAGAAAGAAGAAGGTTTTAGAACCTTGAGGAAGGAGAAGATCACAGATCTTGATTCTTTTTGGGAGAGAGAAAAAGTTGTTGAGATATTTTCATTATCTTTGCCTTTATAGGTTATACACTTTACATATAGCCCCTTGGGCTTTACAAAAATGGCATTTTGCCCATCTCATACCTCATGTGCTACTTCTTTTTGCACATAAGCCATGGGCGTTACCAAAATTTGGCTTTATGCCAAATTTTCTTACATTTATTCAAAAAAATAAAAAAAAAGGACACCAAAATTATTTATTACAAAATTTTTATTTTGGCATGGGGGGGGGAAGCCGGTCGCTTCATGTTCGGGTTCGACCCGGGCATTGGCCCACTTGACCTGGGCTTGGGCCCACTTGGCTTGGGGTTGACTTTGATTTTGACTTGGTCAACCGGGGTGTAAATTTTTACCCGAACAAGTCTAACATGGCCCATGAGTATATCAGAGTTAAGGACTGGATGTACGTGGATTGACAACAACGCATGCAGTCTAAGTTTGTCACTGGAGTTGCTGCTTTCATTGAATTTGCACGCGGAGATAATAAGATCGTGTTAGAAAAGATTCTCTGCCTGTGCGATAGATGTGGGAATAAGTTCTGCCAGAAGGTAGAAATCGTAGATCTTCATATCGTTAAATATAGTTTTACTAGACTTTATACAACTTGGCTATATCACGGAGAAGGACAAGAAGAAGACGGTAATGCGGCAGAAGAAGAAGGAGAAGACGGTAATGCGACAGAAGAAGAAAAAGATGATAACTTCTTTCTAGGAGAAGAAATGGACGATATGGTAGAGGCTGCCCTAGGTGATAGTATTCCTACCGAAGATGGCATTCCTTTCGGTCAAGTACCGCGTGCAAATAAGTATCAAAAGTTCATGAATGATGCTAGAAGACCAATTTATGAGAATGCAAAGTATTCCACCCTATTATGGTTCGTCCAACTTTTCCAGATTAAGTGCCTAAATAGATGGAGTAACAAGTCATTCACGATACTTCTGAAGTTCCTGAAAGATTCTATGCCCTCGGGAAATAACGTGCCCGACAGTTGGTACGTAACCCAGAAGATGATGTCTGATTTGGGTCTGAAGTGTGAGAAGATTCATGCATTTCCTAAAGATTGCGTGTTGTACCGGAAAGAGAATTCAGATTTGAAAGAGTGTCCAACATGCGGAGAGGCCAGATATAAGTCGAAAGAATCTGATAAGAAGCTCGATATACCTGTCAAGATAGCACGATACTTTCCAATAACACAGAGGCTGCAGAGGCTATTCAGGTGCAAGAAAACAGCCGATGCAATGATTTGGCATCACCGTGCTGCTCCAAGTGAAAATGGAAAAATGAGTCATTTAAGAGATTCACCGGCATAGAAAGATTTCGATAGGAGGCACGAAATATTCAGTAGTGATCCTCGCAATGTCAGGCTCGGACTCGCTAGTGATGGCTTCTGCCATTCAACTATATGGATGGAAGCCACATCACATGGCCCGCTATAATAATAGTTTATAATCTGTCGCCTTGGTTGGTTATGGATCAATCCTACTTTATTATGCCTCTTCTTATTGACGGACCAAACTCACCGGGAAACAATATCGACGTCTATCTCCGACCTCTGATCGATGAGTTAAAATTTTTATTCATTGATGGTATAGAGATTTACGATGCAAATACAGACACAATCTTCACACTGCGTGCGGCTTTAATGTGGACAATTAATGACTTTCCTGCGTTTGAAATGCTATCAGGTTGGTCCATACATCGTCACAAAGCATGCCCTTATTGCCATCAATATATAACATCGAAATGGTTGAATTTTAGCAGGAAGGTTTGTTATTGCGGTCATCGGCGTTTCCTACCACTAGACCATCTCTATAGGTTAGGCGCTGCTCATTTTAATGGTCATCAGGAGCTTCTTGTACCTCCAGCCTCATTGTCTGGAGAGGGAGTGACTGCTCAGTGGGATGGTTATAATAATATGACATTCGGGATAGATCCGGCAAAATATGTCAAACAACCATACTGGAACAAGTTAAGCATTTTCTACGAGCTTCCGTACTGGCCAAAAAATTTAGTGCGTCATTGTCTGAACGTCATGCACATAGAGAAGAGAGTATCCGAGCACGTACCCAACTTGCTTCTTTGTAAAGACGAAAAATCAAAAGACAACCTCCGTGCTCGGATGGATCTTCAGGACTGGGAAATTAGAAGTGAATTGCATACTAAACCGATAGCGGGTAAACCAGGCAACTTTGTACTTCCCAATGCCGCATATCATATGTCACAACCGGAGAAGAAAAGCTTCCTGCAGGTGTTGCATGATTTGAAAGTCCCCACAGGTTTCTCAGGATCATTTAGCAAGAAGATAAAAATTGTGAAAGGCAAGATCGATGGGCTAAAAAGTCATGATCACCATATTATTATGGAGCACTTTCACCCATTAGCCTTCAGGGCTTCCCTTCCTGAATCGGTTGGTCTAGTAATTAATGACCTTTGTTGTTTTTTAAAAAAATTGTGTGCCAAAATCCTGGATGTTGTGACATTGGAGAATCTAAAAAATTCTATTTTATTAATACTTTGCAAGCTTGAGCGTGTTTTCCCACCGCCATTCTTCGATATCATAATACTCCTGATGGTTCATCTTGTAACCGAGGCTAAGTTAGCCGGACCGGTACAATATCGATAGATGTATCCCGTCGAAAGGTACGTGGAATTTTTCGTTTCACGCAATTTGTAAAATTATTGTTGTCCTATATGCCCTTATTTATTTATTTAACAAATTTTTCTTTAGATACCTCTACACTCTGAAAAAGTATATACGCAATAGAAATCGACCAGAGGGTTCTATCATGCAAGGTTATCTTCTAGATATAGTAATCACATTTTGTTCCCGTTATCTGGACGAGAATATTAAGAAGAAGCTTAACCGGCCTCGGAGAATTCAGGACGGGTCATATGGTAAAGTTGATTATAAGAGAGTAGACACTATGTTTATCAACAAGATATATCGGTTTATCCTCCTCAATAGTGTATGTCTTGAAGAAATTAGAGAGTAAGTTTTTTTGGAATAATTGTTATATTTGTGTTTGTATGTGTATGAAATGATATAATATTAATGTCATAATTTATTGTTGAGAACATAATTCATATTAATAAGGTACGTGAGGGGCATCCTGATTGGAATGATGAACGATTGGAAAAATATCATTAGGATAATTTTTGCGATTGGGTTGCAGATCATGTAAGTTGTTCGAATAATATGTTATTGCTACCAGTCTTAATCTAAACTTATATCTTTATGTATTTGTCGTAAAATTTGTTTTGTCAGATCTACGATCCGAATTTATTTGCATCATTAGAGAGAGATTCAAAAAGCTTAGCTCAGTTTTCTAGTATGGAGGTTGCATATTATAAAGGATTCGGTGTTCTTGGATACAAATTTGAAGTTAAGGATATAGAAACATCTCGAACCACTCAGAATAATGGGATTGCGACGGTAGGATCAGATGGTGTGATTTATTATGGATACTTAGATTGCATACTTGGCATCCAATATCCCGGACGATCAGAACCGTTTTATATATTTCAGTGTACTTGGTACGATACACGAACCGATATGGATAAGTGAAGAAACAATCTCTGGACTTGAAAAGATGAATATGGATTGACTAATATGAACACACTTCGATTTTACGGTCAGGATGATCCATTTATCTTTCCGAGCCAAACGTTCCAAGTATACTATTCACAGTGCTTGAAACATTCGGGATGGAGTGTCGTATGCCGTTAGAAACCCAGGGATGTTTACGATGTCCCAGAATTCGAGGATCGTATGGAGGACAACGATGAGGATGAAGAAGAGAGAAGTCTTAGAGTGCTCCGACCATTTGTTTTAAAAGACGGATTGTCTTCGACTGATCGTGAAGTTACATGGGTTAGAAATGATATCGATGATGAAATCCAAATAGATATGTCTAATGTATCCACGAAACGAAAAAAAATGTTATATTATTACTTCACATTTCTACGATCTATATATATTGCATGTATATGTAATGATTGTACTCTTATCTAGGTTTGATGACGACGACCGGAGCAACGAGGGGCGGCAGGAGCACCAGCCGTGGCAGAAGCAGAGGCAGAGGTAGAGCGATTCTGCCATCCGGAGAGCTGCGTAGGGAGCTTCATAGGGCCGGTCTTGCACCCCGATCGGTATCCTCTTCGGATGACTCCTTCCGTGTGGAATTTGCCACACCTCCAGGTATATTGCACTTATATTCATTTTGAATATAATATTATAAATATACACGCATATTTATTTCAAAATTACTTATATAGTTAATGTTTAATTGTCTAGCTGTTGGTGGTGCATCCACATCAGAGGCAGAGGCCACTGCCGCACCTGCAGGTATGTTTATATATCTTATAGTGCATGCATATTGATTTAGAATGTTATATCATAAATATACACACATTCTTTTTGCTCTTACTTAGATAATCATTTTTTGATTGTCTAGTTGTAGGTGGTGCCTCCACATCTCGGGCAGAGGCCACCACCACACCCGCGGGTATGTTTATATATCCTATATTGTATGCATATTGATTTAGAATGTTATATTATTGATATACAGATTCTTTTTACAATTACTTATATAATCTATTTTTAATTGTCTAATTATAGGTGATGGTGCATCCACATCAGGCGCAAAGCCCACTCCCGCCACTTCCGTACCTTCCGCTTAGTCTGCAGGTTAGTATGAATAAATATAAAATAAATAGTTCATTTTACATATCCTCTAAGAATAAATATGAATTTCATGTAATTTTATCGTCAATATTTATTTTCTAGTTGGAGAGGATGCGTCCACGTTTGGGTCACCGGCTGTTCCTCACCGGAGGAACTATCGTCCCGCTCGTGCTGCTGCCTGGGCCTAGGCTTGTACTGTTGTTGCCGGAGGTATATATTGCACTTCAATTTTCGTTAATCCTTGATTTTTTAATACCACTTTGTCTTAATATTGCTTGTCTTGATATTTCTTGTAGATGCAGGGCAACCCAATCCCGAGAGGGGGACTCGAGGGCCGAATCAGTCCCACAGGCTGAGGTCCGATAGAGCTAAGGGGAGGCACAATTCCCCCTCTTCTTTACCCCCGATTATCGCTATACCGGCGATTATGTCGAGTGGTTCTGCCGGTATATGGGGGATGAGAGCCGCATTCTAAAGAAGTATCTACTTCACGTTGAGTGGGGCGGTTAGCACCGGCGCTCATTTTCCCTCTTCTGGGATCAGGCTCGGGTATTAATATATATTTTCATTTGACTTATCCAATATATTTATTATTATTTAACACTTTCAATTTAAATACATTATTTTTTTGTATTTGCAGTTGGATTACGACTTTTAACCTATACCCGACCCTAATCACCCTGAGAGAGTGCTCGATCTTCACGCTCTGAACCAGGGCCTGATGAAGAACATGCAATCAAAGGTCCGATACAATAGGAACGAGCTAAAAATCGACTGCTATTCTCTATGGATGGCGACCCCCGAGGCAAAGAGAACGGCTCTCCTACATACTCCAGCTTTTGCTAGAGTCGACGTAGATACATGGCCTCTCTTATGCCAATATTTTGACTTTCAACGCAAACAAGTTTGTAATTTAAATGTAATTCATTGTTTGGTAAATAATTTATTTTTTTGTGTTTCTTAATTAGAAAACTAAATCTGAATGTGTTGTGCAGAAACAGGCCGATCAAAATAAGGAGAATAGGAAGTCGGTGAAGAGGGGTCGTCCCACTTATACAGGTGGCTCGAGAAACATTACTCGTGCCATGGAGCTATCGGTAAATTACAATAGATCTATTTTAATATAATGTAATATTATGAGTTATTTTATAATATATGTAAATTTTTGGCGAATTGCAGAGAGCTCGGACCTTGGCGCAGGGTGGTACACCGAGTGTGCTGACTGCGTATCTTGCCGTCCATGGCACTTCGACAGATCCCGCCACGGGTGAGCTTCGATTCCCCGACACCGCTATCTAGGAGTATTGCGTAAGTGTTAATATTTATTCTAATTCGAATGAAATTTTTGTTTTGAAAAGTTCAAATTTAAATGATATACTTATATTTTAATGGTTAATATGGGTGTAGAAGCGGGTGGTGGAGCAGGCGGAGGTATCGGGGATCGATTTTAGTGGACAGACTGATCCGATGCTACTGATCCCAATTCTAGACGCCGCACACGGAGGGCACCACGGAGGTTGGGAGAGAGACCAGGGTCTGCGTCCTAGCAGGGCCCATATGAGGTTGGCCTCCACTCCGGCGGTTACTTTCCCTACCCCCGTGAGCGACGTTTAGAGCATGATGTTGTTGCCTTGAAGACCACCGCCGAGTAGTTGAAGGAGATGTTGGTACGTATACTACTTAATAGTAAAATATTATATCACATTATAAATAGTAACATATGCAATATTAGTCGCATGAGTTTATTTGGTTGTAGACTTAGGTTTGATTAATCATACTTAAATAAAACTATCTAATTAAAATAAACTACGGTTTTCCAAACTAGATACCCAAATAAGGCCTAAGTCCCTAAGTATTCTTAGATTGAGGTTTCGCAATAACCTGATAATGATACGAATTCGACTAAAATTTAATACACCGTTCTTACTAGTTTATTACACACAAAATTTAACAGATGCGACATGTTATTTCGGCTGTACCTCCATAGGCATCTCCTTTTTTAACAACCCTAATTTTCCTATACAAATTTTTTTCAAATATTATTTTCAAAATCCATAAAGGGATATTTTAGCCTGAGCACAAGTTATAAGTAATTATTTTGCTTTTTAATTACAAATTAAAAGAATGTAACAACTCCATTTTTAGTGTACAAAAATTTGCTTGAAAATTAATGTATACTTGGGGTATTTACATTTTCTGTAACTACTTTAAGTAATTAAATAACTCCATAATTACAAGAAGGAGCTTGTAGCTCATTGGTAATACCTTGCATTGCTGAACCAAGCCATCAGAGTTCAAATCCCATACCCCCACATTATTTTTAATATTTATTTGTTTTAAAATTTTATAGAAGCCCAACAGCCCACACAAGATAACTCCCGGCGGACCGGCCGACTCGGGCCGCCGGCCGGACTCGGCCGGACGACCGAGTCATCTGAAGGAAAATTGTGGCCTTTCAACTCCCCCACTCCCCTGCATACTTCAATTTCTGATATCAATTCCAGAGAGCCCATTAACTCTCATTTACTTCATTTTTAATACATTTTTCACACATTTTTACTTTTTTTAAAATTAAAACCCTACATCTACCCTAACCTTAGCCTAACCCTATAAATACAACCCTACCCTCTACCCTCTCACCCCAAAACTCTGAGCCAACTCTCTAAATTCTTAAGAAATCCTGTGTACTTTGAAAACGAGCACGAAACGAAGCTACGGCGAAATTCCCGGCGAACTTCCGGCGACCGTTCTAGGAACTCTCGGCGACAAATCGACGCACCGGCGATTCCTCTTCTTCCATCTCACTCTCGTTATTGTCCAAAACCCATAAGTCCCCAAATTCTACCTCTCTTTTCTTTTCTAAAATACGGATTTACAAACCCGACGGAATCGGAACAAATCCGATTTCCGATTCGGTTTTCTTATAAAACTTCACTTCTCGTTAATACAGTTATGCTTAAACTCTCTCATGTTGACTATTAAACACTAATCAACCAAATTGATCAAGTTTCATTTCATAAAATGATGGCTATTTCACTTTATCGTATTTTTCATTTAAATGCCACATTGTTTCAATTATACATTTAACTTCATTAAACTAGCTATACCTTTAAGTAGACCACGAGGTAATGACCTACCTCCTCACACACTCATATGCAACATAACACGATACCCTCGAGAACTTAGAATACAGGAAAACAAACATTTTCATTTAAAAACCCTTTACTTAATAAAACCATATCTAAAAGATTTAGTATTGATACATCTTTACAAATAAATAACCTTTGAGCTAATAATAAAAATATCTAGACTCAGCCAATTAAGGACTATCGCACTCATTAGGACAGAGGAAGGTTGTGGGCATTCAGTCGTTTATCTAAACCTGACTTTGTGGTGCCTAGGCTAGACAAGTGAGAAAGGTAATTTTAAAAGGCCCGTCTCACGGTGATTCTTGAGCGGATCCCTCATTTCTTCACTTGTACTTACCTGGCCATAATTGACGGTGAAGAGGCGATTTGAGGGATATCTCACAACTTGTCGCTTTGGACCAGTTAGGAGCAGTCTAGTTGGCTTAGGAGACCCTAAAACATAGAATACGGGAAATCGACATCTTTACAAATAAATACTATCTAAAGGATTTAGTATTTATACAAATCTTTGCAAAGCGCCGCTACAACCCATTTTGCGGAACCCGTTCGGGATGGTGCGGATTATCGTACATCCTCGGGTTTACTAGTGCGAGATTCAGATCTCCGCAAGGAGCATTCGGTCTCGAAAGATTTAAAATACGACATCTTGAGAAAATGAGATTTTTTAGAATATAAAATATATATTAAAATTATTTTTGTATAAATATATGTATATTTATCATTAAAATACCTATTTTGTAATGATATAAAAATTCCACCTTTTTCTAAAAATCTCAAGAATCAATTTTACACTAAAATACCATGAATTCCATATAAAACCATGTTTCCCTCCGAAAGGCGGCCTAGACTTTGCGTCTGTGCCTGAGGTTCGGGGCAGATGCTATTTGGTTTTATCCGTCTATCTCTCCGAAGATGCCAAGTTGATTTATGGCACCGTGTATCGGAAGTTTAGACGGATGCGGCCGATGTAGCAGACTTCGTCAGCTTCCCCCTCAGGGTGAGGGGTTTTTGATTGTGGGGGCGCTCTTCCTTGCAAGCGCAAGCCCCTGCAGTTAATTACGCTACCGCATCGCGGTAACAACTTTCTCCTTCTCCAGAATTTCACTTCGTATCATGTGTGTTTGTTTTATTTGTGGTTGCCCGTGGATTGTATACGGAGACTGAGTAATGCCGTCGCCCGTAGGACGTGGATTAGTCCAAATCCGTATTTACTTAGATTTGGGTTTGGTGTTTTTAGTTTAAGGATGCATTAGTCGCGTTGCGGCTAAGATCAACTTAAACGTTCGTTAAGGATACGTTAGTCCTGTTTTAGACTAAGATCAACTTAACGTAGTGATTAATTTAATGTATGGCCATCGGGACTCGTCACCTTTCTGACGTCGTTGAAGGATTACAACGACATGTATCAGAGGAGCTCGGAGATGTACCCTCGAACCAGAGTTGATTAGGAGTTTTATAATCCATTTGAATGTTTAAGGATACGTTAGCCGTGTTTGGGGCTAAGATCAACTTAAACGGGACCGTTTAGATCCGGCAAAAGAGCGTTTGGAGGCTCTATTGTTCCAGTTTAGGGACGTAGTGGTTCGTGTTCCAGTTTAGGGACGTGGTGGTCCATCACCAGTTTAGGGACGTTTCGGTCCGATATTAGTTTAGGGACGTTTCGGTCCAATATTAGTTTAAGGACGTTTCGGTCCATATGTGTATCTGGTCGTTGGGACCCGTCACCTCTTTGACGTCGTTGAGGAATTACAACGATGGATGTCAAAGGAGTTCGGGGATGTACCCTCGTACCGGATGTAGATTGATTTAGGAGAGCCATTTTGCTCAGTCAATTTAATTTAAGGACTTATGGCCATGATTGGGCTAAGTCCAGTTGAAAATGTCCAACATTTATTCGCTTTTGCATTGCATTTATTTTTATTTTTATTTGGGCTTTGCCCAAAAAGATGCAGAGCATCAATTTGTTTTGGGCTCTGCCTTTTATAAATGATGCAAAGCATCAATTTCATTTGGGCTCTGCCCTTTTTATTACTTTGCAATTTATTTTGACCTGCTAGGTCTTTTTGATTTGGGCCTGGCCCTTCAAGTAATGTATTGCATTTATGCAAAGCACCAAGAATCTTTTAGATTCAAGAACAGAAGTGCAAGACACTTTTTATCCCTTGATTTGGATCAAAGAAAAACAAGTTTTTCCTTGTTTCAGAGAACCAAAGGTTCATAGCAAGTGCAAGGCACTATTTTTATTATTTTTTATTTCTTTGTTGAAGATCACTGATCTTTTTCTTAGATCAATGATCTATTCCTAAGAGAATTCTCTCTTGTTTTAAAGGTTTTTACCTTTTTTTGTGTTCTCAAGGAGTTCTCAAGAGTTCTCTTCTTTCTTCTTTTTTTTAAAAAAAAAACAGATATTCCTTTTGAAATGAGGTCTGGGGTCCTTTTTATAGTGCTCAAAAATTAGTTAAATTTATTAAAACAATCTTTTTCTGAGTGATTTGGGGAGTTTTCCCCACCGTTGGATCTTTGATCCAAAGGCCCCTGCCTTATACAAGAAAATCTTCTTGTTTTAACAAGATTTATTCTGTTTTGCGCAACTCCCCAAGTGAGTGACACGTGTCGCGCAGTGAAGCGCTTGCGCAACTGAGCTTGCGCAACTGCGCAGACACGTGTCGGGCAGTGAAGCGTTTACGCAACTCCGCTTGCGCAGTTGCGTAGACACGTGTCGCGCAGTGGTACACTTGCGCAACAGTGTTTGCGCAACTGCGCAGACATGTGTCGCGCAACGATGCGCTTGCGCAGTTGTCTTTGCGCAACTGCGCAGACACGTGTCGCGCAGCGGTGCGCTTGCGCAACTCCGCTTGCGCAGTTGCGTAGACACGTGTCGCGCAGTGGTGCGCTTGCGCAACAGTATTTGCGCAACTACGCAGACACGTGTCGCGCAGCGGTACGCTTGCGCAGTTGTCTTTGCGCAACTGCGCAGACACGTGTCGCGCAGCGGTGCGCTTGCGCAGTTGAGTTGTCACGACCCGAAAGAGCACGTGACTGGCCCTTGAACCATATGAAGCCTATAGGACTCCATCTGATCCAAGTAAGCCAAAAGCCCAGAAATCTAAAACCATTTTTGAGAATAAGTAAAGAAAACTGGTTTAAAGAAGTGAAGAAATACAGGTTTGAAATCAAGGTTTTTAAATAACTAAGCCGAAGGTACGTTTTGAAAACAATAGTCTTTTCTAAAAATTTCGGCAGAGTTTCTTTTGAAAAACTGGCCCTGAATGGGGTACAACAAGTATAACAATATGTATGCAATGATAATGGCATCCCCAAGCGGGAGCTAGCTCTTCGTCAATCGACGGTCACAACCACATATGCAGCAATAATATACAACGCCTAGTGGCGAGGATCAAATCCAAAGAAAACTCAAAAGCAATAAGAAAAAAAACGCAATACTACTAAGCGCGACTCTAAGGTCGAAATAATACAAGTTTTGGTTGATGGAAATTCTAGATACAATGAAATAAATAAATACAATGGTGGTTCTTGATGCGAAAGAATCCACCTACCAAAGCAAGTCACCCGCAAGAAGAAAGTGTGTCAGAAATGCCGCAATAGAACCTGTACGGCAGAACCTGCAAGAACTGTGGCACAACGGGGGTGAGTTGCCAACTCGTGAATAGAAACATCTACAAGCAGAAACCGAATGCAAGACATAAACCTAAGTCAACGATCAATAATATAATCCACAAGAGTACATCTGAGTGTAATAGGGTGGCAAGGTAACATCTAATCATGTATGTAGTGCCAGGTACTCAGGTAATCACATGTCATCAGTGTAAGGTATGTCTGCATGAAGTAACCATGAAGAAATATCAATGATATCAATACACATATATTAGCATCCCATACCACTAATATTGGTGTAAGGGTATATATAACAGCGCCCTCATACCCTGTTATATATACAAATAAAGTATGATCAATGTAAAACCAGTCTGTATATGATCCAAGTCTGTATATGATCCATGTCTGTAAGTATGTGGAACCCGTCCACTCGTCACCCACTGACGATAAGCATCAAGTATGCAAGTATGAGGATATAAACAATATCATGGAAAAACATCATGAAAACCCGTGCCTAGCATCGACACGTAAATCCTCATCCATATGGGGCTCCGTCGGCGGTATCGGCCCTCGGCCCCCGGCAGTACGAGTCAACCCATGTCCATCTCTGGGCTCCGTCTGCGGTATCGGCCCTCGGCCCCCGGCAGTACGGGTCAGCCCATCTCTCGACTGCGGCCGGTATCCTCCAGATATCCGCCGAGCTCAAATACAATCACCGGTAGGTACTCGCCCGCCTCCAGGCTCAATCGGCAAACCCATCGATAATCTCGCCGAGGGGAACCATACCGGGCCCACCACGAACCCGCAAACGGATCATCACCTCCTCGAATCGGGTTTCAAGCACACGTCTCAGCACCGAGAAAACGCGTGGTGGACGCACCGAAATATCATATCACGAGGTACCGGGTTTTCATAAAAGTGCCTCTTTTCTTAAATAACCCCACGGTCCTCAAAAACCAGAAATCACATGAAAATCCAACATCAGGAAGTAAATCCAATGCGATGTGCTATGCAGTCAATCCATGACGTATGCGACATGTAAAGAACAGTAATCATATCGGAAATCATGCAACATGGAATAGTAATGTGCATATGTCGAAGGAAGAATCATCTCATGAATGCAATAGTACTACAGTGTAGTGGCATGGCAATTATCGATGATGAAGTGTGTGAGCCGGCAAATAGTGTACGTGGAACATACGCATCATCGATAATGGTGCTGGTGTCCTAACAGCATGATAATAATATAGCAATGAACATATGTCAGCAATGCGAATAGCATGAAGATGCAGAAATCTAGTAGTCAACACCACAGTGAGGTATCTACTATGCAACTACACCTAAGTATCAGGTCAAACAGGAGGGGTAGGTGTGGAAACCACCTAAATCTGAGTCGGTATATATATAAAGATATATAGTCGGTGATCTCGCCTCAATGTCATATCATAAGATATCCTCGAGTTATGAGTGCGGATCTATCATCAATATCGGCACGTACGGTAAATCATCGTACGGCATCCCCAAAAGCTGGGTAGGGGTCAACATCTCACTGTCTCATCACATAACAGATATCACCATCATCAGAACATATAGTCTGGAGTACTACTCTATGTCTAGTACAAAACGGTAACATCAGTAAAGTATGCATGCGGGGGTAAACACATATCCCAAGCCCGCAAGAATCACAAGTCATATCCCACATATGAATCGTATCAAATCACCGATCCCAGGGCACCAAGCCCACATCATCGACTCATCTCCAAAATCATCACATATCATCAATCATAGTGCAAGTACAAGTGATAAGCAAGGGTGTGTGTATAGGTGTAATTCTATCCTAGGGTTCGCGACTATGAACTGCACTAGTCACTTCTAACCCTGTACTATCCATAATACACCTAATATCATGATAACTACATAATAATCTATCTACGGACTGCGGGGGTGCTATACGCCATCCACCCGACTTCCCCCTGTAGATATAATCTACTCACCTTGCTTCTCGTGTGCCAAAGCCGATGTCGCTATCTTCACCTCCTTTGCCTCAACATCACGCGGGGTACCTACAAGTATATCACAATGCTAAAGCACATGAAAATCACATCGGAAACCAAAATAGCACACGCTACCCGCATAGGTAAAAACCTATCGACTCGCATGTAAACACAATCAAAATCCACTTGTCGTTGACGTCCAAACGCCACCCGACAGGAATGAATCACCAAATACCAAAATCCATGCTAAAACAAGTCCCAAATTATACACCAACATAGGAAAATCAACCCAGATTTCACCCTAGATGGAATCAGTCAAAACTAGACATACTCAGGGTCAAAACTAGAGGGAATGGGGGCATGCACAGAAAACGAGGCAATTCCTTAAAATACCTTATTTTAGAATTTTCCATAATTTTTCCCCATTTATCTGTATTTAATTATACCAGAATATTAAAATATTCATTAAAATAATATTAAATTATAAAATTTCCCAAAAATCATATTTTATTATTTTGAAGACGTTACAATCTACCCCCCTTAAAGAAATTCGGTCCCCGAATTTAAATTTAAACCCCCAAATACTAAAATATTTCAATACAAATTCCAAGTCATCGGGGCTCCGAAATCATTTATACATAAAACATCATAGCGCAATACATGCGCATGAGTACTGAGCAGATAACTCAAAAGCAACACTCCATCAAGCATCCGCAATCATCGGAGTTATGGTAACGACACAATGTCAAATCCAATACAAAATCAATATGATATGGACCAAGACTATACATGTAGACACCCAATCTATACATGTAATTAGCTGATGCAACTGTATGCCAAATCTTTTTAAGTCGCTGTGCGATGCGCGTAACACTGCACAGTGGCGGACGTTTCTCATAAGAAAATAACTATATATGTGTATATATATCCTTTGTTTAATAAGCACGTTCCACCATTTTGAAAATAATCAGAAGGGTTTCCTTGTTTTTAAAACGTTTTGTGTCATATCGGACACGTAGGTATATACTGAGACTATAGCTCGCTTTTCGGAAATCCCTTCGATAACTATCGATGCATGCAAAATATATCCAGGCACTGTCCACTGACTAGTCCTGCTCAGTATGAAAGCAAATATCCCACATCATAAAAATGTACTGCTCCAAAAGGAATAAATTCCAAAAATGCACATAACACCACCCTGTGCGTCTGACGCGCACGGAAATCAAAATCCATATATGCGCTAAACATGTGCACAAAACAACATCTAGGTGCAACGGGTGTGCACGAAGCATCTGTCATAGACAACATGTGTGCCTGACAGCCAAAACAGGTGCATCTGAAATGCACGAAGAATCTCGATTTAGTGCATCTGATGTGCCCCAAAATCGTATCTCAAAACATGCGCCCAACATGCGCGAAAATCCAAATCGGTGCATCCATCATGCACGAATGAAAATCTAGACCCTGCGCACTCAATATGCACGGAATCACAAAATCCAATAGCAACGTCGAATATGCGTAAGTCAAACCCCAAAGCACGGAGTGCAAGAATCCACATCAATATCACAATCAAAATCGACATACCGAAAGGCATCAAATCGAAGTCAGGTGCAATCGTAATGCACAAAATATAAATCCGGTGCAACAAAGGCACGAAATATAAATCTGATGCGATAAACGCAAGAAACATAAAACTGGTGCGACAAATGCACGAAGTATAGAACTGGTGCATCCCATGCACAAATACCAAGCAATAACTCAAATACGTAAGCAGCAACACCAAGTGTATCCAGATATGAAGAAAATCATAAACGTGTGCAGCTGCGGGCACAAAACACATATCGATGCACTACAAGTACATATAAGCTATACCGAGTGCAAAATCAAAACACTAAAATTACATGAAACTCTGCTGGAAACGTAAATCAAATCACCAGCATAAAATAGGCATGAAATCGCAATCAACAGCTCAAGAGTAATAACTATGTACAAGGTATAAATACCCAGTAGGTGCAACCATGGTGCACAAAATCAAATATCATGAAACTCAGTCATCAAAACTAAATCATGCAAACAGAACGCCCAAAATACCGAAATCCAAAATGACGGATACGTGATAATCGAATCACAAAATTACAAATCATAAATACCGTCGTCGGTAGTTCCTCCTTCAAGGTCGAGAAGGAGTCGGTGCAATCCACTGCTAGCAGCGCAGGATATCTACCTGCCTCTTGCTCACGATCTGGCGTCCTCTGGCTCTCTGGGTCCTTATCTTCTCCGTGGATTTCCAATCTCACAGTCAACCGGCTCATCGGCCCTGTCAGATGTGCTAACGGGGACGATTCCGTTCTGGCACTTCTCTGGTCACCTCTCGGTCAAACCTCACGACCACTCGTAAGGCAGCATATCACTGGCGTCGGCCTCTGGCTCTCTGAAAGCATGTCACACATCTGATCCTGGGTGCAATCATCATGGCAGCAATGTCCTGGAAGGGATCCTGCTCAAGGTCTCTTCCAAGCATGCCTATGCCGATCTGTACAGAGGCTGGCCTTCCTGCACAACCTCTTCTCGCTCAAAAGACACCTGTGTCCTCAGCACAATATTTTCTCAGAAACTGGTCACATCCCAACGTCTCTGTAAGCATATCAGGTCTCTAGTCTCGACGGGAAGCAATGACAGCTCGTCAGTGTCTTACACGAACCTCTTGTTCCACCTGTATCTATCGCCGTCCATTATGGCGTCATGCTAAGCTACGATGCACCGCACTGTTCTCGGCCGCAGTCAATCTGAAGTCTCTCGTACGGACTCGAAATCGCGTACTCTGTAGCTTCATCATTCCGTAAAAGATGTCAGGCCGAACTGGTCCTCGGGAACACGTCCCAACCATCGGAGGAATACTTATCACTCGTCCGTCCTTGGTCAATCCGCAACGCATCTGGGTAAGTTCCTTTATCCGAACTTAGTCGACTACCCCGTCGACAATGCCGAACTCTGTCCTGCTGGGTGTGCGCAATACGACCACTCCTGGTCTAGGTCTTCTCGTATCGTACTCCAGAAAGGTCCTGTCGAGGTTCCTTCTCAAATCTCAAACCTGCCGAAATGCCCGGAAGTCGTCATCCGATGCTGAAGCTAAAGCTCATTCCGGAACGGCTGCATACATATTGCGCTTCTTTCTGGAAGATCTATCCACATACCACGCCTCGGGGTGCGTATCACATCTCTGATGTCAGCGGAGTGGGACGTCATCTCGTCGAAATATCTTGCGAACTCTTTTCTTCACTCTGCGTTAATGTCGACTGATTCGGACTCGTCTCATCATGGCTGCATGTACTGTGCTCCAACGGCTATGCTCGCATCTGGAGTCTCCCAAGCAGTGTCCCATCACGATATCCGAAGATGTCGAACCATCCGATCGACTCGCCAGATCCTCATAATCCCCCAAGAGCTCACATCTCGGGTACAGTTTAATAGTATCGAGTACATGCCACAGCGTCGGTGGTCCAGCCGTAGAAGGGCAAACCCAAGCCTCACTAATGGCGCCGAGGAACCGCCGCAAACCCGAAGGTTCAAAGGCTTTCACACGGTCATTAAGTCGAGTTAGGGTTTCATTCTTCTAGAGGGTCCATAGAATCACCTGCATGTCTTTCCGTATACTTTAAACTTGGAAAATAGGTTCCTGACATTCGATCGTCTCTATCGACTCTCAACGAACCTGCGTGAAGTCGTCTCTATCTGGAATCGATCCACCTGATGACTCGCATCGGGTAAGCAAACTCACCACACGTCCTAGTCATTCATCCTCGGTGACTAGCGACTCGCTATCATAACTCCAAGAACATGCTCATGCTGCAGTAGCTCCAACCATCTGGGCGATATCTCGTCATTTGCAGTAGCAACTGGCTCATACGCCTGTACGCCGAACAACGCCTCAATCCTCCAGGAAAGGCAATACATAAGCGGTCATCTCTGAGTCGGTCTGCTCTAGATCTGAGTAAGACTCTCCACACTGGAAATCTTCAACTCATCTGGGCCCGCTCTGGCGCAAAATCGGACGAATCACCTTCGTCTCTCAAATCGGGTAGACTAGCTATCATCAGTCGCATGACTGCCCGAAAGCTCCGGCAATCTCAGCTCGTAAGCTCCGAAAGCAACATCCTGTCAATCTCAGCCACAGCTGGTCCATCTGTCTGCACGGTAGGCGACATCACAATCTCTGAGGTATGTTGTACATCAACAGTCTTCTCTCAACTGGCAGCTCTAACAATGGCCCGATCATCCGGTGCAAGACCAAGCACTCGCCTCCACTAGAGGTCACAATCACCAACACTAACTCGAGACGTTCCCATGTCACCAGAAAACACAATGGTCGGCCCTCGTACCAAACGAGCTCACACCGGCCGTAACCCTAGCAGCAGCCCAAACTGCGCTCAAACATGGCGACAGGAACCTCAGTCGAGTATCAAAGAGAGCACATCAATGGCAAGAAAGGAAACAACAGATTCAAAGTGGATACATGATCATAGGAAGGAACAGCATCAATGGAGGTATGATCATGAAACTAATAGAATCGGGGATCTCAAATGGATGTATAATCCAGGATATGAAGAGAATCACTGATCTCGAAAGTATGTACATCCTATGGTTCCTTAAGCGGAGTGGCGTGTCGTAAGTATGCCGCGGAACATACCAACGGTACGTCACTCTACTTTAGTCACCTGATCCATCAACCAAGGGTCATCCTAATATGATGAATGTTCGGGTCGAATACCCCCTCGACCAAGTCTAAGTTCCGTAAGGTCAAGCCTAAGTTTCGTATATAAACAACGCCCTAGGCTCCACATAGTCAAACTCAGACTCAAACCAAGGTCAACCTAGCGCTCTGATACCAACTTTGTCACGACCCGAAAGAGCACGTGACTGGCCCTTGAACCATATGAAGCCTATAGGACTCCATCTGATCCAAGTAAGCCAAAAGCCCAGAAATCTAAAACCATTTTTGAGAATAAGTAAAGAAAACTGGTTTAAAGAAGTGAAGAAATACAGGTTTGAAATCAAGGTTTTTAAATAACTAAGCCGAAGGTACGTTTTGAAAACAATAGTCTTTTCTAAAAATTTCGGCAGAGTTTCTTTTGAAAAACTGGCCCTGAATGGGGTACAACAAGTATAACAATATGTATGCAATGATAATGGCATCCCCAAGCGGGAGCTAGCTCTTCGTCAATCGACGGTCACAACCACATATGCAGCAATAATATACAACGCCTAGTGGCGAGGATCAAATCCAAAGAAAACTCAAAAGCAATAAGAAAAAAAACGCAATACTACTAAGCGCGACTCTAAGGTCGAAATAATACAAGTTTTGGTTGATGGAAATTCTAGATACAATGAAATAAATAAATACAATGGTGGTTCTTGATGCGAAAGAATCCACCTACCAAAGCAAGTCACCCGCAAGAAGAAAGTGTGCCAGAAATGCCGCAATAGAACCTGTACGGCAGAACCTGCAAGAACTGTGGCACAACGGGGGTGAGTTGCCAACTCGTGAATAGAAACATCTACAAGCAGAAACCGAATGCAAGACATAAACCTAAGTCAACGATCAATAATATAATCCACAAGAGTACATCTGAGTGTAATAGGGTGGCAAGGTAACATCTAATCATGTATGTAGTGCCAGGTACTCAGGTAATCACATGTCATCAGTGTAAGGTATGTCTGCATGAAGTAACCATGAAGAAATATCAATGATATCAATACACATATATTAGCGTCCCATACCACTAATATTGGTGTAAGGGTATATATAACAGCGCCCTCATACCCTGTTATATATACAAATAAAGTATGATCAATGTAAAACCAGTCTGTATATGATCCAAGTCTGTATATGATCCATGTCTGTAAGTATGTGGAACCCGTCCACTCGTCACCCACTGACGATAAGCATCAAGTATGCAAGTATGAGGATATAAACAATATCATGGAAAAACATCATGAAAACCCGTGCCTAGCATCGACACGTAAATCCTCATCCATATGGGGCTCCGTCGGCGGTATCGGCCCTCGGCCCCCGGCAGTACGAGTCAACCCATGTCCATCTCTGGGCTCCGTCTGCGGTATCGGCCCTCGGCCCCCGGCAGTACGGGTCAGCCCATCTCTCGACTGCGGCCGGTATCCTCCAGATATCCGCCGAGCTCAAATACAATCACCGGTAGGTACTCGCCCGCCTCCAGGCTCAATCGGCAAACCCATCGATAATCTCGCCGAGGGGAACCATACCGGGCCCACCACGAACCCGCAAACGGATCATCACCTCCTCGAATCGGGTTTCAAGCACACGTCTCAGCACCGAGAAAACGCGTGGTGGACGCACCGAAATATCATATCACGAGGTACCGGGTTTTCATAAAAGTGCCTCTTTTCTTAAATAACCCCACGGTCCTCAAAAACCAGAAATCACATGAAAATCCAACATCAGGAAGTAAATCCAATGCGATGTGCTATGCAGTCAATCCATGACGTATGCGACATGTAAAGAACAGTAATCATATCGGAAATCATGCAACATGGAATAGTAATGTGCATATGTCGAAGGAAGAATCATCTCATGAATGCAATAGTACTACAGTGTAGTGGCATGGCAATTATCGATGATGAAGTGTGTGAGCCGGCAAATAGTGTACGTGGAACATACGCATCATCGATAATGGTGCTGGTGTCCTAACAGCATGATAATAATATAGCAATGAACATATGTCAGCAATGCGAATAGCATGAAGATGCAGAAATCTAGTAGTCAACACCACAGTGAGGTATCTACTATGCAACTACACCTAAGTATCAGGTCAAACAGGAGGGGTAGGTGTGGAAACCACCTAAATCTGAGTCGGTATATATATAAAGATATATAGTCGGTGATCTCGCCTCAATGTCATATCATAAGATATCCTCGAGTTATGAGTGCGGATCTATCATCAATATCGGCACGTACGGTAAATCATCGTACGGCATCCCCAAAAGCTGGGTAGGGGTCAACATCTCACTGTCTCATCACATAACAGATATCACCATCATCAGAACATATAGTCTGGAGTACTACTCTATGTCTAGTACAAAACGGTAACATCAGTAAAGTATGCATGCGGGGGTAAACACATATCCCAAGCCCGCAAGAATCACAAGTCATATCCCACATATGAATCGTATCAAATCACCGATCCCAGGGCACCAAGCCCACATCATCGACTCATCTCCAAAGTCATCACATATCATCAATCATAGTGCAAGTACAAGTGATAAGCAAGGGTGTGTGTATAGGTGTAATTCTATCCTAGGGTTCGCGACTATGAACTGCACTAGTCACTTCTAACCCTGTACTATCCATAATACACCTAATATCATGATAACTACATAATAATCTATCTACGGACTGCGGGGGTGCTATACGCCATCCACCCGACTTCCCCCTGTAGATATAATCTACTCACCTTGCTTCTCGTGTGCCAAAGCCGATGTCGCTATCTTCACCTCCTTTGCCTCAACATCACGCGGGGTACCTACAAGTATATCACAATGCTAAAGCACATGAAAATCACATCGGAAACCAAAATAGCACACGCTACCCGCATAGGTAAAAACCTATCGACTCGCATGTAAACACAATCAAAATCCACTTGTCGTTGACGTCCAAACGCCACCCGACAGGAATGAATCACCAAATACCAAAATCCATGCTAAAACAAGTCCCAAATTATACACCAACATAGGAAAATCAACCCAGATTTCACCCTAGATGGAATCAGTCAAAACTAGACATACTCAGGGTCAAAACTAGAGGGAATGGGGGCATGCACAGAAAACGAGGCAATTCCTTAAAATACCTTATTTTAGAATTTTCCATAATTTTTCCCCATTTATCTGTATTTAATTATACCAGAATATTAAAATATTCATTAAAATAATATTAAATTATAAAATTTCCCAAAAATCATATTTTATTATTTTGAAGACGTTACATGAGTGTTGCTTATGTTTTTTAAAGAGCCTTACTCTGATTGGACGTACTGCCTTGGGCGTTGTGCTGCCGTGTCAACTTCTGACACGTGGCGCGTTGCGCGCAGCGCACGGGATCCGAAGCGTTGCTTCAAAATTTGAATTTTCAAAATTCAAACAGAGCCTTGCTCTGATTGGGGGAACAAATGCCCCCCCACCGTTGCGCTCACGTGGCGCGCACGTGAGTGCAGCGGTGGAAAGACCCCGACCGTTGGATCATGGAGGTCAGGTGAAGAGACGCAGGCGTCTATAAATGGGACCCTTGGTCCTTAAAATTTTTTTTTACCGTTTCCAGAACTTTGATTCAGAACCTTGCTCTTGCTTAAAAAACTCTCAGAGCCTTGCTCTTGCTTCTTTCCAAGAACTTTAAAGTTCAGAACTTAGAATCACTCTAGGTAAAAATTTAAATTAATTTAAATTAAATTTAATTAACAGAGCCTTGCTCTTATAGATCTTTGATCTAAAGAAAACCCCTTTGGGGTTTCTTCAACAGAGCCTTGCTCTCATAGATCCTTGATCTAAAGAAGACCCATTTGGGGTTTCATCCACAGAGCCTTGCTCTCAGAAATTTACAGAGATCTTGTTCCCTGCTCATAGATCAAATGGAGAACTCCTAAAAGTTTTCATGGATCTTTTAAGATCCAAAAATTTTCTTTTAATCCTTAGGAGTTATAGTTTTCATTACTATTACAGAGCTAGGCTCTTTTTTAAGAAGTTTTATTCCTTTGAGACCAGAGTTTGACAAATGTCACTCTGTGACAGAGCTTTGCTCTAAAAGAGGAGATTTTCTCCTTGTCTCTAGGGATTCCCCCCCCTAATGAGGATATTCTCTTGGGGGTCTTTTTCATTAACTGACAGTCTCATCAAATGATGGGACTGTCTTATCAAATGATGCGCCGTCATCTAGATTTTGTGGGTCCCCCTTTGGTCCCTTACCCACTGCATTGCAGTGTGATGTAGGATTTTAAAACGTGAAGCATTGGAATACTAACGGTTATTATTTTCTTGGTTTTTCTACAGGAAACATGTCTGAAGATTTGTCTTTCCCTTTCGTTCGCTTGGAAGGAGGGTTCCCCCATTCGCCAGTGGACCGGGTGGCGTTTGCCTTGATTAAAGATCATGACCCCGAGTGCAAGAAACTCCACCTATAGGGAAGGTGGTACAGCCAAATCATCCAAGGCCGTCGCAGCTTCAGCTCTGTCTCGCCCTCTGAGCCCATAGTTACGATCCCTTATGCGGACGAGCCCCCGGTGAAGTATGCTGTGGAGGTTAAAAATTGGAATTCTGATGATCTCCTCCAGCCTGCCATTGGTGCCATCCCAGTGCAGCCGCCTCCGGCGATAGACATCTTGGGGAGGTGAATCTGTCAGGGTGAAGCACGCCCTTGGGGACAGGCTTATAATATTGGGCTGATCCCGCGACCGCTTGCCGGCTATTTGCAATGGGCCCGCTACATCTTAGCGGCGAAAAAGGCTCACCTGACGACGATTGGTTTATACTCCGCCGTCTACATTTCGCTTTTCGAGTATCCTTCTCCTCCAACATGGTGGATGAAGGCCTTTATTGAACAATGGAACATCCCCACCCACACCTTCCTGATAGCGGATAGGGAAGTCTCCATCTCTTTGGAGGAATTTGCTGAGATTTCAGGTCTACCAATGAGGGGGGAGCAATACGAGGAGCTGCTTCCTCCTGACGAGTACGTCTTTGCCACTAAGCAGCTGGTGTTTGACTTAACTCCGGAGAACGCCATTCAGCATCAGCATCCAGGCTTGGTGAAGGTGTTGGAGATCTATGAGGAACTCCATTTGGAATTGGGCGACCGGGGCGTCAGTTTCGCTGATTTCATTGCTCGTTTTATTCGCCCGGAGTTCCTATCAGAGCAGAGCGAGAAGTTCGCTCAGCTTGTTGACCCTTTTGGTTTCGGCTTGGACCGCCGCCCTACATCGGAAAATGACCAGCGGGATTTTTATCTCCCCAGCACTGCCAGCGTCCCTTTCTCAGAGATCGCCGTTCCTGGCATGGACGAGGAGACTTTTTTCATAGGGTTCTTAGGTTTATGGTTATGCAGCTTCGCGCTCCCCATGCACCCACGCCTCATGCGGCCCTCCGTCTTTTACCCAGCGCATCGAATGGTGGCCGGTTTGCAGTTATCGGTAGGGATCGCCGGATTGGCTTACCTTTACAATGGAATTAGCGTAGCGGCGGACGCTAGTGAGCCTGGGGTACAGCCTGCCAACTTCCTGATGCACTATTTTATTTCTTGGATGGAGATGCACGTGAGAGGAGTGTTTGGTGCCCACAAGACTCCTCCGCTCTTCGAGAGATACAGACTCCCGAGAGTCATGCGGTTGGTTGGGGCTTCAATTGTGGTTCCAGCCCCGCGGGAGTCTAGAGGGTTGCTCCTTCGTCCACATCTGGTCGGAGCGAAGGTTTCCTTTGTGGATAAAGTCATAACCATAGGCTCAGAGACCACCAAATCAGTGGTGCCTCTGCGTGATGACTTCAAAGATGGGGCTTCTGTATTGAAAGCTCGGGAAATCCTCCATCTCTACTCCATCCGGCCGGGCTATCTAGTGTTTAGGCAGAATAAGACAGCCTTGTTCATGAGGTATAACCCACACCGATTTGCCCGGCAGTCAAGCTACAACCAAGGGATCCCGCTGGAAGCTTTCTTGGAAACGCCCGTGGTCGGCCCAGAGGGGATAAAGAATGTGATGCATCATTTTACACGGCTTAACACAGGTTCCTATTTCTTCATTAGTGAACCCAGCTGTGCCCCTAAGATGCTTAATTCATATATGGCCTGGTATGCGCACGCGATGGGCCCAATTATCTTAACGGAGAAGCGTATGCTGGTTGACCGTAGGGGTGCGCCTCCCGGCGGCGATCGCAAGGCCCCTTTGCAGCCAAGGCTCCCGGTCGTCCCTCCGCTAAAAGATGCTGGAGTCGATCGACCACGCGTGTTGAGTCCTCCGCGGGGATTGCCGCTGCCTACTACGGTGGATGCACCACCGGCGCCCCGTGCTCCCACGAAGACGGTTAATGTGGTATCGTCAGGGTCCGGCGCAGGAGCAGATATCGGGACCCGCCGCCCTAAAGTGACTGCCAAGCGCAAATCTGCTCCGGGTGGATCTAAAGCTGGTGGACGGTAGAAGAAGAAGAAGTCCGCCCTTTCCCTCGATGCGATCCTCAGCCTAAAGCCTGCGGCTCCTCCCACCGAAGGCATATGTGAATACGGAAGCAACGAGGGCTTCTTGGTAGACCCTGCGGACACCAATTTGGCTGCCGCCATTGCAGCTTCAGAGCGATCGGCGAGGCTCGAAGCGATGTTAAGTAAACTTGCTGAGTCAGGTAATCATCAGCCACTTTCTTCGTCATTTTATTGCACTTTTTATTATTATCCTTAGCTAATATTTGCCTCATTCTCAACAGGTGTTTCTACTGAAGAGGCCATTGCTGCCTCTTTGAAGACCTTCCAGGAGGAGGAGAAGAAGCGTGTCCTAGCAGGCGTTGGTATGTCCCACCCTTTCTTTTTTATAGGGAAAGTTCGTCATCTTTTCTGATGGTCAACCTAACCTTCTTTGTTTCTTTGCAGAGGTTGTATCAGTTGATGCGGGGATCCTTCCTGAGCCTGTCACTGAAGTCCCGGTCTCGTCGAGGCTACTAGAGGAGCCTCGACTTGACAAGACGACGAGGGATGCCTTGAAAAATTTGGAGGCATCCTTATTCACGGACGAGGACACCTCAATTAGAGAAGCCCTGGTGGCATCCGTCTCAACAGCTCGGGAGGAGCGGAAGCGGTTGAGACGTGAAGCAAAGGCGCGAAGAGCTGCTTTGGCTGCGGGAGCGGGCCCTAGCACTATTCCTCGTGCTGACACTCCTTCTGAAGAGGCCCCTGTCGCCCTATCTACTGCTTATAGGCAAGCGGCGCGCGCGGCCCGAAGTGCAAACGATAAATCCTCTTCAGGTAGCATTTCTTTCAGAGCTTTGTTGTAAGAATTATAAAGCCATTGTCTCATATGCATTCCATCTTGCAGGGCCTAGTCCGACTGAGGGGGAGGCGGAGACCGTTGGTCCCAAGTAAACGGCGGAAGCGGCGTCTGCCGAGCCCGAGCCGACGGTGGGGCGCGTCGTTGGGGCCACGGGGCCTGAAACAGAGGTTGAGGGATCCGCCGCCGAGAGGGTCATTGATGCCGCACCTGAAGTGGCGGCAGATGAGATGATTGTCTTAACCGAGCCGAAGGTGGTAGAGGGCGAGGCGCTTGAGGCTGGAGACCTCGCGGCGACGGTGGACGAGACAACCGTGACCGCAGGACCCGAAGGAGTAGCGGGTGAGGTGGCCACGATTCCTGAGGACGAGCCAGCCGCTCCTTCTCTGGAATCTAGCAATACTCCAATCATAGCCCTCCCCGCGTACGGTTCCTTGCCGTCTCCAGGGCTTGCGAGCACAACAACGGTTCCTATCGAGTCGGGTGATGAGGCTACGGGCGGTGGTCTCGTGTCAATAGAAGAGGGGATTGCTTCAGTTTCGGCTGGCAGCTCGTCGGGTAAACTTTGAGTTACCAGCGTTCTTCTTTTTATATATCTCGCGATCTCTTGTAACAAGTTTGTCTTTGCAGGTGCGGCCAGTGCTGACGCTCCGTTGCTCGAAGGAGCACCGTCAACTACTGCTTTGGCGGTGGTCACCTCCCCGCCTTCCCTTGTACCATCGCGGATGTTGGAAGGTTTGGATTTACGACTCATGCGTTAATCTTTTAAACATGTAGCTTTTGTACTAACGTTATACTATTGTGCCCTTTCAGGAGTGCTCTTTGATCATTTATATCAAGTGTTGCTCCCACACTTCTCCTTCCCATCCGAACTCGCTTCTCCCTCTAGTGGTGCCGGTGAGTATACGTTCACTACAATGTCTTTATTTACCCCCTTTTTTAGCAATGGGATGATTTCTGAATTTTCCTTTTCCTTATTGCAGTGCCACAAATCGAAGGAGGGGATGCAAGACCTGCCACGCTACCGGCCCTTCCGGCTTTGCCTTCCGTTGCAGCTGGTATAGTAAATTTCCCTTTTTGGTAACCCTTCAACATCTCTTGAACCATCGTCAACATCTCTTGAACCATCGTTTGACCATGTTTTGTTTTGCAGCTATTGTTCCGGCTCCGGTCCCTTTTGATTCTCGCGTCCTTTCACCGGCAGGCCCTTTCTTGAAACGTCCATCTTCAAAGGGTGCTGTGATGAGTTTGGGTATGCTGAGAGGGTACATCGAAGAGCTCAACATGGACGCTCTCCCTTCTGCCGTAGATTTCGCTGTGGAGGTTAACCCGATGTTAGCGGCGCTCGTAAATTTTCATGACGAAGGCGTCGTCGAATCTTGGGTTAGTCACTGCAGGGGGATCGAGGCATGTTTATACCGGCTGGAGTTGACGCGCCCTTCTCCCGAAGTTTTAGCCCTGAGCACCCAACGGACAACTTGGCTCGAGCAAAGCACTTCTCACTTCCTCCATTTGGAGCAAGAAGCAGCCTTAAAGCTAAGGGAATGCCAAAAGACCTCGAACGAAACGGCCCAACTGCGCGCTGAGGTTGAAACAAATGCTGCTCAAGTGAAGACTATCTTTGAGGGTCTCTTGAAGCGTATCTCTCATGGGCTAAACTTGAAGCGGAAGCTCGACGTAGCTGAGCGCAATACCCCAGGTCGGGAAGCTGCTTATCAGATCGTCAGGGAGCAGCTTGCGTTTGTCTTGCAGCAACGAGCCCAAGTGGAGGCAGAGCTGGCGGTGGTAGCCGATCAAGAGAAGGCGTGGAAGGAAGTATGCGAGCAATTGCTAGAGCTATTTAAGACGCTTCCTTCCCAATAGCTGCCTTTATATCAATGTATTTGTAAAAAAATTCTTTTCTGAGTAACATGTATCCGTTCTTTGCTCTTTTGTATAATTCACCATGTATTTGATTAAGGTCAATGAATAAAGATACACACTTTCTTTTGCAATATCTTGTATGTTCTTTTGTTTTCTGCCCTTACATCACGATGTCGTCGATGAACCTGATTGGCAGACAACTTAATTTTTCCAAGAGATAGCGATGGCTTAGGCCGCAGGTTCAGATCTGCCGCCTAAGACTTTTCAATTCTATGAGCCGTGAGGGTCTCATAGAGATTTTTCTCCCTACGGATCGAGAGGATCTCATAGGTGGGTTTTCTCCTTAGGAATCGTGAGGATTCCTAAGTGTGGTTTTCTCTTATAAGTCGTAAGGATCCTATAAGAGAATTTTTCCTCTTACGAGTCGAGAGGATTCGTAAGCGGTTGTTTCCCTCCTTGTCGAAAATCGACTTCGGAGAGTGAGACCCGTGAATAGTATGCAAGAGACCATTTTGGATTGACTTACAGGGCCCCATTGCTCAAAAAGCAAGCTTTTCAATCCTTGTTGTCTGAGACTTCTTCTTACAAATTGAGACGTAAGTTCAATTTGTTGAAGAAATCCCTTTTCTGAAAGGTTTGGCGGGATTTCCCCCACCGTCGGATCTTTGATCCAAGGGCTTCTGTTTCACAGAAGATAATCTTCTTGTTTTAACAATAACAGAAAAGATTTCTTCAGAACCTTAATTTTTGTTTAGCGCAAATGCTCCAGGGTATGACGCGTGTCACACAGCGCACAGTGCAGCGCAACTGCGCCGACACGTGTCACGCAGCGCACGGCGCATACGCCGCTGAAGCGTTGCGCTGTTTTGGGCGTTGCGCTGATGCGTCTGCGTCAGACACGTGGCGTATTGCGCAGCGCAAATAATCTGAAGCGTCGCTTCATTAAATTAATTTTCAAGACAGAGCTTTGCTCTGATTTGGGGAAGACGAAGCGTTGCTTCATCTCTCGCCTTGGAATTTGAAATTAAGTTCGCTCCGATTAGGGTAAACTGCCGTGACAACTCTTGGAAGTCGAAGAGGCACTTGATGCCTATAAATAGGACCTTTGGTCCCCTCAGATACTTATCATCTTTCAGATTTCTATTTTCGAAGACTTCAGAGCCTTGTCCTTGCCTTCAAGAACTCCGGTGCCTTGCTCCTCCCCCCCCTTTTTTAAAGTTTTTAGGAAAACTTTAGGTAAAATCGATTCTTAGATTAATCTTAACCAGCAGAGCTTTCATCTAGGGGACTTTATCCTTGAACATCGTTTCGCTCTTTGGGAATTTAGTCCTCTATGTATATGATTGCTTTTCTATTGCTGATCTTCCTGTAATATTTCCTCCAGGCATAATGGCGGCGGTGCATATATACAGTTTGCATGAGTTCATTATCTACGACGATATCCGTGCTCAGGGTCGTCAACAAAACCAGGAGTTTACAGACGCTGAATGTGCAGAAGTTATAGGTCGTCTGAACGCAAGCGGTGGTTGGCTGTTGCCTCGTCGTTCGGCCCTTTTGAGAGTCGTGTTGGGAGCCATATGGAGAGCACTTCCGGGTCTTCATGAGGCCTTACCGCTCAACGCGCTGGATGATGCCGAAGACAAGGTGCATTCAGTGCACCTGACAGGGCTGATCTCAAAGAAACGGCGGAACAGCCTTATTGACATCCTACACCAAGTCTTCCAGCAGACGACGATAGTTGCTGCTTATCAAAGGCCAGGAGGGCTCGCCGATGATCTCGATACAGAGGAGCGCGAAAGACTGCGCATAAGAATAATTAGAAAGGCCAGAAGAACTCTGGATGGCCTTACTTTTGATTTCCTCAATCCGTGCCCCGGATATGAGGTTATACCGTTGTAATAATTTGAATAATGTTTCTTATTCATTATTCTTATGCCTGTAAAAAAAAATTTTAGCGGTATGAATGGAAACCCTCCTCCTTTCTATTTCGGCTTGTCTTATTTCTCGTCCTGAGTCTTCTGTCCATGCATAAATGAACGCGTCGCGCATGCCAGATCAAATGTAAACCGGATATTCTTTCTGTCATCTTCTTTCTTTTAATGTCAGCAGGCTGTCTTAATAACCATGGTTGATGGATGTCTAAAACGAGTATTCCGACTTCCTCAGGAAATAGCGATGGCTTAGGCCGCAGGTTCAGGTCCACTGCCTAAGACTTTTCAATTCTATGAGCCGTGAGGGTCTCATAGAGGCTTTTCTCCCTACGGATCGAGAGGATCTCATAGGTGGATTTTCTCCTTAGGAATCGTGAGGATTCCTAAGTGTGGTTTTCTCTTCTAAGTCGTAAGGATCCTATAAGAGAATTTTCCCTCTTACGAGTCGAGAGGATTCGTAAGTGGTTGTTTCCCTCCTCGTCGAAATTCGACTTCGGAGAGTGAGACCCGTGAATAGTATGCAAGAGACCAGTTTGGATTGACTTGCAGGGCCCCATTGCTCAAAAAGCAAGCTTTTCAATCCTTGCTGTCTGAGACTTCTTCTTACAAATTGAGACGAATCGGGAATCTGTTTGCAGTTGTAGCGGAACAGTTGACATGAGTTAAGAAGCTCTCGTCACGGAGTGTTTGTATCCGTGAGTCGAGGAGTTTGCTAGGGATTATTTGTTTCCCAAGCGCCAAGGATTATTTATTTCCTTGGGGTTTGAAACGAGTCGAGAGTTCCCACGGGGGCACCGGTGGCTCTGCGGGTCGACGCGGATCAGGAGGCTCTCGTCAAGGAGTGTTTGTATCCGTGAGTCGAGGAGTTTGCTAGGGATTATTTATTTCCCAAGCGCCAAGGATTATTTGTTTCCTTGGGGTTTGAAACAAGTCGAGGGTTCCCACGGGGGCTCTGGTGGCTCTGCGGGTCGACGCGGATCAGGAGGCTCTCGTCAAGGAGTGTTTGTATCCGTGAGTCGAGGAGTTTGCTAGGGATTATTTGTTTTCCAAGCGCCAAGGATTATTTGTTTCCTTGGGGTTTGAAACGAGTCGAGGGTTCCCACGGGGGCTCTGGTGGCTCTGCGGGTCGACGCGGATCAGGAAGCTCTCGTCAAGGAGTGTTTGTATCCGTGAGTCGAGGAGTTTGCTAGGGATTATTTGTTTCCCAAGCGCCAAGGATTATTTGTTTCCTTGGGGTTTGAAATGAGTCGAGGGTTCCCACGGGGGCTCTGGTGGCTCTGCGGGTCGACGCGGATCAGGAAGCTCTCGTCAAGGAGTGTTTGTATCCGTGAGTCGAGGAGTTTGCTGGGATTATTTGTTTCCCATTTTGTTTATGCCCTTGGATTGTATACAGGGATCGATGTGACCTTAACTGTTGGGCAAAAAGTTTCATTTTTTCATCATTTTTTTCTTTTATTCTTTCCGCGATGCTCTATCATTTCAGCTTTTATATCGCGAAGGTCGCGATTGCCCAATCATTTCGGCTGTTTATTTTATTTCCACTCGCTGCTTTTTATTGCGAGTTGCCCAATCATTTCGGCTATTTCGCATGCATACATTTTACTTGCTGCTTTTTATTGCAAGTTGCCCTATCATTTCGGCTATTTCGTATGCATGTGCGGCTTACTGGCTTTTCGCCGTAAACCTGAAATTGGACACCGATTTTGGCATCAGTACCGCTACAACTGGGATATTGCCAGGAGCGAATCATCATTTGCCTCTGTCGTTGTCGAACAAAGGAGGCTTAGCGACCAGGGTTAAGGTCCTGTCGACTAAGCCTTTTGACTTCATGAGCCGTAAGGGTCTCACAAACCTATTTCTCCCTACAAGTCGTGAGGATCTTATAGGTGTATTTTCTCCTTAGGAATCGTGAGGGTTCCTAAGTGTTTTGTTCCTCTGTAAGTCGTAAGGATCTTACAGGAGGGTTTTCTCTTTGTGAATCGAGGGGATTTACAAGGGTTATGCGATCATATCCCCAGTCACGGATGGACCTTGGTTAGGGAAATGTTTATTCGCGTCCGTGGATTGTATACAAGGGTCAATGCTGAGCCACTTGTAGGGCAATATCGGAAGTTGTGGGGGTTGCTTAAGCACAGGTTCAGGTCTCTGTAACTTAAGACTTTCAACTCTTATGAGCCGTGAGGGTCCCATAAGAAAGTTCTCCTTACGAGTCGTGAGGATCTCGCAAGTGTATTTTCTCCTTAGGAATCGTGGGGATACCTAAGTGTGTTGTTCCCTTGTGAGTCGTAAGGATCTCACGCAGGTGGTTTCTCCTTACAAGGTCTAGAGGCCCCTATAAGTGTCTTTTTAACGAGGTTGCGCCCTTTCGGGTTTTCACAAACACTCGCCGGTAGTCCTGCTGTTTTTACTCACGGAGCCCTTTCAGGTTTCATCCGTGCCCATTTTGCTTATGGACATACCCCTTTTTTTGTTTTATATATATATATATATATATATATATATATATATATATATATATATATATATTTTTTGGCTTTGGGATGTTATAATCCGCAGTAGTTTATCGACATCTCGGTCAACAGCTAGTTTTAGGACGTAGTGGTCCGTCATTAGTTTAAGGACGTTTCGGTCCGTTGTTGAAGAAGACCAGCTACTACTCATAGAGATTGGGCTTAGGAAGATAGCGAGCGGACATAGTCGTCGTCATCTATCATTGACCTCGGCCGTGACTCGTCAAGCGTAGTATTTCTTCAGGAAGCGACCGTTTATCGGCCTGAAAGGCCTTTCACCGTGCATGTCCATGAGTAGATAGGCTCCACCCTGGTAGACTTTACCTATGATGTACAGGCCTTCATAGTTTGGCTCGAATTTTCCCCGCTTGGCGCGATTGGGAATCATAGGCCTTTTGACCACTAGCACGAGTTCGCCTTGGCGGAATGTCCTCGGTCGGGTCAATCTTTCGTATGAGTGCGCCATCTTTGCTTTATAGGCTTCCAGATTTTGTTGCGCTATGAGCCGTGTTTCTTCAAGGGAATCAAGCTCCTCAAGCCGGAGGTGAGCATTTTCTTCATCCGTCAGCTCGTAGTGAATTGCTACTCGCAAAGAGGGTAATTCTATTTCAAGGGGTAGTACCGCTTCCGTGCCGAATACTAACGCGTAGGGCGTTGTGTTCGTGGCCGTCTTGAACGTGGTTTGATACGCCCAAAGAGCTTCTTGCAACCTCTCATGCCAGTCCCTTTTGTTTCGGGACACCGTTTTCTTTATAATTTTCGTCAAGGTCTTGTTGAAGGCCTCGGCGAGACCGTTAGCCCGCGGATTATAGACTGAGGAATATCTCCAGTATATATTGTGCTGTTGTGCGAAGCGGCTAATTTTATGACTTCGGTAGGCTGGCCCATTATCAGAGATGATCCTTCTCGGGGTTCCAAACCGGTATATGACATGCGTTTTGAAGAAATGGAGGATGTTCTCCGTCTTCACTTCCCTTAACGGTACCGCCTCTGCCCATTTGGAGAAGTAATCAGTCGTCGCCAAGATAAACGATGTCCCCGGGACGATGCTGGCTCGATGGAGCCAACTATGTCAGTTCCCCACATTTCGAATGGCCAGCTAGCCACCATTGGATGTAGTGGATTTGGGTGCTGGTGGATGAAGTCCCCATGGATCTGACACGGGTGACACTGCTTCGCATATTCGAGGCAGTCTTGCATCATGGTGGGCCAATAGTAGCCCATCCGTTTTATCTTCAACTTCATCTTAGGGCCTGCTTGGTGGGAACCGCAGAGTCCGTCGTGAACTTCTTGGACGACCCTTTTCGCTTCGTCAGGTCCTAAGCATCTCAGCCACAGAGAATCGAATGACCTCTTGTATAGAGTATCGTTAACGAAGGCGAAAGACAGAGCTCGTTTCACGAGCTGATGTCTTATGGACGCTTCTTCAGGCATTCGGTGGAACTTGAAGTAATCTATGAAGACTTCTCTCCAATCCTCAACCTTCTCATGGTCTTTTATTTGTAAGGTCGTTTGTTCAATCACTCCCTTCTCTTCGGATGATTCCAGAGATATCTTTGCTGGGGCGAGCACTCGACGACTTTGTACTACGATTCTGACATCATCATGATTCTCATCCGCCAGTTCTTTAGCAAGTTTGGCCAATGCGTCCGCTTTGCTATTTTCCGCACGAGGTATGCTCTCCAAAGTGTAGGAGGGGATCTGGGTTAGTAGTTGTTGCACCTTTTCACCGTATTTTACCAATTCCGGTTTGTATGTTTGGTAATCGCCGTTCACTTGACTGACGACTAGCTGGGAGTCCCCATATATGAGGAGGTTTTCAATTCCCATGTCAATGGCGATCTCGAGGCCTGCTATCAAAGCTTCATATTCAGCTTCATTATTCGTTCTCGGCTCTGTTAAGGAGAAGGCGAAGCGCATTATTCCTCCTTGAGGGGTCACGAAGATAAGGCCTACTCCTGATTTGGTCATTGACGTACTTTGTTTGTACTTCTTCATGGAAGATGCTCCATCGAAATAAAGCTCCTAACGGGTATCACCACCGTCGATTGCGTCAAACGCATGCTTGTCTGGCAAATCGCAATTCAGGGGAGAATTGGCAGGTATCGGGTGCTCAGCAAGGAAGTCGGCTATGGCCTGACCCTTCACTGCCTTGAGGGGTCGATACGTTATCGAGAACTCCATTAAGAGCAGAGCCCATTTAGTTAGTCGTCCCGTCAATATGGCCTTTGACATTAGATATTTGAGAGGGTCCACCTTTGAAATGAGGTGGACTTCATGCACTAATGCATAATGTCTAAGCTTTGTTATTGCGAAGATCAACGCTAGGCAGTGTTTTTCAATGGGGGAGTAATTGCTTTCTGCCCCCAGCAGAACCCGACTTAAGTAGTAGAGTGCTCTTTCTTTCCCCTGGTCATTCTCTTGTACCCATAATGCGCCTAAAGAACCTTCGAGGGCGGTTGTATAAAGAATGAGAGGCTTTCCCTTAACCGGAGCAGCCAGCACTGGAGGGTTTTGCAGATACTGCTTGATCTCGTCCAGTGCGCCTTGGCATTTGTGATCCCAAACGAATGGGGTTCCCTTCTTCATCAGGTGACCGTAAGGACGGCACTTCCCTGAAAGATTAGCGATAAACCGCCGAATGTATGCGAGCTTTCCTTGTAGAGATCGCAGCTGTTTAAGAGTTCTCGGCGGAGGCATTTCCATGATCGCCTTGATTTTAGACGGATCTATCTCAATACCTCGGTGTCGGACGATGAATCCCAGGAATTTGCCCGAGGAAACCCCGAACGCACATTTAAGAGGATTCGTCTTCCAATTGTATTGCCGAAGGCGTTGAAATACGGTCTTCAAATGCTCGAGATGTTCTTCGTATGATTTGCTTTTAACCACGAGATCGTCGATATAGCATTCAACGATTTCGTGTATAAGGCCATCGAAGATCTTTGTCATGGCCCTTTGATAAGTGGCACCGGCATTCTTTAAACCGAAGGGCATCACCTTGTAGCAGAATATACCCAGAGGAGTCCTGAAAGCGGTATGCTTCTGGTCTTCGGGATGCATCTTTATCTGGTTATACCCCGACGAGCCGTCCATGAAGGAGAAAACCTCATGAGTGGACGTGTTGTCTATCATCAGTTAAATGACTGGCACTGGGAAGTCATCCTTTGGGCAAGCTTTATTAAGATCCCGGAAGTCTACGCATATGCGCACTGTCCCATTTTTCTTCATCACTGGGACGATGTTGGCGATCCATTCAGGGTATTGAACTTCCTGGATGAAGCCAGAGTCGATCAGCTTCTTGACCTCGGCGTTGATGCTCATCTCAAGGTCGAGCCGCATTCTTCTCGGTGCCTGTTTGACTGGCTTGACGTCCGGGGATATCGCCAATTTGTGCACAGCAATTTCTGGATCTAGTCCCGGCATTTCGGAATAGTTCCATGCGAAACAATCTTTATGCTGTAGAAGCACATCCTTTAACGCAGCCGTCCTTTCTTCAGATAGCAGCTCGCTGATGAATGTCGGTCGTGGATCGTTTGCCGTCCCCAACTCAATCTTCTTGAGGTTATCTGCAGTGGTATGGATTCCATCTTCCAGCTCTTTCGGGGCTGGGGGAAATTCTGAGACCACCTCATCATTGTTGTTTTCGAAGCACCAGGGAAGGCTGTCCATGTTCTCGGACTCTTCTTTTAATATTGTTATCATATGACAGGTGTGAATTTTCTTCCAATCCCAATGCGGAGTTGGTTCTGTTCTTGTGTTTTCGGGTTCGTGCTTTTGTGGCGGCGCTACCCTCCAGTTGTCAGACAATGCGAATTTGCCAAGCTGATACTGATCTTCAACCCAATTCTTGAAGGTGAAGAAATCTTCAAGCGGATGCCCTATTACTCGATGATAAGAGCAATAATTTAGGTTGGAGACTTCGCCTGCTTGCTCAGGGTGTTTGGACTCTGGGAGTGTAAGCATTTGATGCTTTAGAGCAAGATCAAATATCTTCTTCGTCTTGTTCTGAGGAAATGAATATGCTCGACCCATTTTCTTCATGAGGGCCAGGTCAATAACGCTCGACTCTCGTATGCGTGGTTTCCTAGCACTGCTTTGTGGTTGTTGAGCGCCTTTTTTGCCTTTCGACTTGTTTTTGCTTTCGCGTCGAACCTTTTTTGTAGCAGGTTGACAAGGAGCGGCATTTTCATCCTTCACGGCCTGTTGGAGAAGGCGTTGCGTTCTAGCTTTCTCGTAGATGACCATTTCGCGGTTATGGTCGTCTCGGACCTTTTGACCCGCTTCTCTCATAAGCTTGTCCATTTGTTCTTCGAACGATGGACTGGGTTCCTTTGCATTTGGCACTTTCACTGGCTCATGATTAACGTCCTCCCATTGAGCATCCGCCTCTTCATCGAAGTCATATACGACGTAACAGCCAGGTAGTAACTCTCGCTTCCTCGACCGGATGTATCCGAGCCCTTTTGCTTCCATTCTCCCATTAGGCAGCTTGCGTTGAGCCCCGGGAACATTCCAGACCCTTTCATAGAATTTGGCTTTTCGAACGGTCTGCTCGAAGGATGTCCCCTGGCGTTTCAGCAGTTTCTTCAAACCTTCGGTATAATATCTGGGAAGACGGATAGGCTGAAGCCTGTCGAGCGTGGGATCCGCGCCATGCCAAACTTCTTTTTCCACCTTGTTTTCTTCAGAACGGTAGAATAGGATTGCCTTCTCGCCTTTTCGTCCGGGAGGGACATAAAATGTCTGCAATTCTTCCACACTGTTGGTGTCGAGTGCATCCAGTCCTTTGTAATGTTCAAGCGGCACCATGGTTGTCTGCAGACTTCACTCTTCATCGGCAGAAGCCCGTATTGAAAGCCGAGCAGGGAATACAGCATGAACTTCATCCTCCGAATCACTACCAAAGATCAATGAAGGAACGGATGGTCCCGGCTTGGCGGGTTGGGATGGACCCGCATAAATTATATCCTCTTCGTCCTCGGTGTCACTGCCGAAGATAGGGATGGTGGCGTTAGTCTTGTTCTCCGGCTTGTGACACATTTCTGTGTCCTCAAAACTCGGCAAAAAGTATTTGGCATCTTCATATTTGCAAACTTCGTTCATGGAAAACGGATTCAATTCTCCTGCCACAGTGTACTCGAGACCATCCTTACAATATTTCATACACTGATGTTGTGTAGAAGGGATGATATTGTACTCGTGTAACTATGGTCGACCGAGCAGAGCATTGTAGCACGTCTTGGCATCTATGACATGGAATTTAATATCTGTGACGAGTAGCCCGAAGCGTGACGTCAATATCACAGATCCAAGAGTTTTTGATGATTGGGAGTCGAAACCGGAGATGGTGATCTTGTCCCGGGCAAGGTGTTGGACGCTCATGCAAATTTCCTTTAACACCCGCACATTGAGTAGATTAACAGATGATCCGTTATCGATCAAGATTTTACCTATCTTTATGTCATGGCAGTATCCTGAGACATAAAGGGGACGATTGTGTTCGCACGTCCCGAGGAGAAGGTCTTCATCGCCGAAAGCAACGTCGGCCGTATGCACCTCTTCCAATTCATCCTTCATCCTTTGTTCGGCCAGGAAGGCTTGGAACTGGTCCGGATCTTGTAGGGCCTTAATCAAAGAATCCCTTGCTTCTTTTGATAGCAATAGGGCATCGAGAATGCTAAGTTGTGAGGGTAGCTTTCTCAGATGCGCCAAGACATTGTAATCCACTTTATTCCTCTTTGGCGGGTTCTTGGCGGTTAACTCTTCCGCAACTCGGTCATCCAAGGCGATGTCTTCAGAGACCTTCTCTTTCCCCTTGTCTTTCTTGTTTAAGGGTCCGAGATTCTTTTCAGGTAGCGTCCGATTGCGTAGCTATATATTCTCGCAAACCTTCGGTCCTTCTTCTTTCCCCGATGTGGATTCTTTAAAGAGGGGGCCAAGCTCTAACTCCTCATCAGAATCGCTCCCAAATATAGGCACTTGTGATCCTCCGGCGTCAATCATGCAACATCCACCGGTAGTTTTATCAAGCACTTCGATCGTTCTGCCCTGCTCTCGGCGAGATTTGCGTTTTTTCCCGCTTAAATTGTTGCCGGTGAGTAACATATCCTTGCCACCACTTATCGAAAGCTTTACACTCTTTAGTGGGATGCGACACCTTCTGATGGTACAAGCAATAGGAGGGGTGCATTTCCGATTCACCGGTGATGTTTCCTTCAGAGGATGGTAGCTTCATGCCCATCGATATGGCCTTAGCGAACCTTTTCCTCATCTTGAATTGGCTTTTGTCAACGGCGGAGGCACTTCGCTCCAGCGGGATTATCTCAGCTCTTTCATCAAGTCGCCGGCGTTTGGCCCTTTCAAAAATAGCCATTCCGCGTTCTCGATCAGCTTTACTTTTTAGTCGAGCTTCGTCAAGGAATGCGTCAATCATTTCGACTGATAGCTCCGGAATTCTTGATTCGGTATCTGCCCCCAGCGTTTTAGTGCCAGAAGTCTCTTCATCGTTCGTGATCGAATGGGAGATCATATGACAGCTCGCCACATTTTCCTCGGATTCATCTGATGAACTTTCTCCCTCATCTTCCTCTTGAAAGACATGATTGAGGAACTCTTGGAGCGTGATGGGAGTCCGCACCTTTTGGTTATATTCTTCCAGCGCGTCAATTTGCTTTTGCAAGTCCGTGCGCTTGTCGCTAGGCTTTACGAGCTTCTTGGACTTCTTCTTCTTTTTCGAAGACTTTGACGACTGGCCGCAAGTGCTTGAACCCCTTGAACCCCCATCATTGGTCTTTGAAGTTGGACGTGGCTTCAACATCCCCTCAACGACCCGTGGTTCTAATGGGTTCTTCCACTTGATCGCTGGACATGTCCGAAGATCATTTAGCATTCTCCTCGTTTTGGCTGATAATACAACCTCCCAAGGAGCTTCTTCAATGACGGAGCATGTTGCCCTCGGCGTATTTGTCCCCTTAGCGGTGTGGGGATGCGGAGGATTTACCTTCCATTTGTCAGATAACGCGAACTTGCCCTGTCGGTACTGGTTTTCAAGCCAATTTTTGAAAACGTAACAGTCTTCGATAGGATGTCCTAGCACTCGATGATAAGGGCAGTAATTAGGCTCGTTGACGTCACTTGGTTGCAACGGGCGTTTTGGATCTGGCAGATTTATGAGTATGTTGCGCAACGCCAGCTCGAATAGCCTCCTCGTTTTATCGCGGGGGAAGGAATAAGGGCGTCCCATCCTATCCTCAAGGGGTACGTACGGGCGCATATTGTTTGGACGAGCAGCCGGCTTCGAGTCGCTCGGTTGTTGTTGAGCATTAGCGACAACGATCGCTTTTCCCTTTCCTTTGTCATTTCGGGAGTCCGGCTTTGGGAGAGGGGGTTTATGGCCCATCTGGTCCATCTGCGCTAGTTTGTCAATCAAAGCCTGGAAGGAAGTCGGCTTGAAGAACATCATAAACTGTGAGATGGTTGCTTGTGGATCAAGGGTTCCAACAAACATTCCCACCGCAGGGGATTCTTCTATGCGCTGTTCACACTTCGACCATAGATTACGCCACCGTATAGCGTACTGAACCCATGTCTCGCCGGGTTTTACCCTAGCGTTAATCAGTGCCGTCATTGGGGTACGTTCACTGGCACTTGCAAAACGTTGGGTAAACAGCAGCTCCATTTCCGCGAAGGTTTTAATAGAATCATTAGGGAGTTCAGAGTACCACTCGAACGCCGTATCTGATAGACTTCCAACGAACTGGCGGAGCAACAGCTTGTCATCACCGCCGGTGTTGCCGCAGAGCGCCCTGAACTGGGCAACATGCTGATGAGGATTGCCCGTCCCCTTGTAGTCATGGAACTTAGGAATTGTATAACCTGGCGGGTACTTAATCTGATCGTACCAACCCGGATACGGCCGCCCCGTCTTTACGACCTGACCGGCTGCTTCAGTCGCCTGATGCACCCGTATTTTCTGGGCGATGTATTCATCCAAATCAGCTTTTGATATGGTATCCTCTTTAGCTGTGGATAGAGCCAGTGGAGGATTGGATGTCTCTCCCCTATCGTCTTCAAGAATGATCGGGGGATCTTCAGCAGGTGGATCTTGTTTAATCATCATACCCACCATATCTTGGAACAGGAGGGCCATTTTCTTTATGTTGGATGCCTGCTCCACGGCTTCTTTATCTTTCTTCTCTAGCACGCGCCGAAGGAACTCGGCGTCCGTTTCTTGTTCTTGACGTTCTTCTGAGGATGTTTCCGGGGTTTCTTTCGGCCTTGTAAGTGCGGCCATAGCGTTCATCATTTCCTGGAGCTTCTGTTGCTGCTCCTGAGTCTTGGTCATTGACCGTGTAAGCGGTCTATGACCCGTGGATGTACGGCTTTCCTCCTTTCCAGAAGCCATATAAACCGTATGAACTGTTATGCCCCCTGACTTGGGGCGTTTAGGTTCACCGCTTTTAAACTTTGCTAGTGTCACGGGAGCTTTCTGTGGCCTCCTTCTTTTGTGGACCATTGAGGTTGAAGGAGCCGTTGAAGTGGGCATCATAGCAATTGTTGGCCCCTGCTGTTTAATGGGGCGAGTTTTGTCCTTTTCCACCTTTGCCTTTTTCTGGCGATGAAAGTGGTCTGGGTCAATCACGGAGTCTTGAACCCTCCGCCAAACTTTATAAACTTTTGACGACAGCCGTTGAGGGGGCTGTTCCTGCTTTGTCTCCGGAGCTTTCTCCATAGGTGGAGATCTTTTCAATGTAGCAACTGGAGAGTTCTTTCTCACCTTCCTCAGCAATTCAAAGCTGTTCCCAGTTGGAACAGCAGCATTGACCTCCACCACTGGAGCAGGTGGAGTTAGCCCTGAGGGGGAGTTGCCCCCTGCCTTCCTCACTCGTCGCCAATGGCGACGTCGAGCATGACGAGCCGTTGGGACTGGCTCAGAGATAGAGATAGCTTCTTTTTGCCCCCTGTCTGAATGAGGCGCCGCCGGTGTTAACCTCTTAAAGACTGAGGTTGTTCCTTGCGAGGTAATATCCAATCTGTCAAAGACAGATCTTCGTGCAGGGGCAGGAGCAGGAATCATCAGTCTTGAAAAGACTGACTCTTTGGTGGGAGAAGCCGCCTTAACGACTTCCGGAACAGCGGCCGTTGCCCTCTTTGGGACAGCCAATTTAGAGTTCTGATTCAGCCTGGTGAAAACAGAGGCTGTCGGTTTGGTAGCGGACGACCCGTTGACAGGGGTCGTGGTAGCAGTGAGCCGGTCGAACACCGACTTCTTGTTCACTTCCGGTGCAGGTATCGGCATAGAGAAGCTTGTAGGTGGGACCATGGTCCCAAAAAACAGGCCGGTGGTGGCCTGGGTCACTTGTTCTACCGGCAGAGCAAGGAAAGAGGCCGCTTGGGGCCCATATGTTACACCTCTCGGTGAGGTGGAGCGTCCGTTGCAGTGGTGCTTCGCGCATTTGGTGCAGTTAGAATCTATGGATGCTTGAGTTCTGCGCCAAACAAAAGACCAAATCTTAGCAACTCGAAAATCCAAAGGCAACCCTTAACAAACCGCGATTGGTTCGCGAAGACGACACGTGAAGTGTGGAGTGGAAAGAGGAAAAGGTCCCACCGGGCGTGCCAGAATCTGTTTCCCTCCGAAAGGCGGCCTAGACTTTGCGTCTGTGCCTGAGGTTCGGGGCAGATGCTATTTGGTTTTATCCGTCTACCTCTCCGAAGATGCCAAGTTGATTTATGGCACCGTGTATCGGAAGTTTAGACGGATGCGGCCGATGTAGCAGATTTCGTCAGATTCCCCCTCAGGGTGAGGGGTTTTTGATTGTGGGGACGCTCTTCCCTGCAGGCGCAAGCCCCTACAGTTAATTACGCTACCGCATCGCGGTAACAACTTTCTCCTTCTCCAGAATTTCACTTCGTGTCATGTGTGTTTGTTTTATTTGTGGTTGCCCGTGGATTGTATACGGAGACTGAGTAATGCCGTCGCCCGTAGGACGTGGATTAGTCCAAATCCGTATTTACTTAGATTTGGGTTTGGTGTTTTTAGTTTAAGGATGCATTAGTCGCGTTGCGGCTAAGATCAACTTAAACGTTCGTTAAGGATACGTTAGTCCTATTTTAGACTAAGATCAACTTAACGTAGTGATTAATTTAATGTATAGCCATCGGGACTCGTCACCTTTCTGATGTCGTTGAAGGATTACAACGACATGTATCAGAGGAGCTCAGAGATGTACCCTCGAACCAGAGTTGATTGGGAGTTTTATAATCCATTTGAATGTTTAAGGATACGTTAGCCGTGTTTGGGGCTAAGATCAACTTAAACGGGACCGTTTAGATCCGGCAAAAGAGCGTTTGGAGGCTCTATTGTTCCAGTTTAGAGACGTAGTGGTCCGTGTTCCAGTTTAGAGACGTAGTGGTCCGTGTTCCAGTTTAGGGACGTGGTGGTCCATCACCAGTTTAGGGACGTGGTGGTCCGATATTAGTTTAGGGACGTTTCGGTCCGATATTAGTTTAGGGACGTTTCGGTCCATATGGGTATCTGGTCGTTGGGACCCGTCACCTCTTTGACGTCGTTGAGGAATTACAACGATGGATGTCAAAGGAGTTCGGGGATGTACCCTCGTACCGGATGTAGATTGATTTAGGAGAGCCATTTTGCTCAGTCAATTTAATTTAAGGACTTATGGCCATAATTGGGCTAAGTCCAGTTGAAAATGTCCAACATTTATTCGCTTTTGCATTGCATTTATTTTTATTTTTATTTGGGCTTTGCCCAAAAAGATGCAGAGCATCAATTTGTTTTGGGCTCTGCCCTTTATAAATGATGCAAAGCATCAATTTCATTTGGGCTCTGCCCTTTTTATTGCTTTGCAATTTATTTTGACCTGCTAGGTCTTTTTGATTTGGGCCTGGCCCTTCAAGTAATGTATTGCATTTATGCAAAGCACCAAGAATCTTTTAGATTCAAGAACAGAAGTGCAAGGCACTTTTTATCCCTTGATTTGGATCAAAGAAAAACAAGTTTTTCCTTGTTTCAAAGAACCAAAGGTTCATAGCAAGTGCAAGGCACTATTTTTATTATTTTTTATTTATTTGTTGAAGATCACTGATCTTTTTCTTAGATCAATGATCTATTCCTAAGAGAATTCTCTCTTGTTTTAAAGGTTTTTATCTTTTTTTTGTGTTCTCAAGGAGTTCTCAAGAGTTCTCTTCTTTCTTCTTTTTTTTTTAAAAAAAAAACAGATGTTCCTTTTGAAATGAGGTCTGGGGTCCTTTTTATAGTGCTAAAAAATTAGTTAAATTTGTTAAAACAATCTTTTTCTGAGTGATTTGGGGAGTTTTCCCCACCGTTGGATCTTTGATCCAAAGGCCCCTGCCTTATACAAGAAAATCTTCTTGTTTTAACAAGATTTATTCTGTTTTGCGCAACTCCCCCAGTGAGTGACACGTGTCGCGCAGTGAAGCGCTTGCGCAACTGAGCTTGCGCAACTGCGCAGGCGCGTGTCGGGCAGTAAAGCGTTTGCGCAACTCCGCTTGCGCAGTTGCGTAGACACGTGTCGCGCAGTGGTACACTTGCGCAACAGTGTTTGCGCAACTGCGCAGACACGTGTCGCGCAGCGGTGCGCTTGCGCAACTCCGCTTGCGCAGTTGCGTAGACACGTGTCGCGCAGCGGTGCGTTTGCGCAACAGTGCGTGCGCAACTGCGCAGACACGTGTCGCGCGGCGGTGCGTTTGCGCAGTTGTGTTTGCGCAACTGCGCAGACACGTGTCGCGCGGCGGTGCGCTTGCGCAGTTGAGTGTTGCTTATGTTTTTTAAAGAGCCTTGCTCTGATTGGACGTACTGCCTTGAGCGTTGTGCTGCCGTATCAACTTCTGACACGTGGCGCGTTGCGCGCAGCGCACGGGATCCGAAGCGTTGCTTCAAAATTTGAATTTTCAAAATTCAAACAGAGCCTTGCTCTGATTGGGGGAACAAACCAATATTACCAATAAATACCATTTATTATGGAATTAGGATATTTTCATTAGAAATATCACAATATAAAATTCATATTCATTATAATTCTAAAGACGAATAATAAATACTTGGGGTGTATTTTGAAAAGTATATAAAAGTATTCTTACATAAAAAACCCTCAAGTTCTATAAATTACAATAAGGACCCTAGTAAACATAGGTTTAAGCGGGACCAATCTCTTGAGCCTCGGGGATCCGGAGAAGTGGGTGCTTGCCTATCTAAGGTAGACAACTTAACAATGGTGTTATCAAAAAAGTAATCGTCTTTGAAAAAGACACAAATCCTTCCGCCCATGTGCAGCGGTTACCGATAATATCAAAACAATCAGGACTTCAATTTACTTTGAGTTTCATTATAATCTGACTTGAATATGATTCAAGTACAATTTACAATCTACAATCTACAATTTACAATCTACAATATTCTGATTCAACATGAATCCCTATATTTAATTTATTCAATACATTCAATCTACATTGACCGAACCGAACCATGGATATACATCCATTTACATGATTCTCCAGATATTCCATTTACATGATTATACAATTACATCCGTTTACTGATATCATGGTTTTGGTCAGTCATTCAACTATACAATCTATCCAACACAATACAACAATACAATCAAAACACTACGGGGTTTAAGGGGTAGATTGGTACGGAAGGTGTTAGAAGTGGCACGAGACTGCAACCATAAGACACCTAACCTATATTCCGTTGCTGTTGTACCATGGCTCAACGGTTCCTTGAGTTTCTGATACCTTAGTCACCAGGGCAAGTGAGACTTCTCTCGTATACACTGGCATTCTTCTGTACCAAGCTACAAACAACAGCGTTAACACAACATTATAACAATATAATACAACTTTAAAAAATACCTTCTTATTCTGTCTATTCTATTTCCCCCTTATCTTTGGGACTTACCGAGCGACCTGTTCGCTGACGAAATTCTCTTTCTTTCTTCTTTGAATGTCGTCAGGTGATCTGGACATTTCAGAGATCGAGCTCACTGCTGAAAACTTGGACCAGTTCAGTGAAGACCCGAGCTCCAGTCATTGTACACTTTCCATTTCAGTACTTTTTCATTTCTGTTATGTCATTGTTTAGGCATCGCTTTATTCCATGTATTTACTTTTCCATGCATTATACAAAAGAGTGTTAATAAATAAAGTTGTTGTTCAGTTCATATCTTGTCTCTTATAATTTTACTCTTATATTGCTTAGATACGCTGAGCGTATTTACTTCAGAGTAAATACGTGGCGGCCTTGTCGCGTCCTCTGCCTGTATACTGGAAGCGGTGTGTGACACCTTCTGTTGCGGCTCTGCAAGCCACTACCTCCGCTGCGGTTGCGTAGACCACTCCTACAGCTCCACAGTCCGTTCAGACTCCTGCACAGTCTCCTTCATTAGTCGAGTTTTTGATGACTCAGGGTTGCACCGAGGAGCAAATGCGCCAGATTACGGCGTTTATCAGAGGTTGAGGATCTGGACCGAGGTGGGATACCTTTTTTTTAAATATATTTTTGAGGATGTTTGTACTTATCTGATACATATTGTATATATTTTGGACGATATTGGTAGTTGTTTTCTTATTCACGATGATTTAGATTGATATCGTATTTTGTTTGTTTATTTCTTTTATATATTATGCGTGAGATGTTGATTATGAATATTTCTGTATTTGGTTATATGATGTATATATTATTGTGCACAGAGCGGAGAAAAAACAGGAAGCCCATTTAAAAAAAACCCCATGATATTTTGTCCTTACGGATTAATCCGTAGGGCTATCTGTTACCCCTACGGATTAATCCGTAGGTGCAATGTTTGCTCCTACACAGTTCGTCGTAGGGACAAAATATCAGGATAACTGATATTTTGTCTATATGGACTCAGAAACAGGGGTAAAACTTGCACCTACGGATTAATCCGTAAGAGTATTTATCAGGCCCTATGAATACATCCGTAGGGAATTCAATCAGGCCCAATGGATAAATCCGTAAGGACAAGTATTTTATTTTATAAACCAATAAATTAAATAAAGATTATGCCCCTATGGAGTAAGCCGTAGGGATACATCCCTGTAGGGGCAATTATTATTCCGTAGGGGCATGTTTAGGACAAAAGCTTACACATGCGGCCTTTACACCTACGGGGGAATTTTACATCCCTACAGATGTATCCGTAGGGCAGTGATTTGCCTTTATGGCTAAATTCGTATATGCAACCCATTATTGTAGTAGTGGCGTTAAGTGTACGCTTTTAATTTGGATGTCGAAAATATCAGATTCATGTGTTATTCTTCGTTACCAATTTTTTTTATTTATTTTAATATCAATTTACATATTAATTTGGATTTGTTTTGTTTTTTGATAAATGTTCAGAACATTGGATTACAGGAAAAAAGATGAAAATTATGGTAAAATTATTATTTTTTAATTAATGATATATAAATTATTTTTTTTTGAAGTGGTATTTTTTTTGCCTTGAAGAGGGTGGGAACCCGCCCTCTCCTATTTAAAGAAGAGGGGACGGGTTCCAGAAACCCGCCCTCCTTTAGAGGGGTGTTCCAAGAACCGGCCCTCTTTTAGAGGGTTCGAGTTCCTAGAACCCGAACCCGCCTCACTTTTTAGTGGGGCGCCCTCTTTTGATGAGGGGCCTTGGAGCTTGGGGCCATGCATACGTGGCTCAAACTGTTCTATTCTGCTAATTAAATTTTAAAATACTTTATTTTTCTAATTTTAATTTCTAATTGTCCTATTTTGAAAAAAAACCTAATCCTCGAAAGTCAGACGTCGCTTAATTTACAAAACATACATAAATTTTAATTTGAAAATTTCACAATTTTAGCTCAATTCCAAGGGTAAAATTGCGAATATCTTCCAACGGCTATTACTCCACCAGGGGTATATGTGTAAAATCACCTCCCAGTTTTATTTTATAAATTGAGGCATTGAACAGTTCCTGAGAGCGGCGCTAGGGTTAGGGTTTACTTTCTATTTTTCCGCTGCTATTTTTCTCCAAATTTCGCAGATCACAAGAAAATTTATATATTTTTTCTTTTATCAATTTTTAGAGTGCCTCCATTAATCTCAGATAAAATTAATCCCAGTGTTTATTTGATTCATGGGGGGACAAAATCGATGCAGGGATTTTCTCTGATAACCATTTTTTTTTTTCTGTTTTCATTTTCATTTTCATAGCGCCTTGCCATAAAAACTCATCTTTTTATTTTTTGGGTTATTTTTAATCTTTTTTAAAGGCCTGTTATGAAATTTGATATGAAAAACACCATCTTTCGGGACTGATAGTTTTAATTAACCACGATGTTATTCTGCAATTCTGAGGCCAAAATGAGCAAATTTTATTAATACTTTTTGCTTGTGATTTGATTGGGAAATTAATTTACATTGTGATTTATAATTTGAGCTTCATTTCTGTATATATGATATATTTTATGGCTTGGGATGAAATCTGATATTTAAAGAACACCATCTTTCGGGACTGATTGGTTATTTTAAACCATGCTGTTATTCTGCAATTCTGAAGCCATAAGATTTTTTTTATAAAAAAAATGTAATTTGAAATTTTTAAAGTTTTTGGGCATTTTGTAAGTAAACCAAATTTTGCATCTTGATTCCAGTTGATGCAACCGTATCTAATTGCGAGAGCTCAGGTATGAAGCATTTTATCATATGTTTAATATTAAGTTCATTTGTCCTCAAATCTCTTTGAATTTCTTTTGAGAATTTTTCGGCCTGTGATGAAATCCAATACAAAAATTACCATCTTTCGGGACTGATTGGTCTTTTTTTAACCATGCTGTTTGTCTAAAATTCTGAGGCCAAAAAGAAAATGGGAATAATAAGTAAAATTGTCAGTTTCTTTGGTGCTCTCTCTATATTTTGAGTTGAGTATAAACAGAGTTATGTTCGCTATAGGCATTATTAGATCATGTGTAGAATTTTTTAGAATGAACGATTTTTTATAAATCGCTCCAACAACTTGTTAATCATCTACAAATACAATTAAGTTGATTATAGCTTCTCTATTTGCAAGTTTCGAACCATCCACTGAGTTTAACAGATTAGTTTTAATTGACATGGATTTTTGTACATCATTGGTTTCGATTAGTAGTGGCATGGAACAAGAGGCTGCCATCGGTAGAGTAATTACCCTCCAAAATTGTTGGCATTTTTCAATTGGAAAGGAGTATGTATTTTTAGGATTATAACTACAAGTTTATCCACTTAATATATCGATAATCGTAGAAATCATTCATTCCAGTATTAGTGTTAAGCGTGTATTGCATATAACGTCCCTCGTGTATATGAGTGTGTCTTGTCTATCACTTAGCATCACATAACTTGTTTATATTGACTTGCATAAACAATGATTTATCTCACATATCATTTGAGTACTCGTATAAGAGTGAGAGCAAACCTTAGTTGCACAAATTTATTTCTCAGTTCAAATATCTTTTAGTATCTGAAACAAAGTAGAGAAATCAATTTTGTGCAATTAAAGTTCGCTGTCATTTTGATATAAGTGCCGTGTTCGAAGGCATGTTTCATTACTATCTGTTTCTGGGACTAACCCTGAGATATTAAGCCTCTGTGCTTTATTTGATTTATTATCTTATTAGGATTTAGCAATTGAAATTTATATATCTCTATTCAAATATTTCTGGAAATGACTTCAGTTGCATTTGTTCTGCTACCTTTTATCTAACTTTAGCTTAGTTTCTTATCGACCCCATCTAAACCTTTTCCTTTCAATATTTGATTGGACACGAAGCAAAACTCCCAAAAAGAAAGTTGACTGAGTCTTGTGATCAAACTGTCTAGTTGATGCAAAAATTGTAATCAAAGCAACCATGAACAAGCAATGGATATTTCACGACCTTAAATCACTGTAGAATAAATCTCGAAGCAGAATGATTGATTGATTTGCTTTATGGAAGAACACACGCAATAGTAACACATGGATAAAACCAAGAGTGAAACGGAAACATATTCTCATATCTAAGATAATTTAATGGCAAATTTTAGGGGGAAACTACAAGAATATCATGTCTTTGTCGGTATTGTTTATTTGTATGTACTACGTCTGCTCATTGTTAGCTAGTGTAAAATTTTATCATTAGTTATTTTAGCCGTTTTTGTAAGAATGCGGCTTTTGGGAGCCATTAGTTATTTTTGTTGTTATTTTTTATATTCTGCAACGCATTAGTTGTCTATCTAGTTAGATACATATCAAATTGCAGCGCATTAATTTTCTTTTCTAGACTATTGGATCCTTGAACGGTAAAGTTTGTGAAATATCAAATGGTATATATATTTAACCACCCCCACCCCCCTTCAAATTTTGTATTTTTATATTTTTATAAATAGAGGCATGCGCATGATTGCAATAGCCTCATAAGGGGTGGCTCTAGGGTTTGGTATTTCCCCCCTTGCTGAATCCACTTCTCAATTTTCTCGGATTGTTTTACATTTGATTTATCAACAAAAAATTCTTTTTTTTCTCAATTTTTAGAGCCTTCATTAATCCCAGATAAACTTAATTCTCGTGTTTATTTGATTCATAGGAGGCCAAAATCGATGCTGGAAGTTTCGCTGATTGCCCCTCTGTTTTCATTTTTCTTGGAGGTGTTTCATTAGTAGCTTGCCATACAATTTCGTTCTTCTTTTGGTTTATTTTGTACTTTGGTGAATTAGAAAATTTTGGATTTTAAGTTGTATATGGCCTGTGATGAAATCTCATATTAAAAAAAACACCATCTTTCGGGACTGATTGGTTCATGAACCAGGATGCTATTCTGCAATTCTGAGGCCAAAAGATATTAAGAAAAGATTCTTTTTTTGTTTCGAATTTTGATCAGGAACACGAATTTGCATTTGTGTTAGAGTTGATGCAGCCCGATAGAAGTGCTCTGGTATGTAATGTCATTTTTGTCCATGGTTCTTGATTTGTTAGCTACTATCGTATTGATTTGCTGTTTTTAATTTTTATTTTCTATTGAAATTTGTTATTATTATTTGACATTATTTTTGGCCTGTGATGAAATCTCATGCAAAAATACCATCTTTTGGGACTGATTGGTTTCTTTAACCATGCTATTGCTTACAAAAACACGAACTTAAAAAGACATTTTTTGTTTTGTTTTTGGGGGTGAAAGATAAATGAGTGAGGTTACATTAGAGTTTACATTTGCTTGGTTTTATCAATTTGTAGAGTTGGCACAGCTCTTGTTTAATTTCAAATTGAAACCAACACATGAAATAGTAGAGTTTAGAAATTTTTACGGAAAGTTTGGCTTTTCTAATTTAACCCGGAAGCTAAAAGCCTGAAAACATGACCTAAAACCGCTATATGTGTTAATTATCTATAAGTTGCTGAAATAGGTAGCATAGTTTATATAGTTTTTAAATGTATTTTTTTCTGATTGACTCTGTTTTTGCACATCCATCATTGCTTGCAGTTAAATAAGTACAAAATTCTAAATTAATTAATCGCAAATTATTCCTGTATTAGTTTTAACTATTTGCATATAACACACCCTTAATGCACACAAGTCTATCACTTATGGTTGCTTGTATACTCATGTTGTGTATAAAAAAAATTGAATCTCGTACTTTTGTTGTGCCATATAAGGTCGTCAATAAATGGGGGTAAATTTATTATGGTCAAGGAGTCTAAATCATCTGATCATGTTTAGGTAAGAGTTTAAAATTTTATTAAAATTCGTGTATGGTAATATGATCATTTTGGTATAAGTATTAAGGGTAAACTGCATATAACACCACCCCTCATGTATATCTTGCATATCTTGTTTCCTTAATTTTCTGGTAACATTTATTTGTCTATTAGTAGAATTGTATCTATGTTCTTGAAGGTTTATCATCAGAAATATGTTTGACAACTGGGTGGGTTCTCTCGCTGTTCCATCGAATTAATCTATGATATCGCGAACATATCGCAAACATTGTTCTCAAGTCTTAAGCCAAGAATTTTCGTTTTTGTACATATTTTTGTTTCCGCCATGAATGCATTGGGTAGGGCATTTATCCCACCTTTTCACCGTTCCAAAATCTTGAATAGTTAAAATTTGTCAAGATTTCTTTTATCAGTTCAAAATTTCTAATATAGTTTTGGAACCGACCCTTTTGGGGACAGTACAAAAACCTAAGCTTCAAAAAAAGTGAGGAAAAAAGGGAAAAAAATTTGTAAGGAATAAAGGACAAACGAAATGGAAGCAACCAGATTGAGATATATAGTTGAAGAATTTTAGATTGGTAAAATTTTATTAGAATTGTTATTAATTAGATAGTGTTGTGCTTATATACTCAAACTATGGCGATTTAAGAGTAAAATATAAAATCATTCCATTCTTAAAATATATATAATTTATTGATACATGAGAACTATCTGTTTGATATCAAAATAAAACTCCATTTTGTTAGGAGGTCCTCATAAATGAAATTACGAGTTCATAACGAGTTACAACAAAATAAAGCTGATGAGGGTTGATTTTGCAAACTTGTTCCAAAGGTGTTTATATTGTGGATTCGGTACTCTAATTATATTTTCTGGTTTTTTCTTCTTTGTCTACGTTTTGGACCCGCAAAACATTGATATTTTTAAAAAAAGATAACACAAAATCTCGTATCTCTAAAAAAAAGTATCCAATTCTCCTTCATTAACTAAAAAATTTCATAAGTAAACTATGATGACTAATTAACAAGTAGATGTGTAACTAGTCATTTGCTAATTTTAATGACAAATTAACGTCTAATTAATGAAAACCGGATGTTAATTCGATGGAAGTCAAAAAGAAGGGCTTATTTAGTTTGATTTGATGAAACATGTGTGTTTTTGAGCAATATCAAGTTTTGGGTATCTATTTCGAAAATATCAAAAATTCAGCGGTTCAAAATAAAAAAAAACCGTTACAGCTTTTATTGTCCTTTCAATTGTGCTCCACTCTATATTTTTTTTAATTAAATAAAGGCAAGCTGTTCCTGTATTTCGACAATTTAACAAAACGGTGTTAAGCTAACTGAAAGAAAGTGAAAGGAAAAAAAATACAAAGAAAATAGTCATTAAATAAATAAGCCATATCTTTAACCCAAAGTGTTCATCCAAAAAAGCAATCCAAGTACAGTCCGCCTCATCTAAAGCTACAAGACTCATAATATGCAGTCTCTTTTCTCTTGCTGGTTAATGAGTTCTCAAGTTAGATATTTTTTAAAAACTTTTTATTACCCTATATCTTGTCGAATAATTGCATATAGAAGTTTTTAGTTGCCTCATATATCTTATTTTTCAGAGCAATGGTATGAAAATTTAAAAAGTAACCACTTTTCAATATATGAGCATCCTTAGCTTAAATATTATAAGTTTTATATTATATGAAAACAACGGGTTTCTTGATTATTTTAACTCGTGTTTTACAATCACGTTATCTCTAAGAGAAAGATTTGTGGAGTTATTATTGGAGGAGATGTGGAGTTACCTTACAAATCAATTTCAAAATTGATGCCGTTTGGCACTATAATAGAGATATATATACTTAGTTTCAAGTACCAGTATTTTTATGCTAAATCCAAATGATTATAAACTTGTGGTTTCACAAGTATTGCATGAGTAAGCTTCAAGGTTGTTCAATTCATATGAGCCATATGGCTTCCTGTTATGTTGCAACATGAGCTTGACACAAGATTATAATTTTATATCACACCAGATTCTCTTGCTGGAACTTCATTCAATTTATAAGCACCGTCTCTAACTGGTGAAGGTCTGGTTAGGTCTAACCCGATCCGTTCAGATCCAACTCTTTGTTTAGGGTTGTTTTGCTTGCGTGAACATGTCCGAACCCGTGTTGACATGATTAACTTTCATTGAACCAAAATTTGGCTTCAACTATGTTTAGTGCACTGCTAGTGATGCGAATCTGTGCAGACTATGTCAGACTTGTTATTATTTTGGTTTTATGGCCGTAGGTTGAGTAATTCTGTTGTTTTGAGATTTTAGGGGATTGAACATCTTCTGTTTTGGATGCCCCCCCTCCACTCACTCTTGCATAAGATGGTCATGAGTGCCGATGCGGTGTGCACAAATGGTTCCATTCTCAACATACTCCCAAACAAAGTGATAATTAAGAGCAATGTGCTTCATCTGAGAGTGGAAAACTGGGTTCACACTAAGATAGGTAGCTCCAGTGTTATCATAATATAGAGAAGGCGGTTTGCGCAGAAATACCTTGAGTTCATATAGAAGATTTTTCATCCAAAATACCTCAGCCGTGGCATCTCCAAGGCCTTTATATTCAGTAGGATTGAGAAACAGTCTTTTATCGAGCCGATTTTCATGATATGAAATTCTGTTAGGAATATGTATGCCCTAGAGGCCGTTATTGTCCATGTGATGTATATTATAGTGGATGCTTGGACATATATATAAAGGATTTTCTTGCTCGATATGATAGTATGCTATTTGGTTACTCTTTTTCTTAACATATTGACTGGTATTTTTTACTGTCTTACTCTCACATGTTGATAAAGCCCTTAGAATATGTACTTGACTACCAGGATTATGATGAGATCATACTATTGGGGCCAGGGTGGTCCACAAGTACATCCTTTAATCAGTTCCTAGTCGTGGGAATATCGAGACCAGGGCATCGATATTCCAATGTAGACTAGTGTGTACGTTTCTTGTCCCTTAGAGGGCGATGGTTGATTCCACAACCATTGGTGTGTGACATCAAAAATTGTACACATGTGCTAATTGGAGAATGGGTACACCGAATAGGACTCGCCGAGGACTCCTATGTGGTAGTATACCTATCGTCAGATAGCATTCCTCTGATGACACTGGTACATATTAGTTTGTAGACCCGAGATCGTCATAGAGCCTTGTGTGGCTCCCACCGTGCTTTGATTTCCTTCCTACCACGGCTCAAAGGAGTCGTGCAAACAGGTGGATTTTGGATATAGTTCCGAGTCACATGGAGGCAATGAGCGATAGGAGAGGTTTCATCTCTCCCGGTATTGGGGGTTGATGCTGCGCTATGCTCGATTGACTATAACTGGAAGTCCCTGGCCAGGGCTGCTACCGAGATTTTCTGATAAGTGTTATCAGTAGTTTCTTGAACCGTTATAGGCCAGACATCGGCTTGACTTATCACGTTACTGGGGACTAACGTTTACCACCCCTAGACATGATATGCGACATATCAGACGAAGAGATCGGACTGTACGGTAGTGTTATTGATAGGCTTCATGGAGAGTATGAATGAGCTTACTTGTTGAACTTCATATCGCTCAATACCCGGGTAGCCGTTACGTCCAACTAGTACCGCTGATGGCTTGCAGGTGATTGATGTGATCATCACCTACAGCCGGCGTATTGAAGAGTCTTTAGAGTCCCACACAGAAGTTTCCTGGTTCGAGCGAAACGAAGTAGGACACATATGTGATATATGTGTGAGCCTGATTAAATACATGTATGTGATACCGTATTGTAATTTGGAAGTTATCTGTTATCGGTTCGGTTATATGTGATATAATCAGATTGTCGAATCAAGTGTTGATTTGATAATGTGATATACAGATAAATGATATTAGTCGGTCATATATGATATAACCGGATTATTAAATCAAGTGTTGATTTAATAATGTGATATAATTATATCTTAACTAATATCATTATCTCACTAATTATTCTTCATTATATATATATATATATATATATATATATATATATATATATATATATAATGAAGCATGGCATGATTTCTATTTTTGAGAAAAATAGAAAAGAGGTGGAAAATAAAAGTATGGTTGCAAGCATGGGCTTTATTCATAGTTTATTCATCTTGACTCACTATTCAAGTATGGTTGCAATTTTATATTGCAAAATTCCATGCTTGAATGAGTGGGGGTCAAGAGTTGTCATTCATTCTAGTCTCATTCTCAACACTTGGCCATTTTGCTTGCTTTGCTCGCATGGTTGCTCTCTAGCTTCTTCTTCTTCCTCAATCTCGAGCTTCAAGCTTCAACCCTCACATGTGATGTGAACCATGAAGCTTGAACACAAACTTATGAGCAAATTAAACCGCTACTTCATCATCACACATTAGATTAGCAATTTGATGTGGAGTGTTGCCTTCACTGATGAGATTAGTGAAGGGTTAGCTTGAGCTTGTGGACTTCGGGTGGATCTTCTTTGATGTGAAGATTACGAAGGAGGTTTGTTCAACTCGAAAAGGAGCCTAGTAGAGTCGCGTGGACTTCAACCCGGAGCTATTGAAGAGAAGGACCCGAACTACAAAAGTTGTATGCTCTTTTCTACTCTTGAGTTAATCACATCACAAAGGCAAACCCTTAAAATTCGGCATGCTTGATGCATCTAATAAAAATCTAGTAAAGATCTTATTAGTCTAATTCAGCATCTAATAAAAATTAAAATTCGGCATGCTTGATGCGTCTAAAACCTCATGGTGGTGTTAAGGTAGACTTTCATGGTATCAGAGACAAGCTAGAATATTAGGGTAACTTGTAGCGACATTAGAAATCCGCTGTTTTTGTCGCGCAAAAACTGCCGATAAAAACATTTTTCCAAAATGATGTTTTGAGTTGTTTGCATACCCCGCGGGCTCACGGTTTGAACCGAGAAGCCGAGGGGTGGAGCGTGCGCACCTCGGGGACACCCCGGGGGGACCGAACGGCTGGGCCCACTTCCTAAGACCACCACAAGGTGGTCTTGGCGGTGGGGACCCGAAACTGCCCCACCTTAGGCAGTTTCGGGTCTGCCTCACCCCCTGGCCACCTCATGGTGGCCTCGGGGGTGGGGTACCCCTTTTAGGGACCCCCATTCGATACTTAATTTTGGTATCTTCGCTTTCGCGAAGACTCGGGTGGGTTTCAAGTTTGTTTCGACTCCCGGATTGGATTAAAACGATCGGTTTTGGAACTTTAGCTCACTGGATTTTTCAAGTCTTGGAAAAATTGGTTAAGTTTGCTAATTGCGTGCGGAATTCTAATGTCGCGGTTACTTTATACACTTTGTGATGTGTGTGATACAATTATTAGAATCCGGATTAACTAGTTTTATGAAAACTAGTTAGTATATTGTAAAGCTAGCCGTTTATTCTCAATTGATCGATTGCCACGGAGTTTTGATTCGGATCAAAACTCCGTCGCAATTGCGTATTGTACGCGATCACTAAGCCAGGAATCTTGTTGAATTATCCGACAACCAATTGAAAAGAGTTTTCAATTTGAGACAAAAATGCAAGTTTTATAAGTTAGGCATGAAATCCGGAATATGACATATTCCGGGTTTATGATGTCTAAGGATATTGCGGAATCTAATTATTGTAGTTTTCTGTTTCTTTTTCTGCGACCACAAGTGTAATATGTGGGGTATCCTAATCTCGTTGCTATATGCCAACAAGTTTTATGGATACGCATATTTGTTTACGTTAATGATATATGATATCATGTGTTGCTGTTGATATGATTTATTGGAGAATAGCCCGGGGGTTCTATGTGAAATAAGAGTTTTTAGTTTCATTCATGTAAAATCTGTATGTAATATTCTTTTATTGGGGCACTTCCGGGTTGAGAATGATGTCACCACTGTTGTATATTATTTACTTTTCCGCATTAGGATAGACCCAAGGCGGGGAAAACAAGTAACCGGGTTCTGGAGTCCAGTGGGAGACCATCTCAAGGAGTTGAGATCGGGTCTCCTAACTCTAGAATTGGCAGGGTTACTTGCCGCTCTCGTAGGGGTCTAGGGATGTGGGTTTGGCTATTCATCACGACTGTGGAATCCGTGTTTTACATTAGTGGCTAAATTTAAAACACGGACATTCTAGTATATCCAATGTTTCATATATTGCTTCTGCTGCTTGATTCTGTGATGTTGATCATATAACTGCGTGAGACGAATGTAATATTATATATATGATATATAATAAACGTTGCTTATGTTTTGGACCCGCGCTAGTCTTGCCCCCGCTCTGCCGGTAGTTAAGTAACCTAACGGTGCATGACGGGGCCCCGTGGTGAATGCGGATGGTATAAGTGTACGTTCTATTTTCGTTTCATTTTTCTGTAATGTTTAAGAAACATTAATTGATGGGATTTTATTAATGAGATTAATGAAAAGAAAGAAACCAAAAGATATTGTAGAATCAAATTTTCAAAAAGGATAGCTTTAGTTTTTGCTTTGCACAGTGGTATTCCTTGATGAATATTCAACACCTCATTCGATGAGGATAGAGCCGAGAACATTTCACCGGGAGTGACCTCTTCAGCGAAACTAGCAAATGCTACAACCCACTCGGTTTTTTTTGATTGCTTCTCTAGTTCTTGTTTTGCATAGTGGTAATCATGAATATCCAGCACCTCATTCGATGAGGAAAGAACCGAGATCCCTTCACCGGGAGTGACCTCTTTAGCGAAACTAGCAAAACCCTACAAAACACTCCTTTTCAAAATCATTAGATTCTACAACGGTATCAAGTTCATTACGCTCATGGTTTTCTTAAAAACCTACGTAGCCTTCTGTCATTCCAGATATGTGCTATTTAGTATTCGTGCTGCGTTTGTTGGCCTTTGTCAAGACATAGTGTGCGGTAGCTGATTAGTGCTTATCTGTAACCATGTGATGCAATTGGATTAGGGTACTCATACGACTTTGTTGGTCTTTGTCAAGGGTCGTGTAGGTGGGTTTAATTCAATCAGGAAATGACAGGTTGAACTTGACTAACGCCCTACGATTTGTTGGCCTTTGTCAAGGTCATAGCACGTTAGGGGCAAAATATTATCGAGAATTTCAAGTGTTGAAATTTGCAATGAGATTGCATACCTTCTATTTGATAGTTGGATCCCGATACCCACTGCGAGTAAGAGTTACTCCTGGGAGAATTTTTCACTTTACAATTAGCCGATCAAATAGGTGTCTAGAAAGGTGTCAACGGGGTTATGCCTATAGGGAAACGAGATTTATTTTAATTAGGTCCGTGCGAAAGCATGGGGAACCTCCCTTGGAGTACCGATACCTGCCTCGCCGAACGATTGACGAACCTGTAGGGTGTAATTAATCCCGGCTAATCTTACCTTTTAGGGTTTGAAGGAAGATTTGATAAAAACAGTGGGAGCCATCCTGATTAGATAAGATAATAACCAATCTAATCTTGTAAAGAGCGCACGCTAACGCATTTCCTTCTCTCTCTCTCCAGGCAGCAACCAATGTCACGCCTTAATCAAGATAATAATATGGATGTATTGACCGAACCCTCCTTTTATACAGGACGAGAGAACGTTGGTCCCGCTCTATCTTATGACTGTCATAAGTTTGAGCAAGGGATAGGGGAATATCAGGATTCCCATGCCACCCGTGTGAGGAAACAACATATTGATGCATCTTCTTCGGGTGTGTTCATTATCGAGAACTGTTTCTCAGTTTGTTATACGTCCTGGGTATTGGATACCGGATCAGGATCCCACGTATGTAATTTGTTACATGGGCTAAAGAAAGGTAGAGAACTGAGAAAGGGTGATAAATTCCTAACAGCAGGGAATGGTGCAATTGTTGCAGCCAAGGCAGTTGGCGATTATCACCTTGTATTACCAATTGGTAATACATTGATTCTGAACGACTGTTACTACGTACCAAAGATGATGTGCAATATTATATCGGTTTCTTTGCTAACTAAAGAAGGATATAATCTCACATTAGAGGATAATATTATGAACATTTTCCAGAATCAAGTGTTGATTGGATATGGTACGTTATGTAACGGTATATACGTTCTTAATCAAAGTACAGTTCTTAACATATATAACACAAACAAGAGGAAAAGTTCAGAAATGAACGAAGCCTTCTTGTTGCATTGTAGACTAAGTCATATCAATGTGATGAGACTGGCTAAGTTGTATAAAGATGGATATTTGAATTCGTTCGAATTTTCATCTTATGAAATTTGCCAGTCATGTCTTAAAGGCAAGATGACCAAAACTCCATTTACTGGACACGGAGAAAGAGCTACTGAACTCTTGGGACTGATACATAGTGATGTATGCGGTCCTATGTCTATATATGCCAGGATTGGTTTTTCATACTTTATTACATTCACCGATGATCTCTCAAGGTTCGGACATGTGTTCTTGTTGAAACACAAGTCTGAAGCTTTTGAGAAATTCAAGGAATATAAGTGCGAAGTCGAAAACCAGACGGGCAAGATTTTAAAATCCTGCGATCTGATCAGGGAGGTGAATACTTAAGTGGGGAATTCCGAGATTATCTAAAAGAGAATGGGATTCTCTCTCAGCTTGCTCTTCCATATACACCACAGTACAACGGTGTATCGGAGCAGAGAAATCACACCCTATTAGATATGGTGCGCTCTATGATGAGTACTGCTGAGTTGCCTATTTCTTTTTTGGGTTATGCGCTTGAGACAGCCGCATACCTATTGAATCAAGTTCCATCAAAATCTGTGCCTAAAACACCATATGAGATATGGAGTGAAAAGAGACCATGTCTTAAACGAGTTAAGATATGGGGTTGTTCGGGCTATGTCAAAAAGCAAAATCCGGACAAGCTCGAGGCACGATCAGTTCTTTGTAAGTTTGTGGGATATCCAAAGAATACACATGGATATCTATTCTACCACAGCGAGGAACAAAATGTGTTTGTTTCTCGATATGCCATCTTTTTAGAAAAAGGAATTTCTTGTAAAAGAAATTAGTGGCAATGAGGTAGAACTGGAAGAAGTTCCAGGAGTACAAACCACAACAGACGATTTGGTGGAACCAGAGGATCCAATAGTACCCAACGAACCCCAGTCACTGCGCAGATCTAGTAGGATTCCTCATCCACCTTAAAGATACTATGGTTTTCTCGTAGACGGTGGGAGCGAGGATTGCATCATGGAAGATGATGACCCGACTAGTTTCGAGCAGGCCATTACAAGTGGAGACTCTGTGAAATGGCTAGATGCTATGAGATCCGAGATGGAATCCATGTACACCAACCAAGTATGAACTTTGGAAGTTGCTCCTGAAGAGGTAAAACCCATTGGGAGCAAGTGGATTTTCAAAAAGAAGATAGGTGTAGATGGAAAAGTTGAGACTTTTAAAGCTGACTTGTAGCAAAAGGTTTTCGTCAACGACCTGGCGTCGACTATGATGAAATCTTTCCTCCTGTCACTATGCTTAAGTCCATCAGGATCCTACTTGCCATTGTTGCATACCATGACTACAAAATCTGGCAGATGGACGTCAAGACCACTTTTCTAAATGGTGATTTAGAAGAGAGCGTGTACATGACACAGCCATAGGGCTTCGTAGACAGTGGGAGTAGCGGAAAGGTGTGCAAGCTGTTTAAATCCATCTATAGATTAAAGCAGACGTCGCGGAGTTGGAACATCTGTTTTGATGAAGCTATCAAAGAGTTTGACTTCATCAAAAATATAGATGAACCTTATATATACAAGAAGGTAGTAGAGAGTAAGGTAGTTTTCCTTGTATTGTACGTGGATGACATACTCTTGATAGGAAATGATGTTCCTATGCTACACTCAGTCAAGCTCTTCTTATCACTCAAGTTCTCCATGAAAGATCTTGGTGATGCCTCCTACATTCTGGGGATAAAGATCTATAGAGATAGATCTAAACGGATTTTGGGATTTTCCCAATCCAGGTATATATACACCATACTAAAGAGGTTTAGTATGGAAGATTCCAAGCGTGGTAATGTACCCGCTTGTTCTGGAATCACTCTCTCCAAAGAGATGTCTCCTAAGACTACTTTGGAGAGGGTTCGCATGCAAGGGATACCCTATATTTCGGCAGTAGGTTCTATCATGTATGCGATGTTATGCACCAGACCGGATGTAGCTTACTCACTAGGTGTAGTGACCAGGTATCAATCAGATCCTGGGGAGAAACACTGGACAACTGTGAAGAATATTCTTAAGTACTTGAGAAGGACTAAAGAAATGTTCTTGGTGTATAGTAACGGCGAACTCCAGGTGAAGTCCTTTACCGATTCGAGCTTCCAGAATGATAAGGACGACAGTAATTCGTTCTCGGGTTTTGTCTTTACCCTCAACGTCGGGACGGCGTGTTGGAAGAGTTCCAAGAAAGACACCGTAGCAGACTCGACGATGAGGCTAAATACATCGTTGCCAACGATGCTGCCAAAGAAGCTGTCTGGATGAAGAAGTTCATTGCCGAGCTTGGTGTGGTTCCATCCATTGAGCATCCAATACCTGTGTATTGTGATAACAATGGAGCTGTGGTTTTGGCCAAGGAACCCAGGTCCCATCAGAGATCCAGACATATTCTGAGGTAGTATCACCTGATCAGGGAGATAATAGATTGCCGGGAGATCGAGATCAGGAGAGTTGACACGAAGGACAATATAGCGGATCCACTCGCGAAGGCCCTTTTCCAGATACAGTTTGAGAGACTTTTTGGGATGTTGGGTATAAGATACTACAACACATGGCCTTAGTGCAAGTGGGAGATTGTTAGGAATATGCATGCCCTAGAGGCCATTATTGTACATATGATGTATATTATAGTGGATGCTTGGTAATATATATAGAGGATTTTCTTGCTCGACATGATAATATGCTATCTGATTACTCTTTATCTTAACTTGTTGACTGATATTCTTTACTGTCTTGCTCTCACATATTGATAAAGCCCTTAGGATATGTACTTGACTACCAGGATTATGATGAGATCATACTAGTGGAGCCAGGGTGGTCCACAAGTACATCCTTTAATCAGTTTCTAGTCGTTGGAATATCGAGACCAGGGTATCGATATTCCAGTGTAGACTAGTGTGTACGTTTCTTGTCCCTTAGAGGGTGATGGTTGATCCCACAACCATTGGTGTGTGATATCAAAGATTGTACACAGGTGCTCAATGGAGAATGAGTACACCGAACAGGACTCACCGACAACTCCTATGTGGTAGTATACCTATCGTCAGATAGCAGTTCTCTGGTGACACTGGTACAGGTTAGTCTGTAGACCCGAGATCGTCATAGAGTCTTGTGTGGCTCCCACTGTGCTTTAATATCCTTCCTACCACGGCTAAAAGAAGTCGTGCAAACAGGTGGATTTTGGATACAGTCCCGAGTCACATGAAGGAAATGAGTGATAGGAAGGGTTTCGTCTCTCCCGGTATTAAGGGTTGATATTGCGCTATGCTTAATTGGCTATAACTGGAAGTCCCTGGCCAGGGCTGCTGCCGAGATTTACTGATAAGTGTTATCAGTAGTTTCTCGAACTGTTATAGGCCAGACATTAGCATGATTTATCACGTTACTGGGGACTGACGTTTACCACCCCTATACATGATATGCAACATATCAGACGAAGAGACCGGACTGTACGGTAGTGTTACCAATAGGCTTCATAGAGAGTATGGATGAGCTTGCTTGTTGATCTTCATATAGCTCAATACCCGGGTAGCTGTTACGTCCAGCTAGTACCGCTGACGGCTTGTAGGTGATTGATGCGATCATCACCCACTGCTGGCGTATTGAAGAGTCTTTAGAGTCTCACACAGAAGTTTCCTGGTTCGAGCGAAACGAAGTAGGACACATATTTGATATGTGTGTGGGCCTGATTAAATACGTGTATGTGATACCATATTGTAATCTGGCAGTTATCTGTTATCGGTTCGGTTATATGTGATATAACCAGATTGTCAAATCAAGTGTTGATTTGATAATATGATATACAGATAAATGACATTAGTCGTCATATGTGATATAACCGGATTATTAAATCAAGTGTTGATTTAATAATGTGATATACATTATATGTGATATAATTATATCTTAACTAATACCATTAGCTCACTAATTATTCTTCATTATAATAATAATAATAATAATAATAATGAAGCATGGCATGATTTCTATTTTTGAGAAAAATATAAAAGAGGTGGAAAATGAGAGCATGGTTGCAAGTATGGGCTTTATTCATAGTTTATTCATCTTGACTCACTATTCAAGCATGGTTGCAATTTTTTGTTGCAAAATTCCATGCTTGAATGAGTGGGGGTCAAGAATTGTCATTTATTCTAGTCTCATTCTCAACACTTGGCCATTTTGCTTGCTTTGCTTCCATGGTTTCTCTCTAACTTCTTCTTCTTCCTCAATCCCATGCTTCAAGTTTCAACCCTCACATGTGATGTGAACCATGAAGTTTGAACACAAACTTGTGAGCAAATTAAACCCATACTTCACCATCACACATTAGATTAGCAATTTGATGTGGAGTGTTGCCTTCACTAATGAGATTAGTGAAGCGTTAGCTTGAGCTTGTGGACTTCGGGTGGATCGTCTTTGGCGCGAAGATCATGAAGGAGGTTCATTCAACTCGAAGAGGAGCCTAGTAGAGTCGCGTGGACTTCAACTCGAAGCTATTGAAGAGAAGGACTCGAACTACAAAGGTTGTATACTCTTTTCTTCTCTTGAGTTAATCACATCACAAAGGCAAACCCTTAATAATCTAGTAAAGATCTTATTAGTCTAACTTAGCACCTAATAAAAATTAAAATTTGGCATGTTTGATGCCTCTAGAACCTCATGGTGGTGTTAAGGTAGACTTTCAGATTCATACCTAGATAGAGAATGTAGGCAGTTGTGGAATGATCGTCATCGCGACTTCCACCCCAGTCAGAGTCACTGAAGGCCTAAAGAGTTAAAGAAGATTATCGGCGGAGGTAAAGACCATGATATATCGTACATTTGAGGTAACAAAGAACACGTTTGAGGGTCATCTAGTGATGTTTTGTAGGAGAGTGCATGAATTGGGAGAGGCGGTAGACGGCAAAGGAAATCTTTGGTCGAGTGAGAGAGAGGTATTGAAGAGTACCAACTAGCTGACGGTAAGGCGTGGGATCGACAGAAGAAGTCCCGTTATGGCGAAGTAAAGGAGTGGTAACTTCTTTAGCTATTTCCATGGAGAACTTTTTTAGGAGATCGGCGATGTGGCGATGCTGAGATAGAAAAAGTCCTTGTGTCGTGGGAATAGCTTCTACACCATGAAAGTGATGTAGGTCGTCGAGATCCTTTAGAGAGAAACGTTGCCTAAGTTGATGAACAAAAGACCGAATTTACTGAATGTTATTACCAGTGAGAATAATATCATCAACATATACCAAGAAGTAGGCAACAATGGTTTCCTTAGAGTAGACAAAGAGAGACGTATCCGCTACGGAGTTTGCGAAGCCGATTTGAAGGAGATAGCCTTTGAGTTTTTGATACCATGATCTAGGCGCTTGCTTGAGACCATAAAGAGCTTTCCGTAGTTTGCAGACATGGATAGGTAGGGAGGAGTGAAGGAAACCTGGTGGCTGAGTCATCTACACATCTTCATGGAGAGTACCATTGAGAAAATCATTGTTAATTTCAAGTTGACGAAGAGGCCATCCATGTGAGAGTGCGATGCATATGACTATCCGCATTGTTGTCGGCTTAATAACGGGGTTGAAGGGGGCGGAGTAGTCTAGGCCAGGCCGTCGGTGAAAGCTTTTGGCTACAAGGTAAGCTTTGTATTGGGCAATGGTGCCATCAGAGTTTCGTTTGATTTAGAAAACCCATTTACAATCTACAAGATTCTAATTTGATTTTGGGATAAGATCCGATATTTCGTTCTTCATAAGGGCATCAAATTCTTCGGACATTACAGCATGCCAGTTGGGATCCTTCATAGCTTGAGATACACAGGTTGGTTCAAGAGTTTGGGGTATGGGATGAACAATGGTATGGTTTATATATTAGGAGTTGAAGTATTTCGGGTTTGGTTTTCGTTCATTGTTGGTTTGGAGACTTGGGGGTGGGGGAGTAGGTGATAATTGTGAGAGGGTAAATGTGATTGAGCAGTTGTGGAGGAGGTTGAGGAGATATGGACGAGTAGGTTGGCAATATTATCGAGATTGGAAGGTGAGGATTGTGAAGCGTTAGTGGAGGTGGAGAGATCGTGGGTATGAGATGTTAATGATTAGGGTACAGTGGGGGTTAGGTTAGGTAAGGTGGAGAAGATGTGAAGTTTGGTAGGTTGGGTATATGTGATTGGTTGCGATACTGCGTCAGGGGATACCAAATCTTGTGGAAGAGCCTCTTGATATCTACTAGGTACCTGCATGGGAAAATTGATTTCGATGAATTTAACATGATGAGAAATGTAAATTTTGTAAGTGACGGGAACTAAACATTTATACGCAGATTGAGATGTTGAATAACTTAGAAAAATGTAGGAAATAGATTTAGGTTGAAGTTTGGAAGATGTGTACGACCTTAACCAGGGATTGCAAAGACATCCATAAATCTTGAGATGTTTGTAGTTTGATGGACGTTGAATTAATTTTTCAAATGGGGATTGGAAGTTAAGAATCGGTGTAGGAAAATGATTTATGAGATGAACAACGATTTAAAGATCTTGACTCCAATACTTAAAGGGAAGCGAGGCCGTAAGCAAGAGTGTGATACCGGTTTCGACAATATGACGATGACAATGTTTTGATGTGACATTGTGTTCAGAGAGGTGTGGAGGAGTGGTATATGAGAGACACCATAGGAGGTGAGGATGGAGGCAAGAGATGTCTATTCATCGCCATTATCAGAATATATTGATATGAGTGGCAATTGAAAATATTTTTCAACAAGATTTTTGAATTGGGGAAAGATGGTGGCAACATCATATTTATTTCTCATAGAGTAGAATCAGATGTATTTTGTGTAATAATCAACAAAGATTACGTAATATCAAAAACCATCATACGACAATTCAGTGGGTCCCCAAATATCAGTGTAAATTAATTGCAAAGATTTAGAAGCACGAAAGGAATTTTCAGAAAAAGGAAGTTTATGATTTTTATTGCAATCACATGAATTATATTGAACATTATTAACTACCAATACATTAGACAATAACTTATTTCTCCTAACGACCGACTGAAGAATTCGGATGGAGGGATGACTAAGACGACAATGCCACCCACTTATTTCGGACTTGAAAGTAGTGTGAATTTGAGGTTGGATGGAGGATGGTAAGTAGTAGATATCATTATGACTATCCCGCGAAGAAGAGATGCCCCCGTGCGAAAATCCTTCACAAAAAAATTAGATGGAAAAAACTCAAGTGAGATTTTGTTTGATTTGCAAAATTTAGCAAAAGAAATTAAGTTTTGAGTAATAGATGGTGCGCAAAGGACATTATCTAAAAGAAAAGGATTTTTGGGATGAGTGCAGTGTTGCATTACCGATGTGAGAAATTTTCAAAACCGAACTATCACCTATATTGACCTCATCGAGACCACCGTAATCGGTGTAGTTGTGATGAGTCCCAACATCGAACGTAATGTGATGAGAAGCATGGGTGTACAATTTTCAGGAGGAGGGAGTGAGCCGGTTGGTATTTGTGTTGTTTGCCACAATTTGAGCGAGCGTCTGTGCTGGGTGTTGCATTGAATATGTTTGCACTGCGTTCTCATAAAGAAAGCGAGCGAGTTGATGGAAATCTTTGGTTGTGACTGGGACCCTTGCAGAAATTGCAGTAGGAGTTAGATCGGGACGAGTTGTTGTTGCGTGCGCCGGAGTACTGGTTGTTGTTGCTATTGCGAGCGAAGTTGTTGTTGTTGCGATTGTAGGAAACGCTTCCACGCTGTTGCGGAGGGCGATATGAGGAGCGATTGAGTTGGTTGGTATAGTTGGCAGTTGCGAGAGAGAGAGAGAAAGACGCACACGTGTCTTCCTACTTCAAATAGCGTTCATAGTTTATGAGTTTGTTGTAGAGCTCGTCTAAGATGATAGCGTTCTCACGAACTTGGATAGCAGCGGCGACCTCTTTGAATTCAGGTCTAAGGCTAGCGAGAATGTGAAAAACTATGTCATCTTCAAGAAGAGGTGGTCGGCGAGAGCGAGATCGTCGAAGATAGAGCGCATCTCTTGTAAGTACTCGCTTATAGGTCGCATACCGCGTTGATTGTTGATCAGGCATTTCTTGAGCTACATAACTCGTGAGCAAGATTTGTTCGCAAGGAGAATAATAAGGCGATCTCATACTTCCTTGGAGGGGGAAACAAAGGAGATATAGGCTTGGATCGTCTCGACACAGCTACCAAGAATACCGTTGAGAATAAGTTGATCTTGACGATAACATTGATGATAGTCTGGATTTGCAACATGCTAGGTGGTGTCGTTGATGTCGGCGATAGTCGTTGTAGGAGGGGATTTGGATCTGTCGATGTGACCAAGAAGATCGTGGTCAATTAGAGCCGATTGAATTTGAGATCTCCACACAGTGAAATTTGTGTGGGAAAGTTTTTTGGAAAGGGGAATTTGGTGATGATGAGGATTGAGTTTTGAGAGAAGGCTATGGATAAAAAATTGAGGTTTTAATTGTAAGGCTCTGATACCAAAAAAGAATTTTAGAGAAAGTTTTTAGGGTTTGAACTTGATAATTGTATTGAACTTGAGAATTTTAGAGAATATAGTTTTCAGGTGCGTTAAATTTCGACTTCTATCTAAATTAGAGTATAAGTGGCTTTAAAAAAAAAGATCAGATGTTAGACAAGTGTGTTACATGTGAAATACCATTCTGGCATTCTGCATTATAAATTTTACCGCAGGCTTGTTTTATTTATACAAAATGCAAATTTTACCATTTTTTTTGATGTGATTCTCTCTAGAATTGATTTGGCTACCTCATACTTTGTGCATGAGCTCATTAATAAATCTCAACTTTTAGGGTTTACTTTTAAAGGTTTATAACCACAGTATCTTAAATTAATTTATATATTTATAAAAGCTTATCACGTCACTACTATAAACTGTACATAGAGACCGTTTACTACGGTCTCTAATATATGTTTAATGGTCGCTAATGATTGCGACCGTTTAAAAATTAAACGGTCGCAGAAAGCTTGGTCGCCAACACATGTATTAGCGATCGTTAATGAACGGTCACTAATAAAAACGGTCGCCAATACTTTATTGGCGACCGTTGATAACGGTCTCTAATGAGCCGCCACATGGACATGAAAAAAATTCTTAACCGTTTCACATATCAGTGAACGGTCGCTAATGAGAGTATTAGCGATCGTCCCTGTAGCATGAACGGTCACCAATACCCTTTTAAATAAAAAAAATTAAGAAAAATCAGTATTACATACAATAATACACAAAAATCATAATTAATATATTACGAAACAATCGCGTTTCGCATACAAACCAACATAAAAATACACCAATTAAGATATTAACGGTCGCTACGCACAATATATCCAACAATATCAATTCAAACGAACAATCCAATTAACATATAAAAACGGTGTAACTCAAACACATAAAACAAAAGTGTCTTGATTACAAACCAATAAATTACTATATGTCCAACAGCACGAAAAAGTCTCCAAATTGCGCGCAATCCCATATCACCCAACTCATGCGATCCTGCAAATCCAAACAAATAAATTAATACACAAACTTAAATCATAATCTTTGAAATTAAATATCGCGCTAGCTACTACTAACACATGTATATACGTACCTCACCAAATCCAAACAAATAAATTAATATATGAACTTAAATCATAATCAATCATCGGTTGTCAGAACCCTGCAAATCCAAACAAATAAATAAATACATGAAGTCAAGTCATATTTTTTGAATTTAAACAACTAGCTACATCAACACATAAACATACGTATGTACCTGATTAAAACCATCCTCCGAAAAAATGTATCGTTGAAGTACCCTCCCTGTGTCGGATAAGTAGACTGAGAGCAGTACACTCCCTGTGTCGGAGGCAGAGGCTAAGGACATTATGACGACCCCCGGAGGCGGAGGCTGAGGGTAGTATGACGCACACTGTGGTTGAGGAGGGTAGAATGAAGGTCCATGTGATGGACGAGGGTAGAACGATGGTCCCTGCGTCGGCGTAGGGTAATATGTCGGCTGCGACGGCCATGGACCATGTGCTAACCACGGTTGCGAAAGCTGACCGTGTTGTGGCTTCCATTGATCAAATCGCACCTCCATACTAGCTCTCCATGCCGATTCTTCTTCCGTCCTCTTCTTTTCTGCTTCATCTCTCCTTCCGAGCTGCCTCTTTAGCTCTTCGATCTCCCGTGCCTCAGCCGATTGTTAGTGAAAGCGGGTGGTCGACATACTTGAAGTTCTTTTGGAACTCAACCGCAAAAGACCAACGGGACCACTGTAAATGAGAATACAACCATATCCTTTGAGCGTGGAAAAATTTGCTTTATAATCGATACCTCAGCCTCCATAGAAAGAAGTGCATCGGCTGGAAATTCGGGATTTGATTCCCGTTAGCGCCTCTCTGCTTCCCCCAATTCATCCTTTGATAAATGAAACATTACTTATTTTTCTTTGCGAAGTTAACAAGTGTTTAATTTACTTAAAAAATTTATAAATTCAAGCTTACCATATGTTGAGTGGTTATACCTATCCTTTCTTCTGGCATGCCCTCTCTAACGTGCAATACCTCCCAAGTCTCAGGAAGGCCCGGTCTTTCCTCAGCCTTCTCCTGTACCAGATATTTGATTTATCTATAACTGAAGATATGTAACGATAAACTTGAAAAATCGAACATATATGTAATTAAAGATAAACTTGCCAAAATAGCTTTATATTGATCAACAGGAATCGATCCACCATAATATTCATCAGTGGCTTTCTCTCGGTTCTGCTTATTCCTTTCTGTTTCGGCCTGCATATTTAGAAAATAACATATCTCAATATAAATTATTCTAAATTCGGTGTTCAAATCTTTTTAATTATCTTTGCCTTAGGTGTATCCCAATACAATAAAAGATAAGCAAACTGTTCTCTAGGGATGACAGAAGGAAGAGCCGCAAAATGTTCCCAATCCTCTGTAAATTTATTGGACTCTTTGAACTTCTTTTTCAGTCTTTGACGCCATCTCTTGTATATTTGTGACATGTCATACCGGACATGCTTCCAATGTCCGTCTATATCGTCTTCTAAGACGAATTGTCTCTGTAATTAATAAGTATATTAATTAATAAATTAATACCACATAACAAGTATGCAAATAATATATGTAGTTTGGTTAATTGAGTTATGCATTACCAAGAGTGAGCGCCAAGTCTAAACGTAGGCTTCCCAGGGTTATCCGCAAATGTGAATCCCATGTTCTACCAGTTCGTGTTTTGGACGAGAATACCAATATAACCATGGAAATGGGTAGCCCACGTATCCGGACCTACAGGCTTCCCATTTACCCATTCCAGATTTGCCCTTTTTCCCTTCGAATCGTATTTGGTAATCTCGTTGGCAACACTTCTTCCGTGGTGTTCAAACTGGGCCAAATCATCCCCCGTAGCCCGTGCCTTAGCGATCCTCGCATATGCTGCCTTTATCATCGTTTCCATTTGTGGGCGAAAAGCATCCCACCTCGCCCGTGCAGCCGTATTGTTGCTGTCTCGAGAATATTTTTAATTTTGTAATTCTCGAGAATGAGACAATGAATCAATCCACTCATCAGTGGCGGATCTGAGAACACCCCAGATTCTCTACTCAGGTCCATGCACTGCTCTTCCAGGTATGCATACAGATCATCCTACACTGATACACCTGCCCCCCCGATCAGATATATCTACACATTTTAATTTATTATAATCAATGCAATAGTTATATGAAAAAAATAATTTGAACACATTTATTTAAAACTTGAAATATATACATGTAGTCTCATGGTCAGGCTGTGTCAAGGAGGAAGCATCTCGAGCTCTTTTCTTCATAGATGCTTTGGTAAATTTTGCAAATATGCATTTTTTACTCATCTATTTCATGCAATTTATGACAATACAAAGTACATAATATGTATAAATCATCAAACTAAATATTAATAGATTATAAGTGATTATAATTGCAAAGTTTTTCATATGTCAATCGGGTCTACTTTCTCGAGGTCAATAGAAACTTTAGTAGGATTTTTCATTTAATTGATAAGTTTAAAATCGAAAGGTTTTAAACTTGTTTAGGATCGACCTATAATTTCCCGTCTGACAATTAGTGCATATTGCTTCAATGAGACTCGGCGGTACAAATCTAACAAATGCATGCTACTCGACGTTCATTGCATGTTGATTAAATGTATATGCTTTAAAAAATCCAAAAAATCACGGCGCTCACTAAAGGCGAATAAAACCCATCACCTTTTTCAAGCAAGGCTTCACCAACAGCACAATTACACATTCATTCTCTTCCTTTCCTCTTTGCTCTCTCTTTCATGGTAGCAACTGAAGAAGCTAAAGCCGCAGAACCTCTCAAGTATCAGGTACTCTATTTACTCTATTTCTCTATTTCTAAAATGTTTTCTTTCAACAAAAAATAAAAAAAACTCTCAACAAAATCTTCTGCTAATAATCTTTTTTAATATCTAAATTGCACGACTTTTGTAATTTGCAGGAGTGTGCATGACCACAATATACTCACAGAAACACAAAGTGACTGTCGTTGGCAACATCAAGGCCGAAACCCTCCTCAAGAAACTCATCAAGGCCAGAAAACACGCCGAGCTCTGGCCTGAACCACCAAAACCTAACAATCCCAATGGAGAAAATGACGGAAAAAAGAAAAAGAAAAAGAAAAAGAACAAGAGCAACAATGCCAGCTCTAAGCCCAATAGCGAAAAATCTCCAGATAATCCAGAAGCAGAAAAACCCTAAGACAAAGGATAATCTGATGATATACTAATTGTTAGACAGAAAACTTTATGTCGAATCTAAATAAGTTTAAAACATTTCGATCTTAAACTTACTAACTAAATAAAAAATCTCACTAAAGTTTTTAATATAAATTTTAGGTTTTTCCTTAAGTTTCTGTTTAATCGTTTTTAATTAGGATCTTGGTTCACCAATATATCACAAACTAATTAAGATTTATTAATTAGTGTAATTAATTAATGTTATATATTAATTAGTGTTAACATTAGATTATTTTATAATTGTTATGATTTTAATAGTTTGTAATTAAAGTTCTCTTAATCAGTTGTTAATTAGGGTTTATAAGTAGTTGTTATTAGGGTTTTGTAAGGATTGTTTATTAGGGTTTATAAGTTTTTATTGGGGGTTTTAGGTTTTGTTATTTTCTAATCAGAAGTTTTTTCAGAGTTTGTTAATTAGACTTTATAAATTTTTATTGGGTTTTTTAGGATTTGTTACGTAGGGTTTATAATTTTATTAGGGTATCAAATTATCAATTTACACATTCATAATCCTAAAACTCATCATCTTAAGAACCCGTTCAATTCCTATTTGCCATATCCATTATGTCAATACCAACAGAAAATCAAAGATTATCATCACTATCTATTCACAATTGCACAATCTAAATGAAAAAAATTGATAATACGAGAGGAGAAAATCCCAACCTTCGACCAAATTTTGAAAGGAGAATAGGGATTGCAAGCTCCAACATCATCAACAACACCTACAAAAAAATTTGGGAAAGAACTGATAAATTTTGAGAAGAAATTAGGTGAAAATGGGAAAGGAATTTATAGGAAATTTACCTCTCGGGTTGAATTCGTGGGTTGGGAGAAGAAGGCGGCCTCCTGGCAAATATCTACTGCCAGCATTGGCGACTGTTATTTACGGTCACTAATGATTAATGAACGGTCGTCAATATATTGGCGACTGTTCATTAGCGACCGTATTATATAGACGGTCGCTAATAACTCTTTAGAGACCGCATATATTTATACGGTCTCTAATAGACGGTTCCTAATGTGTACAATTTCTACTAGTACGTATTCTAGCATAGAAGCGTATCGTCAACCTTTGGTAATAATACAAATGTAGTTTATCGATGTTATTTTAACCAACCGACTTTTAAATGAGGAGAATAATGAAAGGGTTGCTCTTAAATTAAATGGGTTTCATGGTAGCATACAATATAGACTTGTTTGAATTTGCAAATATTAAATAAGCAGGGAGGTGTAGGTAAATATGTTTCACATGATTCAAATTCCTGCAGGCGTTATGAAGAGAACAGGGATAAGGGGTGCGACCTGTGGGTGAGTAGGCTAAGGAAATGAACTATATACCCTATTCTCTTGAATTCGGAGGGGGGGGGGGGGCACGTGCCCCCACAGTAATCGTACGTAGATCCGCCATTGTCTGAGATCATATATATGATATTAATATCTAGATGATGTGAGTCACAACCTTTTATCTCTTGAGTATATACCGAAAGGCATTCAATGGATAAGTAAAATATTTCATTTTATTACTAGCTAGCAATTTTGACCTGAGCTAATTATAAACAGAACTAGATTTTAACTTTGCGTGTAATGCACAGGTTTGCTGAATAAAATAATTACTTACTTTAAAACCTAAAAGAGTCTTTAATAACCGTATGAAGTTAAAAAAAAGAAGGAAATGACAAATGTGTCCATATATGTAGGCAAACCAAAATGTAAAGCAAGGCACGGAGAAATATTAACACTGAAAGAAAAAATTTATTTTATTTTTCCAAATCCTATTGATATTTTTCTAAACTAACTCCAATTTGAACATGATTTTCTTGTACAATAATTTCCAATTTCCTTGATAATCTATCCTTTTATGAATATCAAGTAGTATTTATTTTTTTTATAATAATTATATGATAGAATTAGATCTTAATTTAACATTTCACGATTATATACTAGAAATCGACCCCACGCGTAACGCGCGAGATCAAACATGATTCAAGATATGTCTGGATAAATTGAAGAATCTGTTGAATATGTATGCCTTAGAGGCCATTATTGTATATGTATATAAGTGGATACTTAGACATATGTATGTACATGAAAATCTTACTCGATATGATAGTATACTATTTGGTTTGTCTTTATCTTAACATGTGCATATATTTTAGTTGTTATTGCGTATCATTAATAAATGTTGATAAATCTCGTAGGATCATTGCTTGACTACCAGTGTTGTGATGACAATCATACTTGTGTGAGCTGGGTAGTCGATAAGCACATTCTTAAATGTCCCTAGTCCTGGGAGTTTTGAGATAGGGCATCGATACTCTAGAGTAGACTGGTGTATACGTTTTGAGACCCCGACGAGGGGCAATGGTTGGTCCCGCAACCATTGGTCTTTGGCACCTAAGATCGTATACAGGTGCTCACTAGGGGTGGGTACACTAGACGGACTCGCCGAGAACTGATTAGATGGTAGTATACCAATCGTCAGCTATCAGTTTTCTGGTGACATGATTGATTCGAAAAATTGGTGTGTCTATGTGTGTTGTAAATTACCGCAATCAATAACGGCGTCGAAATAGCTATCCGCTAGTGAGTACGGGTCGTCCATAGAGAAACAGTAAACTATTTTTCTTGTTTTAGACGAGTTGATAGAAAAAATGTGGAATTGATATCGTTTATTATTAAGAAGGTTTAAACAGTTTATAATAGAAGGGCTTGTAGGGTTTATAAGATTTAGTAATTAATGGATGGAATTTTAAAAATAATTCTTTTTATTTTTTAATTATTTAATACTAGAGAAATAACGATGAATGTGGATTAGGATTCTTGTAGGGAATTAGGATTTCCCTTTACTGACCCTTGTCCTTCCATTGATCCTTATTTGTCTCAAGCCCTTAACAAAATGATGATTAACGAAACTCAAATCGTGGTCGTGACTATCATGAATTGATAGCGTGCCCGATACGAGGGTTAATATTCATTTTGCTAAAATTTATAAAAATTAAAACTTTAAAAAGAATTGAAAAGATATTGTTCATCCATTATTGTACCCTATCCTACAAACCTAAGCAAGTAAGAATTTACTCGCTCATGGAAATCAACGTAGTAGAAGAAAGGTGAAAGAAAACAGAACCCATAATTAAAATAAAAAATACAGAAAGCAAATGCAGAATGTAGTTGCGGAAAGTAATTGTAGAAAGTAAATACAGAAAGTAAATACGAAAAAATTAAAGAAAGAACTATCTTTTATTGATTAACTATTGCATTATAAAAGTTGCTCGATGAAAAACCAAATTACAAAACCCTAGTTCTTTCTAGATAGCTTGGTAGATCAGTCGATTCTTCGATAAATAGATAGTTCGATAGATAGCTCTCGGTCCTTTTATAGACTCTGGAACCTGAAACCCTAGATGTCATATTGAAGTGTGTGCAAAGACGATCAAAACCTTGAGTTTTCACATCCTACGGCCATCAAACGACCGCGCAACTACCGCCATTTGCCTCTATTGGCCACGGATCCGCCGTCCCTTGGTGGGTTTGTTCCTTCGGATATCTCGTGCCTTCCTTTCTCGATATCTGGAGATCCTTTTTATAAAAATATTCTGAAAATACTGCTCTAAGTCTCTGCCGTTGCGAGATTCTTCAATTTGCTCCTAACATTCGGCAAATTCGGTTTGGTGAATCGATTTACTGTGGATCTCCTAATTATAGTTCAGATCTGAGCTGATATATTATAATCTCTGTACAATATCTTAAATTAAATTGTTAGTAGCATTTATTTTATTTGAGATATTATTCCAGCCAATTAAATGATATGATATCTTAAGAATATTGGTTAAGAATATTTGATATGATATGCATATTTTAATAATAAATAATCTCATGAAAATTTTATTTAAATATGATATATATATATATATATTCCCTAATTATATTAATTATAAATTAAGAAACATATGAAAATAATCTTTTTACAAATAAACCCACATATGTTCTTTATTTACAATTAACACCTTTTAGTAATTAACAATAATAGGAAAAATGTCCATACAAATATGCAATAAATTTGACTGATCAAATACCCCCAAACTTATTTTTGACTGTCCCGAGCAAACTATTTATTTTCAAAAGAAAAAGAAAAACCTAACACACTTTCATAGACAACACGATTGCACTTAGCTTGTGCAACAAGTTTTTAAACCTCTGGGTGTCTCTAATAGGAGGAGTGTTGTCTTCTGAGGGTTTTCAGCGGATTACACCCATAAAATCCCAAAAATTTAGAAAATAAAGGAAAGAAGATGAAAATTACATGCAAATATAAGAACATATAAAAGAAAAAACTTGAAAATAAGAGTTTCGAACTACATTAGTTTTTTAGTTGTCATGAGCCCTATGTTAATGGTCAGGAAAAAAATATCAAAAATCACATCATTCCTCAATAAAACATCGTTTTTAGTCTTCCTCCCTACCTTTCCTCAAAATATCGATCATATACCCCTACGTGTGTGTAAAAATCATCTCTATACTTGGAGAATTCAATTCAAGCTATCATACTTTTTGTCCATATTCCTTAGTACTTAGATGGATTTGCTTAAACGTTCTTCATGCGACCGTTAATACTTCTTGATGCACTAACCAACCGATTACCGAATGTGTTTAGTTATTAAGGCGTAATTAGCAATATTCTTGCAACACCTAAGGCTTAACAGTAACTCCCAAACCAGTTGGTTTAAGACACTAAGTGATAAGACACCCTCGCTATATTTTTTTGCTGCCTTAAGTAATTACAAAACCAGTGTTCATTTTTCTGCATCACTTATATTTTTTTAATTTATATATATATTTTCATACTAAGACTTCTAGGTAAGAGTATTTCAAGATATTTTCTACTATTCCAAATTTCAAGATATGTGCAAGTGTGTATAGTAGGGTATCATTGGACTCAAGAGTAGAGACTATTTTTCAGATTTATTTCTATCCGTAGATTAGTAATTTCTTCATCTTACTAACCTTTGGGACAACAGCTCATGACTACGTATTACTAGCTTCGTTTTAAAATATCTAATTTTCTTATATTTCTTAAGTCACTTTCTCTCTGTCATATGTATTTTTCACTTTCTAACTTTCATTTTCAAATTATTTTTATGCAATACAATATTTACATATGATGCATAGATATACAAACCATCCATACCAACCTCCCCCCAAGCTTATTTGCAGTAGTGTCCACACTGATATTGTCCTGTAAAATCAAAATTTGAAGACTAGGAGGAAAAATTCAATAAGATGGTATAAAAAAGAGGTCAAGAGTGAACGACAGTGAAATTCTCCCCCAAACTTGTTTGTGGCTCACAATCGTGCAAAAATTTCCTTTTTTTTTCAAGAGTTATTTAAAAATATTTTTCTTCTTTCCCTAAACTTGAGTAAAACAGTGTTTTCATTGAAATTCAATATAAGAGGGAGGAGAAATATTATCGGTCTACACAAAGTTTTACAAAGACCAAAAATCAACACCAAACATTCAAATATTTTATCAAGGTAACACCAGGGTTAGTGAAAGATAGAGTAACTGATAGACGTGAAGAAGACTCGAGACTGTATAAGAATGGAGGTTGTATCATGTCTCGAGTAGAAGAAACATAAATGAGAGTAACGAGAAGAGATGATGTGAGGGGAAGATAAGAGGTGTAATCGAAAGGTTTTATATCTCGGTTGGTGGACACGAAAAAGTGATGGTGAATGAAAACGAGAATGTGAAAAATAAGAAATGGGTGGAATAGTCGTATTCTCGTATGCGATAAGAAGAAGGGGTGACGGTTCAACTTCTTTGGTCTCAAAGAGAGGCGCACGAATTTCTAATGGAGGTTGATTCATCACAGCATCCAAGTCTTTAAAGAACGCAAGTTTTTAGGAGAAAATACTTTCGAAACTTTTATTGATGTTCCTAATGATAATCTCATCGGAAAGAAAGGAATCGATATCCATGTTAGTGGAATAGACAGATTTACTAGGAAGGTTGAAAGTTTCAAGCTCAATGTGTTGCGCATCAGAATTCAAAACACTCGATTCGTCAGAAATTATGGAGGTAGGAGACTCGAAAATCTCATCTACCTTATTTTCAAAAGAGTCTAACTCGAGTGGTCTTTCAAGAATCATAGAACTCGAAATATCGGAGTGTGGCTCATCAATTCTCGGTGGAATTGAAAGAAGATGAGAAGAAGAACCAAAGAAAGTGTGTAATGAAATGGGTAAACAAACCTAGGTGTCGAGCATTATTGATCCAGATGTGGGAAATGGAGGCTGAATATCGTTTTGCATATCGGATAAGTCGGTGGTAAGAATAAGATCGGTTAATTGTATAGGAAGATGTTCACATTCAATGGAAGGGACATAATGGGTCGGGGAATCCAACTCATCCAACATAGCGCGTTCATCTTCAAAGATATTCTCAACACTGATCTCACTAGCACCTTCAGTCAAACTAAATGTATAGGTCTTTAAAAATTCATTAATTATATTATCTGCAATCGATGGATCAATTGGTTCACTTGATGGAATTGGAAGGTTTGAAATGTCAAGTTTAGTCGGATAAGGATCGGTTTGATTTGGAATGATGTGAGGCTCTCTTTCACACTCACGATTGGGAAAATCAAACATGTTATTCTCGGGTATCTCATCAATTAGATTATTAAGCGGTTGATCATAAAATACATTCGGTTGGAGTTCAGGATGGAAGGTGTTGAGATCAAAAGAACTGGTTTTGGTTTGACTTGGAGAGATCCCTGGTTCTTTCTCACTACTCAATTCCAACTCTACTTCAAGACTAGACATGGTTTGTGAAGAAGTTTCAATGAAAGATTCTCTTTGAACCGTGAAACTTCCTAATTGATGTTCAGAAGCACTGTCTAGATAAGGTGCAAAAGTTGAGTATGGTTAGAATGTGTTTAATTGTTGGCTACAGACGAGTTAAATGTGTTCCGCAATAGAAATGGGTTTACGAATTGCCACATTAGCTTTAAGAGAAGTATCAATATGAGAGGATGTGAAAATTTGGTACTGTTGATAAGAGTTAGATGGTTGTATCTAATTTTCATAAATAGGATTATGATCAACATTATGATATGAAGAAGATTGAGATTGGTTAAATTATTGGCGACTGGCCTTTGCAATTTGCTCAGTAATGGTCATGGGTGGAAAAGTTGTCATATTCGTCTCAAAAGGAGTGTCAATATTTTCATATGGAAATGATTGTAATTGTTGTCCTAAGGGTTTGGAGCAGTGAAAGGTATGAAACTTTTGCTACGGGCCTTCACAATATGCTCAGCAATTGGGTTTAAAAGTTTCCTCACTAGCCTTAAAAGGATTATCAACATAAGAAAATGTTGAATTTTGATACGATTGATAGGAATTTGAGTGAAGTGTCCAACTGTTATTTCCAGAGTGTTCTATCCTATCCCTTAAAGAAATAATGGGGTCGGAATTTTACCAAAGTAATAACGATATAAAGAAATATCTGGTTGTGTGTAGCAAAACTTGCCAAGAGTTGGTCGATTTGGGTTACCCATCATCAGAGAATGAAAAGAAAAGATGGTGAAATGGTAAATTTTTAAGCTTTTTTTTTTTTGATTTTTGTGATTGTTTTGCTTGGAAAGAAGGACTTGACAAACGTGCATAAACAATCCCTAGATCTAGGGTCACCTAGATCAAATCACTAGACCCCTCCTAAACTTTCAAACGAAAAGACGTAGGATAAATCCTCTATCACCTCCTTATCAATCTTGCAGCCATATAAGTGTCAGGTAAGTGAGAGGTATCCGTTATACGAATCACCGAAATAGCGGGCCTAATTAAGTAAACCACTTTCCTCAGTCACACTTGCCTTAGACACCACAAGAGAACTGCGGATAAGCAATAGATTACCTACGACCTTCTTTTGTCCTAATTGAGCGCGATTGTCCTTATAGGCTTTGGTCTAGATATTTTTTTATTAATGTAGGGTTATGCGTACGCTCGTTTGTGATTTGTGGGGCCTAGAAAAGGTGATGAAATCCCCACCTAATCTGAATTTGGGTTTCTTGCCCCTTAATATCCGTTTTAAATATGCAAAACAAACCAAAATAAAAAAACACGCAAAAATTTTTTTAGCGGCGCTGTTTGCAAAGAATTCTGTAGGTAAAAACAGTTTATTGAAGATTTAGAGGAGAGAGAAAGACAATAGAATAATACCAGAAAATTTTAGGGGCTCAACTCCCCAAGATGGTCGCGGTTTTTCCACCAAACACATCTTTTGGCCGCGGTTCCGCCGCCTTTTGATGAGATCTCCCCTTCAAGTTTTGGCACTACACTCCAATGCTCCTCTGCTCTTATTTGACAATCTCTGAATCTATGTTGGTTCACTCCAAGTGCTCCAGATTTCTCGCAAAACTCGCACAAAAATCGTTAAAAATACAAAACGTGGTTTTTTATTTTTATTTTACTGGTTTTTATGAGAAATCAACCCGAATAACAAGAAAAATATTACGACCGTTTCCCCGGCAACGGCGCCATTTGAGTGGTTCGAAAAAGTGGTGTGTGTATGCGTGTTGTAAATTACTGCAATCAATAACGATGTCGCAATAGTTAGTCGCTAGTGATTACGGGTCGTCCACAGAGAAACAGTGAACTATTTTTCTTGCTTTAGACGATTTTTGATAGAAGAAAGGCGGAATTATTATCGTTTATTATTAAGAAGGTTTGAAAAGTTTATAATAGAGGGCTTGTAAGGTTTATAGGATTTAGTAGTTAATGGATGGAATTCTAAAAATAATTCTTTTTATTTTTAATTATTTAATACTAGAGAAATAGTGATGAATATGGATTAGGATTCTTGTAGAGAATTAGGGTTTCCCTCTACCCACCCTTGTCTTTCCATTGATCCCTATTTGTCTTAAGCCATTAACAAAATGATTATTAACGAAACTCAAATCGTGGTCGTGATTATCTTGAATTGATAGCGCTCCCGATAAGAGGGTTAATATTCATTTTGCTAAATTTTATAAAAATTAAAACTTTAAAAAGAATTGAAAAGATATTGTTCATCCATTATTCTATCCTATGGTACAAACCCAAGCAAGCAAGAATTTACTCGTTCATGGAGATCAACATAGTAGAAGAAAGGTGAAAGAAAACAGAACCCATAATTAAAATTAAAAATACAGAAAGTAAATGCAGAATATAATTGCGGAAAGTAAATGCGGAAAGTAATTGCAGAAAGTAAATGTGGAAAGTAATTGCAAGAAGTAAATGCGACAAAATTAAAGAAAAACTATCTTTTATTGCTTAACTATTGCATTACAAAAGTTGCTCGCTGAAAAACCAAATTACAAAACCCCAGTTCTTTCTAAATAGCTTGGTAGAATAGTCGATTCTTCGATGGATAGATAGTTCGATAGATAGCTCTCGGTCCTTTTATAGGCTCTAGAACCTGAAACCCTAAATGTCATATTGAAGTGTGTGCAAAGACGATCAAGACCCTGAGTTTTCACATCCTACGGTCATCAAACGACCGTGCAACCGCCGCCATGTTCCCCTACTGGCCGCGGATCCGCCGCTCCTTGGTGGGTTTGTGCCTTCAGATTTCTCGTGCCTTCCTCTCTCGATATTTGGAGATCATTTTTATAAAAATATTTTAAAAATACTGCTCTTAGTCTCTGTCGTTGCGAGATTGTTCAATTTACTCCTAACATTCTGCAGATTTTGTTTGGTGAATCGATTTACTATGGATCTCCTACTTATAGTTCAGAGCTGATTTATTATAATACCTATACAATATCTCAAATCAAATTGTTAGTAACATTTGTTTTATTTGAAATATTATTCCAACCAATTAAATGATATGATATCTTAAGAATATTGGTTAAGAATATTTAATATGATATGGCTATTTTAATAATAAATAATCTCATGAATATTTTATTTAAATATGATATGCTTATATTCCCCAATTATATTAATTATAAATTAAGAAACATATGACAATAATCTTTTTACAAATAAACCCACATATGTTCTTTATTTACAATTAACACCTTTTAGTAATTAATAATAATAGGGAAAATGTCCATACAAATGTGCAATAAATTTGACTAATCATGACATGAGTGCAGATAGTCTGTCGACCTGATGTCATCATTTGTCTCGTTTGAGTTCCCACTGTGTTTTGATTACTACCCTACAACGGCTCTACTGAGTCATGCAATCAGGTTTTAGTTGGGTACAGTCCCGAGACACATGAAGGCTGTGAGCGATTGTCAGGGATTCGTCTCTCCTGGTATAGGGAGTCGATGTCACGCTGTGTTTGATTGGCCAACACCATAAATCCCTGGTTAGGGCGGATTGAGAATTATTGATAGGCAGATCAGTAGATTCTCGGATGGTCTTGAGCCACATCGGCATGACTTGTCAGGTTATTAGGGGTATGGCGTTTTCCACCCCCTAGATCTGACATGCGATACTCTCAGACGAACATGCCGGACTGTACGGAGATTGTCATGGATAGACTCGGTAGGAGTTCAGATGAGTTTGCTCGTCGGCCTTCTTTTTGACAGGTATCTGGGTAGCCATTACGTACAGCTAGTGCCACTAACGCGCTTGTGGTTAAACCCACTACCAGCGTACTGTCGAGTCTTTAGAGTCCCACATAGAGGGTTTCTCTAGTTCAGGAGAAACGATGTAGAGGCCGTATGGTTTTACGTGTAGGGTTTCGATCATATACGTGTACTAGCTACACGTATTTTGTTCGGACGGATAATGCTAGCGGGCTTAGGATTAAGCCGCATTCTAATATTATACTATTGAATTATTTTATCTCTTGGTATTCGTATTTTTTGTAGTATGAATACGGGTATGTATATATGGTGGGGGTATTCTAGTAATTTCGCTAGAATGCTTCTAGAAGAAGACACCCCATTTTATTTTATATTTATTTATTTAAATAGAAAATGAGGTGGAGGGATGAGGTGTATTGAAGCATGGTTGAAACATGGCTACTTGATTTTATTTATTCATTTGTTCTAACTATTCAAGTATGGTTGCATTATTTCTATTGGAAATAATGTATGCTTGATATTTTGAAAGACTTAGCCATTCTTCACTTGCTTGATTCATTCTTGACTTAGCTTTCTCTTTCCTCCTTTGCTCTCTTCTTCTTCCCAAAAACCATAACCCTCTCATGAATTGAGAATTCATGGTTTTATGAGATAATCTAATCCAATTAACACTCTATATCTTCTAAGTTATCTAGATTAGCAAACTAGGGTCGTTAGTTACTCAAGTTTGGTGTTGGAGCTTGAACTATAGACTCTCGGGTGGATTGTCTTCGACATGAGGAGGCCGACGACCAATCTCGATCCCAACGGACAAGGAGCTCAAGAAGAGGAACGGAAGACCTGGACGAATTGGATCATATAGGTATAATAACTTTCATAGTAGATTAATACCTTTGCAAGTTTTGTTATCTAGGGCTTATGGTAGATCTTGGAATTAGTCGGTGTTGAAAGCTTTAACAATATGTTTTTTGAAATTCTGCCTCTTTACAAACCCAGTAGAGTGTGCGACACCACCTAACATGGTATCAAAGCCACTCCATAAGCCTAAGATAGCTGGTAGCGACGTTAGAAATCCGCCGTTTTTGTCGCGCACGAACTGCCGACAAAAACAATTCTAAAAATTGATGTTTTGAGATATTTGCACACCCCGCGGGCTCACGGAGTGAACCGAGAAACCGCGGGGTGGAGCATAGGCACCTTGGGGATACCCTGGGAGCTACCGAAGGCCAGGCAAACCTTCCAAGACCACCACAAGGCGGCCTTGGAGGGTGGTAACCTGAGAGCACCCCAAATGGGTGCTCTCGGGTCTGCCCACCTTATGGGGCCACCTGGTGGTGTCCCCAAGGGTAGGTACCCCTAGGCCTCCGAGTCAAAAGTTAATTTTGTCCCCTTCACCTCCGTGAAGATTTGGATGGGTTTCGAGTTCGTTTTGCCTCTCGGATTGGCTTAAACGCTCGTTTTTGGGACTTAGCTCACTGGATTTTCAAGGTTTGGAAAATTATTTTCGTTTTCTAATTGTGCGCGGAATTTTAACATCATGGTTTTCTTTACTTGTTTATGTGATGCATACATGTGTTTAACATCTTCTAATCACTATACGTCGATTAGAAGAGGTTGCGCACATCTTATTTATCTGTGGTGTTGCTTGTGATATCTTTGAGATGGTTTTGATGGATTGTCGTGATGGATAGCCTATAGTGCAATATTTGTTGTACAGTTTTGATTCATTTATATATTCATTAGTGCGAGCATCCGACATGCGGACTTCCATTTCTGCCTGGTTGTATATTCTTTTATTGCAGCATGGCCGGGTTGAGAACGATTGTTTAGTCGAAACTATCGCACATTTGATATAAAATTTTCCTTACTTTTCTTAAATATTAAATGTGTTTATTATAAACATAGAACATATTTGGGTTTATCTGCAAAATATTATTTACCATATATTTATATATTATAATTAACATTATGAAGGAAAATATATGCATATAATATTTATATAATATTTTTATTATGCATATCATATCAAATAGTCTTAATCAAATTGCTTAAAAATTTATTACCATATAAAATGATTAAGATTATATCTCTATAAAAAATATGTTGGAGATGTATGCCCTAGTGGCCTTGATGCTAGGGATATATATGTATATGACAATCTTGCTTGATATGATAGTATGCTATTTGATTTGTTTTTATCTTAACATGTGATGTGTTTTACTTTGTATTTCATATCTTTTATACATATTGATAAAGCCCGTAGGATCTTTGCTTGACTACCTGCGTTGTGATGGCGATCATACTAGTGGGAGCTGGGTAGTCTATAGGCATATCCTTATAAGCGTCCCTAGTCGTAGAAGTATCGAGACTGGGTATCGTTACTCCAAAGTAGACTAGTGTATACATATCTAGACCCTGACGAGGGGCGATGGATTAGTCCAGCAACCATTGGTGAGGTGCACCTAAGATTGTATACAGGTGCTCACTGGATGTGAGTACACCGGATAGGACTCTCCGAGAACTGACTAGATGGTATTATACCTAGCGTCAGATAGCAGTTCTCTGGTGACATGAGTGCAGATAGTTTGTCGACCTGAGGTCATCATTTGTCTCGTGTGAGTTCACACTGTGCTTTGATTACTACCCTACCACGGCTCAAAAGAGTCGTGCAAACAGGTTTTAGTTGGATACAGTTCCGAGCCACATGGAGGCAGTGAGTGACTGTTGGGGATTCTTCTCTCCCGGTATAGGGAGTCGATGTCGCGCTGTGATCGGCTGGTCATTACCATAAGTCCCTGGCCAGGGCGGATTGAGAATTACTGGTGGTCGGATCAGTAGATTCTTGGATGGTGTTGAGCCACACCAACACGACTTGTCTGGTTATTAGGGGTCTGACGTTCTCCACCCCCTAGACCTTACATGCGATACTCTCAGACGAACAGACCGGACTGCATGGAGATTGTCACGGACAAGCTCGGTTAGGGTTTCGGATGAGTTCACTCGTCGACCTCCTTTTCGACATGTACCTGGGTTGCCGTTACGTACAGCTAGTGCCACTAACAGACTTGTGGTTAAACCCACTACAAACGTACTTTCGAGTCTTTAGAGTCCTACATAGAGGGTTTTCCTGGATCAGGAGAGACAATGTAGAGGCCGCATGGTCTTACAGCAGGGTTTCGATCGCATACGTGTACTGGGTACATGGATGATGTTCGAACAAATAATACTAGTGGGCTTTGGTTTAAGCCAGATCCTAGTATTATACTATTGGATTATACTTATCTCATTATATCCGTATTTTTTCAGAATACGGATACGGGTATGTATATACGGTGAGGGTATTCTTGTAATTTCATAAGAATGAGCATATAGAAGGAGACACCTCATTATTGATTTATCCTTTTTTTGCTAAAGGATTAATGAGGTGGAAATTATGAGACACTTGAGGAATGGGTTGAAAGCATGGCTTTGTTAATTGTTTATTCATTGTAGTTCCTATTCAAACATGGTTGATTATTTTGAGACTAGTTTATTCCATGCTTGAATTATTGACAAATGACTTAGCCATTCTCTAGTTCATTCTCACTTGCGCTCTCTCTCTCTCTCCTAGGTTTCATCTCTTCCTCCCTCAAGCTCATCCCTTCACATGTGTTGTGATCCATTGAGCTTTGAGACTAAATAATCCATAGATCTTCTCTACATCACTTAGTAGTCTTTCCTAGCAAGTTAGATCACTAAGTTACCTCACTTGAGGTTGGAGCTTGACCATAGGTCCTCGGGTGGATCTTCTTCGACCTGAAGGAGACCGGCAACTGAGTTCGATTCGAGATACCTTGGAGCTAAAGAAAGGAGATCAAAGTAGAAGCTCGATCCAAGGAGCAAAGAACCACTAGAAGCCCGAAGGACTTGACACGAAGGTATAACCCTCTATTTGAGTAGTTAAAGCCTTCTTGTAGTTTATTTTAGCTAGTTAAGGTTTAATCAAGATCGATAAAGTCTATGTTGCAAAGCCAAACATGATCTTTTGATGTGAGAAAAAATCGTTTTTGATGTATTCCGCCTCCCCGCGAACTCACTGGGTGTGCGACATAGACTTACACTGGTATCAGTACCACTTAAACCTAAACTAGCTTGTTAGCAAATAGTCAGAAGTTCGATCGAAAGTTTTTTGCCCGAAATCAAATTCCAAGGACCTGCTTGCTGTCGATTTTTAAACCAGTTCAAAAATTATTTTCAGAGGTCTTAAAAATATATGCAGGCACTTTTAAGAACACAGAAGAAATTTTAGCATGTGATCGCCCAAGACCACCGCGGAACCACCGCGAAACTCACTGTTTCGCTGCGGAACCGCGACTGAGTCGGGGCCGATTCACGCCAAATTTCATCTGTGGATCTAATTGTTGGGAATATGATTTCTGGAATATTTTGTTTTCTGCCCGAAGTTATTTGTGTTCTAGATTGTTCATGTGGTAGACACAAATTTGTTATTCGATCGAAATTCTAAGTTAATTGGCTAATCGGGTTTTCTGTGTTTATATAAATGTGTTTCGAAACGTCCACTAATTGCTATATATCGATTAGCGGGGGTTGCACATTTATGTGATTATGATTTGTGATAGTTCGTGTATATAGATTTGTTGGATCGTTGTGAATGAATAACCGGGGGATGTGAGAAGAGTGTTTTTGTTTTCTTTCATTCATGTACAATTTGTAAATTGATGTAATATTATTTTTGCGGGGCACATCTGGGTTGAGATTGTAGCCACCATTGTATATTATTTCTTTTTACTGTTTTTGCTTCTAGGATAGACCCAAGGTGGGGTGCACAAACTACCGGGTTTTTGAAGTGCCAAGTGGCCTACTCATTTTATTGAGGGAGGCTGCTTCACTTCGGAATTTGGCAGGTAGCTTGCCGCACCCGTAAGGGTCTAAGGTAGGGGTTTTGGCTATTCATCACGACCGTGGAATTCGTGTTTCGTTACAGGCTTAAACGAAGCACGGAAATCCTAGTATATCCAATGTTTCCATCTGTGATTCTGTGATCTGGAATGCTTATTATTGTGTGAGACAAATGGCTATATATATTTATTATATATAATAAACGTTGTTTATGTTTTTTACCCACGCTAGTCCAGCCCCCGCTATTCTTTGGTTAAGTAACCTAACGATGTAAGACGAGGCCCAGTGGCGAATGCAGATGGCATAAACGTACGTTCTATTTTCGTTTCTTTTGCTGCAATGATAAGGTTATTTGATGGGACCGCATTAATTCTAATTAATGCAAGAAAATAAACCTAAAATCTGATGTCATTGGAACAATTACAAAACCACTCGGTTTTCTTCAAAAAACATTTTTTAAAGCGGAGCTTAAACCACTCATTTTCAAAAGCTATCAGGTTCCTTCGACTATATCAAGTTCAATACGTTAACGGTTTTTTCGCCAGAAAACCAGCCGTAGCCCTCCGTCATTTCAGATAGGTATCTACTAGTAGTCATCCTATGTGTTCTGACCTTTGCCAAGACATAGTGTTTGGTAGCTAGTGGGTGCTTATCCGTGGCATAGATAGATGCATTAATCTAGGATAGGCGTACAACTGTTTTGACCTTCGTCAAGGGCTTGCACGAATGGGTCTAGGTTAATCTGGATAATGACGAGTAGAACTTGACTTGCGACTTAAATTTTTTTTGCTTTCGTTAAGGTTATAAGCGCACAGGGCAAAAAATCACATCGGGAGTTTCAAACATAAAGGAAACTTGCTAGTGTTGCATACATTCTTGAGTGTGTTGTTTTTGGCAGGCTTCCTTCAGATTCATCACACAATGATAGTTAGGTCCTGATCCTACTGTGAGTATATGCTACTCTTCGGGAAACAATTTCACTTAACAATCAATGCTATAAACCAAGTAGGTGTCTAGAACAGTGTTAGCGGGGCTACGCCTCCAGGGAAAAGTGGTTATATAATTAAGGAACTTCGCGAAAGCGTTGTAAAACCTCCTTCAAAGTACTTACATTAGCCTGGATGAAAAATTAAGCAAGTATTGTGATGTGCGATTAATTCTGACTAATTCTTTTTTTAGGGTTTGGAGAAGAATTCAAGGAAACAGTGGGAGCCATCATGTTTAGATAAACTAAAAACCAATCTAAACTTGCAAGAGCATATGCTGAGCGATTCTTTTCTCCTTTCCTAATTGCAGCGACCATGACAGGACTTAAGCTCATATTAGATAAAAATAAACTCGCTGGGCCAAACTATAAAGACTGGCTGATGAATGTCCAAATGACCCTTACATATGATAAGATCGCATACGTCCTCACGGCAAAAGCTCCCCTATTCCCGGTCCAAAATCCTCGGTCGCGGACATTAAGGTCCGTAAGACCTGGGATCTTGATTGCGCGAAGGCCAAGTGCCTCGTGCTGGCCTCCATGGACAATGAACATTAGAGGCGGCACGAGAAGATGGACCTTACTTCCATCTTCCTCCATACTAAAGAATTATATGGAGAGCAATCTCGTATCGCAAGATACGAGACCCCGAAGAAACTTTTTCAAGCGAGGTTGGCCATCGGATCATCTGTCGGGGACCACGTCCTGAAGATGATTTCTCTCATCGAAGAGCTCGCGGACATGGGAACCACGTTGGAAAATGAGTTGTATATCGACTTGGTCCTCCAGTCTTCCCTCCACCTATGCCCAGTTTGTATTAAATTTCAATATGAATAGTTTGGAAGTTTCAGTTCCTGAGCTCCTCAACATGTTGAGGATGGCAGAGGGCACCTTGCAAAAGGGCAAGGAAACACCCGCTCTATTTGTTGGAGGATCTTCTTCTGCTAGATCAAAGGCTAAGGTCAAGGGGAAAAAGAAGAAGGCCCCTATCAAACAGAGGGGAGGTGCGCAGAAGGTGGCGGGAAAGGAAAAGGAAAAGATGGGAGGGGCAGCCACAAAGGAAGGGTGCTTCTATTTTCGGAAGAAGGGTCATTGGAGGAAGGACTGCAGGGTCCTAAAGGCCAAGAATTAGGACACGAGGCAGGTTGTGGTTTCGGCTTCAGGTGTGTTCTTGATTGAAAACTGCTTTTCCATAAACTCTACTTCCTGGGTATTGGATACCGAATCAGGATCTCACATATGTAATTCTTTGCAGGTGCAGAGAAGCCGTAGGGTTTTGAGGAAAGGTGATATGACCCTCAGGGTTGGCAACGGAGCCAGTGTGGACGCAGTTGCAGTAGGGGAATATCACCTTAGATTGGCGAGTGGACATATTTTGTTGTTGCATAATTGCTTTTGTGTACCTAGTATGGTGTGTAATATTATATCGGTGTCTTTATTATCAAATGAAGGATATAATTTTGCACTTGTAAGCAATACTATCAACATTCACCTAAATCATGAAATGGTTGGGTCGGGTACACTTAGCAACGGAATATACATTCTCGATCAACATCAAGTTTTCAACGTCCAAAATACACTAAAAAGAAAAGCTCCAGAATCAAACCAAGCTTTTCTATGGCATTGTAGACTCAGTCATATCAGTGAAACCCGGCTGACTAAGTTACATAAAGAAGGATACTTAGATCCGTTTGAGTATCAATCATATGCAACTTTTCAATCATGTATCATAGGAAAGATGACAAAAACTCCGTTCACTAGACATGGAGAAAGAGCCACTGAGCTCCTGAGACTCATACACAGCGACGTGTGTGGGCTAATGTCTACACATGCACGAAGTGGCTATTCTTACTTCATTACATTTATAGATGATTTCTCTAGGTATGGACATGTATTCTTAATGAAACATAAATCCGAGGCCTTTGAAAAATTTCAAGAGTATAAGAATGAATTGGAAAAGCAAACCGGCAAAAGTATCAAGATGCTCCGTTCCGATAGGGGCAGAGAATACTTAAGTGATGAGTTCCTGGAATACCTAAAAGAGAATGGAATTCTCTCTCAGCTTACTCCTCCATACACACCACAACACAACGGTGTATCAGAAAGACAGAATAGCACCTTACTAAATATGGTGTGTTCCATGATGAGTAATGCTGAGTTACCGCCATCCTTCTGGGGTTATGCACTGAAATCTGCTGCATACCTATTGAACAAAGTTCCAACTACGTCTGTGCCTACCACTCCATATGAAATGTGGAGTGGGAAGAAACCCTGTCTTAAGTATTTGAAGATATGGGGTTGTCCTGCATTTGTCAAAAAAGTGCATCCGGACAAACCAGAGGTACGTTCAGTACTGTGTAAGTTTGTAGGATACCCCAAGAATTCTAGGGGGTATTATTTCTATCACGCCGAGGAACAAAAGATCTTTGTTTCTCATCATGCCCGCTTCATGGAAACTCAATTTCTCGAAAAAAAGACAAGTGGGAGTGCGATGGAGTTGGAAGAAATTCCAGAACCACAGACTATTACTGAAAACTTAGTAGAACCTGAGAATTCAATGGAACATGACGTACCCACGCCACTCCACAGATCTAGTAGAAAATCTCATCCGTCCGAGAGATACTACGGTTTTCTCGTAGATGGGGATTAAAAGGATTGCATCATTAATGATGATGAGCCGACTAGTTTTCAGCAAGCCATCACAAGTAAAGACTCAGTGAAGTGGCTGGATGCTATGCGATCCGAGATGGAATCCATATACACAAACAAAGTCTGGACTTTGGATTTTTCTCTTACTGGGGTAAAACCCGTAGGATGCAAATGGATCTTCAAAAAGAAGATTGGTGCAGATGGTTAGGTAGAAACCTACAAAGATAGGCTTGTTGCTAAAGGTTTTCATCAAAGACCAGGATTGGACTATGACGAAATTTTTTCACTAGTGGCTATGCTTAAATCCATTCGGATCCTACTTGCCATTGCTGCCTTCCATGACTATGAGATCTGGAAGATGGATGTTAAAACCGCATTTCTAAATGAAAGTTTAGAAGAGTGTGTTTTCATGGATCAACCAGAGGGCTTCGTAGACAGTAGGAGCAGTGGAAATGTGTGCAAGTTGCTTAAATCCATTTATGGATTAAAGCAAGCATCGCGGAGTTGGAGCATCTGCTTTGATGAGACGGTCAGAGAATTTGACTTTATCAAAAATGTAGATGAACCCTGTATTTATAAGAAGATTGTAGGGAGAACTGTAGTATTCATCGTTTTATACGTTGATGACATCCTCCTAATAGGAAATGACGTTTCTATGCTATAATCGGCCAAGCTATTCTTGTCACAGAAGTTTTCTATGAAAGACCTGAGTGATGCCTCGTACATTCTGGGGATTAAGATCTATCGTGACAGATCTAAAAGAATGTTGGGACTTTCACAGTTGAGGTACATTGACACCATACTAAAGAGGTTTAGTATGGAAGATTCTAAGCACGGCAATTTGCCCGCTTATCACGGAATCACCCTTTCCAAAGACATGTCTCTCAAGACTGACAAGGAGAGGGCTCGCATGAGCATAGTACCCTACACTTCGGCGGTAGGGTCAATAATGTATGTGATGTTATGTATCAGGCCAGATGTAGCTTATGCACTTAGCGTGGTAAGCAGGTATCAGTCTGACCCAGGTGAGAAACATTGGATAGTAGTTAATGTAAGTCGATGTGGAACACCCCAATACTTGTGGGGAGGCGGAATTTTCAAAAACGAACTTGTTTAGTGAACGAACATCGACTAACCGCTTGAATCGAAGCTAAACTATAAATAACTAAACACAAGTGTTTCTAAAATACGGTGTTTCGGGATTATACCTAATGAATCAACTCCTTCGTCTTTACGAACTCCTTGTTCTCCTCGGCTTTCTTGAAGTAGTAGAAGATCCACCCGAGAGCAAAACTCCAAGCTTCGCCTCTAAACTTGAGGCAACTAACCTTCTTGGATTGCTAATCGAAGAAGATAGATCGATATAGAGTGATGGTTATGGATTGTTAAGTCTTACTAACCCTTGTACTCAACTCATGAGAAGGGAGGATTAGTTTTCTTGAAGAGGGAGAGCTAGAGGAGAGAGAAGATGAAAATGATAATGAGCATCCTTATGAGAATAGTGAATCAAGAAGATATATATCTATCATTTCTTTTTACTAGAAAATAATAAATAATTAATTTAGCAACCATGATAGATCATATCTTGTGATGATTCATTAGAATGACAAAAGACTTCTATGAATCATCAAGGTGACTCATTTTTACACTCATTTCATTTTACACCTTAACCTCCTTAGTCACCTCATTCAAGAAGCTTCCCGCAAAATTACGAGAACGCCCCTCCAATCCGTAAAAATACGGAAAAACTTTAGACTGTAAAAATCCAATAACCGGATACCAGTAACTGGCTTAAACCAAAGCCGACTGGTAAAAACTGTCCGAAAGTCGTACGTGCGTAAACGCACGTATGTGTCCGAACCCTTGTCGTAAAACCATACGACCTCTATATCCTTTCACCTGGAATAGGAAACTCTCTGTGTGGGACTCTAGAGACTCGACTACTACGCTGGCAGTGGGTTTATCCACAGACCGCAAGCGGCACTAGCTGTACGTAACGGTCCCCAGGTAGTTGTCGATAAGAAGGCCGATGAGAAAACCCATCTGAACTCCTACTGAGTCTAATGTGACAATCTCCATACAGTCCGGTCCGTTCGTCCAGGACTATCGCATATCCGGCTTAGGGGGCGGCAAGCGTCAGTCCCCTAATAGCTGTATAAGTCGTGTCGGAGGGAAGCCCATTACACCCTGAGAAACTACTGGAACCTACCAGCAAATCTCGCTTGCCCTGGCCAGGGACTTTGCGTAATGGCTCTCTGACACAGTGCGATATCTACTCCCAATACCGGGAGGGACGAATCCTGTCTAACTGCCACTGCCTCCAAGTGCTCGGGACTGCACCCAACTGCTACCTGTTTGCATGACTCATTTGAGTCATGGTAGGGTAGCAATCTAAGAACAGTGGGACACACTCGAGGCGAAGTAGCAGTGTCAAGTCTGCGGACTATGCTGTACTCATGTCACCTGGGAACTGTTCACTGACGACTGGTATAAAACCAACCAACAGTTCCCTGTGAGTCCTGTCCGGTGTACCCGTAACCTAACGAGCACCTGCATACTATCTCCAGTACGACGTACTGACGGCTGTGGGACAGACCATCTCCCCAACTGGGATGAGAAGCGTACACACTAGTCTACTCCGGAGTATCGATGCTCTGTCTCGATAATCCAACGACTAGGGACCTGAATAAGGATGTGCTTGTAGACTACCCAGCCCCCACTAGTATGACTGCCATCACAACGCTGGTAGTCAAGCAGGATCCTAAGAGCTCTATCAATACGTATGCTCACATATTAAGATAGAAAAACCAAGTAGCATACTACCATGTTTAGCAAGACTGTTATATACATGTGAATATCCCAAGCTTCCATTAAGTAATATACAAACTAGTATGATACAGTAATGGCCTTCTAGGGCATAAACACTAACAGTTAAGAACATTCTTAAGTGTCTAAGAAGGACTAAAGAGATGCTTCTGGTATACGGTAATAGGGACCTCCAGATCGAGGCTTTTACCGATTTTGGCTTCCAAAGTGACAATGATGACTCTAAATCTATCTTGGGTTATGTGTTTACCCTCAACAGAGGGGCGGTCTGTTGGAAGAGCTCCAAACAGGACACCGTAGTAGACTCGACGATGGAGGCTGAGTATATCGCTGCGAGCGATGTCACAAAAGAGGCCGTCTAGGTTAGGAAGTTCATTTATGAACTTCAGGTGGTTCCATCCATTGCTAATCCAATACCTTTGTATTGCAATAACAATGGAGCCATGGCTTTGGTAAAGGAACCATGGTCCCATCAGAAATCCAGACATATCTTGAGGCGGTATCACCTGATCAGGGAGATCGTGGATTACCAGGAGATCGAGGTATGGAGAGTAGACACAAAAGACAACACGACAGATTCATTCACCAAGGCCGTCACTCAAGTCCAGTTCGAGAAACTGTTCGAGATGTTGGGCATGCGGTACGCCAGCTACTGGGTCTAGTGCAGACAGTGGGTACTCCTTACACCAATTAAAGGCGTTGGTGCAAGTGGGAGATTGTTGGATATGTATTCCCTAGAGGCCTTCATGGTACAGGATGCTAGGGATATATATGTACAGGACAATCTTACTTGATATGATAGTGTGCTATTTGGTTTTTCTTTATCTTAACATGTGATGTGTTTTACTTTGTATTTCATATCTTGTATACATGTTGATAAAGCCCGTAGGATTTTTGCCTGACTACCTGCGTTGTGATGGCGATCATACTACTAGGAGCTGGGTAGTTTATAGGCACATCCTTAAAAGCGTCCCTAGTCGTAGGAGTATCGAGACTGGGCATCGTTACTCCAGAGTAGACTAGTGTATGCATATCTAGACCCTGACAAGGGGCGATGGATTGGTCCTGCAACCATTAGTGAGGTGCACCTAAGATTGTATACAGGTGCTCACTTGATGTGAGTACACCGGACAGGACTCGCTGAGAATTGACTAGATGGTATTATACCTAGCGTCAGATAGCAGTTCTCTGGTGACATGAGTGTAGATAATCTGTCGACCTGAGGTCGTTATTTGTCTCGTGTGAGTTCCCACTGTGCTTTGATTACTACCCTACCACGGCTCAAAGGAGTCATGCAAACAGGTTTTAGTTTGGTACAGTCCTAAGCCACATGGATGCAGTGAGAGACTGTTGGGGATTCGTCTCTTCGGGTATAGGGAGTCGATGTCGCGCTGTGATTGGTTTGTCATTACCATAAGTCCTTGGCCAAGGCGGATTGAGAATTACTGGTGGTTAGACCAGTAGATTCTCGGATGGTCTTGAGCCACACCGACATGACTTGTCTAGTTATTAGGGGTCTGACGTTCTCCACCCCCTAGACCTTACATGCGATACTCTCAGACGAACAGACCAGACTGCACGGAGCTTGTCATGGACAGGCTCGGTTGGGGTTTCGGATGAGTTCGCTCGTCGGCCTCTTTTTCGACATATACCTGGGTTGCCGTTATGTACAGCTAGTGCCACTAACAGACTTATGGTTAAATCCACTGCCAGCATATTGTCGAGTCTTTAGAGTCCCACACAAAGGGTTTTCCTGGATCAGGTAAGACGATGTAGAGGTCGTATGGTCTTACGGCAGGGTTTCGATCGCATACGTGTACTGGCTACACGGATGATGTTCGGACGGATAATACTAGTGGGCTTTGGTTTAAGCCGGATCCTAGTATTATACTATTGGATTATACTTGTCTCATTGTATCCATATTTTTTCGGAATACGGATATATGTATGTATATACGGTGAGGGCATTCTTGTAATTTCACAAGAAGGAGCTTCTAGAAGGAGACACCTCATTATTGATTTATCCTTTTTTTGCTAAAGAATTAATGAGGTGGAAATTTGGAGACACTTGAGGAATGGGTTGAAAGCATGGCTTTGTTAATTGTTTATTCATTTGTAGTTCCAATTCAAGCATGGTTGATTATTTTGAGACTAGTTTATTCCATGCTTGAATTATTGACAAATGACTTAGCTATTCTCACATCCCATTCTCTAGCTCATTCTCACTTGCTCACTCTCTCTCCTAGGTTTCATCTCCTCCTCCCTCAAGCTCATCCCTTCACATGTGTTGTGATCCATTGAGCTTTGAGATTAAATAATCCATAGATCTTCTCTACATCACTTAGTAGTCTTCCCTAGCAAGTTAGATCACTAAGTTACCTCACTTGAGGTTGGAGCCTGACCATAGGCCCTCGGGTGGATCTTCTTCGACCTGAAGGAGACCGACAACCGAGTTCGATTCGAGATACCTTGGAGCCAAATAAAGGAGATCAAAGTAGAAGCTCGATCCAAGGAGCAAAGAACCAATAGAAGCCCGAAGGACTTGATACGAAGGTATAACCCTCTATCTGAGTAGTTAAAGCCTTCTTGTTGTTTATTTTAGCTAGTTAAGGTTTAATCAAGATCCTAAAGTGGATAAAGTCTATGTTGCAAAGCCAAACATGATATTTTGATGTGAGAAAAAATCGTTTTTGATGTATTCCACCTCTCCGCGAACTCGCGGGGTGTGCTACATAGACTTACAAAATATTACTAACATTATTCATGGAGATATTGTGCAAGATTTAGCTCAGATCAGGAGATCAGGATATTGAGATGTCAGAATAAAAAATCTGCCGATAAAATTAAATAAAATCGAAGAATCAATACTGGCAGAGACTCAGGAAATATTTCCAAAATCCAGATATCTAGAAGATCTCTATGTGTCAACATGTAGAAGCTCCAGAAAACCCAAACCCTAACTCCTCCAAGATGCGGCGGTTGCGCGGCAAAAGCCCTACTTGCGCGGCGGATCCGTGGCCCTCTGATGGCCTTTGGATCTAATATTTTCTGGGGGTGATCGTATCAACATATCTTAACCTATGGGATCTAGGGTTTCTGATTTAGGGGCTATATAAAGGACCGAGGGCTAAAGTTAGAAATCATCACCTTTAACGCGAAGTAAATCACCGTCAAAGAACAAGAGATCCACGACATGTCCATGATTCGACGTGATAGAGTGACGAAAATATCGACGGAACATCTACTTCCTATGAGGCAGAGATCGAGAGAAACTTCTTCTTCTTGTAATCTAAACTCAAAGGAATTGTACTTGTAATGTTGATTAATAAAGGTAGATCATTAGTTTAATTATTTCACGTGTAATTTCTGCATTATGATTTCCTTCTCTATCCTTTCTTCTTCTATCTCCATCATGCGCGAGTAATTCTCCGCTTGATAGGGTTCGTAGGATTAGGGTAGAACAATAGATGAGAAAATATTTTAACTTCTTTTATGTCTTATGAAGTTTATAGACTTTAGCAAAAGAATCGTTAACATCCTAATCGGGCGGGCTATCAATTTATTGATAGTCTTGACCGCGATTTGAGATCAGATTAAATTTTTTTTTGTTAAGGGCTAGACATGAATAAAGATCAATGAAGGGACAAGGGTCAATAGTGGGGAAACCCTAGTTTCTTCCAAGAACCCTAATCCTCATTCATCACTATCAATCTAGTTTTAAATCTATCAAAAGATAAAAGGAGTCATATTTAATTAATCATCCATTACTAGTAAATTCTAACGAACCCTACAAGCCTCTTCTTTATATATATTCTACATTCGTGTTTAACATAGATCTAGAATATATTCTTATTTCTTCTTTTATTTTATTCAACTCTTCTAAAGCAAGATTAGAAGTTCCACGCATCCCTGCGGACGACCTGTACTCATCTTGGCGAGCTACACACGACACCCTTATTGATTGCAGTTACTACTAAAACACATTTTCACAGATCAATCAAACGGCGCCGTTGCCGGGGATACGTGCGTAATTTTTTTCTTGATATTCGGGTTGAATTCTGATTCGATCCATATCATAAAAATAAAATAAAACAGCAAATTGTGTATTTAACGATTAATGCGCGATTTTTGCGAGGGAATCTGGAGTCACTGTAGCGAGGGATAAAGATTCAGTGATATTCATCAAGACCCAAAGAAACTTAGAAGGCTACCAAAGAAAAATTATCACAAGAAAGCACCATAGTGTGGCGGAACCACATCAATATTATTCATTTAGCCGCGGAACCGCGACCACTTGGTGGACTTGCCTAGCTAAAATTCTCTGGTATCTTCTTAATATCTTTCTTTCTCCTCTGAAAATCCAATAATATGTTTTTTTGCAGGATTCTTTGCAAAATATCGCCACTCAAAAATCTTGTGTGTTTTGTAATTGGTTTGTTTGTGCATATTTTAATATGGACTTTAAGGGGCAAGACCAAAATTCAGATTAGGTGGGGATTTCATCACCCTTCCTAGGCCCCACAAATCACAAAACGAACATCCGCATAACCCTATATTAATTAAAAAATATCTAGATCAAGACTCTAAGGACCGTCCCACTCGATAAGGACAGAGGAGGGTCGTGGGTAATCTATCGCTTATCCGCATTTCTTTTGTGGTGTCTAGGGAAGTGTGTCTAGGAAAGTGATTACTTAATTAGGCCTGCTATTTTCAGTGATTCGTATAGCGGATACCTCCCACTTACCTGGCACCTACCTGGCCACAAGAGCGATAAAGTGGTGGTGGAGGATTGATCCTCTGACTCGTCCTTTGGAAGTCTAGAAGCGGTCTAGTGACTTTGACTTAGGTGACCTTAGTTCTAGGTTTGATTGTGCATTTTTGTGTGATTTGTCTCACGTCCGACATTTTTCAAAACGAACCATTTTAAATCATTCTCACGCGTTGCCACGTGCGCTAAACCCGCTTAGTGCATGCTCGGATGGACACGGGATTCTAGTACCTGTCTTGTCCGCGTTTCTGCTATCGACTCTGAAGTCGGTACTTCTTCATCTTCTTTTTCCCCTCCACCCACCACATCCGAGATGGATGGTTCTCCATTAGATTTTACCACCACCACCCTGCTACCACCCGTAGGTGCGCAGAATCTACTGCGCATCTCTCTCCAAGAGAGATGCTACCCCGTGCGTGGACTCTTTTCTACTTGTCTATCTATTCTACCAGCTAATGTGATAATTTTGAAATTAAACCCAACTTCATCAAACTGTTGCCTAAATTTCACGGGCTTGAGTCTGAAGACGCATACGTTTTTGTCACCAAATTCGAAACGTATGCGCAATGATGGGTACGTCATAATTTTCTGTGGATGCTATAAGATTACGTCTTCTCCTTTTTATCTTATGTGATCTTGCAGAAATATGGCTTTATAACACTACCGCACACTCTATTGCCAATTGGGATGAATTCGTTATAGCATTCCTTAAGAAATTTTATCCCAATAATAAGACCGCCCGTGTTCGAAGCGAGTTTACCCAGCTTCCCAATGAACCATTTTGGAAATGCTTTGAACGGTTTAAAGATCTACTAGTCCAATGCCCTCATCACAGAATTAATAGATGAGACCTTTTTCGAATTATATATGAGGGTGTTACTCCAGCGACAAAGCAGATGCTTGAAACCATTTGTCAATGCCATTTCATGTCTAAAGACGATGGGGAATCTTGGCAATTTCTGGAAGATCTCGATGAACAAACTTTGCAGTGGGAAAGCGTTAGACCAACATCGTCTAGGGGAGGTATCTATCAGCTCGATGTTTCATCACAGTGAAAGCCGAAATGGCTGCGATACAAAGGAAACTCGACGCTATAGAAAACAAAGTCTCTTCAGCCTCCCTAAACCAGGTTACGCTCCCCAAACTGTGTGCGGTTGCTGTTCTGACCCATCACATCTGACGGAAGAATGTCCTTTGAATCATCTGTTTCAAGGTCAAGAACAAATTAATGCTACTCTTCAGCAATGACCTAGAAACGATCCTTATTCTTCCACATACAATCAGGGATGGATGAATTATCCTAATTTTGATTGGAACCAAAACCAACCTCAAAATAAAAACCAGTTCCCAAGCAACTATCAAAAACCTCCTCCATAGCAACAGCAACCACCACCATAGAGTCAGCATCCCTTTCAATCGCAAACTTTTCAAAATCCAGCCAACAATTCTGCACCGATTAATGATTCTTTCCAAACGGCTGGTACCGAAAAACTCTCCGCACTCAAACAAAGTATAGATACATTTATTAAACATTCCATGCGAATGACGGATACTTTAATATCTTCTATCCAAATGTTAATGCAGAACACCGCTTCCCACGATGAAAGCATAAAATCAATAGAAGCACAACTTGCACAGTTAAATGCTGCGATGAGTGCAAGAGAGAAAGGGAAACTACCATCTCAACCTTTACCAAATCACGACCACTCACAAAGTTATAATGTGATTGCCGTTACCGCACTGAGATCAGAAAGAGTGTTGAACAATCAAGTGGGTGAGCATGTTGATGACGTTGATGATATTAATGATACCCCGGATTCTACTTCTTCTCCTACTTCGTCTAATCCAATAACTTCTTCTGAGCATATTCTCCGTTTTCCCCTAGGCTCGAACCCTCAGCCTACTTCCCCGAGTCAACCTAAAATGATCTTAACTCCAATTCTGGGATCCATTCCATCCCCACAATTTTCTCCAATGTTGGACCTAACCCTTATTGATAAAGCTCCTTATCTACACAAGTTAAGGGGAAACGGACCAAGTCCACAAATAGAGAAAATTGTGGAAATTTTTAAGTAAGTTAACATAAATATTCATCTCCTAGATGTTATTCAACAAGTTCCGTCTTACGCGAAAATCTTAAAGGACTTGTGCACTATCAAGTGCCTAAAAAGGTTTTCTTAGCGAGTAATGTATGCACTGCGTTTACCCAACAAATACCGAAGAAACGAAAAGACCCCGGAAGTCCTACCATATATATTTCTATCGGGGGTAAAAATATCAATCATGCTCTACTCGATTTAGGCGCTAGTGTTAACTTACTTCCGTATTATGTCTATTAGCAATTAGGGATCGGAGAGTTAAAAGCGACACACTACACTCTTCAGATGGCCGATCGATCTATCACCCAACCTAGGGGTGAGCTAGAGATGTGTTAATCAAAGTCGGGGAATTTATATTCCTTGTGGACTTTATCGTTATAGTTACACAGCCTGTAGCAAACCCCCATAACCAAATCCTGATAATTCTAGGTCGGCCTTTTCTAGCGACTTCCAATGCTGTAATCAATTGTCGTAACGGCTCTATGAACCTATCCTTCGGGAAGATATCAATTGAGCTTAACATTTACAAGTTGGGAAGTGAACCCTCCGAATCCTATGCTCAAGTATTTTCTGTCGAAGTGATAGATTTCGACAGCAGCGAATTTGAACAGCTTCACGATACCGATCTTGACTCCGCTAGTACGTTATTGTTTGATCCTACTATTTATTATACACATACAGACCCTTCTATCGAGCTGTCCGGGTCAACATCTAGCGCTAAACATGAACCGTTTATTGAGTCCGAGTATCATCCTATTCTTTCCGATGAGATTCTTATTCGGGATATCGCTGAAAGTTTTGAAGAAATCTTCGCTGAAGAACTCACATTCTTAGAAGACATGTGCGTTGTGATGAATCAACCCCATTACAAAGAAGTTGAACCACCACCCTTTCTTCTTATAAATAATGAGAATGCGAGTAATCCATCATTATTGTTTCATCTCTACAAACCGAGACGCAAACCCGTTCTATTACATCTCTTATCTCCTCCCCACTTCTTCACGTCGATAGGTGACATGATCTTCTACCAACCGGTGCGTTACATCGATAAAATATTTGAATGGTTGGTGTTGACTTTTGGTCTTTGTAAAGTTTTATATTGACCAATAACTTTACCCCCCTCTTTATAATTTTAAACGTTTAATACTATTTTACTCAAGTTTGGGAGGGGAGAAAAATCTTTTGGCTCTTGAAAGAAAATAAAGTTTTATAAAAATTGTGAGCCAAAAATAAGTTTAGGGGAGGATTTCACTATCATTATTTCTTATCCCTATTACTAACTTTTCCTCCCAAGTCTACAGTTTTTTAAGCTTAGCAGATGACATCAGTGAGAACACTGCTGCAAACAGGTTTGGGAGAGGTTTGTGCTTGTTCATGTATTATTTTGCATTATCATAAATATAAGCACAATTTTTTTTGATAATAGAAGATTAGAAAGTGAAAAATTACATATGAAAGATAGGAATAGTTTGAGAAAAACAAGAAAGTTAGATGTTTTCTTAAACGAAACTAGTAATAAGTAGTTATAAGCTGTTGTCCCAAGGGTTAGAAAGATGAAGGAAACTACTAATTTAAGAATAAAAATAAATTTGAAAAATAGTCCTTATTCTTAAATCCAAACATTTGAACGTTGATACCCTACTATACGTACTTTCACACATCTTGAAACTTGAGATAGTAGAGGATACCTTAAAATGCTCTTGTCTAAAAGCCTTGGTATGAAAAAAAATAAAATAAAAAAATGGTGAAGAAAAATGAACACTGGTTTTGTAATTACTTAAGGAAGCATAAAAAAAATATAGCGAGGGTGCTTTATCAGCTAGTGTCTTAGACCAACTGGTTTGGGAGCCACTGCTAAGCCTTCGGTGTTGCAAGACGAGGATATTATGCCTTAATGAGCGAGCACATTTAGTAATCGGTCGGTTAGTACCTCAAGAAGTATTAACGGTCGCATGAAGGATGTGTTAGAAATTTCATCTGATAATATTCACCAACTAAAAAGTACTAAGGAAGATGGACAAGAGTATGATAGCTTGAATTGAATTCTCTAAATGTAGAGATATTTTTTACACACACGTAGAGATATATGATCGATGTTTGGATGAATGGTAGGGAGGAAGGCTAAAGGCAATGTTTTATTGACGGATGATGTGATTTCTATTATCTTTTCACGACCATTAAGATATGGCTCATGGCAACTGAAAAACTGGTGTAGTTGGAAACTCTTATTTTCAAGTTCTTTCTTTTATTGTTCTTATCTTTGTATGTAATATTCATTTTCTTTCTTTTATTATAGAATTTTGTGGGTGTAATCTGCTGAAAACCCTCAGGAGACAACACTCCTCCTATTAGGGACACTTAGAAGTTTTACGGCTTGTTGCACGTGCTCAGTGCAATCGTGTTGCCTACGAAAATGTGCTACTTAGGTTTTTTTTTCTTTTTTCTCCCTCTCTTGAATAAGTAGTTTGCTTGGGACGATCAAAGTTATGTTTGGGAGTATTTGTTCAGTCAAAAATATTTCATATTTGATATAACATTTTCCTTAAATATTTAAAGGTGCTTATTATAAACATAGAACATATTTAGATTTATCTGCAAAATACTATTTCCATATGTTTATATATTATAATTAACATTATGAAGGAAAATATATGCATATAATATTTATATAATATTTTTATTATGCATATCATATCAAATTGCTTAAAGATTTATTACCATATACAATGATTAAGATTATATCTCTATAACAAATATTACTAATATTATTCATGGAGATATTGTGCAAGATTTAGTCAATGTCAGAAGATCAGGATATCGAGATGTCAGAATCAAAAATCTACCGATAAAGTTAAATAAAATCGAAGAATCAATACTTGTAGAGACTCAGGAAATATTTTCAAAATCCAGATATCTAGAAGATCTCCATGTGTCAACATGTAGAAGCTCCAGAAAACCCAAACCCTAACTCCTCTAAGATGCGGCGGTTGCACGGTAAAAGCCCTACTTGTACGGTGGATCCGTGACCCTCTGATGGCCGTTGGATCTGAGATTTTCTGGGGGTGATCGTATCAATATATCTTAACCTATAGGATCTAGGGTTTCTGATTTAGGGGCTATATAAAGGACCGAGGGCTAAAGCTAGAAATCATCACCTTTAACACGAAGTAAATCACCATCAAAGAACAAGAGATCCACGACAGGTCCACAACTCGACGTGATAGAGCGACGTGAATATCGACAGAACATCTACTTCCTATGAGGTAGAGATCGAGAGCAACTTCTTCTTCTTCTTATAATCTAAACTCGAAGGAATTGTACTTGTAAAGTTGATTAATAAAGATAGATCATTAGCTTAATTATTTCGCATTTAATTTCTGCATTATGATTTCCTTCTCTATCCTTTCTTCTTCTATCTCCATCATATGTGAGTAATTCTTTGCTGGGGTTCGTAGGATTATGGTAGAACAATGGATGAGCAAATATTTTAACTTTTTTTATGTCTTATGAAGTTTATAAACTTTAGCAAAACAATCGTTAACATCCTAATCGGGCGTGCTATCAATTTATTGATAGTCTTGACCGCGATTTGAGATTAGATTAACAATTGTTAAGGGCTAGACATGAATAGAGATCAATGAAGGGACAAGGATCAATAGTGGGGAAACCCTAGTTTCTTCCAAGAACCCTAATCCTCATTCATCACTATCAATCTAGTTTTAAATCTATCAAAAGATAAAATGAGTCATCTTTAATTAATCATCCATTACTACTAAATTCTAACGAACCCTGCAAGCCTCTTCTTTATATATATTTTACATCCGTGTTTAACATAGATCTAGAATCTATTCTCCTTTCTTCTTTTATTTTATTCAACTCGTCTAAAGCAAGATTAGAAGTTCCACGTATCCTTGCGGATGACCCGTTCTCATCTCGGCTAGCTACACGCGACACCGTTATTGATTGCGGTTACTACTAAAACACTTTTTCACAGATCAATCATCGATGTCACCACTGTATATATTTTTCTTTTCTGTACTCGGATTACCCCTTGGCGGAGTGCTTGAGTAGCCGGGTTCTAGAGGTCAATGGGTTTTCATCTCATGGTGTTGAGACCGGAATGCTTTGCTTTAGAATTGGCAGGTTATTCGCCGCACTCGTATAGGGTATAGGATGATCCGCGGTGGAGTGCTCAGGTTACCGGATTCTGTGAAGTGTTGGGTGGCCCATTCACTTTGTTGACTGGGAGTGCCTCTCTTCAGGAATTGGCTGGTAACTTGCCGCACTTGTAGGGGTCTTGGTTTTACATTGTACAAGCTATCCACACGACCAGGGAATGTCGGGTTTCGTTTGCGGCTCGAATGAAACCCGGGGCTCCAAGATTATCCACTTTTCCATATTGCTTATCGCTTATCTGTGATGTTGCTTATATCATGCCTGGGACGAATGGTTATTGTTCCCTCATAAAAATTCGGGAAGGAAACCCCAATGGGGCATCACGTGCTGACACGTGACCAAGGGCCACGTGCTGACACGTGGCCAAGGGCCACGTGCTGACACGTGATGGTTTACTGGGAACTCTATTATAATAGAATTGAATTCTAATCAACAGGAGTCACGTGCCCACACGTGATGGGCCTTTAAACCCACTGAAAGAGATCAAAAGATATAATAAAAACTAAGGAAAAACCCTAATGGGGCATCACGTGCTCACACGTGACCAAGGGTCACGTGCTTACACGCGACACGTGATGATTCCTTAGTTCTTTAAAACATCAGAATTAAATTTTGGTTAAAATGCTAATCAAGGGGAGTCACGTGTCAATACGTGATGGGTTCCTAAGCTCTTTAATTAATAGAATTAAATTCTATTTAAATGATCAAACAATGGGATCACGTGCCAACACGTGATAGGTTTTTAAAGCCTTCTGAACTAATAGAATTAAATTCTAATTAAGAAGGAATCGAGAACCTTAATTGGAAAATATTTCTATAAATCTTTCCAAGCAAAAAAAAGATTGTGCTCTGTAAAGTGGAGCACCGTTGGATTAAAAATCCAGTGGTGATTAAAAATCACAAATTTATAGAAAGATTCTATACAAAGAAAGATTTCCCTGAAATTCACCAAGAATAACAAACAGAATATCTTTTGGATTAAAAATCCAATGGTGAATAAAATTCACTGAGTGATCTAAAAGATCATGTTGGTTACAAAATCAATTGAAATCTTTCAATGAAAGATTGACTAAACAAACTGATTCTTTTCTTTCTCCTATAAATAGGAGCCAAGGAGAGAAAAGAAGAATCCTTGGAATTTTTTTTGAGATATACAACAACAGAGAGAAAAAAGAGAGGAGAATTTAATTCTCAACGGAGAAAAAAAAATCTCTTCAAGAAAAGAAACCTTAGGTGAGAAAGGGAAAAAGATCTAAGCTCCATAAAATAAAAAAGTGAATTTAATTCTCAATTTAAGAGTTTAACTCTTCTGAAAAGAACTTAGTTCTTCCTTTGGTTGAAAATCTGCAGAAGCAGATCTCCCCACAAGTTGAGAATTCAATTCTTATCTGAGAGATTCTGCCATGCAGATCCAAAACTTAGAGGGAGAATTGAGTTTAGGGAATTTAATTCTTTCAAATTCACAGGAATTTAATTCCTCCAAATGAAACTAGGGTTTAACCCTACACAAGAATTTAATTCTTTCAAATTCACAGGAATTTAATTCCTCCAAATGAAACTAGGGTTTAACCCTACATAAGAATTTAATTCTTTCAAATACATAGGAATTTAATTCCTCTAAACAGAACTAGGGTTTAACCCTATAAAAGAATTTAATTCTTAAAACAAGAGACTTAAAGCTCTCCATACACGTAAAGATCAAGTATTCAACAGGATCACGTGGTAACACGTGACCCTTCATCCCAACGAACAAAAAAGAATGAATAAAGCATGCTCACGTGCCCCCACGTGCCCCTTTAATGGACTCCTCAAAATAAGAAGGAATTAGCCCAGAGGCAATGCCTCACGTGCTCCCACGTGACCCTCAAAATAAAGGGAACAAAGCCAAAGGCAGTACTGATTTTGGGCGCCCTCACGTGACCCCTAATAAACACTCTAATAATCAATGCATGGATATCCACCACGTGCCCACACGTGATGGCCGTTAAGATAAAGTGTTTAACACTTATTTGAATATTCTGACAATAAAATAAAGGAAGTCTGGCCCCATCTCCAGATGCCTCACGTGACCCCACGTGACCAATTCAATTTTAGTGTTTAACACTACTTTAAGCACTTTTTCCTTAGTGTTTTCAGCACATCACGTGAGAGCACGTGATCACCAAATATCCTCTAGTGTTTAACACTATTTTAAAAAACCAAGCTTAGCCCAAATTGGCTATGTTTTCCAGAGGCAAATCTCCCCTTCAAATGAACCTTAAAATCCAGAGCTATAATGAATAGTTAGTGCTCAGCCAAAGACTAAATGTTGTCAGAGCCTCCATACCCCTGTTTAGCATTGCTAAATAATGGGGAGGTTGAACCCAGACAAATGTTCAATAGTCCAACAAAGAGCCAACAATTCAAACTTAATTGGACTTATCCCAAGTTGGCCATAAGTCCTCAATTCAGATTTAACTGAGCCAATGTGCATAATCTAATTAATTGATCTTAATTCCAAATGGGACTACAGATTTCCCAATCAACTTTGGTTCAAGAGTACATCTCTTCACTCCTTTGATATTTGTCGTTGTAATCCTTCAACGTCTTCAGAGAGGTGATGGGTCTCGATAACCAATCATTCCATGGACTGTGGGGTCCTTAAACTCATGGATTATGATGTCCTTAACTTCGGACTGTGGGGTCCTTTTAAACCCATGGACTATGATGTCCTTAACCTCGAACTGTGGGGTCCTTTTAAACCCATGGACTACGATGTCCTTAACCTTGGACCGAGATGTCCTTAAACTAACATTAGAACGTAATGTCCTTAAACTAATCGACCGCAATGTCCCTAAACTAAACAATAGAGTCCAAATGCTCTTTTGTTGGATCTAAACGATCCCGTTAAGTTGATCTTAGTCTAAAATTAGACTAACGTATCCTTAACAAACGTTTAAGTTGATCTTAGTCTCAAACGAGACTAACGTATCCTTAAACCCAACCCCAAACCCAAATCTAAGAAGATACGGATTTGGACTAATCCACGCCCTACGGGCGACAACATAAATTAGTCTCCGTATACAATCCACGGGCAACCAAAAACAAAACAAACACACACGACACGAAGTGACCATCTGGAGAAAGAGAAAGTGGTTATCGCGATACGGTAGCGTAATTAACTGCAGGGGCTTGCTCCTGTAGGGAAGAGCGTCCCCACAATCAAAAATACCTCAATGAGGGGGAATTTGATGAAGTCTGCTATATCAGCCGCATCCGTTTAAACCTTCGATACATGGTGTCATAAATCAACTTGGTATCTTCGGAGAGATGGATGGATAGCACCAATTAGCATCTTCCCCCAAATTCAGGCAAGACGAACCTACGCGGTCGCATCTCTGTGTTCGAAGGAGAACAGATTCTGGCACGCCCGGTGGGACCTCTTCCTTTTTCCACTCCACACTTCGTGTGTCGTGTTCGCAAACGAATCACAGTTTAATATGGTTGCCCTTGGGTTTAAGGTACTAAGATTTGGTTTTGCTCTCGTGCAGAAATGGCCTCTAACTGCTCCAGCTGCAACTGCAACTCCCGTTCCGCCTCATCTGGAGGTATAACCTACGGGCCCCAAGTGGCCTCCCTTTTCAAGATGCCAATGGAGCAAGTAACTCAGGCCACCACTGGGCTGTTCTTCGGGACCATGATCCCACCGATGAGCTTCAATGCCCCGCTGCTGTAGCAAGAAGCCCCAAAGAGCTCGGTCTTTAATCGGCTCACAACAACTGCGGCCCCTCTCAATGAGTCGTCCAGCTCCAACGCCTCAGTCTTTGACAGACTGGGCCAAAAATCATTTGGGCCCATGAAGAAACCCGCGATACCAGAAAGGGTTATCCCTAAGCGGATAACCATTCTTGCTCATGAAGTCGTCAAGGCGGCTTCTCCTGCTAAAGGGTCGGTCTTCAGAAGACTGACTGTTTCAGCTCCTATTCCAGGCGAAATCGTCAAGGCTGCTTCCCTTGCTCAGAAGTCTGCCTTCGATAGGTTGGTTATCCCCACTCAGCGGACATCAGTCTTAAATAGGGTGACAACGACAACTTCTGATCAAGACAGGGGACATGAGGAAACCACCCTCGTAGCTGAGATAATTCCAATTGCAAGACACGCTCGACGTCGCCACTGACGCCGAGTGAGGAAGGCTGGGGGCAATTCCCCTTCCGGATTGACTCCGCCGGCTCCAACGGTGGAAATCGATGCTGCTATTCCAACTGGGAACAACTTTGAACCGCTAAAGAGGGTGCGCAAAAATTCTCCAACTGCCGTACTAAAGAGATCTCCTCCACCCGTGGAGAATGCCTCAAAGGCGAAGCTAGAGCATCCCCCTCAGTGGCTGTCCTCTAAAATTTACAAAGTTTGGCGACAGATTCAGGACTCGGTGATTGATCAAGATTACTCTCGCCGACAGAAAAAGGTGAAAGTTCAGCGAGAAAGGAACCATCTTGTCAAGCCACAAAAGGCGACAGCTGTTTCGGTGTCCACTGCAACGGCCCCCTCAACTTCGACCGCTCATAAGAGGAGAAAGCTGGAGAAAATTCCGGTGTCCGTGGCGAATCGCACGAACATTGAATCTAAATGCTCTAAGTCTAGGGGCATGGTGGTGCACATCGTTTATATGGTTTCCGAAAAAGATGAAAGCCGCGCTTCTATGGGTCATCGACCGCTTACCCGATCGATAACAAAGGCTTAGGAGAAACAACAAAAAAAGCTCCAAGAGATGCTAACAGCTATGACCGCACTTACGGGACCGAAAGCAAGCCCGGAGACATCCTCGGAGCAGCGCCGTGAGCAGGAAACTAATGCTGAATTCCTTCGGAGAATGCTTGAGAAGAAGAAAAAAGAGGCCACGGAACAGGCGGCCAACATAAAACGAATGGCTCTTTTGTTCCAAGACATGGCCGGGATGATGTTACAGCCGGAACCTCCAGCTGAAGACCCCCCGATTATCATTGAAGACGACAGATGGGAGACATCGAACCCTCCTCCGGCTCTTTCAGCAGCTAAGGAGGAGACCATCTCCAAGGCCGCTCTGGATGATTACATCACTCAGCAAATACGAGCTCATCAGGCGAGCGAAACGGCCGGGAAGATCGTTAAGACTGGACGATCCTATCCGGGCTGGTATGACCAAATAAGGTACCCGCCGGGATATACGATCCCCAAATTCCATGTATACAAGGGGAAGGGAAATCCGCATCAGCACGTCGCTCAATTCAGAGCCTTGTGCGGCAACACCGGAGGTGACGATAAGCCACTGCTTCGCCAATTCGTTGGCAGCTTGTCAGAGACGGCATTTGAGTGGTATTCAGAGCTGCCCAACGACTCCATCAAAAATTTTACAGAGATAGAATCGCTATTCACCCAACGTTTTGCGAGCGCTAGCGAACGTACCCCAATCACGGCACTGATCAATGCCAGGGTGAAGCCGGGAGAAACTTGGGTCCAGTACGCAATACGGTGGCGGAATCTATGGTCGAAGTGCGAACAGCGCATCGAAGAGGCTCCCGCGGTAGGCATGTTCGTGGGTACTCTCAACCCTCAGGCGACCATTTCCCAATTCATGATGTTCTTCAAGCCAACTACTTTTCAGGCCTTGATTGACAAGCTGGCTCAAATGGACCAGATGGACCATAGGTCGTCCTCGTCGAAAACGGAGCTTCGAAACGAAAGGGGTAAAGGGAAAGCGACCTTTGTCGCCAACGCTCAACAACAACTGAATGGCCCGAGACCGGTTGTTCGCCAAAGCAACAAGCGAAAATCCCTAGATGAGAAGTTGAGGCATCCTTACTCGTTTTCCCGGGATAAAACAAGGAGACTGTTCGAACTGGCAGTCCGCAATGGGCTCATCACTCTACTGGAGTCAAGACACCCACCGCGACCGAACGACATCAACGATCCTAACTACTGCCCCTACTACCGAGTATTGGGCCATCCGATCGAAAACTACTACGTCTTCAAAAACTGGGTTGAAGACCAATACCAACAGGGCAAGTTCGCGCTATCTGAAAATTGGAAGGTGAATCCGCCACAATAGCACACTCCTAAAAGGGTGGACACACCGGGGGCATCATGCTTTTTTATAGAAAAAGCTACATGGGAGGTTGCTCTTTCAGCCAAGACGAAAAGAATGCTGAAGGATCTTCACACATGCCCGACAATCAGGTGGAAAAGCCCGCTAGAGCTTGAGATCATTGAGGGAATGCTAAAACCGCGCCCGACGCTAAGAATTGGTAGCGATGGTCAAAATGCTCAGGCCCAGCCGTCAAAGTCTTCAAAAAAGAAGAAGAAGCCCGTGAAGCCTGATGACAAGCACACAGACTTGCAAAAGCATATTGACGCGCTGGAGGAATACAACCAAAAGGCGCCAACCCCAGTCACACTCCAAGAATTTATCAACCATATCCTGGAGGTCGGAGATAGAGACAATAATGAGGGAGAAAACTCATCACAGGAACCAGAAGATTATATGGTAAGTTTCCACATGATCTCTCATTCGTCACTAAATAACAAAGAAGCTCACTCAACATCAGAAGATAATGTAGATGAGCTGGGGGCATGATCAATGCCAAAATCCTTGGAACCGTCAGATGAGATGAGCGATATGCTAATGAACGAAGCCCGTCAGAAGAGAAAAGCTGATCGAGAATGCCAAATGGCCCTATTCGAAGGGGCCAGGCGTCGGCGTCAAGTTGGAGAAGCCGTGATAGAGATGGGTCACAAAACACTCCAACCATAGCAAATCACTCCCTAAATGGGTGTATTCCACATCAGCGTCAGGTATCCCGTCACGTGATAAATGCACGTACATACAGGGTAAACAACGGACTGAAACATCCCTAAACTAACGATGGACCGCAATGTCCTAAAACTTGCAATTGACCGAAACGTCTTTAAATTACTACAAACCCGCGACATCCCCAAGCTGACATGGTAAAAAAAAGGGGTACGTCCATAAGCGAAATGGGCATGGATGAAAACCCGAAAGGGCTCCGTGAGTAAAAACAGCGGGACTACCGGCGAGTTTTGTGAAAACCCGAAAGGGCGCAATCTCGTCAAAAGACACTTGCAAGGTCCTCTGGACCCTGTAAGGAGAAACCACGTGCGTGAGATCTTTACGACTCACAAAGGAGAAACATACTTAGGGATCCCCACGATTCCTAAGGAGAAATTACACTTGCGAGATCCTCACGACTCGTAAGGAGAACCCTCTTATGAGACCCTCACGGCTCATAAGATTCAAAAGCCTTAAGCTACAGGGATCTGAACCTGTTCTTAAGCAGTCACACCCCCCCGATTTTGCCCTACAAGCGGTTCAATATTGACCCTTGTATACAATCCACGGGCACAAATAAACGTTTCCCCAACAGAGTCCCACCACTGACGAGGGATATCTTCATAATGGCGAATGACACTTGTATGTCCTCTCGACTTATAAGGAGAAAACACTCTTGTAAGATCCTTACGACTTATAAGAGAACACAGATTCCTAAGGAGAAAACGCACCTACGAGATCTTCATGACTCGTAGGTAGAAACACCTTGATGAGACCGTTACGGCTCATGAAGTCAAAAGCCTTAGTCGACGGGATCCTAACCCTGTTTGCTAAGCCACTTTTGTTCGACATCGACAGAGGCAAATGATGATTCGCTCCTGGAAATATCCCAGTTGTAGCGATGCTGATGCCTAAATCGGTTTCAAATTTCAAGTCCTTTCACGGCAAATGATGATTCGCTCCTGGCAATATTCCAGTTATAGCGATGCTGATGCTGAGATTGGCACCAGATTCCAAATTCCACACTCATGATAAAAAAATCAACGAGCCAGAAATGCATATGAAATAGCCGAAATGATAGGGCAACTTGCAACGAAATCAGCAAGTAAAAATATATGCATACAAAATAGCCGAAATGGTTGGGCAACTCGCAATAAAAAAGCGAGTAAAAAAAAACAAAAATAGCCGAAATGATTGGGCAATCGCGACTTTCACGATATAAAAACCTAAAATGATAGAGCATCGCGGAAAGAAATAATTTTTTTTTGAAAGAATGAAACTTTTGCCCTGCAGGTGAGGTCACATTGACCACTGTATACAATCCATGGGCACAAACAAGAAGGGAACCATATCGTCCCATCAGGCTCCGTCGAAGGGAACCACTAAGTGGGAGCTTCTCCCCTTTTCATGTGATGGGGAGGCTCTTTCCCACCTCACGTGAGTGGTAGGGGGGTGCTTTCTTTTTTCAATTTTATTTATTTTTATTAAAAAAAGAGAAATAAATAAAAACAAATTATAAATAATATTTTTTTTTAAAAATGTGTTTCTTTAGATATTTTTTTATTATTTTTTTTATAAAAAAATATATATACTTTTTTTACAAATGGAACAAAAAAATGAATGAACACATCTCAATTGTTATATATAAAAAAACACATCAATACTTCGCATTGAGTTCGCATGACCGGTTTTACCCATCAATCGGAGGTTCTCTCGCTCCAAAAGCGAGGGATAATTAGCGGTAGCTTAGTCCGCGGTTGCCGGAGATTTGGATCTCCACAATTAATAAACCCCGGTCTGCCCTAGGTAGGGGGAATCTGTACATACCTGACAAGCGCGCGAATTCCCATCTCAATGGGATGACGAAAAATATCCTACGGATTCTGGCTCCCCGGTGGGACATCTCTCCTCCCATATTTCGGGTTAAACGTTCATACGAACTCAATCAATATACATATCTATATTTATACTAAAATAATGCTCTTTCATGCAGGTTTTCAAGCAATCAATGTTCAACAATGTCTCCAAAGATGAACTCAGCTCCCTGATTTATCTCAAAAACTATCTATTAACCGCAATCAAGAACGGCGTCGTTTTGCAGCTAGCCGGTGAGTACGGGTCGGTCTACAGGGATGCTGTGAATTTCCTAATCGCTCTTACGAGTTAATTCCAAACGGTGTGAATGGATTAATTAAATCTAAAAACTAAATTAATCTAGGGCAATTGAATTAAAGATCTAACTATCTAACTAGGGAAAGAAATTAAATTTAATCTAGGGCAGAGAATGAAAAATTACCTAGGGCAAGAATTGAAATTACCTATTTACTTTACAGATGGCTCTCTCCAAACATCAACACAAGACTTGTCAGATCTGAATTTCTGAAATGAAAAGAGGCGTCGATGCTCTCCAAAAGAAATCTAAATTTTATTGATAAAAAGAGGCATAGGGAGGCATAGCCTTTACAATAATTTAGAGTTCCTATTTATAGAGGATAGGAAACCCTAGGTTACAATTGATTCGCACGCCAACATTTACCAAAATATCCTTAGGAAGACCTAGTCAAAGTAGACTTCAAGCTTTGGTAAAATTTTATGTCTCTGTCTCTTTAAAAGGAAGTATTGGGCCTTGAAATTTCCTTTGTTGGCTCTTCTGTCTTTGGGCTTCCTTATTATTTGTTTCTTTTATTAAAACAGCTTCTATGTTTCTTCCAGATCTCCAGTGAATAATTGCGGTGGACTTTTAACCATTCTCTTTGTAATCTTAGACCCTGTATTGCCTTGTACTTTGTGAATTTTATCTTTGATGTAGGCTTGATCAAGAGTCTTCTGTTTGTTGGTCAAAGTCCACTTTTGCATCGTCTTTTTATCGTTTTCACTGTTTTCTGTCCAAGAACCTATAACCTGTAATATGTAGCAGACATGCGTCAAAAGCACATGTTTATTTGTAAAACGAATAAGAATGGGGAATATAATAATACAATATTATGGTGTGAACACTCCCATCTCCTACATGATGAAGATGGACGCCAGGACGGTCCTTCCAGCCAGTCTCGGGCGACAGTGGGAGGAGCCGCTGCAACCATTTGGCTCTATTCTGTTCGTGCCAGCTAGCGCCATCCCAGCTTCTCAAGATCCAGTAACAGACAGACCGGCCTCGAAAGGAAGGAGGCCAAATGCGGTGATCTCGAGGGCACCACTACCCAAACGCAAGTCGGTGTTTTAACGGCTTTCCTTGGCCCCAGCTGGGGGCAAGGCCATCAATACCAACAAAGCAACAAGACATCTCGGTCAAGCTCCACCGGCGCCCTTGACAACTTCTCAATTGGGTGTCTTCTCTAACCTCTCCGCCAATCGTCTCACAATGGCTTCCTGGATAACGGATGCCCGCCAAGCCTTCAAAATTGAGAAGCTAAGACAGAAAAGGCTCAGATACAGAGCTAACAAAAAGGCTAGGGCTCCTGCTAGGCTGAACTTCATGAGGATGCAAGAACAGGGTTACCCCGCCAAAGATGAAGAGAGGGCTGGATATGTGGTCCATACTGTCTACATGGTGGGCACGCACAGCAAGAGCAAGGACGGGGCCACCACATCTCAAATCCAATCTGGTGTGAATGTGGATGCCACTTCCCATGACCAGCATCATCTGGGAGGTAATGAAAACCCTTCCAGTGAGGCTATTAAGCAGAGGGATCCCTCGGTTCATGAGGAGTCAAGCTCGGAAAGGGAAGAGGAGCCAATCTTCCGTCCCAGGAACGCAGAGCAGCAACTTCTCCAAAAGCTCCGAAAACGGCTTAGAAGTAAAGACAAGGAGATGGTCAAACTTTACTCCAAAATTGACGACTTGACGAATGTCGTGATGCAGCTCACGGCCCAAGTCTTCTCTCAGCCGTCCAATCAAGCTCAGGGTTCTGCTCATGAACCGGGAAACAGTGTCCCGAGAAAGCCGACGCCTATTCCCTCAAATCCAAAAATGGCGGACCGCATAAAAGTCAGTCGCATCCTATCTCGGGAAATGTGTTGGCTACCGATGACAGTAGCCCGCTGACTCAAGATCAAATCATGGATTTGGTTGACAACAAAGTCAAAACATTGGTAGCCGAAGTTGAAGCGCAAAAGGATATCAGTAGTAGTGGGAGACCATATCCTGCTCAGTATGATCTGGTAGAATTTCCTAGCGGCTATGCCATCCCCAAATTCGGAAGATTTGATGGGATGGGAAATGCGAATCAGCATATCACCCATTTTAAAGCCTTATGTAGGAATACTGGGGGAAATGACGCGCTTCTTTTCTGCCAGTTCGTTAATAGCTTAACCGGTGTCGCTTTCGACTGGTACGTGAGCATACCAGATGGCTCTGTTGCTACTTTCATCCAAATGGAATCTCTGTTCCGACAAAGGTTCATGAGTATCAACGATAAGATCATCATTGCCGACCTCGTAAGGACCAAGCCAAAGAACAACGAGAGCAGCACGAATTTTATAACCCGATGGCGCAATCTTTCCGTCAAATGCGAACCATCGATAGATCAAGACCAATCTGTCATCCTCCTCGTCGGAAATCTCAACAATTGGATGGCCCCGTTTCTTTGCACCGCGGGTTTCAAAACATTCCAAGAGATGACCAATAAAGTTCAGATGCTGGAGCGCTCAAAGCAGGAGTCCTCATCGGATTCCCAAAATAACAATAAGTCCTGGAGAAACCGAAAGGACGATAATTGCAAAGGCGGAAATTCCGACGATACTGAATCTTTTAACACTTCGGCTAACCAAAATAAGCAAGGGATGAGCAGGCCTAATGCCAACCGGCCTCGAAAGCCAGTGTTCGGAGAGGGAGGAGAACTCTACTGAAAGAGAGGCTAGATAAGGTCTATTCCTTCAGAAGGGACAAAGTCCGTAAAATATTCAAAGATGCCCTAAGAAACGATCTACAGTTGCCAGAATCAAAAGACCGCAAGAAGCAAATATGACCGATGACCCCAAATATTGCCCCTATCACAGAGTGATAAGTCATGCTATTGAGGACTGCTTCTTCTTCAAAGATTGGGTAGAAAAACAATACAAGGCAGGAGAGATAGAACTATCTAAAGGCGTGTTAGCAAACAGTCAAGCCGTGACCTCCAATTTCATGCAAAACAGATGACCGCCACGTCATTAAACTGGGAACAATCGATTTCTAAGTCGTTAAACTGGGGATGTAAAAAATGTGTAAATAAATAAATAAAAAAAAGCCGAAACGATGGGGCAACTCGCAATAAAAATCAGCGAGTAAAATAAGGATGAAAAATAAAGCCGAAATGATGGGACAACCGCGAATGAATAGCCGAAATGATAGGGCAATCGCGACCTTCGTTATAAGAAAAGCTGAAATGATAGAGCGATTAATCGCTGTAAAAGAAAATAAAAAAGAAAAAATGGTGAATGATGAGTCGCTCTTGGTACCATATTCCCGTGCAGCGATGCAGACGCCAACCAGAATCCAAGTTTCCAAATGGCGAATGATGAGTCGTTCCTGGTACCATATTCCAGTGCAGCGATGCAGACGCCAACCAAAATTTCAAATCTCTGAATGTCCCAAGGAGAATGATGAGTCGCTCCTGGTACCATATTCCAGTGCAGCGATGCAGACGCCAACAAATTCCTAAAATTCTCCCTGCCCTACGGTTGGTCCCCAAGTTGACTACCGTATACAATCCACGGACTCAAATAATCCTCATCACAATCATACGCCACCGCATTCACCCATCCAGTGGCCGGTTTCTGCCCTTGGAATTATGCTCCATTTGGGAAGACCCACTCATGTGTCCTCACGATACACTAGAAGAACAAAACTTACGAGATCCTCTTGACTCGTAAGAAAACACCTTCATGGGATCCTTACAACTCACAAAGGAAAAACGCACTTGGGGGTCCTCACGACTCCTAAGGAGAAAATACACCTATGGGATCCTTTTGACTCGTAGGGAGAAAATGCTTTTATGGGACCCTTACGGCTTATAAAATTGAAAAGCCTTAGGTGATAAGGACCTAAACCTGTCATCTAAGTCATCGCTCCCCAACAGGTAAAGGCAAATGATGAATTGCTCCTGGCACCTGTGCTTCAGTGTTTGCAACGCTGATGCCGACCCCTACCCCAAAATTCTAAACTTCCGATCCAATAGACCCTTAAGTCATTAAACTAGGGAACAGATGACCTCTAAGTCGTTAAACTGGGAACATATGACCTCTAAGTCGTTAAACTGGGCACAATAGAACCTTAAGTCTTTAAACTGGGAACATATGACCTCTAAGTCGTTAAACTGGGAACAAATGACCCCTAAGTTGTTAAACTGGGAACGAGGGAAATTCTCTCATGGAAAATGATGATTCGCTCCTGGTACCATATTCCAGTGTAGCGGTGCTAATGCCAAACCAAAACCAAAATCCCCAAATCCTCTCATGGCAAATGATGATTCGCTCCTGGTACTATATTCTAGTGTAGCGATGCTGATGTCAACCCAAATCATATCAAATCAGCAAGTCAACTTCACCCCTAACATCGCAAGAAGCGGAGCAAGTCAAATCAAGAATCGTCCATCCACGTCGCTAAAAGGACAGCACCGACCGTCCAAGTCGCAAAAAGGGCAGAACCGACCGTCCAAGTCGCAAAAATGGCAGCACTGACCGTCCACGTCGTTAAAATGGCAGCACCGACCATCCAAGTCGCTTAAAGGGTAGCACCGACCGTCCAAGTCGCAAAAAGGGCAGAACCGACCGTCCACATCGCTAAAAGGGCAGCATCGATCGTCCACATCGCTAAAAGGGAAGCATCGAGCATCCACATTGCTAAAAGGGCAGGATCGACCATCCAAGTCGCAAAAAGGCCAGAACCGACTGTCCACGTCGCAAAAAGGGCAGCACCGACGGTCCACGTCGCTAAAAGGGCAGCATCGACCGTCCACGTCGCTAAAAGGGCAGTATCGACCGTCCAGGTTGCATAAAGGGCAGTCGCGACCTCCCTGTCGGAATTATGCCCTGCCTCGGAATCAGGTCAACCAGCGACACTCCGTGTCGTGGAAAAGTCGACCAGCGACACTCTGTGCCAGGGGCACGTCAACCAGGGACACTTCGTCTTGAGGATACGTCATACACTGACACTCCGTCTGGGAAACACGTCAAGTATCAACAGTCTATGTCGTAAAATGGACAGTGCCGGCTTCCTAAAAAGCGGGAACCAAATCAAGTCGCCTCCATGTGAAAGAAGATCCATCAATTTCATGCACTTGACCTACATGTACGGTGTGCATTTATTGATGGGAGGAACTTTGTTGGGGTCAAAAATTACACCCTGGTTGACCAAGTCAAAGTCAAAGTCAAAGTCAACCCCAAGCCTGGTGGGCCCAAGCCCAGGTCAAGTGGGCCCATGTCCAAGTCGAGCCCCGCGGCCAGCCTCCCCCATGCCGAAATGAAAATTATGTAATAAATAATTTTGATGTAATTTTTATACATGAATGTAAGAAAATGGGCATAAAGCCAAATTTTTGTAAAGCCCATGGTTCATGTGTAAAAGAAATGAGCACATGAGGTATGCGATGGGCAAAATGCCATTTTGTAAAGCCCAAGGGGCTATATGTAAATTTGTAAGCCTATATAAGGCAACACGATAATGAAATAAAATATACAATTCATTCCCCATCAAATCTCTAAGGTTTGTGCCTCCATCCTCACTCTCTCAAGTTCTTCCTCTTCCTTTTCATTTTCCAATTAAATCAAGAGCTTAGCACTTTTTTTTAAACTAAATAAAGTTTTACCATAAACCCACCGAAGAAGAGTTTAACTCTTACATCCGATCGAAGAAAAAAAGGGGTTAGATTTTCTCTACCTTCTTCTCCCTCCTCAACATCCAATTTGAGACAGGGAGAAGAAGGGAAACCCACCTCCCAAGACTCCATCAAGAGAAGAAAAAAGGTATATTTTTTTATCATCCAAGATCTAAATCTTGGAGTTTCAAGAGTGTAGGGTTTGTTTAGCATCATGCCTAGGGTTTGGGTTGCATCACACATGCTATAATAAAAATTTAGGGGGTGCTAAACAATACCAACCATGAATCGAACTAGAAAATTAGGGTAACAAAGAACTAGTATCACATACTAACAAGTGTCTAACACTAAGAGGTGAGTAATACAATCTTTGTAGACCTCCTCTTGTTACTCCTTGGATCAACTTGGTGTTTGGACCGGCACGCTTGAGTTCTTCGAAGTCCACGACGATCTATCACGGAGTCCCTTTGCACAAGCTCCTAGCTTCACTTGAACTAAATAGAAGTGGAGCAAACAACCTACACTAGTGGCTAGAATAATATAAATTGGTGATGTGGGTTTGGATCTCACTTGAAAACCTTTTCTTTTTATGTTCTTCACTCACTTGGAAAAAGCTAGAGAGCTTGAGTTGAGGAAGAAGAAGAAGAATGGCTAAACTTGACTCAAGTGAGAATAATCAACATAATCAAGAGAGAGAGAGAGAGAGAGAGAGGGTTATCTCATCCCAAACCATGGTTACAAAACATCTAGATATTTTAAGACTTGAGTTTAAGCAACACCATGGGCTACAAAAACCATGGGCAATGAAACTATGGTTTTGACTTTAGTCAACACAAGAGAAGAGTGTAGAAAGTCAACCATGATTTTATTCCCATTTTACTTTTCTCAACAATCAAAATATATAAATATATTACCATATGAGTCTTGCATCGCCATCACCAATGTATCATCAACCATGACACATGTATGCTTGCATGTGTACATCCATATCAGTAAGTCTACGGTAGCGCCCCGGCCATCAATCCGAGGCCAAACGCGGAACAAAAACTTTTTATGAAACTGGCGCTAACGCAGACTTTTACCCAGATCATATCATTAACACTAAAGTAGCTATCTACAAGAAGTTAGAATAGCTATACCGATCGATCTGTGCCCTTCGGTCTTTAGCCACCATCCCTAGCTCCTCGCGGCATCTCCGATCTCGCTCGATCTCCGGTCTCCTCGTCGAAGTGGCACCACGTCTAGAAAACCTTTTACGGGATCCCGCTTCAAACCATAGCAACTGGGACATGAAATTTGCTAGCCGACATGTCCAAGGTGTAGTAGAGAATGTGTGTGATAACTTTGTCTCTAAACATCCATTGATTCTCAACACATGAGATTGTATGGATGGAGGTTGAAGATGAAGCCATGGTGGAAGATGTGAGCTAGAGAAGAAGATGAAGAAGAGCTCATTTTGTTATTGTGTTGTATGATAATATGAGAGCTCTAGAATGAAATCTCATGACCAACCCTAAGCCTAGTGGCAGCCCTCTCTCTCTCCTTATATCATTTCAACACAATAATCAATCAAAAAAGTTGACATTGCACAAAAAATAAGACCATGAGTCATCACCCATGCACATGCCTCATTTAATTCCCTTCATCATGATTTCCACTCACAATTTCCATCAGTAAACATTTAAACCAAAATGTTTAATCCAAAAAGATATGGCATTAACTAAAGTAAACTCATGACGGATCACAAGAATACCCCTCACCTGTAAATACATACCTGTATCCGCATTCCGACTGAATGCGAATGCAATGAGACGAAAGCAATCCAACAAATCTAATACTAGGATCTGGCTTAAACCAAAGCCCACTAGTTTGATCCATCCGATCAAGATCCGTGCACAAGTGCACGTATATGATCGAACCCTGCCATAAAACCATACGACCTCTACAACGTTTCGCCCGAACTTAGGAAAACTTTCTGTGGGGGACTCTAAAGACTCGTCAATACGCAGGCAGTGGGTTTAACCACAAGCACGTCAGTGGTACTAGCTGTACATAACGGTCACCCAGGTATTGAACAAAAGGGAGACCGATGAGCGAACTCATCCTGAAACCCTACTGAGCCTGTCAGTAACAATATCCGTACAGTCCGGTCCGTTCGTCTATGAGTATCGCATATCGGGCCTAGGGGGCCGGTAAACGTCAGACCCCCAAAAGCAGTATAAGTCGTGACAGAGTGTAGCCCAGAACACCCTGAGATACTACTGGAATATCTACCAGTAAATCTCATTCGCCTTGGCCAAGGACTTCGTGTAATGGCTCTCCTAAACACAGCGCGATCTCACCCCCAATACCGGGAGAGATGAATTCCCTACCAATCCGCTCACTGCCTCCATGTGGCTCGGGATTGTACCCAACTAAAACCTGTTTGCACGACTCCTTTGAGCCATGGTAGGGTAGTAATCAAAGCACAGTGGAAACTCACACGAGATAAATGATGATCTCAGGTCGATAGACTAACCTGTATACATGTCACCAGGGAACTGCTATCTGACGCTCGGTATAATACCAACTAGAATGTTCCCGGCGAGTCCGTCCGGTGTACTCATAACTCAATGAGCACCTATATACATCTTAGGTGAACCTACTGACACCAATGGCTTGTGAGACCGGCTACCGCCCCTCGCCGGGGTCTCGACTGTATACACCAGTCTACTGATGGAGTATTGATGCCCAGTCTCGAAACTCCCACGATTAGGGACACTTTAAGGATGTGCTTATAGACTATCCAACTTTCACGTATATGATCGCCATCATACTGCTGGTAGTCAAGCAAGAATCCTTAGTGTTCTATCAACGTGTAATAGTGATCTGTAATATCACCTAAAGCATGTACACGATGATATAGATAAACCAGATAGCATACTATCATCTTGAGTAAGACCGTCCTACCGGTATAGGTCCTCTCTCAATCATTGAAATCACGTGCCTGCGATCCAATTATTGACTTGAGGGCACTATAGCCAACAATCTCCCACTTGCACTTAAGGCTAATTATTGCGATGTCGCATACTCACAGCCCGTGTGATACCGAACACCCAACTCCTCTACTAATCAGTTTCACAAAGCTCGTTTGTAAAACTATTGCTTTCGAGAAATAGCCGCAGTGAGTGGATCTTCTATGATGTTTCTTTCTATATCTCTCTTTATCTCAAGTTCGCGGAGAAAGCCATCTCCCGAAATGAGCAATACCTGTCTTAGAATAAGTTTAGATATCTGATGGGACCTAGTTCACAAATGAACTCCAAATCCAGCAAACTTCTTAGACTGTATCGTCAACTGAATTTAATCAGTATCCTGCGTCATGCTTCCCTCAGTATCTGCTTGGATCACCTGTCCAAACTACTGCCCATCGTCAGAGGGAAAACTATAACTCTGACAGTCACTCTATCATCCAGGTCACCTTGGAAGCCTGGAATGATAACCGTCTCCCGAAGGAGGCTGTCATTATCAAATCCCTAGAACATCCACTTATGTTCTAAAACTGCTTCCGAACGTTTCTCCAGGATTGGATTAATATCAACTTATTGCAGCTAGTGCAAAAACAACATCTGGTGTGGTACTTGACATCTCATGATCGATTCAATTGCCAAAGCAAGTGATATACCAATCATGCACATCCCTCTCCCCTTTAGTCTATAAGACACCTTTAGAGAGGGTGACTCCATCACTTGCAGGTATACTACCGTGCCAGGAGTCGTCCATTCTAAAACATCTTTAGAATGGTGTCTAAGTACCCAGAATGGGAAACTACCCAAATCTAGATCTAAAACCATAGATCTAGTAACCTGAATGTCTGATATAATATCCAAGCCCTATGTGGAGAAACTACCGTGCGACAACCAAAGTATAATCGATCGTAGTATAGGAATTTCACTTCCTACTATGTGTATGTCATCCAAATACCAGGACATCACACCCTACTACCTTCTTAACAGATCCATCCCCTATTCTGATGAAGTCAAACCTATGACTGTCACATCAGAAATAGATGATCTATCTCCGCTATATCTGCTTTAGTCTATAAATAGACATAAGCTACTTTTCCACTATGCTTCCGTTGCTCCCACTGACTACAACAACCCTCTGGCAGAATCAAATACACGTGCATTTCTAAAGCTAGTTTAGAACGACGCTATACTCATCCTCCTGTCGGGTCTCATAGTCTGGAACAACAGTAATGGCAAGTCTGGGTAAACAAGAACCTCCCTGTTACCGTCCTTGAGGCTACCGGAGTACCTCTCGGGTGCTTGAGGTTACCCTCCATATCTGCGGAGTGGCTAATGGAATGTCAATCCAGATTGAATCTTCAGGTCCTATTAAATTTTCAGTAATCGTTTGCGGTTCTGGAATCACTTCCAGTTCTACCATACTCCAACTACTGTTTTCTTTAAAAATCCATTTTAATAAAACTGTGGCAAGTCAAGAATAATATCGCTGTTGATCTTCCAGATGGTAGAAAATCAACCCTTGTCATAGCCCGGGTCAACCCACAAACAGCCATTACAGAAACGTGCCTTGAGTTATCCAGAGTCTGGTTTTAAGCATAAGACGGACAACTCCATATACCTTAACATCGTTAAGATATGATCCATTCTATATCTAATATAAAAACAGAGGCACTGATTTAATTGGAAGCAGATTCAAATCATGCAGCTGTCTCCATTGCATGTCAACTAAATGGAGAGAGGCCGATCAACATTACTCAACTTAGGAGTGCATCCAAACATGAGTAAGCTGAAAGAGAAATAAGTTTCTCAAAATCATTACTATCGACTGAATACCAAACACAAATATCTACATCTCCGATTATCTTGAAGAATCCTGATACCTGCAACACGTGGTTCTCTACTTTACTCTTATACCTATAACATCTCAAAACTTAGAGCTTGTATTTCTACGAAACACTTGTCTAAAACTAGAGAAGTCACAAGTAAACAGAATATAGTACGAGGACCAACCCCTCTGTCCTAATAGACACTGGACATTATACAATGCTTTGTATAAGTCCCCTGAGTTGAATAACTCAAACCCTGTGCGCCGTAGGTTGAAAACTGTACTATGGTTATGAAGAATTACACCGCTATTTAATGCTCCTTACCTAACCATCAACTGATATAGGTAAATGTCATGGACACAATTTCAAAATGTTATATCTCACTTTATAAAATAAGCGTATAGATATATCAGTTTGAAATTGGTGCATAACAACGGATATTCAAAATCAAATATTTGTCGTCCGGCAAAAACCCAGGCGATTTCCTTAAATATCACCAATTACAACGAATCCCGATATAATGAGGATGATCACCTAATTCCCAATAACATACTCCCACTCATCATCTGTAAAACCATACAGATGTGAGAATCATACGTGGTAAATACATACCCTGGAGTAAGGATCTAATTGGGAAATAAGTTTTCTATTAACAACGCATAGGTGAAAATGTTTCGAAGGGGTATCCGGGTATTCCTAGTAATGTCTCTTCCATTATCAGATTCACGACTGTAACCGTATGTTTCTTTGCCATCTCTCCAAATCCCTTCATATGTCTTTAGTCATTACCTTCTGTACACCACCTTTAGGCTAAATGGTTTTCTTTCTTCCCTACCGTTCGGCACCAGCCTATGATTTGGAAGAAGACTATCCAATAAGCGTAATAGGTGTACTCTCCTAATCCTAGGAGTGCTTGTTCATATCAGAATTTTGCATTATTATATTCCCCATTCTTAATCATATTGCAAATAAATAGGTGCTTTTGATCCATTTCTGCTAAATAGTTGCAGGTTACAGGTTCTCAGAACAATACAGTGAAATTCATGAAAAGACGCTACAAATGTGAGATTACGACCAACAAATAAAAGAATCTATATGATGCCGCTTACCAGTTTAAAGAACAAACAAAGATCAATAAACAGTTCAATTGCACAAAGCACAAGGGCAGCACAAGATTCAAGACTTCAACGCGAAGCTTACGGTAAAAGTCCACAAACTCTGCACTGTTGGAAATCTGGAAGAAAGTAGAAAAGATTCTGAAGAACTAAGTGAAGAAAACAGAAGGAAAAGGCAACTTGAAGCATCCCTAAAGAACTAAGTCCAAGAGCTCACCATATGGCCGTGGATCCGCGGCCAAACATGGCATTCGGCCGCGGTTTCGCGGCCGTGCAGTGCACGTGTCGGTGTACGTGTCGGTGGGTGTCGGTGCTTTGAACCGGCTTTCTTAGGGTAGTCTTGTAATTTCAAATATGGATCAGATGTAAAACCTAGGGTTTCTCCTGTCTATAAATAGGAAAGCCTACAGCCTCTTTTGGGGCATGCCTCTTTTTATTTTTCTAGATTAAATTTTATTCCATTGTAATCGTCAAGAGGTGTCAATAAAAGTAAGTTTTTTTTATCTTGCAATATTCCATTCGAATTTAATTTCTGCAATTTTATTATCTGTCTTTTATTATTAGCAAATTAGGTCATTAAATTAAAATTAGAAAAATGAATTTCATCGTAATTTCCCTAATGAGTGAGTAATTCCTCACTTGTTAGGGTTAGGATTGGGTAGGTTTGAGAGATGGAAATCTCTCACTCCTTTCTTTCATGTATAATATTTTAAATTAGGACTCTATATGAATCAAACACACACCACTCACTACGGCACCCTATCCTACGAGATAGCGGTGATTCCCTAGTTAGACCGGTTGTGGTTGATTTACTTAGAGGTTAGGGTTAAGAGTTAAGAAAGGACGGACAAGGACCAAAAGGAAGAAACAAAGTTTCTTCCTAGTCGTGCTAATCCCCTTTGTTAACTATTACCCTAACACCTATGTTCTTAATTAGGGAAAAGGAGGCAGTGAGTAGAGTTATTTTTCCAAACTAACCTAATCCTAACCCTAGCAAGGCTTTAAATCAAATTAAATTCAATCTTAGTTTTTCTAAAATCAAAACCTACCAAAAATAGGACTTAACTCGTTAGAACATAAAGAAAAGAACACGTTTTCCCTGTGGACCGACCCGTACTCAACCGGCTAGCTACCAAGCGACACCGTTATTGATTACGGTATTCTTTATTTTTGATCTATCTTTTAAAACGCTCGCATACGCAAAAGACAACCAATCAGTGCTCGCAACCTGAGAGAAGGTGATGATAAAAGACAACTGAATAAATCTTATTCCTATTTCTCCTGAACCAGAATCCATCCTTGAACTGGAACAAGTTCCTTCGAGTTCGTATATAACCATATGATAGAGTATCCAATAACTGTGGATCTTTGTAGTGATACGAGGTGTTCTGGAGAAATACAAAGGTAAAGTAGGAGTGGCGATGAAATACTTGGTTTGGTCATGAATGATAGCAGTTGCAATTTACTTTGCCCTCTTTCTGATCCCTTTATTTGTCTTTACTTAATACCTTCTGTACACCATACTTAGGCTAATTGGTTTTCTTTATTCCCTACCTTTCGGCACCTACCTATGTTTTGGAAGAAGACCATCCAATAAACGTAATAGGTGTACCCTTCTCCTAATCCTAGGAGCCCTCACAACCTGAGAGAAGGTAAAAGGAAAAGACATCTGAATAGTCATATTCAATCTCTCTAGAACCAGAATCCATCCTCGAATTTGGAACAAGTTCCTTCGAGTTCGTATATAACCATACGATGGATTTATCCAATGGAAGTGGATATTCGTAGTAATATAGGGTGTTCTAGAGAAATGCAAAGGGTAAAAGAAGGAGTGGCAATGATGTATGCAACTGAGACAATCCAAAAGCCAGTGTTTTAAGAAAGTTCGGTTAATTTGGTCACTGAGTCATAGTCAAGGGTCTGGACATGGTCGCCGCCAAAGAGAGAGAGAGAAAAGAAACACTCTGCGTGCACTCTAACCTAGATTAAAATAGTTATCAATTTATCTAATCAGGAAGCCTCCCACTGTATCCTCAAATACACCTCCAAACCTGAAAGAAGAATTAGTCGGGATCACCCGAGGAGTAAACCAACTCATCAGTGGGAATCGGGATCGAACTATCATCGCGTGATAACGTGATGGAATCCACTCACGTTATCACACTCCAGAAGGTATGGGCATGCCTGGTAAGTTTCTGTTTCCTTAGAAACTCCCGATGTGATTTTTACCCCTTACTCTTATGATCTTGACGAAGGCCAACATATCATAAGTCACATGTCAAGTTCTACCCGTCATTGTCCAGGTTAATTTGAACCCACCCGTACATACCCTTGATGAAGGCCAAAATAGTAGCACGACTGTCCTAAACCAACACATCTATCTATGCAACAGAAAAGTAACAAATGGCTACCATACACTATGCCTTGACGAAGGCCAACATACATATCATGAATACTAAGTGCTACCCATCTGAAATGACGGAGGGCTACAAGTGGTTTTTTTGGCGAAAAACCTTTAATGTAATGAACTTGATATCGTTGAAGGAACCGGATAGCTTTTTACAAATATATAGTGGCGAAAACCTTTGCTAAAGAGGTCACTCCCGATGAAGGGATCTCAGCTCTTTCCTCGTGGAATGAGGTGCAGGATATTCCAAACTGAATACTGCGATGCAAAGCAAAAAGTAATCGACTATAGTGAAGTTATTACACTGACGCAAACCTCTGTCCAAGGGGTCACTCCCGATGAAGGGATCTCGGCCCTTGCCTCGTCGAATGAGGTGCTGGATATTCATAACTGAATACCTCTATGCAAAACAATAGAAAACGTCCTTGCAATAACAGCTTTTTGAAAATTGTTCCAACAACATCGAATAGGTTTGTTTTCCTTGCATTGATCTGAATCAACGCATTCCCATCAATTAATCACACAAAAAAAGAACGAAAATATGATGTACGTATATGCCATCCGCATTCGCCACTGGGTCCCGTCATTACCCGTTAGGTTATTTAACTAACGACAGAGAGGGGATTGGACTATTGCGGGTGAAAAACATATACAACATCTACTAGTATATATATATCAATATATAATAATCGCTCCAGGCGTGATAAATGCAACATCACAGAAATGTAATAAGCATCACAGAATAATACAGATAATCTGGGAGCCTCGGGTTTCCTTTGAGCCGCAAGTGAAACCCGTTGTTTCCCTGGTCGTATGGATAGCTTGTGCAATGAAAACCTAGACCCCTACCGGCACGGGAAGTTACCCGCCAAAACCAGAAGTGAGGCAGCCCCCTTCAGCAAAGTGAATGGGCCACCCAGCACTTCACGGAATTCGGTAACTTGAGCACCCCTCCATGGGTCAACCTATACCCCTACGAGTGTGGCGAATAGCCCGCCAATTCTAGAGTGAAGCCCCCTCCATCTCAAAGCTATGAGATGTGGGCTCGTTGCCATCTAGAACCCGGCTATCCGTGCACTCCACCGTGGGGTAATCTTAGTATAGAAAAGAAAATATGTACAACGATGACATCGACCTCAACCCGGTCGTGCTCCAAAAGAATAATATACAAACAGGCAGTGACGACAGTCCACATGTCGGACGCTCGCCCCACGATATCAAATGTACAAATAAAATTAAACTTTACTAACATTGTACACAAGCTATCCACCACGACAAATCCGCAACATCACAGCACAACACAGAACATCAACGCGAATGTCATGTTCGCAAACCCGTCTAAAAGGACTATAGAAATTAGATAAGATTTACCGCTCGAATGACATTCACGGTCGCAGATATAATGTAAGCACTGTAAACTAACGTATTTAAAATTTCGATCGACAAAACTTCCTGATGTGGGCCCTAAGCATAAATCCAGTACTCTAACAAATCTGGGCCCAAACAAAAAATTCCAAAAACCATAATTCCATATGAAAGACACCCAGAAGAAAAATGGTACACTGTTGCCCCAAAACGGCAGCGAAACCATGGCCAACACATGGCTTGTGCGGCGGTTCCGCGACAGTCTTGTAGGTTCAGTCGACCAAATTTCTTCAGTAGTCTTAAAAAAGCCTGCACGATTTTCTGACATACCCAAAATAATTTTTCGACAACTTTACAAATTCGGCAGAAACATGAAAAATGGAATTGCGGTTTTTGAAAATTCCATCGATCGATGTTTTAAATATGTTAGAACAAGCTAGTAAGGGGTTAATGGCATGGCTCTGATACCATGTAAGTCTACGGTAGCGCCCCGGCCATCAATCCGAGGCCAAACGAGGAACAAAAAACTTTTTATGAAACTAGCGCTAACGCAGACTTTTACCCGGAACATACCATTGACACTAAACTAGCTATCTACAAGAAGTTAGAATAGCTATACCGATCGATCCGTGTCCTTCGGTCTTTAGCCACCATCCCTAGCTCCTCGCGGCATCTCCGATCTCGCTCGCTCTCTGGTCTCCTCGTCGAAGTGGCACCACGACTAGAAAACCTTTTACGGGCTCCCGCTTCAAACCGAAGCAACTCGGACATGAAGTTTGCTAGCCGACATGTCCAAGGTGTAATAGAGAACGTGTGTGATAACTTTGTCTCTAAACATCAATTGATTCTTAACACATGAGATTGTATGGATGGAGGTTGAAGATGAAGCCATGGTGGAAGATGTGAGCTAGAGAAGAAGATGAAGAAGAGCTCATTTTGTTATTGTGTTGTATTGATAATGTGAGAGCTCTAGAATGAAATCTCAAGACCAACCCCAAGCCTAGTGGCTGCCCTCTCTCTCTCCTCATATCATTTCAACATAATAATCAATCAAAAAAGTTGACATTGCACAAAAAATAAGACCATGGGTCATCACCCATGCACATGCCTCATTTAATGCCCTTCATCATGATTTCCACTCACAATTTCCACCACTAAACATTTAAACCAAAATGTTTAATCCAAAAAGATATGGAATCAACTAAAGTAAACTCGTGATGGATCACAAGAATACCCTTCACCTGTAAATACATACCTGTATCCGCATTCCGACTGAATGCGAATGCAATAAGACGAAAGCAATCCAACAAATCTAATACTAGGATCCGGCTTAAACCAAACCCCACTAGTATGATCCGTCCGATCATGATCCGTGCATAAGTGCACGTATATGATCGAACCCTGCCATAAAACCATACGGCCTCGACAATGTTTCGCCCGAACTTAGGAAATCTTTCTGTGGGGGACTCTAAATACTCGTCAATACGGAGGCAGTGGGTTTAACCACAAGCACGTCAGTAGTACTAGCTGTACATAACGGCCGCCAAGGTATTGACCAAAAGGGAGACCGATGAGCGAACTCATCCTGAAACCCTACTGAGCTTGTCAGTGACAATATTCGTACAGTCCGGTCCGTTAGTCTATGAGTATCGCATATCGGGCTTAGGGGGTTGGTAAACGTCAGACCCCCAAAAGCGGTATAAGTCGTGTCGGAGTGTAGTCTAGAACACCCTGAGATACTACTGGAATATCTACCAGTAAATCTCACTCTCCTTGGCCATGGACTTCGTGTAATGGCTCTCCTAAATACAGCGCGATCTCACCCCCAATACTGGGAGAGACGAATTCTCTGCCGATCCGCTCACTGCCTCCATGTGGCTCGGGACTGTACCCAACTAAAATCTGTTTGCATGACTCCTTTGAGCCGTGGTCGGGTAGTAATCAAAGCACAGTGGAAACTCACACGAGACAAATGACGATCTCAGGTAAATAGACTAACCTATACACATGTCACCAGGGAATTTCTATCTAACGCTCGGTATAATACCAACTAGAATGTTCCCGGGGAGTCCGTCCGGTGTACTCATAACCCAATGAGCACCTGTATACATCTTAGGTGAACCTACTGACACCAATGGCTTGTGAGACCGGCCACCGCCCCTCGTCGAGGTCTCGACTGTATATACTAGTCTTCTGATGGAGTATTGATGCCCAGTCTCGAAACTCACGATTAGGGACATTTTAAGGATGTGCTTATAGACTACCCAACTCTTACGTATATGATCGCCATCATACTACTGGTAGTCAAGAAAGAATCCTAAGGGTTCTATCAACGTGTAATAGTGATCTGTAATATCACTTAAAGCATGTACACGATGATAAAAATAAACCAGATGTCCTCCCTCAATCATTGAAATCACATGCCTGCGATCCAATAATTGACTTGAGGGCACTATAACCAACAATCTCCCACTTGCACTTAAGGCTAATTATTGCGATGTCGCATACTCACAGCCCGTGTGATACCGAACACCCAACTCCTCTACTAATCAGTTTCACAAAGCTCGTTTGTAAAACTATTGCTTTCGAGAAATAGCCTCAGTAAGTGGATCTGCTATGATGTTTCTTTCTATGTCTCTCTTTATCTCAAGTTCGCGGAGAAAGCCATCTCTCGAAATGAGCAATACCTGTCTTAGAATATGTCTGGATATCTGATGTGACCTAGTTCACAAATGAACTCTAAATCCAGCAAACTTCTTAGACTGTATCGTCAAATGAATTTAATCAGTATCCTGCATCATGCCTCCCTCAGTGTCCGCTTGGATCACCTGTCCAAACTACTACCCATCGTCAGAGGGAAAACTATAACTCTGACAGTCACTCTGTCATCCAGGTCGCCTTGGAAGCCTGGAATGATAACCGTCTCCCGAAGGAGGCTGTCGTTATCAAATCCCTAGAACATCCACTTATGTTCTAAAACTGCTTCCGAACGTTTCTCCAGGATTGGATTAATATCAACTTATTGCAGCTAGTGCAAAAACAACATCTGGTGTGGTACTTGATGTTGGAGATAGTGCCCTCAGAGTCAATTATTGGGTCACAGGCACGTGATTGCAATGATTGAGGGAGGACCTATCCCGGTAGGACAGTCTTACTCGAAATGATAGTTTGCTATCTGGTTTACCTTTATCTTCGTGTACTGCTTTAGGTGACCTGACAGGTCGCTATTGCACGTTGATAAAGCCCCTAGGATTCTTGCTTGACTGCCGGCAGTATGAGGGCGATCATATAAGTGAGAGCTGGAGTCTATTAGCACATCCTTAAAAGGTCCCTAGTCGTGGGAGTTTCGAGACAGGGCATCGATTCTCCAGAGTAGACTAGTGTATACAGTTGAGACCCCGACGAGGGGCGGTGGCCGGTCTCACAAGCCACTGGTGTCAGTTGGTTCACCTAAGATGTATACAGGTGCTCATTGGGTCATGAGTACACCGGACAGGACTCGCCGGGAACATGCTAGTTGGTCTTATACCTGACGTCAGATAGCAGTTCCCAGGTGACATGTGTACAGGTTAGTTCATCGACCTGGGGATCGTCATTTGTCTCGTGTGAGTTCCCACTGTACTTTGATTACTACCCTACCACGGCTCAAAGGAGTCGTGCAAACAGGTTTTAGTTGGGTACAGTCCCGAGCCACATGGAGGCAGTGAGCGGATCTTCAGGGGTTCGTCTCTCCCGGTATTGGGGGTGAGGTCGCGCTGTGTCTAGGAGAGCCATTACACGAAGACCTTGGCCAAGGCAGGAGATTTACTGGTAGGTATTCCAGTAGTATCTCAGGGTGTTCTGGGCTACACTCCGACACGACTTGTACCGCTTTTGGGGGTCTGACTTTTACCAACCCCCTAGGCCCGACATGCGATGCTCATAGACGAACGGACCGGACTGTACGGATATTGTCACTGACAGGCTCAGTAGGGTGTCAGGATGAGTTCGCTCATCGACGTCCCTTTTGGTCAATAGCTGGTGGCCCGTCACGTATTGGCTTATACCTCTGACGTGCTAGTGGTTAAATCCACAGCCATAGTATTGACGAGTCTTTAGAGTCCACCACACTTTCAGTTACTCAAGCTTTCGGGCGAAACGCTGTAGAGGCCGTATGGAGATATGGCAGGGTCCGATCAGATACGTGCGGTATTGCACGGATCAAGATCGGACAGTTTTGTACTAGTGGCCGTATGGTTATATGGCAGCGTTCGATCAGATACGTGCGGTAGTGCACGGATCAGGATCGGACGGATATTACTAGCCGGCTTTGGTTTAAGCCGGATCCTAGTATAGTACAGTGTAGATTTTGTCTCTTTGCATTTGTATCCGGACGGAATACAGATGCGGGTGTGTATGCACAGTATCGGGGTTTTCCTGTAATTTATTACGGGACCAGTTTTCTGGAGTTGCCAGTTTGCATTCCGTTCCGGCCGGTTTTCCTTTGTTCTTTCCCGGCCGGACTTTTCCGATGGAGGGGGTTATTTGCAATTGTGCAAATAACATTTGTGGAGGGGGTTTCTTGAGAAAGGATTTATTATGAGAGCATCTTTTCTTTTGCACCATTCTTGCATTTATTGTGAAGTGAATGGATTTGATTTAGGTATGGGTTTTGTTATGGTTGATGTTTCTTTGTCTTTGGATGTGGTCACCTTTTCTTCACTCCTACACTCACCTCCCTTCATGCTTCATATCCTTGCTCCACCATTCTCTAAGTATGATAGAGTTTTTCATTTTAGAAGAGAGATGAGAAAAAGAAAGAGAAGAAAATGAGAGCTTCATCTTTGAGAGGAGAAAAATGAGAGTGATTCATTTTGTGTATATCATTCTTCATCTCATTCCATTGCTAGAAAATTGAAAGCACCAATTTTCTATATACCATTCCTCCATCTTCAAAAGGCAACACCAAAACACCAATGAGACATAGACTCTACACATCCTACAGCAATTCTTGGGCATGTCGACTTGCCGGCTTCATGCCCGAGTTGCCTCGGTATAGAGGCGGGAGCCCGTAAAAGATGCAGGCGACGTGGTGCCCTTCCGGCGAGGAGGCGACGACCGGAAATCCCGCGAGGAGATCGGAGTGGAGATGAAGACCGGAGGACTCGGATCAGTCGGTATATCTCTAACCCTTCTTCTTGTATGCTAGAATTAGTTTAATGGCACGATCCGGGGTTTAGTGCGCGGTGGTGCCGGTTTGCTAAGTCCGCAAAATTAAAGTTTATCACCGTTTCCGCGTTTGGCCGTCGGATTGACGGCCGGGGCGTCACCGTGCACTTACAGTGGTATCAGAGCCTCGCCATTAACTTCGTCTAGCTTCGTTTGATGTGTTTGCGTTTCCGATCGGCCAAAATTTCCAAAAACCGTATTTTTCCTTCACATCAGTTTCTGTTGAAATTTTTTGAAGTCTAAAAATTTTTCAGGTAGTCTCATAATGATGTGCAGGGAGTTCTAAGAACTCTGGGAAAAAACGAGACAGTGAACCCTTACCTCGAGCGCGCAAGCGCGGCAATACCCCCCTTTCTGCCGCTCTTCCGCCGCAAGTTGGTGGGGTCAATGCTTCGTATTTTTCCAGTGGGCTTCTGGGCTTAAATTAGGGGTTTTGGAATATTAAAATTGGGCCCAGGTTTTCTGTGAGTGCTACAGTTTTGTTTGGGGGCCCACTTGTTAAGGTTTGATCAATCGGAAAATTTTAAACACATTTTTCACAGTATTTACATTATATCTGCGACCGTGAATGTCACTCGATCGGTAAATCCGGTCTAACTGCTATAGCCCGGTTAGACGGATTTGCGAACGTGACTTTCACGTTGATGTTCTTTGTATTTGCTGTGATGTTGCGGATCGGTCGTGGGGATAGCCTGGATGCAATGCTAGTACAGTGCTGTTGTATTATGTACTTTTGATATTGCGGGGCGAGCGTCCGACATGTGGACTGCCGTCACTGCCTGATTGTATTATTCATTTGGGGCACGACCTGGTTGCGGTCGATGTACCCGGTGTATGTATATTTTACTTTCTGTACTAGGATTACCCCGCGGTGGGGTGCACGGATAGCCGGGTTCTGGAGGGCAACAAGCCCGCATCTCATGGCATCGAGACGGAGGGGGCTTCACTCTGGGATTGGCGGGTTATTCGCCGCACTCGTAAGGGGTACAGGTTGACCCAGGAGGGGTGCCCAAGTCGCCGGATTCCATGGAGTGCTGGGTGGTCCATTCACGGAGCTGAAGGGGGCTGCCTCGCTTCAGGTTTTGGCGGGTGACTTGCCGCACCCGTAGGGGTCTAGGATTTCATTGCACAGGCTATCCACACGACCAGGGGAACGTCGGGTTTCAGTAGTGGCTCTGTGAAACCCGGGGATCCCAGATATCTGTATTGTTCTGTGATGCTGTACATTTCTGTGATGTTGCATTTCTTTTCACGCCTTGAGCGAAATATAATATATTGGTATATATATTAGTAGATGTTGTATATGTTTTACATCCGCGCTAGTCCAGTCCCCGCTCTGTCGTTAGTAAGCTAACCTAACGGGTGATGACGGGACCCAGTGGCGAATGCGGATGGCATATACGTACGTCAGTATATTTTCGTTCTTTATGGTGTGATCAATGATGGGACTGCGTTGATTCGGATCAATGCAAGTTAAACAAACCTATTCTGATGTTGTTGGAACACTTTTCAAAAAGCTGTTATTGCAAGGACGTTCACTTTTGTTTTGCATTGTGGTATTCATTTGGAATATCCTGCTCCTCAGTCGACGAGGCAAGGGCCGAGATCCCTTCACCGGGAGTGACCCCTTAGACAGAAGTTTGCGTCAGGGCATTAACTTCACTATAGCCGATTACTTTTGCTTTGCATCGTGGTATTCATTTGGAATATCCTGCACCCCATTCTACGGGGAAAGAGCCGAGATCCCTTCGCCGGGAGTGACCTCTTTAGTAAAGGTTTTCGTCACTATATTTTCTAAAAAGCTATCCGTTCCTTCAACGATATCAAGTTCATTACGTTAAAGGTTTTCGCCAGAAACCATTCGTAGCCCTCCGTCGTTTCAGACGGGTAGCACGTAGTATTCATGCTATGTTTGTTGACCTTCGTCAAGGCATAGTGCATGGTAGCTGCTTGTTGCCTTTCTGCTACATAGATAGATGTGTTGGTTTGGGACAGTCGTATAGCCTTGTTGACCTTCGTCAAGGGCTTGTACGGGTGGGTTCAAATTAACCTGGACAATGACGGGTGGAACTTGACATGTGACTTATGATTTGTTGACCTTCGTCAAGGTCATAAGAGCATGGGGCAGAAATCACATCGGGAGTTTCAAAAGAACTGAAACTTGCCAGATATGCGCATACCTTCTGGAGTGTGATAGCGTGAGCGGATTCCGTCACGTTATCATGCGATGATAGTTGGATCCCGATTCCCACTGATGAGTTGGTTTACTCCTCGGGTGACCCCGACTAATTCTTCTTTCAGGTTTGGAGGAGAATTTGAGGTACAGTGGGAGGTTTCCAGATTAGATAAATTGGTAACCATTCTGATCTAGGTTAGAGTGCACGCTGAGTATTTCTTTTCTCTCTCTCTTGGCAGCGACCATTGACCCGACCCTAAGATTATGACTCAGTGACCAAGTTGACCGAACCTTCTTAACACTGGCTTTTGGATTGTCAGAGTTGCAGACCTCATTGCCACTCCTACTTTTACCCTTTTCTCCAGGACACCCCGTATTACTACGAACGTCCACTTCCATTGGACAAAACCATCGTATGGTTAGATACGAACTCGAAGGAATTCGAGGATGGTTTCTGGTTCTGGAGAAAACGGATAGGATTATTCAGTTGTCTTTTCTTTTCACCCTCTCTCAGGTTGCGAGTACTCCTTGGTTTAGGAGTAGTACACCTATTACGCAAATTGGATAGTCTTCTTCCAAACCATAGGCTGGTGCCGACCGGTAGGGAATGAAGAAAACCAGTTAGCCTAAACGGTGTACAGAAGGTATTAAGATTAAGACAAAGCATGGGATTAGTAAGAGGGCAAAGTAAATTGCGACTGATATTCACGACCAAACCAAGTATTTCTTCGCCAATCCTAAATCACCTTTGTATTTCTCCAGGACACTCCGTATCACTACGAAGATCCACAGTTTATTGGATACTCCATCGTATGGTTATATACGAACTCGAAAGGAACTTGTTCCAGTTCGGGGATGGATTCTGGTCCAGGAGAAATAGGAATAAGGTTTATTCGGTTGTCTTTTATCTTCACTTTCTCTCGCGTTGCGAGTGCTCCTAGGATTAGGACAGTACACCTTTTATGCTCATTGGATAGTCTTCTTCCAAACCATAGGCTGGTGCCGAACGGTAGGGAAGGAAGAAAACCAATTGGCCTAAAGGGGTGTGCAGAAGGTAATGACTAAAGACATATAAAGGGATTTGGAGAGGTGGCAAAGAATTATACGGTTATAGTTGTGAATCTGGATAATGGTAGAGGCATTACTAAGAATACCGGGATACCCCACCGAAACATTTCAATGTTTCAGTTTCACTGTGTACTGTTAAAAGAAAACTGATTTCCCGATTAGATACTTGCTCCAGGGTATGTATTTACCAGGTTTGATTCTCACATCTGTATGGTTTTACAGATGATGAGTGGGAGTAAGTTATTGGGAATTGGGTGATCATCCTCATTATGTCGGGATTCATTGTAATCGGTGATATTTGAGGAGATCACCTGGACTGTTTGCCGGTCGGCAAATATTTGGTTTTGAATATCCGCTGTTGTGCACCAATTTCAAATTGATATATCTGTACGTCTATTTTCATAGAGTGAGATATACCTTTTGATATTATGTCGATGACATTTACCTATATCAGTGGATGGTTAGGTAAGGAGCATTAAACAGCGGTGTAATTCTTCTTAACCATAAGTACAGTTTTCAACCTACGACATACAGTGAAAGAGTTGTTAGACTCGGCGGACTTATACAGAGTATTGTATGTTGTCCAGTGTCCATTAGGACAGAAGGGTTGGTCCTCATACTATATTCTGTTTACTTTTAACTTCTCTAGTTCTTAGACATGTGTTTCGTAGAAACACAGGGTCTAAGTTTTGAGGAGTTATAGGTATTTGAATAGAGTAGAGAACCAGGTGTAGCAAGTATCGGGATTCTTCAAAGTGATCGAAGATGTAGATACTTGTGTATGGTATTCAGTTGATAGTAATGATAAAGAGAAATTGCTTCTCTTTCAGGTTACTCATAATTGGAAGCATTCCTAAGTTGGGTAACGCTGATCGGCCTCCTTCCATTTAGTTGACATGCACTGAAGATAGCTGCATGATTTGAATCTGGTTCAATTAAATCAGTGCCTCTGGTTCTATATTGGATATAGAATAGTTCATATCTTAACGTTGTTAAGGTACGGGGAGTTGTCCGGATTATGCTTAAAACCAGACTCTAGATAACTCAAAGGCACGTTTCTGTAATGGCTGTTTGTGGGTTGACCCAGGCTATGACGAGGGTTAGCTTTTCTACCATCTGGGAGATCAATAGTAATATTGTTCTTGACTCGCCACAGTTTTAATAAAAAATGGATTTTTTCAGAAAACAGTAGTGGGAGTATGGTAGAACTGGAAGTGATTCCAGAACCGCAAACGATTACTGAAGATTTGATAAGGAACCTAAAGATTCAATCTGATTTGACATTCCATTGGCCACTCCGCAGATAAGGTGGGTAACTTCAGGCACCCGAGAGGTACTCCGGTAGCCTCAAGGACGGTGACAGGGAAGTTCTTGTTTACCCACACTTGCCATTGTTGTTGTTCCAGGCTACGAGACCCGGCAGGAGGATGAGTATAGCGTCGTTCTAAACTAGTTTTAGAAGTGCACGTCTATATGACTCTGGCAGAAGGTTGTCGTAGTCAGTGGGAGCAGCGGAAGCATTGGTGGACATCAGGCTTATGTCTATTTATAGACTAAAGCAGATGTAGCGGAGATAGATCATCTATTTCTGATGTGACAGTCATAGGTTTGACGTCATCAGAATAGGGGATGGATCTGTTGAGAAGGTAGTAGGAAGTGATATTCCTATACTACGATCGGTTATACTTTGGTCGTCACACAGTAGTTTCTCCACAAAGGACTTGGACATTATATCAGACATACTGTTACTAGATCTATGGTTTTAGATCTAGATTTGGGTGGTTTCCCAATCAGGGTACCTTGACAGCATTCTAAGAGTATTTAGAATGGATGACTCCAGGCACGGTAGTATACCTGCAGGTAATGGAGTCACCCTCTCTAAAGGTGTCTTATAGACTAAAATAGAGAGGGATGTGCATGATTGGCAGATCACTTGCTTAGGCAATTGAGTCAATCATGAAATGTCAAGTACCACACCAGATGTTGTTCTTGCAGTAGATGCAATAAGTTGATATTCATCCAATCCTGGAGGAACAGTCGGGAGGCAGTTATCATTCCAGGCTTCCAAGGTGACATGGACGACAAGGAGGTTGTCAGAGTTGTAGTTATCCTTCTGACGAGGGGCAGCATTTTGGACAGTTGGTCCAAGGCAATACTGAGGGTGGCATGGTGCAGGATACTGATTAAATTCAGTTGACGATACAGTCGAAGAAGTTTGGATTTGGAGTTCATTTATGAGCTAGGTCCCATCAGACATCCAGACATTCTAAGACAGGTATTGCTCATTTCGGGAGATGGCTTTCTCCGCGAACTTGAGATATAGAGAGACATAGAAAGAAACTTCTAGGCGGATCCACTCACTGAGGCTATTCCTCGAACGCAATAGTTTCGCAAACGGATTTTGTGAAACTGACTAGTAGGGGAGTTGGGTGTTCGGTATCACACGGGCTGTGAGTATGCGACATCGCAATAATTAGCCTTGAGTGCAAGTGGGAGATTGTTGGAGATAGTGCCCTCAGAGTCAATTATTGGGTCACAGGCACGTGATTGCAATGATTGAGGGAGGACCTATCCCGGTAGGACAGTCTTACTCGAAATGATAGTTTGCTATCTGGTTTACCTTTATCTTCGTGTACTGCTTTAGGTGACCTGACAGGTCGCTATTGCACGTTGATAAAGCCCCTAGGATTCTTGCTTGACTGCCGGCAGTATGAGGGCGATCATATAAGTGAGAGCTGGAGTCTATTAGCACATCCTTAAAAGGTCCCTAGTCGTGGGAGTTTCGAGACAGGGCATCGATTCTCCAGAGTAGACTAGTGTATACAGTTGAGACCCCGACGAGGGGCGGTGGCCGGTCTCACAAGCCACTGGTGTCAGTTGGTTCACCTAAGATGTATACAGGTGCTCATTGGGTCATGAGTACACCGGACAGGACTCGCCGGGAACATGCTAGTTGGTCTTATACCTGACGTCAGATAGCAGTTCCCAGGTGACATGTGTACAGGTTAGTTCATCGACCTGGGGATCGTCATTTGTCTCGTGTGAGTTCCCACTGTACTTTGATTACTACCCTACCACGGCTCAAAGGAGTCGTGCAAACAGGTTTTAGTTGGGTACAGTCCCGAGCCACATGGAGGCAGTGAGCGGATCTTCAGGGGTTCGTCTCTCCCGGTATTGGGGGTGAGGTCGCGCTGTGTCTAGGAGAGCCATTACACGAAGACCTTGGCCAAGGCAGGAGATTTACTGGTAGGTATTCCAGTAGTATCTCAGGGTGTTCTGGGCTACACTCCGACACGACTTGTACCGCTTTTGGGGGTCTGACTTTTACCAACCCCCTAGGCCCGACATGCGATGCTCATAGACGAACGGACCGGACTGTACGGGTATTGTCACTGACAGGCTCAGTAGGGTGTCAGGATGAGTTCGCTCATCGACGTCCCTTTTGGTCAATAGCTGATGGCCCGTCACGTATTGGCTTATACCTCTGACGTGCTAGTGGTTAAATCCACAGCCATAGTATTGACGAGTCTTTAGAGTCCACCACACTTTCAGTTACTCAAGCTTTCGGGCGAAACGCTGTAGAGGCCGTATGGAGATATGGCAGGGTCCGATCAGATACGTGCGGTATTGCACGGATCAAGATCGGACAGTTTTGTACTAGTGGCCGTATGGTTATATGGCAGCGTTCGATCAGATACGTGCGGTAGTGCACGGATCAGGATCGGACGGATATTACTAGCCGGCTTTGGTTTAAGCCGGATCCTAGTATAGTACAGTGTAGATTTTGTCTCTTTGCATTTGTATCCGGACGGAATACAGATGCGGGTGTGTATGCACAGTATCGGGGTTTTCCTGTAATTTATTACGGGACCAGTTTTCTGGAGTTGCCAGTTTGCATTCCGTTCCGGCCGGTTTTCCTTTGTTCTTTCCCGGCCGGACTTTTCCGATGGAGGGGGTTATTTGCAATTGTGCAAATAACATTTGTGGAGGGGGTTTCTTGAGAAAGGATTTATTATGAGAGCATCTTTTCTTTTGCACCATTCTTGCATTTATTGTGAAGTGAATGGATTTGATTTAGGTATGGGTTTTGTTATGGTTGATGTTTCTTTGTCTTTGGATGTGGTCACCTTTTCTTCACTCCTACACTCACCTCCCTTCATGCTTCATATCCTTGCTCCACCATTCTCTAAGTATGATAGAGTTTTTCATTTTAGAAGAGAGATGAGAAAAAGAAAGAGAAGAAAATGAGAGCTTCATCTTTGAGAGGAGAAAAATGAGAGTGATTCATTTTGTGTATATCATTCTTCATCTCATTCCATTGCTAGAAAATTGAAAGCACCAATTTTCTATATACCATTCCTCCATCTTCAAAAGGCAACACCAAAACCCCAATGAGACATAGACTCTACACATCCTACAACAATTCTTGGGCATGTCGACTTGCCGGCTTCATGCCCGAGTTGCCTCGGTATAGAGGCGGGAGCCCGTAAAAGATGCAGGCGACGTGGTGCCCTTCCGGCGAGGAGGCGACGACCGGAAATCCCACGAGGAGATCGGAGTGGAGATGAAGACCGGAGGACTCGGATCAGTCGGTATATCTCTAACCCTTCTTCTTGTATGCTAGAATTAGTTTAATGGCACGATCCGGGGTTTAGTGCGCGGTGGTGCCGGTTTGCTAAGTCCGCAAAATTAAAGTTTATCACCGTTTCCGCGTTTGGCCGTCGGATTGACGGCCGGGGCGTCACCGTGCACTTACACTTGACATCTCATGATAGACTCAATTGCCTAAGCAAGTGATATACCAATCATGCACATCCCTCTCCCCTTTAGTTTATAAGACACCTTTAGAGAGGGCGACTCCATCACCTGCAGGTATACTACCGTGCCAGGAGTCGTCCATTCTAAAACACCTTTAGAATGCTGTCTAAGTACCCAGATTGGGAAACTACCAAAATCTAGATCTAAAACCATAGATCTAGTAACCAGAATGTCTGATATAATATCCAACCACCGTGTGACAACCAAAGTATAACCGATCGTAGTATAGGAATTTCACTTCCTACTATGTGTATGTCATCCAAATACCAGGACATCACACACTACTACCTTCTTAACAGATCCATCCCCTATTCTGATAAAGTCAAACCTAAGACTGTCACATTAGAAATAGATGATCTATCTCCGCTATATCTGCTTTAGTCTATAAATAGACATAAGCTACTTGTCCACTATGCTTCCTCTGCTCCCACTGACTACAACAACCCTTTGGAAGAATCATATACACGTGCACTTCTACAGCTAGTTTAGAACGACGCTATACTCATCCTCCTGCCGGGTCTCATAGTCTGGAACAACAGTAATGGCAAGTCTGGGTAAACAAGAACCTCCCTGTCACCGTCCTTGAGGCTACCGGAGTACCTCTCGAGTGCTTGAGGTTACCCTCCATATCCGCGGAGTGGCTAATTGAATGTCAATCCAGATTGAATCTTTAGGTCCTATTAAATTTTCAGTAATCATTTGCGGTTCTGGAATCACTCTCAGTTCTACCATACTCCCACTACTGTTTTCTTAAAAAATCCATTTTAATAAAATTGTGGCGAGTCAAGAACAATATCGCTATTGATCTTCTAGATGGTAGAAAATCAACCCTCGTCATAGCCCGGGTCAGCCCACAAACAGCCATTACAGAAACGTGCCTTGAGTTATCTAGAGTTTGGTTTTAAGCATAAGCCGGACAACTCCATATACCTTAATATCGTTAAGATATGATCCATTCTATATCTAATATAGAAACAGAGGCACTGATTTAATTGGAACCAGATTCAAATCATGCAGCTGTCTCCAGTGCATGTCAACTAAATGGAGAGAGACTGATCAACATAACTCAACTTAGGAGTGCATCCAAACATGAGTTACCTGAAAGAGAAACAAGTTTCTCAAAATCATTACTGTTGACTGAATACCAAACACAAGTATCTACATCTCCGATTACCTTGAAGAATCCTGATACATGCAACACGTGGTTCTCTACTTTACTCTTATACCTATAACTTCTCAAAACTTAGACCTTGTATTTCTACGAAACACTTGTCTAAAAACTAGAGAAGTCACAAGTAAACAGAATATAGTACGAGGACCAACCCCTCTGTCCTATTGGACACTGGACAATATACAATGCTTTGTATAAGTCCCCTGAGTTGAATAATTCAAACCCTGTGCGTCGTAGGTTGAAAACTGTACTATGGTTATGAAGAATTACATCGCTGTTTAATGCTCCTTACCTAACCATCAACTGATATACGTAAATGTCATGGACACAATTTCAAAAAGCTATATCTCACTTTATAAAATAAATGTACAGATATATCAGTTTGAAATTGGTGCATAACAACGGATATTTAAAATCAAATATTTGCCGTCCGGCAAAAACCCAGGCGATTTCCTCAAATATCACCAATTACAAAAAATCCCGATATAATGAGGATGATCACCTAATTCCCAATAATATACTCCCACCCATCATCTGTAAAACCATTCAGATGTGAGAATTATACTTGGTAAATACATACCTTGGAGTAAGGATCTAATTGGGAAATAAGTTTTCTATTAATAACGCATAGGTGAAAATGTTTCAAAGGGGTATCCGGGTATTCCTAGTAATGCCTCTTCCATTATCAGATTCATGACTGTAACCGTATGTTTCTTTGCCATCTCTCCAAATCCCTTTATATGTCTTTAGCCATTACCTTCTTTACACCACCTTTAGGCCAAATGGTTATCTTCCTTCCCTACCGTTCGGCAACAGCCTATGGTTTGGAAGAAGACTATCCAAAAAGCGTAATAGGTGTACTCTCCTAATCCTTGGAGTGCTCGCAACCTGAGAGAAGGTGATGATAAAAGACAGCTGAATAAACCTTATTCCTATTTCTCCTGAACCAGAATCCATCCTCGAACTGGAACAAGTTCCTTCGAGTTCGTATATAACCATACGATGGAGTATCCAATAACTGTGGATCTTCGTAGTGATATGGGGTGTTCTGGAGAAATACAAAGGTGAAGTAGGAGTGGCGATGAAATACGTAGTTTGGTCATGAATGATAGCAGTTGAAATTTACTTTGCCCTCTTTCTGATCCCTTTATTTGTCTTTACTTAATACCTTCTGTACACCACACATAGGCTAGTTGGTTTTCTTCATTCCCTACCTTTCGGCACCTGCCTATGGTTTGGAAGAAGACCATCCAATAAGCGTAATAGGTGTACCTTTCTCCTAATCCTAGGAGCCCTCACAACCTGAGAGAAGGTAAAAGGAAAAGAAAACTGAATAGTCATATTCAATCTCTCTAGAACCAGAATCCATCCTCGAATCTGGAATAAGTTCCTTCGAGTTCGTATATAACCATATGATAGATTTATCCAATGGAAGTGGATATTCGTAGTAATACGGGGTGTTCTGGAGAAATGCAAAGGGTAAAAGAAGGAGTGGCAATGATGTATGCAATTGAGACAATCCAAAAGCCAGTGTTTCAAGAAAGTTCATTTAACTTGGTCCCTGAGTCATATTCAAGGGTCTGGTCATGGTCGCCGCCAAAGACAGAGAGAGAGAAAAGAAACACTTTGCGTGCACTCTAACCTAGATCAAAATGGTTATCAATTTATCTAATCAGGAAGCCTCCCACTGTATCCTCAAATTCTCCTCCAAACCTGAAAGAAGAATTAGTCGGGATCACCCGAGAGAGTAAACCAACTCATCAGTGGGAATCGGGATCGAACTATCATCGCATAATAACGTGGTGGAATCCACTCACGTTATCACACTCCAGAAGGTATGCGCATGCCTGGTAAGTTTTAGTTTTCTTAGAAACTCCTGATGTGATTTTTACCCCATGCTCTTATGACCTTGATGAAGGCCAACATATCATAAGTCACATGTTAAGTTCTACCCATCATTGTCCAGCTTAATTTGAACCTACCCGTACATACCCTTGACGAAGGCCAAAATAGTAGTACGACAGTCCCAAACCAACACATCTATCTATGCAACAGAAAAATAAGAAATAGTTACCATACACTATGCCTTGACGAAGGCCAACATACATAGCATGAATACTAAGTGTTACCCGTCTGAAATGACGGAGGGCTACGAATGTTTTTTTTTGGCGAAAAACCTTTAACGTAATGAAATTGATATCGTTGAAGGAACCGGATAGCTTTTTACAAATATATAGTAGCGAAAACCTTTGCTAAAGAGGTCACTCCCGGTGAAAGGATCTCGGCTCTTTTCTCGTGGAATGAGGTGCAGGATATTCCAAACTGAATACCGCGATGTAAAGCATAAAGTAATCGACTATAGTGAAGTTATTACCCTGACGCAAGCCTCTGTCCAAAGGGTCACTCCCGATGAAGGGATCTCGGTCCTTGCCTCGTCGAATGAGGTGATGGATATTCTTAACCGAATACCTCTATACAAAACAAAAGAAAACGTCCTTGCAATAACAGCTTTTTGAAAATTGTTCCAACAACATCGAATAGGTTTGTTTTCCTTGTATTGATTTGAATCAACGCTAGTCCCATCAATTAATCACACCAATAAAGAACAAAAATATGATGTACGTATATGACATCCGCATTCGCCACTGGGTCCCGTCATTACCTGTTAGGTTACTTAACTAACGACAGAGCGGGGACTGGACTAGCGCGGGTGAAAAACATATACACCATCTACTAGTATATATATCAATATATAATAATCGCTCCAGGCGTGATAAATGCAACATCACAGAAATGTAATAAGCATCACAGAACAATACAGATATTCTGGGATCCCCGGGTTTCATAGAGCCGCTACTGAAACCCGACGTTCCCCTGGTCGTGTGGATAACTTATGCAATGAAAACCTAGACCCCTACGGGCGCGGCAAGTTACCCGCCAAAACCAGAAGTGAGGCAGCCCCCTTCAGCAAAGTGAATGGGCCACCCAGCACTTCACGGAATCTGGTAACTTGAGCACGCCTCCTTGGGTCAACCTATACCCCTACGAGTGCGGTGAATAGCCCGCTAATTCTAGTGTGAAGCCCCTTCCATCTCAAAACCATGAGATGTGGGCTCGTTGCCATATAGAACCCGGCTATCCATGCACTCCACCGTGGGGTAATCCTAGTATAGAAAAGAAAATATGTACAGTGGTGACATCGACCTCAAATTGGTCGTGCTCCAAAAGAATAATTTACAAACAGGCAGTGACGGCAGTACACATGTCGGACGCTCGCCTCGCGATATCAAATGTACAAATAAAATTAAACTGTACTAACATTGTAAACAAGCTATCCACCACGACAAATCCGCAACATCACAGCACAACACAGAACATCAACGCGAATGTCACGTTCGCAAATCCGTCTAAAAGGACTATAGCAATTAGACAAGATTTACCGCTCGAATGACATTCAAGGTCGCAGATATAATGTAAGCACTGTGAACTAACATATTTAAAATTTCGATCGACAAAACTTCCCGAAGTGGGCCCCAAGCACAAATCCAGTACTCTAACAAATCTGGGCCCAAACAAAATATTCCAGAAACCATAATTCCATATGAAATACACCCAGAAGAAAAATGGTACACTGTTGCCCCAAAAAGGCGGCGGAACTGCGGCCAACACATGGCTTATGCGGCGGTTCCGCGGCAGTCTTGTTGGTTCAGTCAACCAAATTTCTTCAGTAGTCTTAAAAAAGCTTGCACGATTTTCTGACATACCCAAAATTTTTTTCGACAACTTTAAAAATTCGGCAGAAACTTGAAAAATGGAATTGCGTTTTTTGAAAATTCCGTTGATCGATATTTTAAACATGTTAGAAGAAGCTAGTAAGAGGTTAATGGCGTGGCTCTGATACCATGTAAGTCTACGGTAGCGCCCTAACCCTCAGTCCGATGCCAAACGCAGAAAAAAAACTTTTTATGAAACTGGCGCTAACGCAGACTTTTGCCCGGATCGTACCATTAACACTAAACTCGCTATCTACAAGAAGTTAGAATAGCTATACCAATCGATCCGTGTCCTTCGGTCTTTAGCCACCATCCCTAACTCCTCGCGGCATCTCCGATCTCGCTCGATCTCCGGTCTCCTCGTCGAAGTGGCACCACGTTTACAAAACCTTTTTCGGGCTCCCGCTTCAAACCGAAACAACTCGGACATGATGTTTGCTAGCCGACAATTCCAAGGTGTAGTAGAGAATGTTTGTGATAACTTTGTCTCTAAACATCCATTGATTCTCAACACATGAGATTGTATGGATGGAGGTTGAAGATGAAGCCATGGTGGAAGATGTGAGCTAGAGAAGAAGATGAAGAAGAGCTCATTTTGTTATTGTGTTGTATTGATAATGTGAGAGCTCTAGAATGAAATCTCAAGACCAACCCCAAGCCTAGTGGCTGCCTCCTCTCTCTCCTCATATCATTTCAACACAATAATCAATCAAAAAAGTTGACATTGCACAAAAAATAAGACCATGAGTCATCACCCATGCACATGCCTCATTTAATGCCCTTCATCATGATTTCCACTCACAATTTCCACCACTAAACATTTAAACCAAAATGTTTAATCCAAAAAGATATGGCATCAACTAAAGTAAACTCGTGACGGATCACAAGAATACCCCTCACCTGTAAATACATATCTGTATCCGCATTCCGACTGAATGTGAATGCAATGAGACGAAAGCAATCCAACAAATCTAATACTAGGATCTGGTTTAAACCAAAGCCCACTAGTATGATTCGTCCGATTATGATCCGTGTACAAGTGCACGTATATGATCGAACCCTACCATAAAACCATATAGCCTCTACAACGTTTCGCCCGAAGTTGGGAAAACTTTCTGTGGGCGACTCTAAAGACTCGTCAATACGCCGGCAGTAGGTTTAACCACAAGCACGTCAGTGGTACTAGCTGTACATAACGGCCGTCCAGGTATTTACCAAAAGGGAGATTGATGAGCGAACTCATCATGAAACCCTACTGAGCCTGTCAGTGACAATATCCGTACAGTCCGATCCATTCGTCTATGAGTATCACATATCGGGCCTAGGGGGCTGGTATACGTCAGACCCTCAAAAGCGGTATAAGTCGTGTCGGAGTGTAGCCCAGAACACCCTGAGATACTACTGGAATACCTACCAGTAAATCTCACTTGCCTTGACCAAGGACTTTGTGTAATGGCTCTCCTAAACACAGCGCGATCTCACCCCCAATACCGGGAGAGACGAATCCCCTGCCGATCCGCTCACTGCCTCCATGTGGCTCTGGACTGTACCCAACTAAAACCTGTTTGCACGACTCCTTTGAGCCGTGGTAGGGTAGTAATTAAAGCACAGTGGGAACTCACATGAGACAAATGACGATCTCAGGTCGATAAACTAACCTGTGCACATGTCACCAGGGAACTGCTATCTGACGCTAGGTATAATACCAACTAGTATGTTCCTGGCGAGTCCGTCCGGTGTACTCATAACCCAATGAGCACCTGTATACATCTTAGGTGAACCTACTGACACCAATGGCTTGTGAGACCGGCCACCGCCCCTCGTCGGGGTCTCGACTATATACACTAGTCTACTGATGGAGTATTGATGCCCAGTCTTGAAACTCCCACGACTAGGGACACTTTAAGGATGTGCTTATAGACTACCTAACTCTCATGTATATGATCGCCATCATACTGCTGGTAGTCAAGCAAGAATCCTAAGGGCTCTATCAACGTGTAGTAGTGATCTGTAATATCACCTAAAGCATGTACACGATGATAAAGATAAACCAGATAACATACTATCATATTGAGTAAGACTGTCCTACCGGTATAGGTCCTCCCTCAATCATTGAAATCACATACCTGCGATCCAATAATTGACTTGAGGGCACTATAGCTAACAATATCAATATATACATACACTCATGCATGCATCATAAAAAAAAATAGGTTTTAATAAATGAGCTAATGGACTTAATATTAAATCAACACTTGATTTAATGACCCGGTCATATTACATACGACCCGTCCAATAGTAAACGCCCGATTAAAATATGGTATCAAATACGCGCATTTAATCGAGCTCCCGCGCATATCTTATATGCACCCCATATCTTTTCTCCTGAGCTAGGAAACCCCTTTGTGGGATTCTAAGACTCGTCAATACGCTAGCAGTAAGCAATGATCATATCACATACCCACAAACCGTCAGTGGCACAAGCTATACATAACGGCTCCCAGGTATTGAGCGATCAGAAGAAACACAAGCGAACCCGTCAAAACTCCTATCGAGCCAACTTGCAACACTTACCGTACAGTCTGGTCTCTTCGTCAGATATGCTGCATATCGAGTCTAGGGATGGTATCGTCGATCCCAATAACTCAATAAGTCATGCCGGTATATGGCTCATAACAGATTGAGAAACTATCGATGACACTTATCAGTAAATCTCATTAGCCCTGGTCAGGGACTTCCTGTTATAGCCAATCGAGCATTGTGCAACATCAACCCCCAATACCGGGAGAGGCGAAACCCCTCCTATCGCTCATTGCCTCCATGTGCCTCGGGACTGTACATAAAATCCACCTGTTTGCACGACTCAGTAGAGCCGTGGTCGGGTGGAGATCAAAGTACAATGGGAGGACACACAAGACTCTATAACGATCTCGGGTCTACAGACTAAGCTGTACCAGTGTCACCTGAGAACCGCTATCCGACGATAAATATAATACCACATAGGAGTTCTCGGCGAGTCCGTTCAGTGTACCTATTCTCCACTGAGCACCCATATACAGTCTTTGGTGTCACCACACCAATGGATATGAGATCATCCATCGTCGATCATATGGGTTAAGTAACGTATACGCTAATCTACTCTGGAATATCGATGCCCCGTCTCGATACACCCACGACTATGATCATTTCAAGGATATGCTTATAAACTACACATGTCCCACTAGTATGATCTGCATCATAATCCCAGTAGTCAAGCAAATATCCTAAGGGCTTTATCAACATGTACCAAATGAGTAATATGCATGATCAAGTGAACATGTTAAGATAAAGAACAACCAGATAGCATACTATCATGTCGAGCAAGAATGTCCTTTGAATACACACACACACTCATACCGATACATCCACTACCATATAATGGTCTCTAGGGCATACATATATCCAACAATCTCCCACTTGCACTAAGGCCAATTATTGGCGTATCTCATACCCAACATCTCAAAAAGTTGCTCATGCTACGGTAGAGGGAAGGCCTTGATGATTGGATCCACGGTGTTATTCTTTGTATCTACTCTCCGAATCTCGATCTCACGTCGATCAACTATCTCCCAGATCAGATGAGATCGCCTCAGGATGTGTCTGGATCGCTGATGGGACCTGGGATCTTTAGCCAACGCCATATCCCCATTATTATCACAATACAATGGTATTGGATCAATAATGGTTGGAACTACTCCTAACTTCGAGATGAACTTCCTTATCCAGACGGCTTCCTTGGCAGCATCATTTGTAGCAATATACTCAGCTTTCATCGTGGAGTCTGCAATGGTATCCTGTTTGGAACTCTTCCAACATACCACCCCTCCATTGAGGATAAATACAAACCCTGAGATAGATTTGTTGTCATCCTTAGCACTCTGGAAGCTCGAATCGGTAAAGGCCTCTATTTGGAGATACCCGTTACCATACACTAAGAACATTTCTTTAGTCCTTCGCACGTACTTAAGAATGTTCTTCACAGATGTCCAATGATTCTCCTCTGGGTTGGAGTAATACCTGCTTACTACACCCAGTGCATAAGCTACATCAGGACGTGTACATAACATCGCATACATTATAGATCCTACAGCTGAAGCCTAGGGTCTCATGCGAGCTCTCTTTTCATCAGTCTTTGGGCAAAAGTCCTTGGAGAGAGTGACTCCATGACTAGCGGGTAAGGCACCCCACTTAGAGTCTTCCATACTAAACCTTTTTAGGATGGTGTTAATGTACCTGGTTTGGGACAATCCCAACAACCTTTTAGATCTATCCCTATAGATCTTCATGCCCAATATGTACGAGGCATTACCCAGGTCCTTCATGGAGAACCTTTGTGATAAGAATAGTTTAATCGATTGTAGCATAGGAACATCGTTTCCTATCAGAAGAATGTCATCCACGTACAATACGAGGAATGTGACAGTACTCCCTACAATCTTCTTATAAACACAAGGTTCATCTGGATTTTTGACGAAATCAAACTCTTTGATAACATCATTAAAACAGATGTTCCAACTCCGTGATGCCTGCTTTAATCCATAAATGGATTTAAGTAACCTACGTGCTTTCCCGCTGCTCCCACTATCAATGAAGCCCTCTGGCTGATCCATATAAACACATTCTTCTAAATCACCATTTAGAAAAGAAGTTTTAACGTCCATCTGCCAGATTTTACAGTCGTAGTGAGCAGCAATAGCAAGTAGGATCCGAATGGATTTAAGCATGGCTACAGGAGAAAAGGTTTCGTCATAGTCCAGTTCTGGTCTTTGACGAAATCCTTTCGCCACAAGCCTTACCTTATAGGTCTCCACCTGCCCATCTACACCAATCTTTCTCTTAAAGATCCATTTGCACCCTACGGGTTTTACCCCAGAGGGTACAACATCCAAAGTCCATACTTTGTTGGTGTACATAGACTCCATTTCGGATCTCATGGCATCCAACCACTTCACAGAGTCGCCACTCGTGATAGTTTGCTGAAAACAGTAGGGTCATCATCATTCATGATGCAGTCTTCTCCATTACAATTAATGAGAAAACCGTAGTATCTCTCCGGTGGGTGAGAAGTCCTACTAGATCTACGGAGTGGCTGAGGTTCATAAGTTTCTGTTGCAACATCAGGTTCAACCAAGTCGTCATTTGTAACTTGTGTTTCTAGAACCTCTTCTAGATCTACCACTTTGCCATCGATATCATTTGGAAAAATCTCATTTTCTAAAAATGTGGCATGTTGAGAAACAAACACCTTTTGTTCTTTATTGTGGTAGAAAAGATATCCAAACGAATGTTTTGGATATCCCATAAATATACACTTGACCGATCGTGTCTCGAGTTTGTCTGGATTCTGCTTTTTAACAAAAGCCGGACAATCCTAAATCTTAACTCGTTTAAGATATGGTCTCTTCCCATACTATATCTCATATGGAGTGGTAGACATGGTCTTAGTTGGAACTTCGTTCAACAGAAAAACCGCAGTCTCCAATGCATGCCCCTAAAAGGAGAGAGATAACTCAGCATCACTCATCATGGATCATACCATATCTAATAGGGTACGATTCCGCCGCTCTGACACACCATTGTGCTGTGGTGTATAAGGGGGAGTGAGCTGAGAGAGAATCCCATTCTCTTTTAGGAAGTACGAAAACTCTGTACTAAGATACTCTCCATCTCGATCTGATCAAAGTATTTTGATGCTCATTCCTGTTTGTTTTTCTACTTCAAGTTTATACTCCTTAAATTTCTCGAAAGTTTCAGACTTATGCTTTAATAAAAACACATGACCGAATCTCGAGAAATCATCAGTAAAAGTTATGAAGTAAGAAAAACCGCCTCTCACATGTATAGACATTGGTCCACATACATCACTATGTATGAGACCCAAGAGCTCTGTAGCTCTTTATCCGTGTCCAGTAAATGGAGTTTTTGTCATTTTCCCTTTGATACAAGACTGACAAGTCGCATAAGATTTATACTCAAAAGGATTTAAATATCCATCTTTATGAAACTTGTTTAGTCTTGTTTAATCAATATGACCAAGTCTACAATGCCAAAGAAAAGCTTCATTTATACCTGAAAATTTTCTTTTATTTGTGTGTTATATGTTGAAAACCGTGTGTTGATTTAGGATGTATATCCCGTTATTAAGTGTACCATAACCAATCAACTCTTGATTCAGTTTAATGTTCATAACATTGCGCTGTAATACAAAATGATATCCTTCATTGTCTAACAAAGAAACATATATTATTTACAAAGCATGTTAGGTACAAAATAACATGGGTTCAAAACCAATATACAACTCGACGGCAACCCTTGGTGATACTCTCCCACTGAAACTGCATGTACATTGGAACCATTTCCAACTCTGAGAGTATGATCACCGGTCTTCCAAACTCTTCTATTTCTTAAGCCTTGCATAGAATTGCAGATATAAGAACCCGAACCGGTATCCAATACCCAGGAAGCAAAGTTTATAGAAAAACAGTTTTCAGTCACGAACACACCTGAAGTAGAAGCATCACCATGCTTCTTTTTCTTGAGATCAACGTATTCAGTACAGTTCCGCTTCCAGTGTCTCGTCTTCTAGCAGTGAAAACATTCTCCTTTTCCTGACTTTTCAACCTTGGATTTGTCTCTCCTTTGTACCTTCTTAATCCCACCTCTCGGTTTGGTGGATTTCTTCTAATTCCTTCCCTTGGCTTTGGCTTTTGGGACGGAAGAGGAAGATTGTTCAACAATCAGATAGGGAGACTTCGCCTTAAGCGTGCTCTCCGCAAGTCTCAACATATTGAGAAGTTCGGGCAGTGACTTCTCCATGTTATGCATGTTGAAGTTCACTATGAATGGAGTAAAGGCATGGGGAAGAGACTGTATAATAATATCAACATATTGTTCGTTCTCCATTGTCCATTCGAGACCCTCAAGCTCTTCAATAAGAGCTATCATCTTCAAAACGTGATCATCTACTGGTGTGCCAGGAGCCATCCGCATCTGAAACAACTTTCGAGACGCTTCGTATCGTAGGATACGAGATTACTTCCCATTCAACTCTTTTGTATAGAGAAAAATGGATTGAACATTCATCTGCTCATGCTGCTTTTGGTGTGTATTGTCCATCGATGCAAGCGCGAGACATTTGGCAATAGCACATTCAATATCCCATGTTTTGCGGATCTCCTTATCCGCAACAGAAGATTCAGGACCTGGGCTGGGAGAGGCTGAGGCAGTGAGGACATATGATACTTTATCATATATGAGAGCAATGTTAATGTTCCTCAGCCAGTCTTTATAGTTCGGCCTAGTTAGCTTATTTTTCTCTAACAAAAGCTTAAGTCCAGTCATGGTTATCTCCCATTAGGAGAGAGAAAAGAATACACTCAGCGAAATCTTTTGCAAAGATCAGATTGGTTATTATCTTATCTAATCGATGTCTCCCACTGCTTTAATCAAATTTTCGTTCAAACCTTAAAAAGAAAATTAGCCAGGATTAATTACATTCTACAACTTCGCTAACCGTTCAGCCAGAGCAGTGCCGGTACTTTGAGTGAGGTTCCCCGTGCTTTCGCACGGACCTAATTAAAATAAACCTCGTCTTCCCAAAGGCGTAGCCCCGTTGACACCTTTCTAGACACCTAATGGGTTAGCTAATTGTAAAGTGCAAAACTCTCCTGGGTGCAACTTTTGCTCACAGTGGGATCGTGATCCTACTATCATATAGAAGGTATGCAATCTTATTGTAAATTTCAACTCTTGAAACTCCCGATATGGTTTTTACCCCTAGCACTCATGACCTTGGATATGGTCAACATATCATAAGTACTAGTTAAGTTCTACCCATCATTTCATGATTAATTAGACCTACCCACATGACCTTTGGCTATGGTCAACATAATTATGTGACCGTCCTAATTAATCGCATCATATGCTATGTAGGAAGACATCATTTAGCTACCGTACACTATGTCTTGGCTATAGTCAACATACGTAGCACGAATACTAAATACTCTACTTCCTAAAATGACGGAGGGCTGTGAATGGTTTTTAAGAAAACCTTTAATGCTTTGAACTTTATATCGTTGTAGAATCTAATGGTTTTAAAAAGGAGTGGCTTAAGCTCCGCATTTTGAAAACTTGTTTTTTCACAAAAATCCGAGTAGGTTTCAAATCCGATTCTACAACATCTGTTTAGGTTCCTTTTTCTTTACATTAATCTCATTAATGTATTCCCATCATTTAAGTCCTTAAGCCATTACAGAAAAGAAACGAAAATAGAACGTACGCTTATGCCATCCGCATTTGCCATAATGTCCCATTATGTACCGTTAGGTTACTTAACTAACGACATAGCGGGGCGGGACGAGCGCAGATGCAAAACATAAGCAACGTTTATTATATATCATATATATAATACATCATACGTCTTAGCATATTAAGTGATCACATCATAGAATATCAACAGCAGAAGCACATATATGAAAATATAGGATATTCTAGAAGGCCCGTATTTTATATTTAGCCAACAATAGAAAATACGGATTTCACGGTCGTGATGAATAGCCAAGCCCACACCCCTAGACCCCTACGAGAGCGACAAGTGACCCTACCAATTCTAGAGTTAGGAGACTCGGTCTCGACTCCTCGAGATGGCCTCCCACTGGACCTTAGAACCCGGTCACTTGTGCTCCCCACCTTGGGTCTATCCTAATGCGGAAAAGTAAATAATATACAACAATGGTGATATCATCCTCAACCCGGAAGTGCCCCAATAAAAGAATATTACATACAATGAATTTTACATTAATGAAAAAAACTCTCATCTCACATAAAACCCCCGTCCATTCTCCACTGAGCACCCGTATATAGTCTTTGGTGTCACCACACCAATGGATATGGGATCATCCATTGCCCATCATATGAGTCAAGTAACGTATACGCTAGTCTACTCTGGAATATCGATGCCCCATCTCGATACACCCACGACGAGGAACATTTCAAGGATATGCTTATAAACTACACATGTCCCACTAGTATGATCCGCATCATAATCCCAGTAGTCAAGCAAATATCCTAAGGGCTTTATCAACATGTACCAAATGAGTAATATGTATGATCAAGTGAAAATGTTAAGATAAAGAACAACCAGATAGTATACTATCATGTCGAGCAAGAAAAAGAAGGAAATCTTTTGGAGTTTAACTCCAGAAATAAAATTCTTTTGGAGTTTAACTCTGTAATAAAAACTTTTTTTTGGGAGTTTAACTCCGAATAAAATTGTTTTGGGAGTTTAACTCCAAATAATTTTTTTTGGAGTTTAACTCCATCACAAAAAAAAAAAAAATCTTTTTAGAGGTCTTGCTCCCTCTCACGTGAGGGAGAGGGGTGTTCCCACTAAGTGGGAGCTTTCCCTCCTTCTCACGTGAGGGGAAGACTTCCACAAAGTGGGAGCCCCTGCTCCCTCTCACGTGAGGAAGAAGAAACTCCCACCAAGTGGGAGCTTTCTCCCCTCTCTCGCGAGGGGGAGGCTCCCCATTTAATGGAGTTTAACTCCACACTAAATAAAATCTTTTTGGAGTTGAACTCCATTTAAAATTCTTTTGGAGTTTAACTCCACAATAAAAATCTTTTTGGGGAGTGTAACTCCACATTAAATCATTTTAGGAGTTTAACTCCATTTAAAATTCTTTTGGAGTTTAACTCCACAATAAAAAACTTTTTGGAGTTGAACTCCATGTAAAATTCTTTTTGGAGTTGAACTCCACAATAAAAATCTTTTTGGGGAGTTTAACTCCACCATAAAAATCTTTTTGGGGAGTTTAACTCCACATTAAATCTATTTAGGAGTTTAACCCCATTTAAAATTCTTTTAGAGTTTAACTTCACAATAAAAATCTTTTTGGAGTTGAACTCCAATTAAAATTCTTTTGGAGTTTAACTCCACATTTAAAATTCTTTTGGAGTTTAACTCCACAACAAAATTCTTTTGCAGTTGAACTCCATGTAATAAAAATAAAATAAAATAAAATAAAATAAAAATTTCGGTGCCCCCTCATATGAGGGGGAGGTTCCCACCAAGTGGGAGCCCTTGCTCCTTCTCACGTGAGGGAGAGGGAGCTCCCACAAAATGGGAGCTTTCCCCCCTCTTGTGCGGGGGAGGAAGCTCCCACTAAGTGGGAGCTTCTCCCCTCCTTCGCGTGAGGGGAGGCTCCCATTGGGAGCCTCTTTCCCACCTCACGTGGAGGGGGGGGGGGCTTTCTTTTTTTATTTCTAATATTTTTTTATTAAAAATAAATAAAAATAAATTATAAATAATTTTATTTAAAAAAAGTGTTTCTTTAAGTATTTTTTTATTATTTTTTTTATAAAAAAAAGATATATCATATTTTTACAATGGAACCAAAAAAATGATTGAACACGTCTCAATTGTTATATATAAAAAAAAAACATACCAATACTTCGCATTGAGTTTGCATGACCGGTTTTACCCGTCAATCGGAGGTTCTCACGCTCCAAAAGCGAGGGGTAATTAACGGTAGCTTAGTCCGCGGCTGCAGGAGATTCGGATCCCCACAATCAATAAACCCCGGTTTTCCCTAGGCAGGGGGAATCTGTACATGCCTGACAAGCGCGCACATTCTCATCTCAATGGGGTGACGAAAAACACCATACAGACATGACCGACCCAGATTCTTTTTCGGGGCTTGGAATCGTCCGTTCAGTTCTAACTTATGACGAATGTCATGAGCTTGAGTAAAGGAAAGAGGATTGCATGAATTACTTGATGACCCTAACGAAGAAGAAGCATACTATTGCGTCTCTTTCAGGTGTTCTTATTATTGAGAACTGTTTTTGGTCAGTCCTACCTCCTGGGTACTGGATACCGGATCATGATCTCATATCTGTAATTTATTGCAGAAACTGAGAAAAAGTAGGATGGTTAGACCTAATGATATGTTTCTCAGAGTAGGGAATGAAGCACAAGTTGATACTACTGCCGTCGGTGAATATCACTTAGTATTGCCAAGCGGTAATACTATGATTTTGAACAACTGCTACTATGTACCTTCTATGATTTGCAATATCATATCAGTTTATTTACTTGATATTGGATATAAGTTTGTTCTAGATAGCAATATCATGAATATTTACCTTAATCAGGTATTGGTTGCAGAAGGTACACTGTGTAATGGTATCTACGTTCTAAATCAAAACACAGTTTTCAATATACAAAATACACGCAAGAGGAAGAGTTCGGAAATGAACAAAACTTACTTGTGGCATTGTAGACTTGGTCATATCAATGAGAAAAGACTATCTAAGTTACACAAGGATGGATATCTGAATCCGTTCGAATTTTCATCTTATGAAGCTTGTCAGTCTTATCTCAAACGAAAGATGACCAAATCTCCGTTCACCGGACATGGAGAAAGAGCAACATAGCTCTTGGGACTCATACACAGTGATGTATGTGGTCTAATGTCTATACATGCAAGGGTGGGTTCTCATACTTCATAACATCCACTGACGATCTCTCTAGATTTGGATATGTGTACCTTTTGAAACACAAATCTTAAGTTTTTGGAAATTCAAAGAATACAGAAACGAAGTAGAGAACCAGACTGGCAAAAGTATCACGATCCTCCGATCTGATAGAGGAGGGGAGTACTTAAGCACAGAATTCTTAGAAAACCTAAAAGAGAATGGAATTCTCTTTCAGCTTACTCCTCCGTATACACCACAGCACAATGGTGTATCGGAGCAGAGGAATCATAGCCTATTGGATATGGTTCGCTTCTTAATGAGTAGTGCTGAGTTGTCTTTTTCATTCTGGGGTTATGCATTTTAGACAGAAGCATACTTACTGAATTATGTTCCATCAAAATCTGTGCCTAAGACTCCGTATAAAATATGGAGCGGAATGAATTCATATCTTAAGCGGTTTAAGATATGGGGTTGTCCGGCCTATGTGAAAATGCAAAAACCGGACAAACTTAAGGCACAATCAGTTCTTTGTAACTTTATTGGATATCCTAAGAATTTTCTACGATATCTGTTCTACCACACCAAGAAACAGAAGTTATTTGTTGCTCGCTATGCCATCTTTTTAGAGAAGGAATTTCTTGCAAAAGAAATTAATGGAAGCACGGTAGAACTAGAAGAAACTCCAGAAGGACAAACTGCAGCTGAAGATTTGGTAGAACCAGAAAATTCAATTGAACCCGACAAAACTCAGCCACTCCGCAGATCTGGTAGGATTTCTCATCCACCCGAGAGATGCTATGGTTTTCTTATAGACGGGGATCGAGAGGATGCATCTTGGAAGAAAATGATCCTACTAGTTTCAAGCCGTCCATTACCAGTAGGGACTCTGATAAATAGCTGGAAGCTATGCGATCCGAAATGGAGTCCATGTACACCAATAAAATTTGGACCTTTGATATTGCTCCTCCTGGGGTAAAATCCGTTGGATGCAAATGGATTTACAAAATAAAGATTGGTGTAGATGGACAGATGGAAACCTATAAGGCTAGACTTGTTGCAAAAGGTTTTCGACAAAGACCAGGTGTGGACTATGAAGAAACCTTTTCTCCTGTAAGACTACGGTAGCGCCCCGGCCGTCTTTCCGAGGAAAAAATGCGGAAACGGAAATTTTTCTTAACTTGAAAATCGGCGCTATCGTATGCTTAAAACCAGGATCGAACCATTAACCTACTACTAGCAAACTAGAGAAGGGATAGAAAGCTATACCGATCGATCCGTGTCCTTCGATCTTCGGCCACCATCCCAAGCTCCTCGCGGCATCTCCGGTCTCGATCTCCTCGTCGGAAAGGGCACCACATCTACGAGTCTTTTTACGGGCTCCCGCTTCATCCGAAGCAACTCGGGCACGAAGTGTGCTAGTCGACGTGTCTAAGGTGTTGTAGAGAATGTTTGTGACAACTTTGTCTCTTGCATCCATGAGATGGATGGAGGTTAGAGATGAAGCCATTGATGGAAGTTTTGATCTAGAGAAGAAAGAGGAAGAAGAAGGAGTTTCCTCTCTCTTTTCTTTTGCGTTATCTTGTGATAAAATGAGAGCAAGAGAGGAATTATGCAAGAGCCAACCTCACTCATGGCAGCCCCTCTCTCTCTCTTCTTATCATATCAATATACATCCATCACATAATGTGACACATGCATAAGAAAAGAGACATGAGTCATCACGTGTGCATGTGTTACCATTAATGCTCTAAATGATGATTTTGTGCTCATAATTTCCATTAACAAACATTAATCCAAATGTTTGCAACAATAAAAAGATACGATAACATCTAAAGTAAACTCGTGACGGATCACAAGGATACTCCTCACCTGTATATACATACCTGCATCCGCATTCGTACCGAATGCGAATGCGACGAGACTAAATTAATCCAACAAATCTAATACTAGGATCCGGCTTAAACCAAAGCCCACTAGTATGATCCGTCCGATCATGATCTGTGCAATACAGCACGTATATGATCGAACCCTGCCATATATCATACGACCTCTACAACGTTTCGCCCGAAACTTGAGAAATTGTCTGTGGGGGACTCTAAAAACTCTTCAATACTTTGGCTGTGGATGTAACCACTAGCATGTCAGAGGTATTAGCCGTACGTAATGAGCTACCAGGTATTGACCAAAAGGGAGGTCGATGAGCGAACTCATCCTGACATCCTCTGAGCCTGTCAGTGACAATATCCGTACAGTCCGGTCTGTTCGTCTATGAGCATCGCATGTCGGGCCTAGGGGGTTGGTAACAGTCAGACCCCCAAAAGCGGTACAAGTCGTGTCGGAGTGTAGCCCAGAACACCCTGAGATACTACTGAAATACCTACCAGTAAATCTCCTGCCTCGGCCGAGAGCTTTGTGTAATGGCTCTCCTAGACACAGTGCGACCTCACCCCCAATACCGGGAGAGACGAATCCCCTGCCGATCCGCTCACTTGCCTCCATGTGGCTCGGGACTGTACCTAACTAAAACCTGTTTGCACGACTCCTTTGAGCCGTGGTAGGGTAGTAATCAAAGCACAGTGGGAACTCACACGAGACAAATGACGATCTCAGGTCGATGAACTAACCTGTACACATGTCACCAGGAAACTGCTATCTGACGTCAGGTATAATACCAACTAGCATGTTCCCGGCGAGTCCTGTCCGGTGTACTCATAACCCAATGAGCACCTGTATACATTTTAGGTGAATCAACTGACACCAACGGCTTGTGAGACCGGCCACCGCCCCTCGTCGGGGTCTCGACTGTATACACTAGTCTACTAATGGAGTATCGATGCCCAGTCTTGAAACTCCCACAACTAGGGACCTTTTAAGGATGTGCTTATAAACCCCAGCTCCCACGTATATGATCGCCATCATATTGCTGGTCGTCAAGCAAGAATCCTAAGGGCTCTATCAGCGTGCAATAGCGACCTGTAAGGTCACCTAAAGCAGTACACGATGATAAAGACAAACCATGGTAGCATACTATTCTCCATCAACGTGTAATAATGAACCACAATGTCACCTAAAGCATGTACACGATGATAGAGACAAACCAGATAGTATACAATCATCCTGAGTAAGATTGCCCTACCGGCATAGGTCCTCCCTCAATCATTGACTCTGAGGGCACTATATCCAACAATCTTCCACTTGCACTCAAGGCTAATTATTGCGATGTCGCATACTCACAGCCCGTGTGATACCGAACACCCAACTCCTCTACTAATCAGTCTCACAAAGCCCGTTTGCGAAACTATTGCGTTCGAGGAATAGCCTCAGCTTGTGGATCTGCCCTGATTTTTCTTTCTATGTCTCTCTTTATCTCAAGTTCGCGGAGAAAGTCATCTCCCGAAATGAGTAATACCTGTCTTAGAATATGTCTGGATATCTGATGGGACCTAGTTCATAAATGAATTCCAAATCCAAACTTCTTAGACTGTATCGTCAAATGAACTTAATCAGTATCCTGCGTCATGCCTCCCTCAGTGTCCGCTTGGATCACCTGTCCAAAACACTGCCCCCTCGTCGGAGGGAAAACTATAACTCTGACAGCCACTCTGTCATCCAGGTCACCTTGGAAGCCTGGAATGATAATTGTCTCCTAAAAGAGGCTGTTGTTATCATATCCCTAAAACATCCACTTATGTTCTAAAACTGCTTCCGAATGTTTCTCCAGGATTGGATCAATATCAACTTATTGCATCTAGTGCAAAAAACAACGTCTAGTGCGGTACTTGACATCTCATGATTGACTCAATTGCCTAAGCAAGTCATCTGCCAATCATGCACATCCCTATCCCCTTTAGTCTATAAGACACCTTTAGAGAGGGTGACTCCATCACCTGTAGGTACACTACCGTGCCAGGAGTCGTCCATTCTAAAGCACCTTTAGAATGCTGTCTAAGTACCCAGATTGGGATACTACCCAAATCCAGATCTAAAACCATAGATCTAGTAACCAGAATGTCTGATATAATATCCAATTCCTATGTGGAGAAACCACTGTGTGACAACCAAAGTATAAATGATCATAGTATAAGAATTTCACTTCCTACTATGTGTATGTCATCCAAATACCAGGACATCACACACTACTACTTTCGTAACAGATCCATCCCCTATTCTGATGAAGTCAAACCTATGACTGTCACATCAGAAATAGATGATCTATCTCCGCTATATCTGCTTTAGTCCATAAATAGACATAAGCTACTTGTCCATTAATGCTTCCGCTGCTCCCACTGACTACAACAACCCTCTGGCAGAGTCATATACACGTGCACTTCTAAAGCTAGTTTAGAATGACGCTATACTCATCCTTCTGCCAGGTTTCACAGTCTGGAACAACAGCAATGGTAAGTCTGGGTAAACAAAAACCTCCCTGTCACCGTCCTTGAGCATACGAAGTACCTCTCGAGTGCCTGAGGTTACCCACCATATCTGCGGAGTGGCCAATGGAATGTCAAACCAGATTGAATCTTTAGGTTCTTATCAAATTTTTAGTAATCGTTTGCAGTTCTGGAATCACTTCCAGTTCTACCATACTCCCACTACTGTTTTCTGAAAAAATCCATTTTACTAAAACTGTGGCGAGTCAAGAACAATATCACTATTGATCTTCCAGATAGTAGAAAATCAACCCTCGTCATAGCCTGGGTCAACCCACAAACAGCCATTACAGAAACGTGCCTTGAGTTATCCAGGGTCTGGTTTTAAGCATAAGCCGTACAACTCCCCGTACCTTAACATCGTTAAGATATGAACCGTTCTATATCCAATATAGAAACAGAGGCACTGATTTAATTGGAACCAGATTCAAATCATGCAGCTGTCTCCAGTGCATGTCAACTAAATGGAAGGAGGCCGATCAACATTACTCAATTTAGGAATACATCCAGATATGAGTAACCTGAAAGAGAAGCAAGTTCTCATAATCATTACTATTAACTGAATACCATACACAAGTATCTACATCTTCAATCACCTTGAAGAATCCTGATACTTGCAACACCTGGTTCTCTACTTTATTCTTATACCTATAACTTCTCAAAACTTAGACCTTGCATCTCTATGAAACACATGTCTAAAAACTAGAGAAGTCATAAGTAAACAGAATATAGTACGAGTACCAACCCCACAGTCCTCATGGACACTGGACAACATACAAATACTCTGTATAAGTCCCCTGAGTCTAATAACTCATTCCCTGTGTGTCGTAGGTTGAAAACTGTACTTATGGTTAAGAAGAATTACACCGCTGTTTAATGCTCCCAACCTAACCATCCACTGATATAGGTAAATGTCATAGACATAATTTCAAAAAGTTATATCTCACTTTATAAAAATAAACGTACAGATATATCAATTTGAAATTGGTGCATTACAACGGATATTCAAAACCAAATATTTGCCGTCCGGCAAACAACCCGGGTGATTTTCGCAAATATCATTAATTACAACGAATCCCGATATAATGAGGATGATCACCCAATTCCCAATAACTTACTCCCACTCATCATCTGTAAAACCATACAGATGTGAGAATCAAACCTGGTAAATACATACCCTGGAGCAAGGGCTAATTAGGAAATCAGTTTTCTTTTAACAATACACAGCGAAACTGAAACATGTAAATGTTTCGAAGGGGTATCCGGGTATTCCTAGTAATGCCTCTTCCATTATCAAATTCACAACTGTAACCGTATAATTCTTTGCCATCTCTCCAAATCCCTTTATATGTCTTTAGTCATTACCTTCTGTACACCCTCTTAGGCTAAATGGTTTTCTTCGTTCCCTACCGTTTGGCACCAGCCTATGGTTTGGAAGAAGACTATCCAATAGGCGTAATAGGTGTACTCTCCTAATCCTAGGAGTACTCGTAACCTGAGAGAAGGTGAAGATAAAAGACAACTGAATAAAACCTTATTCCTATTTCTCCTGAACCAGAATCCATCCCCGAACTGGAACAAGTTCCTTCGAGTTCGTATATAACCATACGATGGAGTATCCAAATAACTGTGGATCTTCGTAGTGATACGGAGTGTTCCGGAGAAATACAAAGGTGAATTAGGAGTGGCGATGAAATACCTGGTTTGGTAGTGAATAATAGTCGCAGTTTACTTTGCCCTCTTACTAATCCCTTTATTTGTCTTTACTTAATACCTTCTGTACACCGTTTAGGCTAAAAGGTTTTCTTCATTCCCTACCGTTCGGCACCTGCCTATGGTTTGGAAGAAGACTATCCAATAAGCGTAATAGGTTTACTGTCCTAATCCAAGGAGCACTCGCAACCTGAGAGAAGATAAAAGGAAAAGACAACTGAATAGTCCTATTCATTTTCTCCAGAATCAGAACCATCCTCGAATCTGGAACAAGTTCCTTCGAGTTCGTATATAACCATACGATGGTTTTATCCAATGGAAGTGGATGTTCGTAGTAATACGGGGTGTTCTGGAGAAAAGGGTAAATGTAGGAGTGGCAATGAGGTACGCAACTCTAACAATCCAAAAGCTAGTATTTAAGAAGGTTCGGTCAACTTGGTCACTGAGTCATAGTCAAGGGTCGGGCCATGGTCGGTGCCAAAGAGAGAGAGAAAAGAAACACTCAGCGTGCACTTTTAACCTAGATCAGAATGATTATCACTTTATCTAATCAGGAAACCTTCCATTGTCACCTCAAATTCTCCTCCAAACCTGAAAGAAGAATTAGTCGGGATCATCCGAGGAGTAGACCAACTCATCAGTGGGAATCGGGATCTAACTATCATCGCATGATAACGTGACGGAATCCACTCACGTTATCACACTCCAGAAGGTATGCGCATGCCTGGCAAGTTTCAGTTTCTTTAGAAACTCCCGATGTATGTTTTTACCCCTAGGACCCAAGTGACCTTGACAATGCCAACATATCAAAGAGTCCTAGTCAAGTTCAACCCATCATTATCTTGATTGCGTTAAACCCACCCGCACGAGTCCTTGACAATGCCAACATAACCGTACGACTGTCCTAACCAATCCACTTATCCATGCGACAGAAAAGCATTACAGAGCTACCGAATACTACGCCTCGGCAATGCACGACATACATAGCACGAATACTAAGCAATGCTAATCTGAAATGACGGAGGGCTACGGCAGGTTTTTGGCGAAAAACCTTTAACGTAATGAACTTGATATCTTTGAAGGAACCGGATAGCTTTTTATAAAAATATAGTGGCGAAAACCTTTGCTAAAGAGGTCACTCCCGGTGAAGGGATCTCGGCTCTTTCCCCGTAGAATGAGGTGCAGGATATTCCAACTGAATACCACGATGCAAAGCAAAAAGGCAATCGGCTATAGTGAAGTTATTACCCTGACGCAAACTTCTATCCAAGGGGTCACTCCCGGTGAAGGGATCTCGGCCCTGGCCTTGTCGACTGAGGTGCTGGATATTCATAACCGAATACCACTGTGCAAAACAAAAGAGAACGTCCTTGCAATAACAGATTTTTTTGAAAAATGTTCCAACAACATCAGAATAGGTTTGTTTAGCTTGCATTGACCCGAATCAATGCAGTCCCATCAATTAATCTCACCACAAAAGAACGAAAATACGATGTACGTACATGCTATCCGCATTCGCCACTGGGTCCCGTCATCACCCGTTAGGTTACTTAACTAACGACAGAGCGGGGACTGGACTAGCGCGGGTGTAAAACATATACAACATCTACTAGTATATATATCAATATATAATAATCGCTCAAGGCGTGATAAAATGCAACATCACAGAAATGTAATAAGCATCACAGAACAATACAGATATTCTAGGATCCCCGGGTTTCATAGAGCCGCTACTGAAATCCGACGTTCCCCTGGTTGTGTGGATAGCCTGTGCAATGAAATCCTAGACCCCTACGGGCGCGGCAAGTTACCCGCCAAAACCTGAAGCGAGGCAGCCCCCTTCAACAAAGTGAATGGACCACCCAGCACTTCACGGAATCCGGTAACTTGAGCATGTTGGAGATAGTTCCCTCAGAGTCAATTATTGGATCACAGGCACGTGATTGCAATGATTGAGGGAGGACCTATCCCGGTAGGACAGTCTTACTCGAGATGATAGTATGCTTTCTGGTTTATCTTTATCATCGTGTACTGCTTTAGGTGACCTGACATGTCGCTATTACACGTTGATAGAGCCCCTAGGATTCTTGCTTGACTACCAGCAGTATGATGGCGATCATATACGTGGGAGCTGGTAGTCTATAAGCACATCCTTAAAAGGTCCCTAGTCGTAGGAGTTTCGAGACAGGGCATCGATACTCCATTAGTAGACTAGTGTATACAGTCGAGACCCCGACGAGGGGCGGTGGCCGGTCTCATAAGCCACTGGTGTCAGTTGGTTCACCTAAGATGTATACAGGTGCTCATTGGGTTATGAGTACACCGGACAGGACTCGCCGGGAACCTGCTAGTTGGTCTTATACCAGACGTCAGATAGCAGTTCCCTGGTGACATGTGTACAGGTTAGTTCATCGACCTGAGATCGTCATTTGTCTCGTGTGAGTTCCCACTGTGCTTTGATTACTACCCTACCACGGCTCAAAGGAGTCGTGCAAACAGGTTTTAGTTGGGTACAGTCCCGAGCCACATGGAGGCAGTGAGCGGATCTGCAGGGGTTCGTCTCTCCCGGTATTGGGGGTGAGGTCGCGCTGTGTCTAGGAGAGCCATTACACAAAGCCCTCGGCCGAGGCAGGAGATTTACTGGTAGGTATTCCAGTAGTATCTTAGGGTGTTCTGGGCTACGCTCCGACACGACTTGTACCGCTTTTGGGGGTCTGACTTTTACCAACCCCCTAGGCCCGCCATGCGATACTCATAGACGAACGGACCGGACTGTACGGATATTGTCACTGACAGGCTCAGTTGGGTGTCGGGGTGAGCTTCCTCATCGACGTCCCTTTTGGTCAATAGCTGGTGGCCCGTCACGTATTGGTTTATACCTCTGACGTGCTAGTGGTTAAATCCACAGCCATCGTATTGACGAGTCTTTAGAGTCCACCACACTCAGTTACTCAGGTTTCGGGCGAAACGCTGTAGAGGCCGTATGGAGATATGGCAGGGTTCGATCAGATACGTGCGGTATTGCACGGATCATGATCGGACGGTTTTTACTAGCCGGCTTTGGCTTAAGCCGGATCCTAGTATATGATAGTGTAGTTTTGTCTCTTTGCATTTGTGTTCAGTGGGAATACAAATGCGGGCATGTATTTGCAGTAGTGGGGTTTTCCCGTATTTTATTACGGGATCAGTTTTTCTGAAGTTGCCAGTTCTCATACCGTTCCGGCCGGTTTTCCTTCATTCCTTCTCGGTCGGACTTTCTTGATGGAGGGTGTTAATTGCAAGTTTGCAATTAACATTAAGTGGAGGGCTTTCTTGCATATGTGGCTATATGATGAGACTAGCATCATGAGATTCCTTTTCTTTCTCTTCTTATGCATTAATGAGAAAAGGGATTGATTAGTTTGAAAGGATTTAGATAAGAAATGAGAGTGACCTTCTTCTTGAATTATCTTTTTCTTTTCTTATTTGATGAATTCCTTTTCTCTCTCCAATCTCATTCTTGAGATGAAAGAGGCCGGCCACATTATTTGAGGGGAGAGGGGATTTTATTTTGGTTGGAGAAAATGCTCATCTCATTATACTTGCTTCCAAAATTCCCAAGACCATTTTCCTTAGTTGTTTCCTCCACCTCCACATCCATGGCAACTTCAAGAACCCTAAAGAGACAAGTTCACTACACTATTCTATAGCAAGCCTTGGACGCGTCGGCTAGCCAACTTCGCGCCCGAGTTGCCTCGGTCAAGAGGCGGGAGCCCGTAAAAGATTCCGGCTACGTGGTGCCTTTTCGACGAGCGAGGAGGTGACGGAGATTCCGCGCGAGATCAGAGTGGAGACGAAGACCGAAGGACACGGATCGCTTGGTATATCTCTCACCCCATCTCTAGTTAGCTAGTATAGGTTAATGGTTTACGATCCGGGTTTTCATTGTCCGCGGTAGCGCCGGTTTCCGAGTAAGGAAAATTTTTGATTCCGCATTTTGGCCTAGAGTACGAGGCCGGGGCGCTGCCGTGGCGCAACATGGTATCAGAGCCACGCCATTAACCTTGCCTAGCTTGTTCTAATGTGTTTTACTTATCCGATCGACCGAAATTCCAAAAACCACATTTTTGTTCACATCAGTTTCTGTTGAAAATTTTTGGTGTCTAAAAATTTTTCAGGTTGTATAAAACTAATTTACTGGAAATTCTAAGACCTCTGGAAAAATTCGACAACTTCAGTCGACAACCCTAGCGCGGAACCGCGGCCAAACCCCCCCTTGGGCCGCGGTTCCGCCGCATATTGTTGTCTTCTCTGTGTCAAATTTTTACAGTGGGCTTGTGGGCTAATTTTAGGGGTTTTAGGATATTAAATTTAGGCCCAAATTTTCTGTGACTGCTGCAGTATTGCTTGGGGGCCCACTTGTTAATTGTTTGATCGATCGGATATTTTAAACACATTATTTCACAGTATTTACATTATATCTGCGACCGTGAATGTCACTTGATCGGTAAATCCGGTCTAACTGCTATAGCCCGGTTAGACGGATTTGCGAACGTGATTTTCACGTTGATGTTCTATGTTTATGCTGTGTTGTTGCGGATCGGTCGTGGGGATAGCCTGGATGCAATGCTAGTACAATTTTGTTGTATTATGTACATTTGATATTGCGGGGCGAGCGTCCGACATGTGGACTGCCGTCACTGCCTGTTTGTATTATTCTTTTGGGGCACGACCTGGTTGCGGTCGATGTACCCGTTGTATGTATATTTTACTTTCTGTACTAGGATTACCCCGCGGAGGGGTGCACGGATAGCCGGGTTCTAGAGGGCAACCAGCCCGCATCTCATGGCATTGAGACGGAGGGGGCTTCACTCTAGGATTGGCGGGCTATTCGCCGCACTCGTAGGGGGTACAGGTTGACACAGGAGGGGTGCCCAAGTTACCGGATTCCATGAAGTGCTGGGTGGTCCATTCACGGTGCTGAAGGGGGCTGCCTCGCTTCAGGTTTTGGCGGGTGACTTGCCGCGCCCGTAGGGGTCTAGGATTTCATTGCACAGGCTATCCACACGACCAGGGGAACATCGGGTTTCAGCAGCGGCTCTGTGAAACCCGGGGCTTCCAGATATCTGTATTGTTCTATGATGTTGTACATTTCTGTGATGTTGCTTTTTATCACGCCTTGAGCGAATATAATATATTGGTATATATATTAGTAGATGTTGTATATGTTTTACATCCGCGCTAGTCCAGTCCCCGCTCTGTCGTTAGTTAGCTAACCTAACGAGTAATGACGGGACCCAGTGGCGAATGCGGATGGCATATACGTACATCAGTATATTTTCGTTCTTTGTGGTGTGATCAATTGATGGGACTGCGTTGATTCGGATCAACGCAAGTTATAAACAAACCTATTCTGATGTTGTTGGAACATTTTTCAAAAAGCTGTTATTGCAAGGACGTTCACTTTTGTTTTGCATAGTGGTATTCAGTTGGAATATCCTGCTCCTCAGTCGACGAGGCAAGGGCCGAGATCCCTTCACCGGGAGTGACCCCTTGGACAGAAGTTTGCGTCAGGGCATTAACTTCACTATAGCCGATTACTTTTTCTTTGCATCGTGGTATTCAGTTGGAATATCCTGCACCTCATTCTACGGGGAAAGAGCCGAGATCCCTTCACCGGGAGTGACCTCTTTAGCAAAGGCTTTCGTCACTATATTTTTATAAAAACTATGCAGTTCCTTCAACGATATCAAGTTCATTACGTTAAAGGTTTTTCGCCAAAAACCAGCCGCAGCCCTCCGTCATCTCTTACAAGTATTACTTAGTATTCGTGCTGCGTTTGTTGACTGTATCAAGGCGTAGTGTGCGGTAGCTAAGTAGTGTTTGTTTGTAGCATTTTAATGGTATTGGTTAGGACAGTCGTGCGGCCTTGTTGACTGTGTCAAGGGCTCGTACGGGTGGGTTTAATGCAATCCAGGATAATGACGGGTTGAACTTGACTAGGACCTTTTGATTTGTTGACTGTGTCAAGGTCACTTGGGTCCTAGGGGTAAAAATCACATCGGGAGTTTCATAAGAACTGAAACTTGCCAGGAATGTGCATACCTTCTGGAGTGTGGTGACTTGAGTGGATTCCGTCAAGTTATCATGCGGTGATAGTTGGATCCCGATTCCCACTGATGAGTTAGTTTACTCCTCGGGTGACCCCGACTAATTCTTCTTTCAGGTTTGGAGGAGAATTTGAGGTACAGTGGGAGGTTTCCAGATTAGAAAAAGTGATAACCATTCTGATCTAGGTTAGAGTGCACGCTGAGTGTTTCTTTTCTCTCTCTCTGGCAGCGACCATTGACCCGACCCTAAGACTATGACTCAGTAACCAAGTTGACCGAACCTTCTTAACACTGGCTTTTGGATTGTCAGAGTTGCAGATCTCATTGCCACTCCTACTTTTACCCTTTTCTCCAGGACACCTCGTATTACTACGAACGTCCACTTCCATTGGACAAAACCATCGTATGGTTATATACGAACTCGAAGGACTTCGAGGATGGTTTCCGGTTTTGGAGAAAACGAATAGGATTATTCAGTTGTCTTTTCCCTTTTACCTTCTCTCAAGTTGTGAGTACTCCTTGGTTTAGGAGATAGTACACCTATTACGCAAATTGGATAGTCTTCTTCCAAACCTTAGGCTGGTGCCGACCGGTAGGGAATGAAGAAAACCAATTAGCATAACGATGGTGTGCAGAAGGTATTAAGTTAAGACATAGAAAGGGATTAGTAGGAGGGCAAAGTAAATTGCGACTGATATTCACGACCAAACCAAGTATTTCTTCGCCAATCCTAAATCACCTTTGTATTTCTCCAGGACACTCCGTATTACTACGAAGATCCCAGTTTATTGGATAATCCATCGTATGGTTATATACGAACTCGAAAGGAACTTGTTCCAGTTCGGGGATGGATTCTGGTTCAGGAGAAATAGGAATAAAGTACATTCAGGTGTCTTTTATCTTCACCTTCTCTCGCGTTGCGAGTGCTCCTAGGATTAGGACAGTACACCCTTTATGCTTTTTTGGATAGTCTTCTTCCAAACCATAGGCTGGTGCCGAACGGTAGGGAAGGAAGAAAACCATTTGGCCTAAAGGGGTGTACAGAAGGTAATGACTAAAGACATAGAAAGGGATTTAGAAAGATGGAAAAGAATTACAAGGTTACAGTTGTGAATCTGGATAATGGAAGTGGCATTACTAGGAATACCAGGATACCCCAACGAAACATTTCAATGTTTCAGTTTCACCGTGTACTGTTAATGGAAAACTGATTTCCCGATTAGACACTTGCTCCAGGGTATGTATTTACCAGGTTGGATTCTCACATCTGTATGGTTTTACAGATGATGAGTGGGAGTAAGTTATTGGGAATTAGGTGACCATCCTCATTATATCGGGATTCGTTGGAATTGGTGATATTTGAGGAAATCACCTGGGCAGTTTGCCGGTCGACAAATATTTGGTTTTGAATATCCGCTGTTGTGCACAAATTTCAAATTGATATATCTGTACGTCTATTTTCATAGAGTGAGATATACCTTTTGATATTATGTCGATGACATTTACCTATATCAGTGGATGGTTAGGTAAGGAGCATTAAACAGCGGTGTAATTCTTCTTAACCATAAGTACAGTTTTCAACCTACGACGCATAGTGAAAGAGTTGTAAGACTCATCGGACTTATACAGAGTATTGTATGTTGTCCAGTGTCCATTAGGACAGAGGGGTTGGTCCTCATACTATATTCTGTTTACTTTTAACTTCTCTAGTTCTTAGACATGTGTTTCGTAGAAACACAGGGTCTAAGTTTTGAGGAGTTATAGGTATTTGAATAGAGTAGAGAACCAGGTGTAGCAAGTATCGGGATTCTTCAAAGTGATCGAAGATGTAGATACTTGTGTATGGTATTCAGTTGATAGTAATGATTAAGAGAACTAGCTTCTCTTTCAGGTTACTCATAATTGGAAACATTCCTAAGTTGAGTAACGCTGATCGGCCTCCTTCCATTTAGTTGACATGCACTGGAGACAGCTGCATGATTTGAATCTGGTTCAATTAAATCAGTGCCTCTGTTACTATATTGGATATAGAACAGTTCATATCCTGACATTGTTAAGGTACGGGGAGTTGTCCGACTTATGCTTAAAACCAGACACTGGACAACTCAAGGCACGTTTCTGTAATGGCTGTTTGTGGGTTGACCCAGGCTATGACGAGGGTTGACTTTCTACCATCTGGCAGATCAATAGAAATATTGTTCTAGACTCGCCACAGTTTTATTAAAAATGGATTTTTCAAAAAAAGTAGTGGGAGTATGGTAGAACTGGAAGTGATTCCAGAACCGCAAACGATTACTGAAGATTTGATAAGGAACCTAAAGATTCAATCTGATTTGACATTCCATTGGCCACTCCGCAGATAAGGTGGGTAACTTCAGGCACCCGAGAGGTACTCCGGTAGCCTCAAGGACGGTGACGGGGAAGTTCTTGTTTACCCACACTTGCCATTGTTGTTGTTCCAGGCTGCGAGACCCGGCAGGAGGATGAGTATAGCGTCGTTCTAAACTAGCTTTGGAAGTGCACGTCTATATGACTCTGCCAGAGGGTTGTCGTAGTCAGTGGGAGCAGCGGAAGCATTGGTGGACATCAGGCTTATGTCTATTTATAGACTAAAGCAGATATAGCGGAGATAGATCATCTATTTCTGATGTGACAGTCATAGGTTTGACTTCATCAGAATAGGGGATGGATCTGTTGAGAAGGTAGTAGGGTGTGATGTCGTGGTATTTGGATGACATACACAGAGTAGGAAGTGATATTCCTATACTACGATCGGTTATATTTTGGTTGTCACACAGTAGTTTCTCCACACAGGACTTGGATATTGTATCAGACATTCTGGTTACTAGATCTATGGTTTTAGATCTAGATTTGGGTAGTTTCCCAATCTGGGTACCTTGACAGCATTCTATGAGTATTTAGAATGGACGACTCCTGGCACGGTAGTGTACCTGCAGGTAATGGAGTCACCTTCTCTAAAGGTGTCTTACAGACTAAAGGGGAGAGGGATACTCATGATTGGCAGATCACTTGCTTAGGCAATTGAGTCAATCAAGAGATGTCAAGTACCACACCAGATGTTGTTCTTGCAGTAGATGCAATAAGTTGATATTGATCCAATCCTGGAGAAACAGTCGGAAGCAGTTTTAGAACATAAGTTGATGTTCTAGGGATATGATAACGACAGCCTCATTCGAGAGACAGTTATCATTCCAGGCTTCCAAGGTGACCTGGACGACAAGGAGGTTGTCAGAGTTATAGTTTTTCCTTCTGACGAGGGGCAGTATTTTGGACAGATGGTCCAAGGCAATACTGAGGGTGGCATGGCGCAGGATACTGATTAAGTTCAGTTGACGATACAGTCTAAGAAGTTTGGATTTGGAGTTCATTTATGAGCTAGGTCCCATCAGACATCCAGACATTCTAAGACAGGTATTGCTCATTTCGGGAGATGGCTTTCTCCGCGAACTTGAGATATAGAGAGACATAGAAAGAAACATCACAGCGGATCCACTCACTGAGGCTATTCCTCGAACGCAATAGTTTCGCAAACGAGCTTTGTGAGACTGACTAGTAGAGGAGTTGGGTGTTCGGTATCACACGGGCTGTGAGTATGCGGCATCGCAATAATTAGCCTTGAGTGCAAGTGGGAGATTGTTGGAGATAGTGCCCTCAGAGTCAATTATTGGATCACAGGCACGTGATTGCAATGATTGAGGGAGGACCTATCCCGGTAGGACAGTCTTACTCGAGATGATAGTATGCTTTCTGGTTTATCTTTATCATCGTGTACTGCTTTAGGTGACCTGACATGTCGCTATTACACGTTGATAGAGCCCCTAGGATTCTTGCTTGACTAACAGCAGTATGATGGCGATCATATACGTGGGAGCTGGTAGTCTATAAGCACATCCTTAAAAGGTCCCTAGTCGTAGGAGTTTCGAGACAGGGCATCGATACTCCATTAGTAGACTAGTGTATACAGTCGAGACCCCGACGAGGGGCGGTGGCCGGTCTCACAAGCCACTGGTGTCAGTTGGTTCACCTAAGATGTATACAGGTGCTCATTGGGTTATGAGTACACCGGACAGGACTCGCCGGGAACCTGCTAGTTGGTCTTATACCAGACGTCAGATAGCAGTTCCCTGGTGACATGTGTACAGGTTAGTTCATCGACCTGAGATCGTCATTTGTCTCGTGTGAGTTCCCACTGTGCTTTGATTACTACCCTACCACGGCTCAAAGGAGTCGTGCAAACAGGTTTTAGTTGGGTATAGTCCCGAGCCACATGGAGGCAGTGAGCGGATCTGCAGGGGTTCGTCTCTCCCGGTATTGGGGGTGAGGTCGCGCTGTGTCTAGGAGAGCCATTACACAAAGCCCTCGGCCGAGGCAGGAGATTTACTGGTAGGTATTCCAGTAGTATCTCAGGGTGTTCTGGGCTACGCTCCGACACGACTTGTACCGCTTTTGGGGGTCTGACTTTTACCAACCCCCTAGGCCCGCCATGCGATACTCATAGACGAACGGACCGGACTGTACGGATATTGTCACTGACAGGCTCAGTTGGGTGTCGGGGTGAGCTTCCTCATCGATGTCCCTTTTGGTCAATAGCTGGTGGCCCGTCACGTATTGGCTTATACCTCTGACGTGCTAGTGGTTAAATCCACAGCCATCGTATTGACGAGTCTTTAGAGTCCACCACACTCAGTTACTCAGGTTTCGGGCGAAACGCTGTAGAGGCCGTATGGAGATATGGCAGGGTTCGATCAGATACGTGCGGTATTGCACGAATCATGATCGGATGGTTTTTACTAGCCGGCTTTGGCTTAAGCCGGATCCTAGTATATGATAGTGTAGTTTTGTCTCTTTGCATTTATGTTCAGTGGGAATACAAATGCGGGCATGTATTTGCAGTAGTGGGGTTTTCCCGTATTTTATTACGGGATCAGTTTTTCTGAAGTTGCCAGTTCTCATTCCGTTCCGGCCGGTTTTCCTTCATTCCTTCTCGGTCGGACTTTCTTGATGGAGGGTGTTAATTGCAAGTTTGCAATTAACATTAAGTGGAGGGCTTTCTTGCATATGTGGCTATATGATGAGACTAGCATCATGAGATTCCTTTTCTTTCTCTTCTTATGCATTAATGAGAAAAGGGATTGATTAGTTTGAAAGGATTTAGATAAGAAATGAGAGTGACCTTCTTCTTGAATTATCTTTTTCTTTTCTTATTTGATGAATTCCTTTTCTCTCTCCAATCTCATTCTTGAGATGAAAGAGGCCGGCCACATTATTTGAGGGGAGAGGGGATTTTATTTTGGTTGGAGAAAATGCTCATCTCATTATACTTGCTTCCAAAATTCCCAAGACCATTTTCCTTAGTTGTTTCCTCCACCTCCACATCCATGGCAACTTCAAGAACCCTAAAGAGACAAGTTCACTACACTATTCTATAGCAAGCCTTGGACGCGTCGGCTAGCCAACTTCGCGCCCGAGTTGCCTCGGTCAAGAGGCGGGAGCCCGTAAAAGATTCCGGCTACGTGGTGCCTTTTCGACGAGCGAGGAGGTGACGGAGATTCCGCGCGAGATCGGAGTGGAGACGAAGACCGAAGGACACGGATCGCTTGGTATATCTCTCACCCCATCTCTAGTTAGCTAGTATAGGTTAATGGTTTACGATCCGGGTTTTCATTGTCCGCGGTAGCGCCGGTTTCCGAGTAAGGAAAATTTTTGATTCCGCATTTTGGCCTAGAGTACGAGGCCGGGGCGCTGCCGTGGCGCAACAGAGCACCCCTCCTTGGGTCAACCTGTACCCCCTACGAGTGCGGCGAATAGCCCGCCAATTCTAGAGTAAAGCCCCCTCCGTCTGAAAGCCATGAGATGCGGGCCCGTTGCCCTCTAGAACCCGGCTATCCGTGCACCCCACCGCAGGGTAATCCTAGTACAGAATGTAAAATATGTAAAACGGGTACATCGACCTCAGCCCGGTCGTGCCCCAAAAGAATAATATACAAACAGGCAGTGACGGCAGTCCACATGTCGGACGCTCGCCCCGCAATATCAAATGTACATAAAAACCAAACTCTACTACCATTGCATCCAGGCTATCCACCACGACAAATCCGCAACATCACAGCACAACACAGAACATCAACGAGAATGTCACGTTCGCAAATCCGTCTAAAACGGCTATAGCAATTAGACAGGATTTACCGATCAAATGACATTCACGGTCGCAGATATAATGTAAATACTGTGAACTAACATGTTTAAAATTTTCGATCGACAAAATTTCCCGAAGTGGGCCCCAAGCACAATACCCAGTACTCAAATAAATCTGGGCCCAAAATAAAATTACCAGAAACCCCTTTTCCAAGTCAGAGACCAACTAAAGAAATTTGGTGCAGTGTTGCTATAGTACGGCCGCAGAACCGCGGCCCAAACGTGGTTACGGCCGCAGTTCCGCCGCGCTACAGTGCAATCAATGTACTAAATTTTCTCAGAACTCTTACAAAACCCTGCCTGATTTTCTGCAATACACCAAATAATTTTTTGGCGACAGGAAAAATTCGACAGAAACTGATGCTTGGAAATGCAGTTTTTGGAAATTTCGTCCGATCGAAATTCTAAATACGCTGGAGCAAGCTAGTAAAGGTTAATGGCGTGGCTCTGATACCATGTAAGACTACAGTAGCACCCCGGCCGTCTTTCCGAGGCAAAAATGCAGAAACGAAAATTTTTCTTAACTTGAAAACCGACGCTATTGTATGCTTAAGACCCGGATCAAACCATTAACCTACTACTAGCAAACTAGAGAAGGGATAGAAAGCTATACCGATCGATCCGTGTCCTTCGGTCTTCGGCCACCATCCCAAGCTTCCCGCGGCATCTCCGGTCTCGATCTCCTCGTCGGAAAGGGCACCACATCTACGAGTCTTTTTACGGGCTCCCGCTTCATCCGAAGCAACTCGGGCACGAAGTGTGCTAGTCGACGTGTCCAAGGTGTTATAGAGAATGTTTGTGACAAGTTTGTCTCTTGCATCCATGAGATGGATGGAGGTTAGAGATGAAGCCATTGATGGAAGTTTTGAGCTAGAGAAGAAAGAGGAAGAAGAAGGAGTTTCCTCTCTCTTTTCTTTTGTGTTATCTTGTGATAAAATGAGAGCAAGAGAGGAATTATGCAAGAGCCAACCTCACTCATGGCAGCCCCCCTCTCTCTCTTCTTATCATATCAACATACATCCATCACATAATGTGACACATGCACAAAAAAAGAGACCACGAGTCATCACTTGTGCATGTGTCACCATTAATGCTCTAAATGATGATTTTGTGCTCATAATTTCCATTAACAAACATTAATCCAAATGTTTGTAACAATAAAAAGATACGACAACATCTAAAGCAAACTCGTGACGAATCACAAGGATACCCCTCACCTGTATATACATACCTGCATCCGCATTCCTACTGAATGCGAATGCGACGAGACTAAAGTAATCCAACAAATCTAATACTAGGATTCGGCTTAAACCAAAGCCCACTGTATGATCCGTCCAATCATGATCCGTACAATACCGCACGTATATGATCGAACCCTGCCATATATCATACGACCTCTACAACGTTTCGCCCGAAACTTGAGAAACTGTCTATAGGGGACTCTAAAAACTCTTCAATACTTTGGCTGTGGATTTAACCACTAGCACGTTAGAGGTATTAGCCGTACATAATGAGCTACCAGGTATTGACCAAAAAGGAGGTCGATGAGCGAACTCATCCTGACACCCTACTGAGCCTGTCAGTGACAACATCTGTACAGTCCGGTCTATTCGTCTATGAGCATCGCATGTCGGGCCTAGGCGGTTGGTAAAAGTCAGACCCCTAAAAGCGGTACAAGTCGTGTAGGAGTGTATCCCAGAACACCCTGAGATACTACTGGAATACCTACCAGTAAATCTCCTGCCTCGGCCGAGGGCTTTGTGTAATGGCTCTCCTAGATACAGCGCGACCTCACCCCCAATACCGGGAGAGACGAATCCCCTGCCGATCCGCTCACTTGCCTCCATGTGGCTCGGGACTGTACCCAACTAAAACCTGTTTGCACGACTCCTTTAAGCCGTGGTAGGGTAGTAATCAAACCACAGTGGGAACTCACACGAGATAAATGACGATCTCAGGTCGATGAACTAACCTGTACACATGTCACCAGGGAACTGCTATCTGACGTCAGGTATAATACCAACTAGCATGTTCCCGGCGAGTCCTGTCCGGTGTACTCATAACCCAATGAGCACCTGTATACATCTTAGGTGAATCAACTGACACCAACGGCTTATGAGACCGGCCACCGCCCCTCGTCGGGGTCTCGACTGTATACACTAGTCTACTAATGGAGTATCGATGCCCAGTCTCGAAACTCCCACGACTAGGGACCTTTTTAGGATATGCTTATAGACCCCAGCTCCCACGTATATGATCACCATCATATTGCCGGTCGTCAAGCAAGAATCCTAAGGGCTCTATCAGCGTGCAATAGCGATCTGTAAGGTCACCTAAAGCAGTACACGATGATAAAGAAAAACCATGGTAGCATACTATTCTTTATCAACGTGTAATAGTGAACCACAATGCCACCTAAAGCATATACACGATGATAGAGATAAACCAGATAGTATACAATCATCCTGAGTAAGATTGTCCTACCGGCATAGGTCCTCACTCAATCATTGCAATCACGTGCCTGTGATCTAATAATTGACTCTGAGGGCACTATATCCAACATCTCCAGTGGTTATGCTTAAATCCATTCGGATCCGACTTGCCATTGCTGCCTTCCATGATTATGAAATCTGACAGATGGACGTAAAAACGGATTTTCTAAACGGTAGTTTGGAAGAGTGCGTTTATATGGATTAGCCGGAGGGATTCGTAGACAGTGGGAGCAGCGGGAAGGTGTGTAAGATACTTAAACCTTTTTTGGATTAAAGCAGACATCGCGAAGCTGGAACATCTATTTTGATGAAACAGTCAAGAAATTTGACTTCATCAAAAACGAGGATGAGCCTTGTATCTATAAGAAGATTGTAGGAAGAACTGTCGTATTTCTAGTCTTGTACATGGACTACATTCTTTTGATAGGAAATGACATTACTATGCTACAATCGGTCAAGCTGTTGTTGTCACAAAGGTTCTCCATGAAAGACCTGGGTGATGCCTCCTACATTCTGGGGATTAAGATCTATAGAGATAGATCCAGGAGATTGTTGGGACTTTCACAGTCTAGGTATATAGAGTCCTTACTAAAGAGATTTAGTATGGAAGATTCCAAGCGTGGTAATATACCTGCTTTGCACGGAATCGACTTCTCTAAAGAGATGTCTCCCAAGACTGATGAGGAGAGGGTTCGCATAAGTATTATACCTTATGCTTCGGTGGTAGGATTTATAATGTATGCGATACTATGTACTGGACCAGATGTAGCTTACACGCTTAACGTGGTGAGCCGTTATCAGTCGAACCCAGGAGAGAATCATTAGATAGTAGTGAAGAACATTCTTAAGTATCTGAGAAGGACTAAGGAACTGTTCTTGGTGTACGGTAGTAGGGACCTCCAGGTGGAGTCCTTTACCGACTTGAGCTTGCAGAGTGACAAGGATGACAGCAGGTCTGTCTCGGATTTTGTGTTTGCCTTCAATAGAGGGGCGGTCTTTTTAAAAAGCTCCAAACAGGACACCGTCGCAGATTTGACGATAGAGGCTGAATACATTGCTGTAAACGATACCTTAAAAGAAGCTGTCTGGATAAAGAAGTTCATTACTGAATTTGAGATGGTTCCGTCCATTGTTGATCCAATACCTTTGTATTCGACAAAAATGGGGCTATGAATTTATTGAAGGAACCACGGTCCTATCAGAAATCCACACATTTTGAGGTGGTATCACCTGATCAGGAAGATCGTTGATCGCGGGGAGATCGAGGTGCAGAGAGTAAACACAAAAGAAAATACGGCGGATCCATTCACTAAGACCCTTTCTCAAGCACAGTTCGAAAGACTATTTGAGATGTTGGGTATGCGATACGCCAACAACCGGCCCTAGTGCAGACGTTGGGTACTTGATACGCCAATATATGGTCTTAGTGCAAGTGGGAGATTATTGGATATGTATGCCCTAGAGGCCATTATTGTATATATATACAAGTGGATGCTTAGACATATGTATGTATAGGACAATCTTGCTTGATATGATAGTATGCTATTTGATTCGTCTTTATCTTAACATGTGCATATATTTTACTTGTTATTGCATATCATTAATACATGTTGATATAGCCCGTAGAATCATTTCTTGACTACCAGCGTTGTGATGGTAATCATACTTGTGGGAGCTGTGTAGTCGATAAGCACATCCTTAAATGTCCCTAGTCGTGGGAGTATCGAGACAAAGCATTGATACTCCGGAGTAGAGTGGTGTATACATTTCGAGATCCTGACGAGGGGTGATGGTTGGTCCTGCAGCCATTGGTCTTTGGCACCTAAGACCGTATATAGGTGCTCACTGGGGGTGAGTACACTGGACGGACTTGCCGAGAACTGGCTAAATGGTATTATACCTATCGTTAGATAGCAGTTCTCTAGTGACATGAGTGCAGATAGTCTGTCGACCCGAGGTCGTCATTTGTCTATTGTGAGTTCCCATTGTGCTTTGATTACTACCCTACCACGGCTCTACTGAGTCGTGCAAATAAGTTTTAGTTGGGTACAGTCCTGAGCCACATGGAGGCAGTGAGCGATTGTCGGGGATTCGTCATTCTCGGTATAGGGAGTCAATGTCGCGCTGTGTTTCATTGGACAATACCATAAGTCCCTGACTAGGGCGGATTAAGATTTACTGATAGACAGATCGATAGATTCTCGGATGGTCTTGAGCCACATCGGCACGATTTGTCAGGTTATTAGAGGTCTGACTTTTTCCACCCCTTAGACCCGGCATGCGATAATCTTAAACGAGCAGATCGAACTATATGGAGATTGTCACGGATCAACTCAGTAGGAGTTCGGATGAGTTTGCTCCTCGGCTTTCTTTTTGACAGGTACTTGGGTAGCCGTTACATACAGTTAGTGCCGCTGATGTGCTTATGGTTAAACCCACTTCCAGCGTACTGTCGAGTGTTTAAAATCCCATACAGAGGGTTTTCCTTGTTTAGGTGAAACGATGTAGAGGCCGTTTGGTTTTACTTGCAGGGTTTTGATCATATACGTGTACTAGCGACACGTTGTAGGGTGTTTTTTGTCACCCCATTGAGATGAGAATATGCGTCACTTGTCAGGCGTACTACAGATTCTCTTTGCCTAGGGTAGGCGGGGGTTTATTGATTGTGGGATCCGAATCTCTGGCAACCATTGACTAAGGTGCCGTTAATTACCCCTCGGCTTTGAAGCGAGGGAATTTCCGATTGATGGGTTAAACTGGTCATGCGAACTCAATATGCATTGTGCGTATGTGTGTCTTGAGGGGTTTTGGATATATCGGGAGCCTCGCAGAGTTTACGGGGGTCCCGCTACCCGGATAGCGGGCTGGGGGTTAAGGGGGCTAGCAGTCCCCTTGCGGGATGTAGGGTAGCGCCCCATTAGAAATTTTTTTCTAACGGGAAAAATGTTGTGGAGTGTGTATATGTATAAAAAAGAGGGGAAAACAGCGTCCAAAGGATGCGTGGGTACCAACGTCGATGCATGGGTGCTAGCGCCTCACATGCCCGACACGTGGGCGCCGGGCGCCAGCGCATCACGTGCCCGGCGCGTGGGCACCGGGCGCCAGTGCCCACGTGCTCGGCATGCGGGCGCTGGGTGCCAGCGGGAAAATGGGCTTAGCCCCTATACTGAGAGTTGTACTCCCAATTGACTTTTATAGTTGAACTCCTAAAAAGAAAGATTTATTATTATATATATATTATTTTTTTATGGAGTTAAACTCCCAAGATATGTTCGGAGATGATGAAAGAGGACTCCTTTCTTCTCCCTTGAGCCCTAAATCTTCTCTTGAGCTTTAGATCTTCCCAAAGTGGGATTTTTGGGGATATGTCTCTTTCTTCCTCCTCTCTATTGGCCGGATCTTGAAGAAAATGGGGGGTAGGACTTAAAAATCTCCCATTTTAGAGATTTGATGGAAGATTTGAGTTCCCCTTTAAGAGTTTTGTGGTGAAAAACTATTTATTTTTGGGAAAGAAAGAGTTGAACTCTTGATTTAATTCAGAAAAGAGGAAGAAAGTTTAGAACCTTAAGAAAGGAGAAGGAGGCACAAATCCTAGTTTTTGAGGGGAATGGAAAAGTTTTTTATTTCATTATCATGTTGCCTTATAAGCTTACAATTTTACACATAGCCCCTTAGGCTTTACAAAATGGTATTTTGCCCATCCCATGCCTCATGTGCTCATTTCTTTTGCACATGAGCCATGGGCTTTACAAAAATTTAGCTTTTTGCCCATTTATTTTACATTCATGCATAAAAATTGTAGGATATATGTATGCCCTAGAGGCCATTATATGATAGTGGATGTATTTATACATGTATATATATATTCTGTGTACATTCTTACTCGACATGATAGTATGCTATCTGGTTCTTCTTTATCTGACATGTTGATTTGATCATGCTTCTATTCATTCATACACGTTGATAAAGCCATGAGGATATGACTTGACTACAGTGATTATGATAGAGATCATACTAGTGGGACATCAGTAGTTTATAAGCATATCCTTGAATGTCCCTAGTCGTAGGTGTATCGAGACGGGGCATCGATATACCAGTGTAGACTAGCGTATATGATACTAGACCCATATGATGGGCGATGGATGTTCCCACATTCATCGATATTTGACATCGAGATCGTATACGGGTGCTCAGTGGTGAATGGGTACACTGGACAGACACGCCGAGAACTCCTATATGGAATTATATCTATCGTCGAATAGCAGTTCTCAGGTGACACTGGTGCAGGTTAGTCTGTAGACCCGAGATCGTCATAGATTCTTGTGTGTTCTCCCACTGTACTTTGATTACCACCCTACCATGTCTCTACTGAGTCGTGCAAACAGGGGCCGTTGGGTACAGTCCCGAGACACACGAAGGCGATGAGCGATAGGAGGGGTTTCGTCTCTCCCGGTATTGGGAGTTGATGCTGTGCTGTGCTCGACTGGCTATATCAGTAAGTCCCTGGCCAGGGCTGTTGAGATTTGCTGATAAGTGTTATCAGTAGTTTCTCGATCTGTTATAGACCATTCATCGGCACGACTTATTGAGTTATTGGGGTCGACGTTACCATCCCTAAACTCGATATGCAGCATATCTGACGAAAAGACCGGACTGTACGGTAGTGTTGCCAGTTGGCTCGACGGGAGTTGTAACAGGTTCGCTTGTTTTCTTCTGATCGCTCAATACCCGGGTGGCCGTCACGTTTAGCTGACCGCTTGCGGCTTGTAGGTATTTGATATGATCATTACCTACTGCCGGCGTATTGACGAGTCTTAGAGTCCCACAATGAAGTTTCCTGGCTCAGGCGAAAAGATGTGGTGTGCATATGAGATATGCGCGGGGACCCGATTAAATATGGATATATGATACCGTATATTAATTGGGCATTTTCTATTGGTCGGGTCGTACGTGATATGACCGGTTTGCAAAATCAAGTGTTGATTTAACAAATGACCTTTAGATCAATTCTTTAGTTAAACTCTTTTTCTATATTTGTATGCGTACATGTATGCACATGATGATGTGCATGGATACATACATACATACATTGTATCATGGTTGTTGATACATGTTTGGTGGAAATGCAAGACTTATATTGTAGAATTATCTATATTTTTATCATTTTGGAAAAGAGAAAGGATAATTCACACAAGGTTTGAGCTTATCATCTTTGACCATGCTTCAACCACCATTTAACCTTGAGTTAGTTATCCTTTCATCTTTAACCCATTTGATAAAAATCTAGATGATTCTAACCATGGTTGAAGTGAGAAAGGATTAACATATATTATTCTTTTCTCATTTCAATTATACTTACTCTCATATCTTTTTCTTGTGTGAAAAAAGCTTAGTCACCATCTTCTTCTTCCTCTCTTGATAATTTCTTTGAGTGAGGTTGAGAAAAAGAAAGAGTTTTGATTATAGAAAACAAACCACATCATCATACTACACACATCTATCCCATTTGTGTAGGGTGTTTGCTTTACTTCTTTCACATATCGGGTAAAGCAAGGAGCTTTGGGCAAAGGAGCTTCGGGTGGATCGTTGTGGATTTAGAAGACCTCAAGCGAACCTTTTTCCAACCCTCAAGTAGTCAAGGAGTCTAGCGTAGGGAGCTACAAAGGTTATACTCTCAAAACCCTAGCCTTTATTACTTGTGATGTTGTCTTTGTAATGAAACCCTAATTTTCTAGTGATGATTCTTTGTATGTTCACTTAGCACCTTAAAAAATTTGATTTTGAGACATGTGATGCTTCCAAACCCTTCATGAGGTGCTAGGTAAACCTAACAAAAATTACATCAAAATTATTTATTACATGATTTTCATATTGGCATGGGGGAGGCCAGCCTCTTCATGTTCGGGCTCGACTCGGGCATGGGCCCGCTTGACTTGGGCTTGGGTCCACTTGGCTTGGAGTTGACTTTGACTTGATCAACCGCTTGCGGCTTGTAGGTATTTGATATGATCATTACCTACTGCCGGCGTATTGACGAGTCTTAGAGTCCCACAATGAAGTTTCCTGGCTTAGGCAAAAAGATGTGGTGTGCATATGAGATATGCGCGGGGACCCGATTAAATACGGATATATGATACCGTATATTAATCAGGCATTTTCTATTGGTCGGGTCGTATGTGATATGACCGGTTTGCAAAATCAAGTGTTGATTTAACAAATGACATTTAGATCATTTCTTTAGTTAAACTCTTTTTCTATATTTGTATGCATACATGTATGCACTGTAAGTCGATGTACAACACCCCACGACTTGCGGGGAGGCGGAATAATGAAAAACGATCTTGTTTTAGGCGTAAACATCGACTAACCGAGAATCTTTGCTAAACGATAACTAACAAATATCATAGGAGTTCTAAACTACTATGAAAAGTGATTATACCTGTAGAACCGAGTCCTTCGTCTTGTCGTTCTCCACTTCCTCTCCGGCCTTCTCTATGTAGTAGAAGATCCACCCGAGAGCTTAACTTCAAGCTTCACCTCTAACTTGAGGTAACTAGGTTTCTTAAATCGCTAATCTGAGTAACCTAGGTGATATAGAGAATGGTTAAGGATTTAGTAGTCTAATCTAATCCTTGTACTCAACACATGAGAGGGGAGGAATAGGGTTTGAAGAGAGAGAGCTTGAGGAGAGAGAAAGTGAGCATGAGAATGAATATGAGATAATGATGTATCATAATATATATCAAGCATTATCATTTATCCAATAAAAGAAAATAAAGGATGAATAATCATGCTTCATAAATACAAGAGGATGATTCATCTCCATGAGTCATTAAGCATTTATGATGCATTAATGACATGGATGAATCACTCATATGACTCACTAATCTCATTTAATGCATATGCCACCTTAACCCTCAAGTCACCATCTTCTAGAAGCTTCTCGCGCAATTACGAGAACGCCCCTCCTATCCGTGAAAACACGGAAAAACTTTAGACTGTATAAATCCAATAACCGGATACTAGAAACTGGCTTAAACCAAAGCCGGCTAGTAAAAACTGTCCGGATGTCGTACGTGCATAAACACACGTATGCGTCCGAACTCTTGTCGTAAAACCATATGACCTCTATATCGTTTCTCCTGGAGTAGGGAAACTCTTTGTGTGGGACTCTAGAGACTCGACTACTACACTGGCAGTGGGTTTAACCACAGACCGCAAGCGGCACTAGCTGTACGTAACGGTCCCCAGGTAGATGTCGATAAGAAGGCCGATGAGGAAACCCATCCGAACTCCTGCTGAGTCTGATGTGACAATCTCCGTACAGTCCGGTCTGTTCGTCTAAGACTATCGCATATCGGGCCTAGGGGGCGGCAAGCGTCAGTCCCCTAATAGCGGTATAAGTCGTGTCGGAGCGAAGTCCATTACACCCTAAGAAAATACTGGAACCTACCAGTAAATCTCGCTTGCCCTGGCCAGGGACTTTGCGTAATGGCTCTCTGACACAGCGCGATATCAACTCCCAATACCGGGAGAGACGAATCCTGTCTAACTGCCACTGCCTCCAAGTGCTCGGGACTGCACCCAACTGCTACCTGTTTGCACGACTCCTTTGAGCCGTGGTAGGGTAGCAATCTAAGAACAGTGGGACACACTCGAGGCGAAGTAGAGTGTCAAGTCCGTGGACTATGCTGTACTCATGTCACCTGGGAACTGTTAACTGACGACTGGTATAAAACCAACCAACAGTTCCCTGTGAGTCCTGTCCGGTGTACCCATAACCTAACGAGAACCTGCATACTATCTCCAGTACGACGTACTGACGGCTGTGGGACAGACCATCTCCCCAACTGGGATGAGAAGCATATACACTAGTCTACTCCGGAATGTCGATGCCCTGTCTCGATAATCGTACGACTAGTGTGACTGCCATTACAACGCTGGTAGTGAAGCAAGATCCTAAGAGCTCTATCAATACGTATACTCACATATTAAGATAGAAAAACCAAGTAGCATACTACCATGTTTAGCAATACTGTTATATACATGTGAATATCCCAAGCTTCCATCAAGTAATATACAAACTAGTATGATACAATAGTGGCCCCTAGGGCATATACACTAACAATCTCCCACTTGCACTAGGGCCATGTACTGGCATATCGAAGACCAATGATCTCGAGTAGCCTCTCGAACTGAATCTGAGGTAGGGCCTTCGTGAATGGATCAGCAATGTTCTCTTCAGTAGCAACTCTCCGAACCTCGATCTCCCGACGATCAATGATCTCCCTGATCTGGTGATACCGCCTTAAGATATGTCTGGACTTCTGATGGGACCTTGGTTCCTTTGCTAAAGCTATAGCTCCGTTGTTGTCGCAATACAGAGGTATTGGATCAACAATGGTAGGAACCACCTGAAGTTCTGTTAGGAACTTCTTCATCCAGACCGCTTCTTTTGCGGCATCGCAAGCAGCAATATATTCCGCTTCCATCGTCGAGTCAGCAACGGTGTCCTGCTTGGAACTCTTCCAGCACACCGCCCCTCCATTGAGGGTAAAGACATAACCTGACATGGACTTGGAATCGTCCTTATCACTCTGGAAGCCGGAATCAGCAAAGGCTTCTAACTTGAGGTCTTTTCTGCCGTAAACCAAGAACATCTCCTTAGTCCTCTTCAGGTACTTGAGAATGTTCTTTACTGCTATCCAGTGCTTCTCCCCTGGGTTTGCCTGATACCGACTTACAACGCTCAATGCGTATGCTACATCTGGTCTGGTACATAACATCGCATACATTATAGAGCCTACCGCAGAAGCGTAGGGTATAATCGACATGCGATCCCTTTCCAAATCAGTCTTGGGAGACATCTCTTTGGAGAGGGTGATTCCGTGACAAGCCGATAGGTTACCGCGCTTAGAATCATCCATACTGAATCTTTTCAATATGGTGTCTATGTACCTGGAGTGCGAAAGTCCCAACATCCTCTTTGATCTATCACGATAGATCTGGATCCCCAGAATGTAGGTGGCATCACCCAGGTCTTTCATGGAGAACTTCTGTGACAAGAATCTTTTGACTGTCTGTAGCATAGGAATATCATTTCTTATTAGGAGAATGTCATCCACGTACAAGACGAGGAATACAACAACTCTCCCTACAATCTTACTGTATATGCATGGTTCATCTGGATTTTTGATAAAGTCGAATTCTTTGACAGTATCATCAAAACAGATATTCCAACTCCGCGATGCCTGCTTTAGTCCATAAATGGATTTAAGCAGCTTGCATACTTTACCGCTGCTCCCACTCTGAATGAATCCCTCTGGCTGATCCATATAGACGCTCTCTTCCAAATTACCATTTAGAAAGGCCGTCTTTACGTCCATCTGCCAGATCTCATAATCATGGAAGGCAGCAATAGCAAGAAGGACTGGAATGGATTTGAGCATAGCCACTGGAGAAAAGGTTTCGTCATAGTCCAAACCAGGTCTTTGACGGAAACCCTTTGCAACAAGTCTAGCCTTATAGGTTTCAACCTGTCCATCTACACCAATCTTCTTTCTGAAGATCCACTTGCATCCTACGGGTTTTACCCCATCTGGAGCAGTGTCCAAAGTCCATACTTTGTTAGTGTACATGGACTCCATTTCGGTCCGCATTGCATCCAGCCATTTTACCGAGTCGCCGCTCTGAATGGCTTGCTGGAAGCTAGTAGGGTCGTCATTATCAATGACGCAATCTTCTCGATCCCCGTCTATGAGAAAACCGTAGTATCTCTCGGGCGGATGAGACTGCCTACTACTTCTGCGGATAGGCGTTGGTATGTCCCTTTCTTTTGAAACTTCTTGTTCTACCAAACTTTCAGTAACAGCTTGTGGTTCTGGAATTTCTTCCAGTTCTACTGCTCTCCCACTCTTCTGATTTTCCAAAATTTCAGTTTCTAAGAAGCGGGCATGACGAGAAACAAAAACCTTTTGTTCCTCTGCGTAATAGAAGCAATATCCCATGGAATTCTTTGGATATCCTACAAACTTACACTCTACTGAGCGTGCCTCGAGCTTGTCCGGATGCTGCTTTTTTACAAAAGCTGGACATCCCCATGTCTTCAGGTACTGAAGATAGGGTTTCTTCCCATTCCACATCTGATATGGTGTGGTAGGCATAGTCTTGGTTGGAACCTTGTTTAAAAGATATGCAGCTGATTCTAGTGCATAACCCCAGAATGATTGCGGTAACTCAGCTTTACTCATCATGGAACGAACCATATCCAATAGGGTTCGATTCCTCCTTTCCGATACACCGTTGTGTTGTGGTGTGTATGGAGGAGTAAGCTGAGAGAGAATTCCATTCTCTTTTAGGTAACCCAGGAACTCGGCACTTAAGTATTCACCACCTCAATCAGATCTGAGTGTCTTAATACTTTTGCCTGTTTGGTTTTCCACTTCATTCTTGTATTCCTGGAATTTCTCAAAGGCCTCGGATTTATGCTTCATTAAGAAGATATGCCCATACCTAGAGAAATCATCCGTAAAAGTAATGAAGTAGGAATAACCACCTCGCGCATGTGTAGAAATTGGACCGCACACGTCACTGTGTACGAGTCCTAAGAGCTCGCTTGCTCTTACTCCGTGTCCAGTAAACGGAGTCTTTGTCATCTTTCCTATGAGACAAGATTCACAAGTGGCATAAGATTGATATTCGAACGGATTCAAATATCCTTCTCTATGTAACTTCGTTAATCGTGTTTCATTGATGTGACCTAGTCTACAATGCCATAAGAAAGCCTGATTTATTTCTGGAGACTTTCTTTTAAGTGTGTTCTGGACATTGAAAACCTGAGCTTGATTCAATACGTATATACTGTCATCTAATGTACCGGACCCAATCAGAACTTGATTTAGGTGAATGTGAACTACATCGCTTACGAATGTAAAATCATATCCCTCTCTCGAAAGTGAGGACACTGATCTGATATTACAAGTCAAACTAGGTACATACAAACAGTTACGTAGAATCAATATCTGCTCACTTGTCAAACCTGGGCGATATTCTCCCACGGATTCAGCATCCACGCTCATTCCGTTTGCAACTCTGAGAGACAAATCACCTACTCTTATAACTTTACGGTTTCTCAAAGCATGTAATGAATTACAGATATGAGATCCTGCTCCAGTATCTAGTACCCAGGAAGTAGAGTTAATTGACAAATAGTTCTCGATTACAAACACACTTGAGGCTGAAGCCACAACATGCTTCGTATCCTGGCTACTGGCTTCCAAAGCCCTGCAATCCTTCTGCCAATGCCCATTCCCATAACAATAGGAACTTCCCTCCTTAGCTATACTAAGTCCCGAAACTTTTGCTCTTCCCTTTCCTCCTACTTTACTGACACCATATATCGGCTTTGTAGAGGTCTTCTTCTTTTCATCCTTTGCTTTCGCCCTGGATGTAGAAGAAGAAGGTCCCCCATTAAGCAGAGCTTGTGTCTCCCTGGTTTCTTTCAGGGTGTAAGTAGAGGGTAGGGACTGTGGAAATAAGTCAGCGTATGACATGTTTCCCAACGTGGTCTCCAGGTCCTTGAGCTCATCAATATAGCTAGTCATCGTAAGGACGTCGTCCCCTACAGATGACCCGTCAGCCGACCTTGCTTGAATTATTTCTTTCAAGGTCTCATATCTTGCGATATGAGATTGCTCTCCATATAAATCTTTGTTATGGAGAAAGATGGAAACTGAGTCCATCTTCTCGTGCTGCTTCTGGTATACACCATCAACTGAAGCAAACACGAGGCACTTGGCTTTCGCTTTATCCTTTTTCCTTGTCTGACGAATTTCCATATTCGCGACGGTGGAAAATGGACCTGGGACGGCGGGATCTTGAGTAGTAATAGGGTGGTCCAGCTTGTCATAGGCAATGGACATCTGGATAGACCTTTGCCAGCCATATAAGTCAGATTCAGTCAAATTGTTATCTAGATGTAACCTAGTCATGGTCACAAGGTCGCTGCAATGAGAGAGAGAGAAGAAAACACTTTAGCATGATGCTCTTGCAAGTTTAAATTGGTTTTTAATTTATCTAAACTGGATGGCTCCCTCTATTTCTCGAATCCTTCCTCAAACCATAAAAGAAGAATTAGCCAGGACTATTCTCACCGTACAATTCTTGCTTAACCGTTCAGCCAGGCTAGTGTCGATACTTCGAGGGAGGTTTTCCAACGCTTTCGCGAAGTTCCTTAATTAAAGAACCTCTTTTCTCTGGGGGCGTAGCCCCGCTGACACCTTTCTCGGCACCTACTTGGTTTATAGCATTGATCGTTAAGTGACGAATCTCCTGATAAGTAGCATATACTCACAGTAGGATCGGGATCCAAATATCATCGTATGATAATGTTAAAGGAATCCTACCAACATTCATCAAACTCCAAATGGTATGCAACACTAGCAAGTTTCAGTTTCTTTAGAAACTCCCGATGTGGATTTTTGCCCCATGTTTTTATGACCTTGACGAAAGCCAACAAATCATAAAACACATGTCAAGTTCTGCCCATCATTTTCTTGTTAATTTGAACCCATCTGTATATACCCTTGACGAAAGCCAACAAGGTAATACGACTGTCCCAAACCAACTCATCCATCTATGCAACTAATGAATACCCCAGCAGCTACCAAACACTATGCCTTGACGAAAGCCAACAAACATAGCTTGAATACCACTGACCATCCATAAGAAATGACGGAGGGCCACGACTGGTTTTGGCGAAACCGTGAACGTAGTGAACTTGATATAATCGAAGGAACCTGATAGCTTTTTAAAAGGAGTGGTTAAAGCTCCGCAATTAAAAATTTTGCTCTTTTAAAATAACCGAGTGGTTTCTTTTAAATTTGTTTCAACGATTCAACTTTAGTTTATTTTCTTTGCATTAAAATAATGCGTCCCATCATTAACCTATCATTGCAGAAAACAACGAAAATACAACGTCCTCTTATGCCATCTGCATTCGCCACTGGGTCCTGTCATCACCTGTTGGGTTAATTAACTAACGGCAGAGCGGGGGCTGGGCTAGCGCGGGTGTATATCATATATAGATATTGTACATTCGTCATACGCAATAATAGGCATTCCAGATGTCATATGAACTTTATTGGATTTGCAAGCAATCCGCGTTTGTTTAGAGCCTGCAACAAAAGACGGATTACACAGCTGTGATGAATAGCCATTACCCCACCCTAGACCCTTGCGGGTACGGAAAACTACCCGCCAAATACCCGAAGTGAAGCGGTCTCCCTCAACAAAGTGAGTAGGCCACTAAACACTTCAAAGTACCCGGTAGTTTGTGCACCCCACCTTGGGTCTATCCTAGGAGCAAAAACAGTAAAATGAAATAATACAACGGTGGCTACAACCGCAACCTGGATGTGCCCCGCAAAATAATATTACAACATATTACATTTACATTGAATGAATTAAAATAATAACCCATCACAAAACCCCGGCTAATCATCACAACAGTCCAATACAGTTCACATCCACAAACAGTTAAAACCATTACAGAAATGTGCAACCCCCTGCCAACCGACATACTAGCAGTTAGGGGAGGTTTACGAACACATTATACAATCACAGATATAATCATATTAGCAAACATCGTAAAATTTCGATCGAGCAAAACACTTTAGATTCTACTCCAAAACTTCTCTGTTCACCTGAGATCTTAGCAGAAAATAAAATATCCTAGAAACATCATTATTAACACCTAAGAGTTACTGAAGAAATTTGGGCTGACTCGGCCCCAACTCGGCCACGGATCCGCGGCGGATCGCATGGATCCGCCGCGGTTCCGCGGTGAGTTAGCCGAGTCACAGGTCCAAATTTCTGCAGTAGCCCTAGTGTTTCCTGCTTGTTATTCTGAAGGTCCCTGAAAAATTTTTAGGGACTGTTTTTAATTCGACAGAAACTGTGTTAAAACGATGATCTTTCCGGTTCTTTTTGCGTTTGAAATACTTACGGCTTTGATAATGAGTTAATTATTGTTTAGCAAGGCTCTGATACCACTGTAAGTCGATGTACAACACCCCACGACTTGCGGGGAGGCGGAATAATGAAAACGATCTTGTTTTAGGCGTAAACATCGACTAACCGAGAATCTTTGCTAAACGATAACTAACAAATATCATAGGAGTTCTAAACTACTATGAAAAGTGATTATACCTGTAGAACCGAGTCCTTCATCTTGTCGTTCTCCACGTCCTCTCCGGCCTTCTCTATGTAGTAGAAGATCTACCCGTGAGCTTAACTTCAAGCTTCACCTCTAACTTGAGGTAACTAGGTTTCTTAAATCGCTAATCTGAGTAACCTAGGTGATATAAAGAATGGTTAAGGATTAAGTAGTCTAATCTAATCCTTGTACTCAACACATGAGAGGGGAGGATTAGGGTTTGAAGAGAGAGAGAGCTTGAGGAGAGAGAAAGTGAGCAAGAGAATGAATATGAGATAATGATGTATCATAATATATATCAAGCATTATCATTTATCCAATAAAAGAAAATAAAGGATGAATAATCATGCTTCATAAATACAAGAGGGTGATTCATCTCCATGAGTCATTAAGCATTTATGATGCATTAATGACATGGATGAATCACTCATATGACTCACTAATCTCATTTAATGCATATGCCACCTTAACCCTCAAGTCACCATCTTCTAGAAGCTTCTCGCGCAATTACGAGAACGCCCCTCCTATCCGTGAAAACACGGAAAAACTTTAGACTGTATAAATCCAATAACCGGATACTAGAAACTGGCTTAAACCAAAGCCGGCTAGTAAAAACTGTCCGGATGTCGTACGTGCGTAAACACACGTATGCGTTCGAATCCTTGTCGTAAAACCATACGACCTCTATATCGTTTCGCCTGGAGTAGGGAAACTCTCTGTGTGGGACTCTAGAGACTCGACTACTACGCTGGCAGTGGGTTTAACTACAGGCCACAAGCGGCACTAGCTGTACGTAACGGTCCCCAGGTAGATGTCGATAAGAAGGCCGATAAGGAAACCCATCCGAACTCCTACTGAGTCTGATGTGACAATCTCCGTACAGTCCGGTCTGTTCGTCTAAGACTATCGCATGTCGGGCCTAGGGGGCGGCAAGCGTCAGTACCCTAATAGCGGTATAAGTCGTGTCGGAGCGAAGCCCATTACACCCTGAGAAACTACTGGAACCTACCAGCAAATCTCGCTTGCCCTGGCCAGGGACTTTGCGTAATGGCTCTCTGACACAGCGCGATATCAACTCCCAATACCGGGAGAGACGAATCCTGTCTAACCGCCACTGCCTCCAAGTGCTCGGGACTGCACCCAACTGCTACCTGTTTGCACGACTCCTTTGAGCCGTGGTAGGGTAGCAATCTAAGAACAGTGGGACACACTCGAGGCGAAGTAGCAGTGTCAAGTCTGCGGACTATGGTGTACTCATGTCACCTGCGAACTGTTAACTGACGACTGGTATAAAACCAACCAACAGTTCCCTGTGAGTCCTATCCGGTGTACCCGTAACCTAACGAGCACCTGCATACTATCTCCAGTACGACGTACTAACGGCTGTGGGACAGACCATCTCCACAATTGGGATGAAAAGCGTACACACTAGTCTACTACGGAGTATCGATGCCCTGTCTCGATAATCCTACGACTAGGGACCTGAATAAGGATGTGCTTGTAGACTACCCAGCCCCCACTAGTGTGACTGCCATCACAACGCTGATAGTCAAGCAAGATCCTAAGAGCTCTATCAATACGTATACTCACATATTAAGATAGAAAAACCAAGTAGCATACTACCATGTTTAGCAAGACTGTTATATACATGTGAATATCCCAAGCTTCCATCAAGTAATATACAAACTAGTATGATACAATAATGGCCCCTAGGTCATATACACTAACATGCACATAATGATGTGCATGGATACATACATACATACATTGTATCATGGTTGTTGATACATGTTTGGTGGCAATGCAAGACTTATATTGTAGAATTATCTATATTTTTATCATTTTGGGAAAGAGAAAGGATAATTCACACAAGGTTTGAGCTTATCATCTTTGACCATGCTTCAACCACCATTTAACCTTGAGTTAGTTATCCTTTCATTTTTAACCCATTTGATAAAAATCTAGATGATTCTAACCATGGTTGAAGTTAGAAAGGATTAACATATATTATTCTTTTCTCATTTCAATTATACTTACTCTCATATCTTTTTCTTGTGTGAAAAAAGCTTAGCCACCATCTTCTTCTTCCTCTCTCGATAATTTCTTTGAGTGAGGTTGAGAAAAAGAAAGAGTTTTGATTATAGAAAACAAACCACATCATCATACTACACACATCTAGCCCATTTGTGTAGGGTGTTTGCTTTACTTCTTTCACATATCGGGTAAAGCAAGAAGCTTTGGGCAAAGGAGCTTCAGGTGGATCGTCGTGGATTTAGAAGATCTCAAGCGAACCTTTTTCCAACCCTCAAGTAGTCAAGGAGTCTAGCGTAGGGAGCTACAAAGGTTGTACTCTCAAAACCCTAGCCTTTATTACTTGTGATGTTGTCTTTGTAATGAAACCCTAATTTTCTAGTGATGATTCTTTGTATGTTTACTTAGCAACTTAAAAAATTTGATTTTGAGACATGCGATGCTTCCAAACCCTTCATGAGATGCTAGGTAAACCTAACAAAAATTACATCAAAATTATTTGTTACTTGATTTTCATATTGGCATGGGGGAGGCCAGCCTCTTCATGTTCGGGCTCGACTCGGGCATGGGCCCACTTGACTTGGGCTTGGGTCCACTTGGCTAGGGGTTGACTTTGACTTGATCAACCGGGGTGTAATTTTTGACCCCAACAAAGAGCCCCCATCAATAAATGCACACCGCGTATATGAGTTGTGTGCATGAAATTGATGGATCTTAGTGTCAGACTTCAAGGTGGAACATCATTCCGGGGGCGGAGCATAATTCCGAGGATCGGAGCATTATTTCGAGGTTCGGAGCATAATTTCGAAAAGTGGAGCATGATTCCAAGGGGAGGATATTGGTTGACTTGATTCCGAGTCGGAGCATAATTCCGACGGGGAGGTCATTGCTGCCCTTTTTGCGACTTAGACAGTCAGTGCTTGACATGTCTCCGAGATGGCGTGTCACTAGTCGACGTTTCCCCGGCATGGAGTATCTGTGGTCGACGTTTCCCTGGCATGGAATGTCTGTGGTTGACTTGTTCCCGGCATGGAGTGTCTGTTTGACATTTCCCGGCATGGAGTGTCGCTGGTCGACTTGTCCCTGCACGGAGTGTCGCTGGTCGACCTGTCCCCATCATGGAGTGTCGCTGGTTGACTTGTCCCCGGCACGGAGTGTCACTGGTTGACATTTCCTCGGCACAGAATATCACTGGTTGACTTGTCCCCTGCATGGAGTGTCACTGGTTGACGTTTCCCCAGCATGGATTGCCACTGGTTGACGTTTCCTAGGCACGGAGTGTCACTGGTTGACTTGTCCCCGGTACGGAGTGTCACTGGTCGAATTGTCCCCGGCACGGAGTGTCAATGGTTGACTTGTCCCTGGTATGGAGTGTTGCTGGTTGACTTGTCCTCAAGGTGGAGTGTCGCTGGTCCACTTGTCCCTAGCACGGAGTGTCGCTGGTTGACTTGTCCCCGACACGGAGTGTCTGTTTGACGTTTCCCCGACACAGAGTGTCACTGGTCGACTTGTCCCCAGCACGGAGTGTCACTGGTTGACTTATCCCTGGTACGGAGTGTGTTTAATGTTTCCCGGGTATGGAGTGTCGTTGGTCGAATTGTCCCCGGCACGGAGTGTCACTGGTTGACTTGATTCCGAGGCGGAGGATAATTCCGGCAGGGAAGGTAGATATTCCGAGGCGAAGAATGATTTCGACACGGGGTACATTATGAGACGAAACATAATTCCGACGCAGAGATTGTTGATTTGATTTGATTTGGGATTTTCTTATCCGTCCAGCGGGGCTTTTGAGCCTGGGACTTGGAATTTGGGTTTTTGTTTGGCGTCAGCATCGCTACACTGGAATGTGGTACCCGGAGCGAATCATCATTTACCATGAGAGGATTTGGGGATTTTGGTTTTGGTTTGTCATCAACACCGCTACACTGGAATATGGTGCTGTTTCCCCCCAATAATAAAAGAGCAAGGCACTGTTTAAAATTTAAAAAGAGGCAATGTCTCACGTGCCTCACACGAGGGCGCCGGCGCCGAGGGTTAAAAACTCTGAGGCAACGCTTCACGTGCCTTGCACGTGGGTGCCAGCACCGAGAGTTAAAAACTCTGAGGCAGCGCCTCACGTGCCTTGTACGAGTGTGCCGGTGTTAGAACTAAAAGTTCTCTGCCATTGGATTAAAAATCCAACGGAGATGATGAATCATTAAAATACATAATTAAATTCTGTTGAGGAAATATTTCTCAAATCTTTCTAAACAAGAAAGATCATTCTCTATAAACAGAGCACCGTTGGATTAAAAATCCAATGGTGATTAAAAATCATCAAGCCACAGAATAATCTCTGTATGGGAAAATATTTCCCCAATCTTGTTAAAAACAAGAAAAATATTTTCTGTAAAACAGAAGTCCTTAGATCAAAGATCCAACGGTGGATAAAATCTCCAAATCAATTAAGGATCTCTCAATGAGAGATTTCTTTAATTAAATCAACAAACATGCCTCCACTATATAAAGGCCTCAAGACTTCAAGTCTTGTACAGCGGAACCCCCTCATAAACTTCAAGTTAAAAAAGAAAAGCAAGCAAAAAGGGCTTTAAGAAAGAAGAAAGAAGAAGAACTTTCTTCAAGGTAAATAAAAGTAATAGAGATCAGATGATCTCATCTGCATATCTAAGGGTTTAACCCTCATAAAAGAACTTAGTTCTTTCCCTAGATCTGAGATCCATGAGACAAGTCTCCCACAAATGAGAATTTAATTCTCATGGAGATGAATTTGTTCTTAGGGATCGAAGATCCAGAGAAAAACAGAGAATTGAACTCTTCAGAACATAATACATGAAAAAAATCAGCGCCAAGCGTCTCACGTGCCCCTCACGTGGGCGCTGCTCAATAAAGAGTGCTTAGCACTCAGTGGTTGGCGCTCAGAGCCAAACACCTCACGTGCTCCTTATGTGGACACCGCTTAATAAAGAGTGCTTAGCACTCAGTGGTTGGCGCTCAGCGTCAAGCGCCCCACGTGCCCCTCACGTGGGCGCTATTCGGCATAAAGTGCTTTGCACTCATAAACCAGTGTCCAACGCCTGGCGCCTAGCACCAAGCACCTCACGTGCTCCATATGTGGGCGCCATAATGAGTGTTTAACAGTCTATAAAAAACAAAAAAGGGGAAAAGCAAGATAAAGTGTGGGCGTCAGAACCCATATGGATGCTCAGTATCGTTGGCACAGAAAGGGGAACAAGCCCAAGCAAGTGTTTAATACTTTATTCAAAAATGAAATGACAGGGTTGAGCCCAAGTTTGGCCAAACTCCTAATCAACCCAGCACATGGGCTCTTTATTTTCCAGAGTGGTCTTAGTCCCAAACAAGACTAGCGAGCTTCTGACGAATATTCATTGGTTTCAGGGTACATCTCCCCACACTGCTGATATATGTCGTTGTAATTCTTCAACATCTTCAGAGTGGTGGTAGGTCCCGACAACCAACAACTCCCCGGACCGCAACGTCTTTAAACTAGCAATGGACCGCAACGTCCTTAAACTAATACAATAGAGCCTAAATGCCCTTTTGTTGGGTCTGAATGATCCCAAAAATCCTGTTGAGTAGATCTTAGCCTAAAATTAGACTAACGTATCCCTAACAAACATTTAAGTTGATCTTAATCCCAAACAAGATTAACGATCCTTAAATCAACCCAAACCCAAATCTAAGAATATACGGATTTGGACTAATCCACGTCCTACGGGCGACAACATAAATTAGTTTCCGTATACAATCCACGGGCAACCAAAAATAAAACAAAAACACACGGCACGAAGTGACCTTCTGGAGCAGGAGAAAGTGGTTACCGCGATGCGGTAACGTAATTAACTGCAGGGGCTTGCGCTTGCAGGGAAGAGCATCCCCATAATCAAAAAACCCTCACAACGAGGGGGAATCTGACGAAATTTGCTACAACGGCCGTATCCGTCCAAACCTCCAATACCCGGCACCACAAATCAACTTGGCATATTTGGAGAGGTGGACGGATAAATCCAAATAGCATCTGCCCCCAAATTCAGGCAAGACGTTTGTCTTCCCGGTCTTCGGCGGTAAACAGGTACCAGGAGCGAATCATCATTTGCCGTGAGGGGATTTGCGGATTTTGGTTTTGGTTTGGAATCAACATCGCTACACTGGAATATGGTAACAGGAGTGAATCATCATTTGCCGTGAGGGAATTTCCCTCGTTCCTAGTTTAACGACTTAGAGGTCATTTGTTCCCAGTTTAACGACTTAGCTGTCTATTGGGTTAGATGTTTTGAATTTTGGGGTCGGGGTCGGCATCAGCGTTGCTAACACTGAAGCACATGTGTTAGGAGCAATTCATCATTTGCGTTTGCCTGCTGGGGAGCGATGTCTTAGGAGACAGGTTTAGGTCCCTATCCCCTATGGCTTTTCAATTTTATGAGCCGTAAGGGTCCCATTAAAGCATTTTCTCCCTATGACTCGAAAGGATCTCGTAGGTGTATTTTCTCCTTAGGAGTCGTGAGGACCCCCACGTGTGTTTTTCCTTTGTGAGTCGTAAGAATCCCACGAAGGTGTTTTTTTACGAGTCGAGAGGATCTCGTAAGTTTTGTTCTCCTCATATATCTTGAGGACATATGAGTGGGTCTTCCCAAATGGAGTATAACTCCAAGGGCGAAGACCGGCCGCGCGACTGGTGATTGTGGTGGAGCATGGGTGTGATGAGAATTATTTGAGCCTGTGGATTGTATACGGTAGTCAGTTCGGGGATTAACCGTAGGGTTGGGAGAATTTTGGGATTTTGTTGGCGTCTGCATCACTGCACTGGAATATGGTACCAGGAGTGACTCATCATTCGCCGTTGAGATATTCAGGGATTTGAAATTTTGGTTGGCGTCTGTATCGCTGCACTGGAATATGGTACCAGGAGCGACTTATCATTCGTCATTTGGAGATTTGGATTTTGGTCGGCGTCTGCATCGCTGTATTGGAATATGGTACCAGGAGCGACTTATCATTCGCCTTTGAGAGGTTTAGGGATTTGAAATTTTGGTTGGCGTCTGCATCGCTGCACTGGAATATGGTACCGAGAGTGACTCATCATTCGCCATTGAGAGGTTTTTTTTTACCGCGATTGCTCTATCATTTTAGCTTTTCTTAAGGTCGTGATTGCCCTATCATTTCGGCTGTTTAGTCACGGTTGCCCCAACATTTCGGCTTTATTTTTCACTTTTATTTTACTCGCTGATTTTTATTGCGAGTTGCCCCATCATTTCGGCTTTTTTTTCATTCAATTTTATTTACACATTTTTTTACATTCCCAGTTTAACGACTTAGAGGTCGATTGTTCCCAGTTTAACGACGTGGTGGTCGAATGTTCCCAGTTTAACGACGTGGTGGTCCTGTTGGAGCCTGGGCTCGATCTGCAGGAACCATGGGCTCCTTTAGCATAATTTCATAAGCGAGCTCTTCGTCATCTAGACCGAGCCACTGTTGGATGGCAACAACCACGTCATCATCATGGCTATAAGGCGTAGGAGGACTTTTTCCCCTGGGCTCCATCATTTCGACTGTATGGGTTGTGTACCCGTCCATCGCTTCTTCGTTGGCAATATTTCCCGTTTGGCCTTTAGCTTGTTGCCTTGGTCCGCTTTTTTCAGAGAAAGACAGTTGTCTGAGAGAATCAGGTCCCCGAAGGATTTCGGTCTCCGTTTGTATGAAATAGGCGGTTGCAGCTTGACTGTTTTGCTAACACGCCTTCAGACAGTTCTATCTCTCCTGCCTTGTATTGCTTTTCGACCCAATCTTTGAAGACGAAGCAGTCCTCAATGGCATGACCTATCACTTTGTGATAGGGGCAATATTTGGGGTTGTCGGTCATATTCGCTTCTTGCGGTAATTTTGATTTTGGTAATTGTAGACCGTTTCTTAGGGCGTCTTTGAATATTTGATGGATTTTGTCCCTTTTGAAGGAATAGACCTTATCCAGCTTCTCTTTCAGTGGAAATTCTCCTCTCTCTCCGAACACTGGCTTCCGAGGCTGGTTGGCATTAGTTGGCACGAACAGAATAGAGCCAAATGGTAGCAGCGGCTCCTCCCACTATCACCAGAGACTGGCCGGGAGGATCGTCCTAACGTCCATCTTCATCGTGTAGGAGACGGGAGCTGTCTTGAGAGCTGAGCTTATCTCTAGAGATATTTTGCTGCGTCCGAAGATTGCAATTTTAAATCCTTCATAAAAGAGCATAATTTTAGTATAAATATCGATATGTATGTTGATTGAGTTCGCATGAATGTTAAACCCGAAATTATGGAAGGAGAGAAAAAGTCCCACCAGGCGTACCAGAATCTGTAGGGTGTTTTTCATCACCCCATTGAGATGGGAATACGCATCGCTTGTCAGGCGTACTACAGATTCTCCCTGCCTAGGGTAGGCAAGGGTTTATTAATTGTAGGGATCCGAATCTCCGGCAGCCGCGGACTAAGCTGCCATTAATTACCCCTCGCTTTTGGAGCGAGGGAACCTCCGATTGACGGGTCAAACTGGTCATGCGAACTCAATTTGCAGTGTGCGTATGTGTTTCTTGAGGGGTTTTAGATATATCGGGGGTCTCGCAAAGTTTATGGGGGTCCCGCTACCCGGATAGCGGGCTGGGATCAAGAGGGCTAGCAGCCCTTTGCGGGGTGTGGGGCAGCGCCCCATTAGAAATTTTTTTCTAACGTGGAAAGTGTTGTGGAGTGTGTATATGTATAATACAAGAGAGGAAAATAGCGTCCAAAGGACGCGTGGGTGCCAGTGCCTCATGTTCCCAACACGTAGGCGATGGGCGCCATGCGACACGCGGGCGTTGGACGCCAGCCCCTCACGTGCTCGGCATGCCGGTGCTGGGCGCCAGCGGGAAAAAAAGGGCTTAGCTCCTATACTGGGAGTTGTACTCCCAATTGAATTTTGGAGTTGAACTACTAAATAGAAGATTTATTATATATATATATATATATATATATATATATATTTATGGTGTTAAACTCCCAAGATATGTTCGAAGATGATGAAAGGGGACTCTTTTCTTCTCCCTTGAGCCCTAGATCCTCTCTTGAGCTTTGGATCTTCCCAAAATGGGATTTTTGGAGATGGGTCTCCTTCTTCCTCCTCTCTATTGGCTGGATCTTGAAGAAGGGGAAGGGGGGTGAGACTTAAAAATCTCCTATTTTAGAAATTTGATGGGAGATTTGAGTTCCCCTTCAAGGGTTTTGTGGTGAAAAACCATTTATTTTTGGAAAAGAAAGAGTTGAACTCTTGATTTAATTCAGAAAAGGGAAAGAAGGTTTAGAACCTTGAGAAAGGGGAAGGAGGCACAAATCTTAGTTTTTGAGGAGAATGGAAAAGTTTTTTCATTTCATTATCATGTTACCTTATATAGGCTTACAAATTTAAACATAGCCCATTGGGCTTTACAAAATGGCATTTTGCCCATCCCATGCCTCATGCGCTCATTTTTTTTTGCACATGAGCCATGGGCTTTACAAAAATTTGGCTTTTTGCCCATTTATTTTACATTCTTGCATGAAAATTACATCAAAATTATTTATTACATTATTTTCATATTGGCATGGGGGAGGCTGGCATCTTCATGTTCGGGCTCGACTCGGGCATGAGCCCACTTGACTTGGGCTTCGACCCACTTGGTTTGGGATTGACTTTGACTTTGACATGGTCAGCCGGGGTGTAATTTTTGACCCCAGCACACGTATTTTGTTCGGACGGATAATGCTAGCGGGCTTAGAATTAAGCCGCATTCTAGTATTATACTATTGGATTTTTTTATATCTTGGTATTCGCATTTTTTTGTAGTACGAATACTGGTATGTATATACGCTGGGGGTATTCTAGTAATTTCACTAGAATGCTTCTTGAAAAACACACCTCATTTTGCTTTATATCTATTTATTTAAGTAGAAAATGAGGTGGAGGGATGAGGTGTATTGAAGCATGGTTGAAGCATGGCTACTTGATTTTATTTATTCATTTGTTCTAACTCTTCAAGCATGGTTGCATTATTTTTATTGGAAATAATGTATGCTTGATATTTTGAAAGACTTAGCCATTCTTCACTTGCTTAATTCATTCTTGACTTAGCTTTCTCTTTCCTCCTTTGCTCTCGTCTTCTTCCAAAAAACCATAACCCTCTCATGGGTTGAGAATTCATGGTTTTATGAGATAATCCAATCCAATTAATACTCTACATTATCTAAGCTATCTAGATTAGAAAATTAGGTGTTTTAGTTACCCCAGCTTAGATATTGCTGGCAACTGTCTAGATATTGCAGACAACTGTCTAGATGTTAAATGAAAAAGTAAAGAGGTGTAAATGAAAGAAAATAATGGATAATGGAGAAAATAAATTGAAATAATTGAAGTTCTGAAAAGAAAAGTAGTGAATTTGGAAGGAAAAAGGGTTGGTAACAACATTTAATGCTCGTTTTTAAAGCCAAAAACACCACAGAACATATGTTGTAGGCAAACTCCTAAATGCTTCAGGCAACTGTCTAGATATTGCAAGCAACTGTCTACATGTTGCAGGTAAATCCATAGATATTCTTCTAAACATAAATCAAGTTAAATAGCAATAAAATAGAGGATTTGAGGGAAATTAGGGCTTTTGGCAGGAAAAGTAATGAATTTAGAGGGAAAAAGGTTGGTAGGAACATTTCATACTTAGTCTTTTAAGTAAAAAGAAACACAGAATGGATGTTTTAGGTAAACCTCTGAATGTTATAGGCAAACTCCCAGATGTTGCAGGCAACTAACCTGCTCCTGAATTGCTACAAATTTCTAGTTGTTCATTGTATTGCGTGCACATGGATAAGGACAAAGGCAAATGGAGAATATACTAAATACAAAATGGCTTGAGTATAGCAGGGATTTTTCAATTGGGGACTCTTTGACAAGTTTTGAGAGGTCCGGGTTTTTTTTTCAAAAATTTACCTAAAAATCATAAAATTTAAGCATCAACTTTAAAGAAAATGTATAATTTATAAGCAAATATAAAAAATGGATCATCTAATAAATTTTTTGATTTTATTAAACTTAATTTTAAAAATAAAAATTGGTGTTAAAATAAAAATATTATTGGTTTGCTTGAAAACATAAAAATACTATAATTTTCTTTATAAACAATCGTTGGCCAGAGGATCCAAAAATAGATTAATGAAATATAAATTAATCTTATAAAAAAAATCCTTTGTACATGAATTCATTATATAGTAAAATTTTTAAACAATGATAGTTACAGTGTATTAAAATTTTAAAATCAACTTTAAAGTAATTATAGTTTCTATAAGCAAATGTAAAGCAATTATTGTTGCTCGAAATATTCCTTTTCATTATGTTTGAAAAAAGAAATATGATATTTTAAAATATTTTTGTTATTTATATATAAATATTATTGTTTCTTCTTTTTTCCTGCAAATTCCTATCAATTATTTTAAGGATAGATTAAGGAATCATGAAGAAAACAAAGGGCAAAAGAGGGAAGTGAAAAATAGTGTTTTGACTAAAAAGATGCTTTGATTTGCAAAAAATTCTTTTGAAAACCTATTTTGGTATTAGTTATATATAGATACTAGAAATCGACCCCACGCGTAACGCGTGGGATCAAACATGATTCAAGATATGTCTGGATAAATTGAAGAATCAAATAGAAAAACAGTATATATTCATTTTGCCAAGAAGAAGTTAGCACTCATTTTCTAATAAAAAAGAAAAGAAATATTGATTCCATTTTAATAAATCCATATTATAATTAGAGTTTTTTTTGTGAAAGTACCCAATAAAATTTTAAACAATGATAATTTAAATAATGAAACTTGAGCATCAATTTTAAAGCAAGTATAATTCCTATAAGCAAATGCATAAAATGAATTATCAAATAAATATATTTTATTCTAGTATACTTGAATTTAAGAAAAATTGTATCAAGATAACAAAAATATCATTAGTTCTCTTGAAAAAAATAAAAGTACCGCATTTTTCTTTCTAAATTAATACCAAATCATCGGCATCCAAGGATAAATTAAGGAAATATAAAATTAAAAAAAATTGAAAACCTATTAATCTGTAAATGCTCAAAATGTCATCATTATTTTTCAGGCTTCTCGTATGAATAGGCCGAGAGATAGGCAAATAAATATATGAAAAGATTCTGATATTTTTTGAAGATAAATAACATCTGCTTTCTAATTTGCCTAAATAAATACCATGTTTCGGTGTTTTATGTAAATATCAAATAAACTTTTTTGGAAATAAAGAAAATAAAAACAATAATACACCACATAACCATTGAATTTATTATGGGCCTTTCATGAATGGACCATTGAAAGTGGATAGGAAAATGAATAAAATGAAAGGGCAAGGGTGTAACGCTATCGTTTAGGCAGTTTTTCGATAATCGGCAAAATAATCAGTCTTTTCCGTAAAAAGTCAAAATAAGTATTTTTCAATATATGCCTAATTATACAAAATTTAGATAAGATATTGCTAGAATTTGATCACTAAATTGTCACTTAAAAATTTCTAGTCATTTAAATTTTTTTCCATAATTAATTATTTTTTAATATTATTTTAAGCTTTAAAAATACATTAAATTAGTGATAAATACAAATTTAAATGGGTAAATTAAATACTTAGGAAACATTATAAACTAAAATCTAGTGTTAATAAAATTTTATCAAGACTTTTCAAGATTTTAGTTCTATGGTTAAAAATTAAAGCAAAAATGAATTAAAAATGGGGTTTTTTTGTGTAAAAATTGATGTGATATGCATTTAATGAGTTTAAAAGATACTTTTTGTGTAGAATTTTGTACACAATCTCACTCACACTTCCCCCCTCACCCTCAGTCCGAGCTCACTGCAGGAAACCCTCCCCATTTCCCACCATTTTCTTGCTTCAAAATTCATGTAAAAATCAACCAAAAATCCACAAAAATTCACAAATTCCTCCACAAATTCTAACCTAAATCCTATTCTCCACCTCTTTCCAAAACCTAATTGGTTTAAAACAAGGAGAAAAGAGGCAAATTTGGAGGCTAAGTGCAAGAGGATCAACACTTGGATGGTATAATTTTAATCTAGTTGTTAAATTGGTAGTTTAATTATGTTAATTTAGATTTTTAAAGTGTTAATTTGATTTTAATTTCTTGTTTAGGAAATTCTAGTAAAGGTTTGGAATTTTAATTAGGGTTTGAAGCATTGTTAATAAATTAAGTTAGAGTTGTGGCCATCTAGTGGATTATTTTGGAAATTTGTGCTAGTTTGTGAACGCTATATCGTTAATTCGCGAGGTTTGCATCGGAAATTTATATGCGAATGCTTACTAGGTTTTATATAATATTAGGAGGTGATTTAATTGCGATATATTGACGATTCTATTAGTATCTGCTATGACTTTTAGGATGCGCGAATGCGGAATTTGGTTTAGTCGGATATTAGTTTTGACGGTTGCCCCGAAACGACGATTTTAGTTAAGTTTTTAGTGGTTTTCGTGCGTGTTCCTCGCGTTTAGTGCACGTTGTGCCTAACTTATGAGCGTTGATCTTTTCATATTGTGACTTACATCGTTTCATGATGTTTAATCTTATGTTGTGTGTTATGCAATTTTAGGATCGGTTGCGGAAATATCGGACGCGGCGCGCAAAGGAAAAGCGGTGGTTGGATCAGATTAGCGAGGTGTCCGGGTGAGTAGATGTATACATCTATGGGGAAATCGTCTGGATGGCGCGAGACGCCCCATAGTTAGGATCACTTTATTACTTGCAAACTATATGCATAGTTAGTTAGTGTACCATCCCATTCATATACATACCTGTCTAGTTATTCGTTTGCTGGCATTGCATGGACATCTATATACCTATGTGTGATATCACCCCGTAGGACACTTACACCATTACCATTGGCTCATGTTGCACGCGCACTATTCATGTGAACACACATGCCTTGGTAATTGACATGTCACGAGCACTTTAGAACCTGCTTAGTTTAGTATCACCACTTGCATCATACATGATACATCGAATTGCATAGCATGTATATACCTTACATCATCATCATGCTTATATAGATTCCTAGTCACAAATCAATTGCATACCTTTGATATCATAAACATTTATCATATACAACATGTTGGATATTATGATTTTCTTGAGGATTTCAGTATTGATGAGATTTCTGGATTTTGGGGGAAAACCGCAAGAATTTAACAAAAACTTATTATCATTATTTTTAAAATAAAGTTGCGGTTTTCTCGTGATGTATGTGTCGTCCACCATGAGTTTTCATGTTTTCTGTTGGATTTCGAGACCCGATTCGAGGAGTGGATGAACCGTCTCGGGTACATGGTGGGCCCGGTATGGTACCCCGGGGCAAGAAGATCGAGTTGTAGAAGATGAGCCTGGAAGGGGAAGACTACCTACCGGTGATGTCTGGCGCGGCGGATATCCGGAAGATACCGACCGTTGTCGTGAGATTTGATGATATGGGCCGATCCAGACTGACGAAGCCCTATGTATTGAGACATTGATATAGTAAGACATTGAGACAGATATATTTCCATATTTGGTGTCGATGCTTGACACAGTTTTCAGATGATTTCATTGATGGTATTTTAGCTATTGCACAGATATTCTTTTTCTAAGTTAAGAATGCAGAGCTTATTGTATTTTAAACACTTAAAGATTTTGTATTGATGTTGCATACATGTGCATGCATACTAGTGGCATTACATCACATCTAGACATACATGCTGTGACGCATTTGCGTGCATTCTTACGATAGCCTTATTAGATGTTATATTCTACTCACGAGCTGGCAACTCACCCTCTTTGTGCCACAGTGTCTTGCAGGTCGGACCCGTCAACCTTATAGCGGCGGGCTTATCTTATCACTGTCTTCTTTTGCTCAGACTCGTGACATTGCTCCTAGGTGGGTTGCGAGGACACTTTAGTCTTTTTGTACTATCTTTGTATCTAGTATTCTCCATTTACCACTTCTTATTTGTATATGCGACCTAGTGATGAGACTGAAAGATTTGTGTATATGTGGTTTCTCTGGGGTCGAGCTCACTTGAGCCGACGTTGTGCTTTTCTTATTTTGCATTTCTTTATGTTATTTGCTTGATATTGCATATATATTGTGTGTGGTTGTGATCCTCCTTGGGCGAAGAGCTAGCTCCCGCTTGGGGATGCCATTTTATCGTTACAGGTTATATATCTTGTTGTACCCATTTTTGGGGGCTAGTATTTACAAAGGAGACTCTGCCGAAATTTTCGGAAAATTTTGATGTTTTTAAAATGGGGGTTAATGCAACTTAATTGATTTTAAAGTCGTTTTCATAAAAGGTTTTCCTTCACTCTTGTTGATTTTGGTTTAGAGTTTCTGGGCTTTGGCTGACTTTAGGTTACGTTACGCCTTTAGACGTCTCGTAATCTAAGTGCCAGTCACGTTCCGTACCTTCAGACCGTGACAAAGTTGGTATCAGAGCATAGGTTTTACCTTTCTGAGTGTAGGACAACTCTTGGTAGATGGAGTAGGTGACTTAAGCAGAGTGGCGTAGCGTGGGTATGTTCCGCGGCATACTTACGATACGGTACTCCGCCTAAGTGACCTTAGGACATAATTGCTTGTATTTCCTCCTTGATTCCATGCATTCCTTGATTCAATTATAGTGTTCTCATCGCTCCTGTTTCTCATTCCAGTTTTGATGCCGCCAAAGACTATGAAAGCTCAGCGGGCTGCCGCTAGGGATGAGCTTCGAGCGGGCTCGTCTGAGGCGAGGATCGAGCGGGATGATACGCCTACCCCTCAGGGTCAGATTGATCCACCATCTCCAGACCGTATTGCCAGATTAGAGGCCGGTATGCAGGAGTTGCGACAGATGATGGGATCGTTAGTTGAGTCCAGTCAGGCACAGAGATCCGAAGACGTTCCTTCCACCGCACAGACCACGATTGTACCTGCCGCCCAGATGGTTGCTCCTGCTACTACTGCGACTATCCCCGTTTCACTACAGGAGTTTATGAGGTTGAGACCTCCAGCTTTTACCGGTACGGATGCGACAGAGGACCCACAGGCATTTCTTGATAGGATGGCTAGGATTTGCCGTTCGTTGAGGTGTTCTGATGATAGATGGGTGGAGTTGGCGAGTTTTCGTCTGGAGGGCCTTGCCCAGACGTGGTACGATTCAGTAGAGAGAGACCGAGCTGCAGGTCTACCTCCTATGACCTGGGACGAGTTTATAGCTGCATTTCTTGCCCGTTTCCTTCCGGAGAGTGTCCAAAATGCTCGAGCCCGTAGTTTTGAGTCTTTGCGCAAGGCTCCTGGGATGAAAGTGTCTGAGTATGATATACAGTTTACCCAGTTGTCTCGATATGCTCCGTACCTAGTAGACACTGAAGAGAAGAGGATAAAGAGCTTTGTGCGAGGGCTTGACACACAGCTATTCCTTGCCATCGGCACCCAGCACTTTGACACATACGCATCCGCGATGGATGCAACCTTACTTTTGGAGGAGTGCATTTCTGAGACTCTGGTCATTTCTGGGCCGAAGAGGATCGGTACTGATATGCCAGCCCAGCGGCAGATGGGTAGACACTGTGATAGATTCTTTCCGGGAGATGGCGGCGGTAGAGGATTGAGACGAGGTCAGTTATTTGGTTCATATCCGCAGACCCAGCAGTCGTCGCCAGGATGTTTTCAGTGCGGGAGTCTGTACCATCGTATCAGAGACTGTACCATGGGGCGCCAGGACGCGGCGACAGTGCCACATGTGACCTTACCACCTTCACCACCTCCTCAGAGAGCTCTACTTCCTACTCCTGATGATGCTCCACGCCAGGCAGATGCTCCTAGAGGTCGTGGGCGTGGCGGTCCGGTTCAAAGGGGACGAGGCGACAGAGGCAGAGGTAGAGGCAGAGGACAGCCAGCTATTAGTGGTGGACATGCCCGAGTGTTCGCGTTGACTCCTTAGGATGCACAGGCATCCAATGCCGTCGTGGCAGGTACTCTGCCAGTATGTTCTTTTGATGCACGGGTATTATTTGATCCAGGCTCCACACATTCCTATGTATCCACATACTTTGCACCGAGGTTGGGCCGAGAGTCTTCTTCGTTAGATCGGCCGCTTGTCGTTATTACTCCGGTAGGCGAGTCGTTTGTTGCCCGTTTTGTGTACCGATCGTGTCCCATTCGTATCGGGGAGAGAGATTCTTCAGTTGATTTGATTCTCCTCGATATGATAGACTTCGACGTTCTTCTTGGTATGGATTGGCTAGCCACCTGTTATGCAACTGTGGACTGCTGTGAGAAGGCGGTCAGATTCAGTTTTCCTGGTGAGCTGGTTCTTATTATTCAGGGAGATCGTAGTGCTACCCTTCCCAGCTTGATTTCTTCTCTTCGCGCTGGTCAGCTCTTGCGGAAAGGGTGTCAGGGATTCTTAGCCTATATTTGTGATACTAGCACCACAGAGGTTCCGTTAGACCAGGTCTCTGTTGTGAGAGAGTTTCCTGATGTATTCCCTGACGAGCTGCCTGGTCTGCCACCAGAGCGCGAGATTGAGTTCTGCATCGACTTGATCCCCGGCATGGGGACTATCTCTATACCGCCTTATCGGATGGCCCTGGCGGAGCTTAGAGAGCTGAAGGATCAGTTACAGGACTTGCTGGATAAAGGGCTTATCCGACCGAGTGTGTCACCATAGGGTGCTCCCGTCCTGTTTGTTAAGAAGAAGGACGGCAGTATGCGCTTATGCATTGATTATCGTCAGCTGAACCGGGTTACTGTGCGGAATAGATATCCCCTACCCCGCGTTGACAACTTATTCGATCAGCTCCAGGGTGCATGGTTTTTCTCGAAGGTTGATTTACGGTCAGGTTATAACCAGTTGCGGGTTCGGAAGGAGGATATTCCGAAGACCGCTTTCTGTACACGTTATGGTCATTATGTGTTCTTGGTGATTTCGTTTGGGTTCACCAATGCCCCAGCAGCATTTATGGACTTGATGAACCATGTATTCAGGCCGTATCTTTGTCACGTCCCGAAAGGACGGAACATGACCGGCACCAAGACTACGAACGTCTCGAGGCATACGTACTCTAAGTAAGCCGAGCCCAGAAATCCAAACCAAGAAAAGTAGTAGAGAGTAGGAAGAACCATATCAAATCAACCAGTATGCAACATAATATACAACGCCTACAGGCGAGGATCACAACAGAAAAGGAAACTCCAACAACAAGAATCTTTAGAAATATAACGTGCGACTCTAAGGTCAAAAAAATAAACATCACTGGTCTTTATCTCAAATAAGTACATGTTTGGTTGATGGAACTTCTAGATACAATTATAATATAATATACAAGGTATAATGATGGGTACGATACAAATAACCCACCTACTAGAAAGTCACCGGAAAGAAGCAGTGCTCGCAAGCCGTAATGAAACCCGTACGGCAACACCTGCAAGAAACTGGGGCACAACGGGGGTGAGTTGCCAACTCGTGAGTAGAAAAAGATCTACGAATAGAAAATCGCATGTATGACGCAATCCTAGGTCATACGATCATAATATATAATCCTCAAATATATAACCAGCAATCTATAACCATGGCTAGGGTAAATATCTAACCCAAGTATAATCCCAAGTGCCCGTGTCAGTGCCTCAGGTAGCAATGAATCATATGAATGATGCATGAATGCATGAAACAGAATGCATGTATTGAAGAAAGCCGCTTTCATAAATTTATGAGATTTCTGTATTTTTAAAATGAGGTATCATAAATGAAATCAACATAGACGGAGCCTAGCATCGGCACAAAACATAAATCCCAATATCTCGATATCTCTGTATCACAATCTCTGTACCTCAATATCTTAAATCTCAATGTCTCAATCATAAAATCCAGGGCGCCGTCAGTCCAGATCGGCCCCTACTATCCATCTCATGACTACGACGGTATCTTCCGGATATCCGACGCGTCGGGTAAAATCACCGGTCGGTAGAGCTCCCCTGCCAGGCTCAACGCCATCTCCTGCGATCTTCTTGCCCCGGGGTACCGCACCGGGACCACCATGTACCCGCAATCGGTCTCATCCGCCTCCTCGATTCGGGTTTCACATGTCGCTCTCAGCACCGAGAAAACACATGGTGGACGCACTGAAATATCATATCAAGGGTAACCGGGTTTTTAAAATATTTACATAATCTCTTTGAAATATCCGCGGTTCTCAAATCCAGAAATATCATAGAAACAACATATCCCAATGCGTATAATCAGGAAGCATGATGTATGTGACATATAAATGAAATGCAAGTATAACAGTATATCATGCAACATGGAATAATAGTATGCACATACAAGGGTCATATCCTGATGCAATAATACTACTGTGTAGTGACATGGCAATTACCGATGAAGATGTGTGTGAGCTGGCAAATAAGTGTATGTGGAACATACGCATCATCGGTAATGGTGCTGGTGTCCTAACAGAATGATATCAATAATGGAATATGAATCACAATAAGTATGCGATGCAGAATAACAACAAAAATATGCGGGAGCTGAATGCTAAACACAAGGATAGCTAAACTGCATCTAATGTCATAAGTGTCAAATAGCTACACCACTATAAGGCTGAGCTAAAGCTAACAGTAGGTAAGGGAAAACCGCCTAACCTCTGAGTCGATACATACACACACACACACACACATATAGTCGGTGATCCCGCCTCGATAATATCACATCCGATACCATATCTCTATAATCAGTTAATCCCAAATCAAGAGTGCAGATCAAACATCAAATTATAGCTCGTACGTAAATCCGTCGTACGACATCCCCAAATCTGGGTACAGGTCAATATCACATTCGTCATATCATTCATCTGGTATTCTCTTTATCAAATATCATAATCTGGGTACTGACTTATGTCTAGTACAAAGCTAATATCATCACTATAATTATGATCTGACTACTGATCGACAGTCTCGTATAAATCGGTATCATCATCACATATCATCTCAAGAAGTAAACATCGCCGAAGGCGGCCTATCATACTAGTCTTGTCATATCATATCATACCTCGTTACATAATCACCTATCGATCATTTATAAATATATCACAATGCACATGGCATCGTCATCCAAAATCCGCTAAAGCATCAAGACGTATCTCAAATATGAATTTTACCATATCACCGATATCATAATCTCGGATCAAATATCATCGACTCATCTCAAACCCAAGTATCATCCTCAAATCCGTATGTGAACACATAGTCCCATACCCACGTGAACACATATCTATATAGAATCCCATAACCACGTATGAAATAAGGATGTATGCAAGTATGTAGGTGTGGAAGTGTGTATGTGTAGTGCACCCACTATTCTAGGTTTTCGCGACACTAGATCATCTAAGTCCACCAATTATCCATCCTAAACATCAATAATTTCCCAAACAACATATAATAATTATAGGTGTGTATACGCATCCGTATACATCACCACGGACTGCGGGGGTGCTATACGCCATCCACCCGACTTCTCCCCGTAGATATAAATCTACTCACCTTTCTTTGTGTGTGCCGGTGCCGATGTCGCCATTTGCATCTCCAACGCTTCGACGCCACATGGGGTACCTACAAGAATATCACACGCTAAAACACATGAAAACCATGTCGGAAGCCAAAATGGTACACGCTACGCCCATAGGTAAAAACCTGTGGCCTCGTGTGCAAACGCAGCCAATATCCACTGTCGTTGACGTCCAAACGCCACCCGACAGAACGAATCATCGAATACCAAAAACCCATACGAAAACAAGTCGTAAATCATACGCCAACTCATGAAAATCAACCCAGATTCTATCCTGGTTGGAATCAGACAAAACTATACATACCCAGGGTAAAGTCTATAGGTAAAAGAGCCGTGCTCGCAAAACGAGGGGGTTTCCTCCTGTTCTGGCCGCAAATTGCGGCCAGAAGGAATTTATCTGCGGCCTGGTATGGAAGTTGGGGGTTAGGGCTTTGGGTGTTGGTTTCTATCTGCCTGCACATCCTACTGCCAAGTCAATATAATTTTAGGGTACCTCGGGTTGTAGCAGTTTCCAGAAAGGTCACCAACTCGACAAAGTTGCTGATTTACACCGATTCTAAACTTTCAGGTGTTATACTGGAATCTGGGTTAGATCTAGGGTAAACTGGTCTCAACAGCACCTAATAAGGTTACGCTAATCATCAAATCCAACACTTGGTCAAGTCTCACTCAAATTCCCTTAAACTAGCACTAATTTACTTAATAACACTAAATTTTCAGCTAACTACCCGTAACTTAGCAAGAAAAGAGTTGGGTTGCAAGATTATACCTCAGGAGGGTCCTAGGATGAAGGAGAAGGGAAGATCAAGATGAAGGAAGGGTTGTGTTGCTACTGCCGAGCTGCTCCTTTGGGCTGTTTGTGTTACTATTGTTGTTGTTGTGGGTTTAGTTTGGGCTGCTGCTGCTGCTTGCCATTTCTCTTTTGCTTTTTCTTTCTTTTTCTTTTCTTTTTTCTTGTGTTGCAGTAGCAGCTGCAGCAGTGAAAGGGGTGGTATTTGTGGTGAAGTTGAAGTATCTGATGTTGGGGTGTGGGTTGTAGTATATGATGTTGGGTTGGTGTTGTTGATGGGGTTGCTGCTGAGGCAGCAGAGGTCTAGGCTGATTGGTGCTGATGATGCTACTGCTGATGTGATGAAATTGGGGCTGAGGTTGTTGCTGTGGCTATAGTAGCAGCTGATGCAAATTGGGGCTGAAGTTGTGTGTTGGGGCTGTTGTATTGAATGGTGTAGCAGCTGCTGATGCTGCCTTAGCTGATGTATAATGGTGTGGTGTTATTTTGAAAGAAGTTGCTGCTGTTGTGGCTGTTTTCACCGCAGTTCTTGCAGCTGCTAATGCTGATGAAAAGGCTGAACTGATGTTGGTCAGGGGCTGAAATGTGCTGATGGGGGGGCTGATGTAGCTGATGTTGCAGCATGTAGCAGCAGCTAGGGTGGCTGGTGTGTGGGTGTAGGGTGCTGATGCAGCTGCTGCTGGTGTTTGCAAAGGTGTGATGTGTGAGAGTGAGGGGGAGAGATGTGAGGTGAGAAAGAATTGCAATGAGTGTCGGAGAGGCCACAAAGAGTTTTGAAGTGTAATGAGGTTAACTCCCATCACCCTCACTCAACCTTAAATGTCATGGCACATCCATCATGCCTCCTCCTCTCTCTCTCTAGCCACAAGTCAACCTAACCCTAATCACCTTTAAATAAGCTAACAACCCTTAAATAATCCCACTAACCTAACCAATTGGTTTAAACCACCATGGTCATCTAACATAGTTCAACCCTAGGCTTAACATGAGTCCAAGACATGAAACAAGTATGACAAGTGTAGGAAATGTTATGTGCACATTTTTGCACAAAAAGTCAAAAATCCAATTAGCGATTTTTAATCGCGGTTAACACCGAAATAGCATTTACGTAATCATAAAAGCTAAAATTGCCATATTTCCACAAAATACCCTAATTTAGAATTTCCAAATTTTTCTCCAGAATTTTCACTATTTATCGGTATTTAATTATACCGACTATTAAAATATTCCTTAAAAATTAATATTAAATTATGAAAATTACCAAAAATAATATTTTATTTTTTTGAAATGTTACAATCTTGATCAGTTCATCATTGTGTTCATTGACGGCATCTTGGTTTATTCTCGGAGCCAGGAGGAGCATGAGCAGCACTTGCGTATCATATTGCAGATTTTGAGAGAGCATCAGCTGTTCGCCAAATTTTCTAAGTGCGCATTCTGGATAGACAGTGTTGACTTCTTGGGTCATGTGGTGACGAGAGATGGTATTTATGTGGACTCGAAGAAGATCGAGGCAGTGCAGCGTTGGCACAGACCGGTATCAGTTACAGAGGTTTGCAGCTTTCTAGGCCTGGTCGGCTATTATCAACGTTTTGTCCAGGATTTCTCTCGTATTGCTGCACCGTTGACCGGGTTGACCCGGAAGGGGGTTCCTTTCGATTGGACCCAGGCATGTGAGGATATCTTCCAGCAATTGAAGACTCGTCTGACTACTGCACCAGTGTTATCATTGCCTTCAGTATCGGGCGGTTTCGTGGTATATTGTGATGCTTCTCAAGTGGGGCTGGGCTGTGTATTGATGCAGCACGACAGAGTTATCGTGTATGCTTCTCGACAGTTAAGGAAACACCAACAGAACTACCCCACTCATGATTTAGAGATGGCTGCAGTGGTATTTGCACTTAAGATCTGGAGACATTACCTATACAGCGAGTCGTGCCAGATATTCACTGACCACAAGAGCTTGAAGTATATCTTTCAGCAGTGAGATCTAAATCTGAGACAACACCGTTGGATGGAGTTGGTAAAGGACTTTGACTGCGAGATCCTATACCATCCGGGCAAGGCAAATGTGGTCGCAGATGCTTTGAGTAGGAGGCCCGGAGGTAGCTTATCTTGTTTGAGCGCAGTACAGATGCAGTCGACGGTGGATTGGCAGGTTTTATGTGACAGCAGAGTGCAGTTCGAGTTTGCTCCTACAGGGGGACAGCTGGCCCATATCAGAGCACGCCCACAGTTACTTGACCGTATCCGCGAGGAACAGTTCGGTGATGCCCGTATTTTAGAGATTATCGAGCAGATTCGGCAGGGCAGAGTTTCCCAGTTCGTGATTGATGATCAGGGGATACTTCGATTTGGGACTCGACTGTGCGTACTGGATTCTGAAGGACTGAGGCGTGATATCCTTGAGGAGGCACATAGATCAGTGTACAGTGTGCATCCAGGTTCCACCAAGATATACCGTGATTTGAGAGAGGTTTACTGGTGGGACTGGATGAAGAAGGTTGCTACAGAATTTGTGTCGAGATGCCTGACTTGTCAGCAAGTCAAGGCCGAGCACCAGAGGCCAGCCGGCGAGTTACAGCCTTTGCCCATCCCTGAGTGGAAGTGGGAGCAGGTCTCCATGGACTTCGTTGTGGGTCTACCCAGAACCAGTAGAGGGTATGACTCTATTTGGGTGTTTATGGATCGACTGACGAAAGCGGCTCACTTCCTGCCAGTGAAGACCACTTTTGGATTTACTCAGTACGCCCAGGTTTATATTGATGAGATCGTGCGACTGCATGGCGTCTCGACTTGCATCGTGTCTGACCGGGGCACCCAGTTTACCAGCCGATTATGGCAGAAACTTCAGGAGGCTTTGGGCACCCGATTGAGTTTTAGCACATCTTTTCATCCGCAGACTGATGGTCAATCAGAGCGTACTATTCAGACTATTGAAGACATGCTCAGAGCTTGTGTTTTAGATTTCGGTGGTAGCTGGGATCGTCATTTGCCCTTGATCGAGTTCTCCTACAATAATGGCTTCCAGGAGACGATTCAGATGGCACCCTTCGAGACTTTATATGGGAGTATATGGGAGGAGATGTCGATTGCCTGTATGTTAGACAGAGCTCAGGGAGATCAGTATTTTGGGGCCGCAGATCGTACAGGAGATGACCGAAAAGATACAGCTGATTCGGGACAGGATGAGAGCGGCCCAGAGTAGACAGAAATCATAAGCTGACATGCGCCGTCGCCGACTCGAGTTCGCTGTTGGAGATCATGTTTTCCTGAGGGTCTCTCCGATGAAGGGTGTGATGAGATTTGGGCGGAAAGGGAAACTTAGTCCTAGATATATTGGTCCCTTCGAGATCCTAGAGCGTGTCGGCTCAGTGGCTTATCGGTTAGCTCTTCCGCCCAGCTTCCCCGATGTTCATCCCGTGTTCTATGTTTCGATACTCCGCAAGTACCTTCATGACCCTTCCCATGCAATTCAGCACCAGACGATCCAGGTGGAGCGCGATCTTTCATTCACAGTGTCACGCCCCGCTTCCCAAAATACGGAAAACGAGGGATGACTAGGCCAGCCATGCTCCTACGGTCAAGGAATCATCCCGCCGTAGTCACACTTCGGCTTCTAGCATTACATGGTAATCAGTAGATAAAGCACAGTAGTAAAGGAAATTACATCACTAAGTTATTACATTAAAATCCATTGTTCACAAATTACAAATAACAAGAACAGTTACTAACCAAGTTCAATTTCACGATCTCTTTTATTGAAAGCAGTAAAGAAAGAAAGTACACCAGACTAGATCTCCGTGAACTCGAAAGATAGATCCGTCTCCTGCACTGGTCCTTCCACGGGATCTGAGCATGCATACTCAGGTCGTCAGAGCGACACGATAACAATATTATTATAATAAGATGAAACAGGTAAAAGAGGTAATAACAGTGAAAGTGCAATGCGAGTAATCACTATGTCACTATATGATCTGTGTCCCTATCGGTCTCTAGGTCATGTTTGAAATCGCATAGTGGAAAGGAGGATCATATTTAACAGGAGTCTTGTACATACCCGAGACAACGGCCCACATGCCCGGGACATAACCCTGTCAGCCGGATCGCTAGATCCTACCTAATATATATATCGCTGCTCGAATGATCATCCTCTAAAACACGGTCCCGCTAAATACGATTCTCTTTCCACTTCGATTTCCCCTTTATCCCCAGGTTTACACTATTTATGATCTTTATTTAGTCGTGTACAAGTATACCAATGGCACGGTTTTATCACTGTTCACTGAATCAATCACTGTCACAAATATTCACTTCCCATTGGTGTACTCGTCACTCCTAAACCAACATCAATCACGCACGATAATGCAATGTCCACTGACTCTAACATGCACTAACACTATGTATATGGCAAATGGGGTATGATATATGTCTGTATGCCATTAACAAGCTAAGTATGTTATGAACCAATGTGCACGTCATTAACTTACAAAAATTGCATAAATTCATATGTTTAGAATTCAACGAAATGATACAAATATGATAAATAGCACACTCAGTCAGCAATTCATCAAAATAAGTTTCAGTTCAATCGGGTTTCCGGTATTCAAGATACTACTGTTTCATTTTAAGTGCTCGCGGCTGGAAATTCAGTTTCTGCATTGAACGTCCGTTTCGCGACACAAATTGAACCCAGTAGGGTTCAGAATTTAGCAATGCTACAGTTGAATAGAATCTAGGGTTTACAATGGGGTATTCAACTCAATAGACGGATCCTCAATCGCGTCTGTACGTCGAAAGTTATACACAGTTTAGCATTAGTATGTCACTTCTGAATCTGTTCTGGACTGTTATACGTTCTGCCCTTTTTATTTACAAATTAAATAGCAAACGGCAATGAAACGGAATGAAACCACTTTTTTTGTTTATCTAACAGATCTATATTTAATCCACTCCAGAGTTCCATAACATACGAATTCAGGAAACAAAGTGACACACATTTTGGGACAGTAAACAGTAATCAGAGTCGCTGTGGACTGCAGTCCAGAGTCGCACTCCGATCCAAATATCGTCGCAGTTATAGTACAGAAAACATTATAAGCTTACATAGAGATAAAGTTCATCGAGTCGGCTTCGATTTAAGCCCTCGAACGCATCTTTCCAATATGTACATAATTTACAGTGATTTTAATTATTTTCAGATACGGGAAATTTCTAGTTTTATCGGTATATTTGGGGGTATTCATTTTAGTCACTAACAGTCGTATTTTCCAGTAAGAGTTTTACAAGATAATCATCACTACAAGAGCCAACACAGACAATTTAATTCCGTCAACTTAGGCAAGTATTTTCATTGGGGCCTAGCATCGAACACATATGTCACTAAATTTTATCGGGAAAAGGAATTTCATAACTTATCCGTTTGAATTTGTAATACGAGTAGATTAGCATGTAGCAAGTAAATTACTAGCCTGGAAACGTCTCGGGGTTGCACGGCAGCAGCGGCGTCACGAACGCGCGACGAACGGCATGAATCGATTTGCACGAGTTTGGCTCGCGATACGGATTTGATGTCGGAGTTGCCCGGAGCTGTTGTACGATCACTGGAAGTTGAGGGGTGCTCAGTGGTCCTCTGCGAGTGCACTGGGGTCGACGCCGGTCGGCGGCGGTGCTCCGGCGATGAGCAAGAGGGTGTCGGGTTGTGTGTGTAGGTTTTTTTTTGGGTTTTGTATTTTTTTGGAAGAGAGAGAGAGGGAGGGAGAGAGAGGGGGGGGCTCGGGTGTGTAAATTTTGGGGTATTGGTGATGATGCTGATGACGAGGGAGTTCAGGGCGCCGACGATGAGGCGAGAAGCTCACCAGCGTCGAGGGCAGGTGGTGTTCGAGCTCGGGTGTAGTGGGTTGGGTGTGCAGGGGAGTTGGGTGTGCAAGGCTGGAGGCGAAGGGGGTAGTGTAGGGAGCTCTGTTGGTGGAGAGGAGTGAGCGAAGGAGAAAGGTGAGGGGTTGCAGTCATCGCCGTTGGCGGTGGGGAGAGGGGAGTTGGGTGCTCGGTGGGTTTTCTGTGGATGGAGAGGGGTGAGGAATTTTGAAAGTGAGGATGATGAGGGAGAAAGGGGATACGAGGGGAGAAGACGGAGGGGATCGCGAGGAGGTAACGGCAAGGCGTGGCGTGGGCGTGGGCGTGAGCTGCGGCGAAGGGAGTGGGTCACGAATTGAAGAGGTGAGCGGGAAAGAGGGAGGTAGCCGTTGGGGAGAAAGGAAATAGAAGCGGGTCGGGTCGGGGCACGGGTGCGGGTCGTGTCAGGGCTTGAAGGGAAGTTTTGGGCTGGGCCGGAAGTTTTCTTTTTATGAATTCATTTCAATTTTGTTTTTATGTGTGGGCTGAGTGAACGGGCCGGGAAAAATATATTGGTTGAGGGATTTTTAAATGCTAAATCTATTTAATTTGAGTTGGGCTTAGGGGTTATGAAATTTAGTTTGGGTTTGGGTTTATAGTAAAATATTTTACTTGTTTTCAATTTTTGGTTTGTGTTTGTTTTAGCTTTGGTTTTAATTGGTTTTAAATCTTGGGTTTTGACTTTTAGGATTTGGGAAATTATAAATATTGGAATTTAAGGAAACAATTTCTCTACAAAATTTTACGAGGGGAAAAGAAAAGGACAACTCGGGAATTTAGGAAAAATAGAAAACTTTTATTGAGATGGGAACGGGGATTTACATCATACCCCCCCTTTACAAAATTTCGTCCTCGAAATTTTACAAAGATACAAGGAAACAATGTACTAAACAAAGAAATGTGGATAACGATCACGGATATCTTCCTCCCGCTCCCAAGTGGATTCTCCTGGGGAACGACCGCCCCAAGACACTCGGACTAACGGAATGACCTTATTCTTCAGCAATTTCTCTCTGCGGTCGAGGATGGTAGTGGGCTGCTCCTCGTAAGATAAATCGGTACCCAAAACTAGCTCTGAATGGTCCAGGACATGACTCTCATCCCGAACATAACGCCGCAACTGTGACACGTGGAAGGTATTGTGCATGCCAGCTAGCGATGGAGGCAAGGCAAGTCGATAGGCCACCTCTCCTACTCGCTCTAGCACCTCAAAAGGTCCGATAAAACGGGGACCGAGCTTTCCCCGACCTCCGAACCTGATAACTCCACGAGTAGGGGAAATCTTCAAGAACACGTGATCTCCGACTTTGAATTCTAGTGCCCTCCGTCTGGTATCTGCCCAACTCTTCTGTCGATCCTGTGCCGTCTTAATGCGCTGCCTGATCATTTGGACCTTATCGACTGTCTGAACGATAAGTTCGGGGCCCAGTAATCTTCGTTCTCCCACATCATCCCAACCTACTGGGGATCGACACTTTCGCCCGTAAAGCGCTTCGAAAGGAGCCATTTGGATGCTAGCCAGATAACTGTTGTTATAAGAAAACTCGACTAGATGCAAATGGTCCTTCCAGGAACCCTGAAAGTCCAACATACAGGCTCTCAACATATCCTCGAGCGTCTGGATCGTACGCTCGGATTGTCCATCCGTCTGTGGGTGATAAGCTGTGCTGAATTTGCGGCGGGTACCCAAACTCTCTTGTAAGCTCTTCCAAAAGTGCGACAAGAATCTGGTGTCCCGGTCTGACACAATGCTGACTGGAATACCGTGAAGTCGTACAATCTCCTGCATATATCTCTCTGCCAGTGATTCTGTCGACTGTCCTACTCGGAATGGTATGAAGTGTACAGCTTTTGTGAGGCGATCGACGATAACCCAAATGGCGTTATTGCCCCTAGGGCTCCATGGTAAGGCCGTCATAAAATCCATGGTAATGTGCTCCCACTTCCATTCCGGTATCGGGAGTGGTTGTAATAATCCTGCCGTCCTCTGATGCTCCACCTTCACCTGCTGGCATACCAAGCATCTGGATACGAACATCGCAATTTCCCGCTTCATTCCGTTCCACCAAAAGTGCTGCTTTAGGTCCTGATACATTTTTGTACCTCCTGGATGCACAGAATAAGCTGAACTATGCGCTTCAGCCAATACTTCTTCTCGGACATCTCCCTTGGGTACACAGAGTCTGCTACCGAATCTCAGAGAGCCATCTTCATGTATAATCAAGTCCGTTCTCAGCCCGGCTTCCACTTGCTCTCTGAACTTTTGCAATCGGGGATCATCTGCTTGTGCAATCTTGATGCGATCCGCTAGGGAAGATTGCACCTGTAGTTGCCAAAGTTGACTGAGTGCGTTCGGCGTAACGACTTCAAGCTCGAGTCTCTTGAAGTCCTCAATAATGTTCCTCTGACCGGTCAACATCAGGACCGCTGGCTTGCGATTGAGCGCATCTGGTACAACATTCACCTTCCCCAGGTGATACTGAAGGTCCAAGTCATAATCTGCCATCAGTTCTAGCCATCGGCGCTGCCTCATGTTTAGTTCCTTCTGAGCGAAAACGTACTTCAAACTTTTATGATCCATGTATACCTCCACTTTCTCACCCAATAGATAGTGCCTCCAAATCTTCAACGCAAAGACTACCGCAGCTAACTCCAAGTCACGCGTAGGATAGTTCTTCTCGTGGTGTCACGACCCGAAAGTACGGAACGTGACTGGCACTTAGATTACGAGACGTCTAAAGGCGTACCGTAACCTAAGTCGGACAAAGCCCAGAAAAATCTAAACCAAAATCAAAAGAGAGTGAAGGAAAACCTTACATGAAAATGATTTTTAAATCACTTAAGTTGCATTGAACCCTTTTTAAAAACATCAAAAATTTCTGAAAATTTCGGCAGAGTCTCCCCTGTATTTTCTATCCCCCAAAATGGGTACAACAAGATATATATAACCTGTAATCATAAAATGGCATCCCCAAGCGGGAGCTAGCTCTTCGCCCAAGGCGGATCACAACCACACGCAATATATAAGTAATATCAAGAAAAAGAGCATAAAAGAAATGCAAAATATCAGAAAACACACGTCGGCTCAAGTGAGCTCGACCCAAAAGAAACCACATATATACAAATCTCTCAGTCTCATCACTAGGTCGCATATACAAATAGAAAGTGGTAGATGGAGAATACTAGATACAATGATAGAGCAAAAAGAAATAAAGTGTGCTCGCAACCCACCTACGAGCGATGTCGCGAGTCTGGGCAAAAGGAGCTGATGATAAGATAGCCCGCCGCTACAAGGGTGACGGGTCCGACCTGCAAGACACTGTGGCACAACGGGGGTGAGTTGCCAGCTCGTGAGTAGAATATAACATCTAGTAAGGCAATCGTAAGAATGCACGCAATGCGTCACAGCATGTATGTTCAGATGTGATATAATACCTCTAGTATGCATGCACATGTATGCAATGTCATTACTAAATCTTTAAGTGTTTTAAATGTTAAGAGTTCTGCATTCTTAACTTTAGAAAAAGGAATATCTGTATAATAGCTAAATACCATCAATAAATCATCTGAAAACCGTGTCAAGCATCGGCACCAAATATGAAATCACCTCTGTCTCAATGTCTCACTGTATCATTGTCTCAAATATCGGGCTCCGTCAGTCCAGATCGGCCCATGTCATCAAATCTCACGACAACGGTCGGTATCCTCCGGATATCCGCCGCGCCAGACATCACCGGTAGGTAGTCTTCCCCTGCCAGGCTCATCGTCTACAACTCAATCTTCTTGCCCCGGGGTACCATACCGGGCCCACCATGTACCCGAGACGGTTCATCCACTCCTCGAATCGGGTCTCGAAATCCAACAGAAAACATGAAAAATCATGGTGGACGACACATACATCACAAGAAAACCGCAACTTTGTTTAAAAAATGATAATTATAAGCTCTTGTTAAATTCTTACGGTTTTCCCCAAAAATCCAGAAATCGCAGCAGTACTGAAATCCTCAAGAAAATCATAATGTCCATCATGTTGTATATGATAAATGTCTATGATATCAAGGTATGCGATGTGAATTGTGGCTAGAAATCTATGTAAGTATGATGATGATGCGAGGTATATACATGCTATGCAAATTTCATATATCATGTACGATGCATGTGGCGAACTGAGCTAAACAGGTTCTATAGTGCACGTGGCATGGCAATTACCAAAGGCGTGTGTGTCACATGAATAGTGCGCGTGCAACAGATGCCAATGGTAATAGTGTTCGTGTCCTACGAAGTGATATCGCATAGTGTATATGAATGTCTATGCAATCTAGTATACGGTTAGCTGTAAGGGTATGCAATGTAAATAAAGGGGTAAGCTAACTAGCAATACAAGTCTTGCGAGAAATAAGGTAATCTTAACTAGGGGTCGCCTCGCGCCATCCAGACGATTCCCCCATAGATGAATACATCTACTCACCTGAATGCCTCGCTAATCCGATCCGACCACCGCCTTGCCTTTACGCGCCGTGTCCGATGTTTCCCCGACCGATCCTAGCATTGCATAACACACAATATAAGATTACATACCCCTAAAACGACACCAAGCCAATATAAAAAGATTGACGCTCTTGAATTAAACATAACGTGCACTCGGTGCGCGGAAAACACACGAAAATCGCTAAATCTTAACTAGAATCGTCATTTCGGGGCAATCGATAAAACTAAAACCCGACTAGACAAAACCCCGCATTCGCGCACACTAATAGTCGTATATGAAGCTAATTATATCGCTAATATAACGCAATTAGATCACCTCCTAATAGTTATAAGAATCTAGTAAGCAATTAGCATCCCGATAACAACGCAAACATCGCAAATTTGCGATAAAAATAACTACTATCAAGCATACTCATCCAACCATACAACTAGCTAACCACAACACTTACTTCAACCTATTAGAAATGCTTCAAACCCTAATCCACCATCAAATCCCTTTCTTGAATTTCATGAACAAGCAATTTCTATTAAATTGATACTTCAAAATTCTAATTTAGCACATTTAAACTACAATTTGACAAATAGATTAGGATTTTCACCTCACAAGTTTGAACCCTAGCTTGCACAAACCACCAAAGATGCCTCCTTTCTTCAAGTTTTGAACTAAATTTGGTTTGAGGAGAGATAGGATTGGGATTTGCTTTGAATTGAGAAGGAATTTGTGAATTTTTTAATGGATTTTGCTATGAAAATGAAGCAAGAAGAAGTGAGAAAAATGGGGCTGAAGGAGGGAGGGGCTCAGCCTGAGCAAATGGGAGGAGGAAAATGAGAGAGAGTGTAGAAAATTCCATGAAGAAAATATCATCTAAGGTCAATTTAGGCTTTCACATCAACCTTTTTACAAAATAACCCCATTTTACTTCAATTTTTTTCATTAATTTCAAACCATAAAACTAAAATCTTACAATGTCATGATACAATTTATTAACACTCTATTTTAGTTTATAAAGATTCCTAATTATGAAATTTACCTAATTAAATTTGTATTTATCACTAATTTAATGTATTTTTAAAAGCTTAAAATAATATTAAAAAATAATTAATTACGAATTTTTTTTTATTTAACTAGAAAATTTTAAGTAACATTTTAGTGACCAATTTATAGTAATATCTTATCTAAATTTTGTATAATTAGGTCTACAATGAAAAATACCTATTTTGACGTTTTACGGAAAAGCTAACATTTTAGCCGATTACCGAAAAACTGCCTAAACGATTTTCGAAGGGTTACAATCTTCCCCCCTTAAAGAAATTCGGTCCCCGATTTTAGAATTTAACTACGCGTACCTTCAAAAATATGGGGATATCTCTTCCTCATCTCGCCCTCGGTCTGCCAGGTGACCTCCTCGCTGTTCGGGCCACGCCAAAGGACCTTGACGGACGGTATAACCTTCGACCTCAATTTCTTCACCTGCCGATCTAGAATGACCACCGGCTGCTCGGTGAAAGAAAGATCACGCTCTAGCTGGATCGTCTGGTGCTGAATCGCCTGGGAAGGATCATGAAGGTACTTGCGGAGTATCGAGACATGAAACACGGGGTGAACATCGGGGAAGCTGGGCGGAAGAGCTAACCGATAAGCAACTGGACCAACACGCTCTAGGATCTCGAAAAGACAAACATATCTAGGACTCAGCTTCCCTTTCCGCCCAAATCTCATCACACCCTTCATCGGAGAGACCTTCAGGAAAATATGATCGCCAACAGCGAACTCGAGTCGGCGACGACGCCTGTCAGCATATGATTTCTGCCTGCTCTGTGCCGCTCTCATCCTGTCCCGAATCAGCTGTATCTTCTCGGTCGTCTCCTATACAATCTGCGAGCCCAAAACACTACTCTCCCTGAGCTCTGTCCAACACACAGGCGATCGACATCTCCTCCCATATAAACCCTCGAAAGGTGCCATCTGAATCGTCTCCTGGAAGCTATTATTGTAGGAAAACTCGATCAAAGGCAAATGACGATCCCAGCTACCGCCGAAATCTAAAACACAAGCTATGAGCATGTCCTCAAGAGTATGAATAGTACGCTCCGACTGACCGTCAGTCTGCGGATGAAAGGCTGTGCTAAAACTCAATCGGGTGCCCAATGCTTCCTGAAGTTTCTGCCACAATCGGCTGGTAAACTGGGTGCCCCGGTCGGACACGATGCAAGTCGGAACACCATGCAGTCGCACTATCTCATCAATATAAACCTGGGCGTACTAAGAAAATCCAAAAGTGGTCTTCACTGGCAGGAAGTGAGCCGCTTTCGTCAGTCGATCCACAATCACCCAAATAGAGTCATACCCTCGACTGGTCCTGGGTAGACCCACAATGAAGTCCATGGAGACCTGCTCCCACTTCCACTCAGGGATGGGCAAAGGCTGTAACTCGCCGGCTGGCCTCTGGTGCTCGGCCTTGACTTGCTGACAAGTCAGGCATCTCGACACAAAGTCTGTAATATCCTTCTTCATCCCGTCCCACCAGTAAACCTCTCTCAAATCATGGTACATCTTGGTGGAACCTGGATGAACACTATATACTGATCTATGTGTCTCCTCGAGAATATCACGCCTCAGTCCCTCTGAATCTGGCACGCACAGTCGAGTCCTAAATCGAAGTATCCCCTGATCATCAATCACGAACTCAGAAACTCTGCCATGCCGAATCTGCTCAATAATCTCTAGAATACGGGCATCGCCGGACTGTGCCTCGCGGATACGGTCAAGTAACTGTGGGCGTGCTCTGAAATGGGCCAGCTGTCCCCCTGTAGGAGTAAACTCGAACTGCACTCTGCTATCACATAAAACCTGCCAATCCGCCGTCGACTGCATCTGCACTGCGCTCAAACAAGATAAGCTACCTCCGGGCCTCCTACTCAAAGCATCTGCCACCACATTCGCCTTGCCCGGGTGGTATAGAATCTCGCAGTCATAATCCTTCACCAACTCCATCCAACGGCGCTGTCTCAGGTTTAGATCTCGCTGCTGGAAGATATACTTCAAACTCTTGTGGTCAGTGAATATCTGGCATGACTCACCGTATTGGTAATGTCTCCAAATCTTAAGTGCAAATACCACTGCAGCCATCTCTAAATCATGGGTGGGGTAATTCTGTTCGTGTTTCCTTAGCTGCCGAGAAGCATACGCGATAACTCTGTCGTGCTGCATCAATACACAGCCCAACCCCATTCGAGAAGCATCACAATATACCACGAACCCGCCTGATCCTGAAGGCAATGCTAACACTGGTGCAGTAGTCAGACGAGTTTTCAACTGCTGGAAACTATCCTCACATGCCTGGGTCCAATCAAAAGGAACCCCCTTCTGGGTCAATCCGGTCAACGGTGCAGCAATGCGGGAGAAATCCTGGACAAAACGTCGATAGTAGCCGGCCAGACCTAGAAAACTGCGAACCTCTGTAACTGATACTGGTCTAGGCCAACGCTGAACTGCCTCGATCTTCTTTGGGTCTACATAAATACCATCTCTCATCACCACATGACCCAAGAAGTCGACACTGTCTAACCAGAATGCGCACTTGGAAAATTTGGCGAACAGCTGATGCTCCCTCAAAGTCTGTAATGTGATACGTAAGTGCTGCTCATGCTCCTCCCGGCTCCGAGAATAAACCAAGATGTCGTCAATGAACACAATAATGAACTGATCGAGATACGGCCTGAATACACGGTTCATCAAGTCTATAAATGCTGCTGGGGCATTGGTGAGCCCGAACGACATCACCAAGAACTCATAATGACCATATCGAGTACGGAAAGCGGTCTTCGGAATATCCTCCTTCCGAACCCGCAACTGGTGATAACCTGACCGTAAATCAACCTTCGAGAAGAACCCTGCACCCTGGAGCTGATTGAATAAGTCATCAATGCGGGGTAGGGGTTACCTGTTCCGCACAGTAACCCGGTTCAGCTGACGATAATCAATGCATAAGCGCATACTTCCGTCCTTCTTCTTAACAAACAGGACGGGAGCACCCCAAGGTGACACACTCGGTCGGATAAGCCCTTTGTCCAGCAAGTCCTGTAACCGATCCTTTAGCTCTCTCAGCTCCGCCGGGGCCATCCGATAAGGCGGTATAGAGATAGGCCCCGTGCCGGGGATCAAGTTGATACAGAACTCAATCTCGCGCTCTGGTGGCAGACCAGGCAGCTCGTCAGGGAATACATCAGGAAACTCTCTCACAACAGGGACCTGGTCCAACGGAACCTCTGTGGAGCTAGTATCACAAATATAGGCTAAGAATCCCTGACACCCTTTTCTTAAGAGCTGACCAGCGCGAAGAGAAGAAATCAAGCTGAGAAGGGTAGCGCTACGATCTCCCTGAATAACAAAAACCGGCTCACCAGGAAAACTGAATCTGACTGCTTTCTCACGGCAGTCCACGGATGCATAACAGGTGTCTAGCCAGTCCATACCAAGAAGAACGTCAAAGTCTAGCATATTGAGGAGAATCAAATCAACTGAAGAATCTCTCTTCCCGATACGAACGGAACACGATCGGTTCACAAAACGGGCAACAAAAGACTCGCCTACCAGTGTAATAACGACAAGCGGCTGATCTAACGGAGAAGACTCTCGGCCCAACCTCGGTGCAAAGTACATGGATACATAGGAATGTGTGGAGCCTGGATCAAATAATACCCGTGCATCAAAAGAACATACCGGCAGAGTACCTGTCACGACGGCATTGGATGCCTGTGCATCCTGAGGAGTCAATGCGAACACTCGGGCCTGTCCACCACTAATAGCTGGCTGTCCTCTGCCTCTACCTCGGCCTCTGCCTCTGTCGCCTCGTCCTCTCTGAACCGGACCGCCACGCCCACGGCCTCTAGAAGCATCTGGCTGGCATGGAGCATCATCAGGAGTAGGAAGTAGAGCTCTCTGAGGAGGTGGTGAGGGTGGTAAGGTCACATGCGGGACTGTCGCCGCGCCCTGACGTCCCATGGTACAGTCTCTGATACGGTGGTACTGACTCCCGCACCGAAAACATCCTGGCGACGACTGCTGGGTCTGTGGATATGAACCAAATAACTGACCTCGTCTCAATCCTCTGCCTCCACCATCTCCCGGAAATAATCTATCGCGGTGTCTACCTAGCTGCCGCTGAGCTGGCGTATCAGTACGGATCCTCTTTGGCCCAGAAACGACCGGAGTCTCAGAAATACGCTCCTCCAAAAGTAAGGCTGCATCCATCGCGGCTGCGTATGTATCAAAGTGCTGGGTGCCGATGGCAAGGAATAGCTATGTATCAAGCCCTCGCACAAACCTCTTTATTCTCTTCTCTTCTGTGTCTACTAGGTACGGAGCATATCGAGACAACTGGGTAAACTGTATATCATACTCCGACACTGTCATCCCAGGAGTCTTGCGCAAAGACTCAAAACTACGGGCTCGAGCATCTCGGACACTCTCCGGAAGAAAACGGGCAAGAAATGCAGATCTAAACTCATCCCAGGTCATAGAAGGTAGACCTGCAGCTCGGCCTCTCTCTACTGAATCGTACCATGTCTGGGCAAGACCCTCCAGACGAAAACTCGCAAACTCCACCAATCTATCATCAGAACACCTCAACGAACGGAAAATCCGAGCCATCCTATCAAGAAATGCCTGTGGGTCCTCTGTCGCATCCGTACCGGTAAAAGCTGGAGGTCTCAATCTCATGAACTCCTGTAGTGAAACAGGGATAGTCTCCGTAGTAGCAGCAGGAGTGACCATCTGTGCAGCAGGTACAATCGTGGTCTGTGCGGTGGAAGGAACGTCCTCGGATCTCTGTGCCCGACTGGACTCAACTAAAGATCCCATCATCTGTCGCAACTCTTGCATGCCGGCCTCTAATCTGGCAATACGGTCTGGATAAGGCAGATCAGTATGACCCTGAGGGGTAGGCGTATCCTCCCGCTCGATCCTCGCCTCAGACGAGCCCGCTCGAATCTCATCCCTAGCGGCAGCCCACTGAGCTCTCGTAGTCTTTGGCGGCATCGAAGCTGGAATAAGAAACAGGACTGATAAGAACATTGCAATTGAATCAAGGAATGCAAGGAATCAAGAAAGGAAATACAAGCAATTATGTCCTAACGTTACTTAGGCGGAGTACCGTATCGTAAGTATGCCGCGGATCATACCCACGCTACGCCACTCTGCTTAAGTCACCTACTCCATCTACCAAGGTCGTCCTACACTCAGAAAGGTGAAACCTAAGCTCTGATACCAACTTTGTCACGACCCGAAAGTATGGAACGTGACTGGCACTTAGATTACGAGATGTCTAAAGGCGTACCGTAACCTAAGTCAGCCAAAGCCCAGAAAAATCTAAACCAAAATCAAAAGAGAGTGAAGGAAAACCTTACATGAAAACGATTTTTAAATCACTTAAGTTGCATTGAACCCTTTTTAAAAACATCAAAAATTTCCGAAAATTTCGGCAAAGTCTCCCCTGTATTTTCTATCCCCCAAAATGGGTACATCAAGATATATATAACCTGTAATCATAAAATGGCATCCCCAAGCGGGAGCTAGCTCTTCGCCCAAGGCGGATCACAACGACACGCAATATATAAGTAATATCAAGAAAAAGAGCATAAAAGAAATGCAAAATATCAGAAAACACACATCGGCTCAAGTGAGCTCGACCCAAAAGAAACCACATATATACAAATCTCTCAGTCTCATCACTAGGTCGAATATACAAATAGAAAGTGGTAGATGGAGAAAAATAGATACAATGATAGAGCAAAAAGAAATAAAGTGTGCTCGCAACCCATCTACGAGCGATGTCGCGAGTCTGAGCAAAAGGAGCTGATGATAAGATAGCCCGCCGCTACAAGGGTGACGGGTCCGACCTGCAAGACACTGTGGCACAACGGGGGTGAGTTGCCAGCTCGTGAGTAGAACATAATATCTAGTAAGGCAATCGTAAGAATGCACGCAATGCGTCACAATATGTATGTTCAGATGTGATATAATACCTCTAGTATGCATGCACATGTATGCAATGTCATTACTAAATCTTTAAGTGTTTTAAATGTTAAGAGTTCTGCATTCTTAACATTAGAAAAAGGAATATCTGTATAATAGCTAAATACCATCAAGAAATCATCTGAAAACCGTGTCAAGCATCGACACCAAATATGAAATCACCTCTGTCTCACTGTATCAATGTCTCAAATAACGGGCTTCGTCAGTCCAGATCGGCCCATGTCATCAAATCTCACGACAATGGTCGGTATCCTCCGGATATCCGCCGCGCCAGACATCACCGGTAGGTAGTCTTCCCCTACCAGGCTCATCGTCTACAACTCGATCTTCTTGCCCCGGGGTACCATACCGGGCCCACCATGTACCCGAGACGGTTCATCCACTCCTCGAATCGGGTCTCGAAATCCAACAGAAAACATGAAAACTCATGGTGGACGATACATACATCACGAGAAAACCGCAACTTTGTTTAAAAAATGATAATTATAAGCTCTTGTTAAATTCTTGCGGTTTTCCCAAAAAATCCAGAAATCGCAGCAGTACTGAAATCCTCAAGAAAATCATAATGTTCATCATGTTGTATATGATAAATGTCTATGATATCAAGGTATGTGATGTGAATTGTGGCTTGAAATCTATGTAAGTATGATGATGATGCAAGGTATATACATGCTATGCAGATTTCATATATCATGTACGATGCAAGTGGCGAACTGAGCTAAACAGGTTCTATAGTGCACGTGGCATGGCAATTACCAAAGGCGTGTGTGTCATATGAATAGTGCGCGTGCAACAGATGCCAATGGTAATGGTGTTCGTGTCTTACGAAGTGATATCGCATAGTGTATATGAATGTCCATGCAATCTAGTATACGGTTAGCTGTAAGGGTATGCAATGTAAATAAAGGGGTAAGCTAACTAGCAATACAAGTCTTGCGAGAAATAAGGTAATCCTAACTAGGGGGGCGCCTCGCGCCATCCAGACGATTCCCCCATAGATGAATACATCTACTCACCTGAATGCCTCGCTAATCCGATCCGACCACCGCCTTGCCTTTACGCGCCGTGTCCGATGTTTCCCCGACCGATCCTAGCATTGTAAGATTACATACCCCTAAAACGACACCAAGCCAATATAAAAAGATCGACGCTCTTGAATTAAACATAACGTGCACTCGGTGCGCGGAAAACACACGAAAATCGCTAAATCTTAACTAGAATCGTCATTTCGGGGCAATCAACAAAACTAAAACCCGACTAGACAAAACCCCGCATTCGCGCACACTAATAGTCGTATATGAAGCTAATTATATCACTAATATAACGCAATTAGATCACCTCCTAATAGTTATAAAAATCTAGTAAGCAATTAGCATCCCGATAACAACGCAAACATCGCAAATTTGCGATAAAAATAACTACTATCAAGCATACTCATCCAACCATACAACTAGCTAACCACAACACTTACTTCAACCTATTAGAAATGCTTCAAACCCTAATCCACCATCAAATCCCTTTTTTGAATTTCATGAACAAGCAATTTCTATTAAATTGATACTTCAAAATTCTAATTTAGCACATTTAAACTACAATTTGACAAATAGATTAGGATTTTCACCTCACAAGTTTGAACCCTAGCTTGCACAAACCACCAAAGATGCCTCCTTTCTTCAAGTTTTGAACTAAATTTGGTTTGAGGAGAGAAAGGATTGGGATTTGCTTTGAATTGAGAAGGAATTTGTGAAATTTTTAATGGATTTTGCTATGAAAATGAAGCATGAAGAAGTGAGAAAAATGGGCCTGAAGGAGGGAGGGGCTCGGCCTGAGCAAATGGGATGAGGAAAATGAGAGAGAGTGTAGAAAATTCCATGAAGAAAATATCATCTAAGGTCAATTTAGGCTTTCACATCAACCTTTTTACAAAAAAAACCCCATTTTACTTCAATTTTTTTCATTAATTTCAAACCATAAAACTAAAATCTTACAAAGTCATGATACAATTTATTAACACTCTATTTTAGTTTATAAAGATTCCTAATTATGAAATTTACCTAATTAAATTTGTATTTATCACTAATTTAATGTATTTTTAAAAGCTTAAAATAATATTAAAAAATAATTAATTACGAATTTTTTTTTATTTAACTAGAAAATTTTAAGTAACATTTAGGGACCAATTTATAGTAATATCTTATCTAAATTTTGTATAATTAGGTCTACAATGAAAAATACCTATTTTGACTTTTTACGGAAAAGCTGACATTTTAGCCGATTACCGAAAAACTGCCTAAACGATTTTCGAAGGGTTACACATGGTTTCCACCCTACCATGGCTCTACCGAGTCGTGCAAATAGGTGGTTTTTGGGTACAGTCCCGATTCACATGGAGGCAATGAGCGATAGGAGGGGATTCGTCTCTCCCGGTATTGGGGGTTGATGTTGCGCTATGCTCGACTGACAATAACTGGAAATTCCTGGCCAGGGTTGCAGTGATCTACTGGTAAGTGTTATCAGTAGTTTCATGCTATGTTATGGACCTTACATCGGCATGACTTATCAAGCTACTGGGGTCTGACGTTTACCACCCCTAGGCGAGATATGCGACATATCAGACGAACAGACCGGACTGTGCGGTAAGTGTTGCTGGTTGGATTCACAGGAGTATGAGCGGACTTGGTCGTTGATATTCTGATCGCTCAATACCCGGGTGGCCGTTATGTTTAGCAGACCGCTTGCGGCTTGTGGGTGTTTGATATGATCATCACCTGCTGCCGGCGTATTGACGAGTCTTTAGAGTCCTACACAGAGGTTTCCTGGCTCAAGCGAAACGAAATAGGAGCGCATATGAGATATGTGCGGGACCGAGAATAATACCAGTATGTGATACTGTATTCCATTCTCGCGATTTGTATCATTGGACGGTTATATATGATATAGCCGGGTTACCGAATCAAGTGTTGATTCGATACATTGATACACTTGATATTAGTCGGTTATATGCGATATGACCGGATCATTAAATCAAGCGTTGATTTAATGATTTGATGTATAATTATATATTTGATATATTACTTTACATTAACTAGTATTTGTTCACTTAAGATGGATTTTCTTACTTGATGTGCACAAGTAGTATATGTGATATATTTTTGTGCACTAGTTTGTATCATGTTTGATGATACATGCAAACTTGGGTGTATGTTTGATTTAAACCATGTTTAGGTTAATGGTTAGGATTTTGTTATCTTTTCTTGATTATTTATTTTATTTATTTATTTTAGGGCAAGAAACAAAATGGTATGCTTCTTTTGTTTTTACCTTGAAGCTTCATGAAGCTTTGACCACTTTGTTTCTTTCCTTAACCTAACCATTCACCTAAACCCTAGTTTAGTCTCTACACTTGTTAAACTAACCCAAGGTTGCATTATGATAAGATCACTTTATTTATTATTATTAATCAATTGATTTTATTATTCTCATCATATTCTTTTTCTTCAAGAAGAAGAAACCTTGCTACCTCCAATGGTGCCATGAACAAAAGAGTGAGAAATCCAAATCCAAAGTGAACCCACTCCCTATTTCTTCATCCTCTACCACTTGCCATGTAGTAGAGTGTGTTATCTTCACAAGTTTTATGACCAAGTGAAGATGGAGCTTGATCTTGAGTTGCCTCGACGTAGATCATCTTCGGCATCGAAGTCGACGACCTAGCCCGATCATTTCTCCGACAAACCATCGCCGGAGTCCGGGATCCGATGATCGCAGTGGAGGGACATCATCACGGAGCTAAAGAGGTGGAGGACCGGATCTATAAAGGTTATAGTCACTTTCACTTTCTAGTTAAGTTGTTAACTTGCATGTTTCGCCTTACCTCTAGTTACGATCTTGCTTAGGGTTACTTGGCACTTGATAAAAAATTTTGATTTTGGCATGTTTGATCTATTGTGGAACCTTATGTGTGTGCCTAGAAACCCTACAGTGGTATCGGAGCCTAGCTAGAGCTTTAGGCGATGAGTAGACGAAGTTAGAAACCCGATCGAACCCGAAACCCTAATTCAAAACGCCTCTTTGTACATTTTTTCAAATCGTGAAATTTTGTGAATTAAAAATATGCAGAAAATTCAGCAGGGTTTTCTAAGAAAAACTGTGCAGCACGTCCGTCTGATTCCACCAAAGTGCCGCGGAAACGCGGCACGAGCATGGTTCGTGCGGCGGTTCCGTGGCCATACAGTACCATTGTGTTGTGAATTTTGCACAGTAATTTCTTTATTTAGTTGCTGAGTTTTCTGGGAATTTTTAAATTGCACTCAAGAGTTGAGTTTTCTGGGTTGTATTGGGAATTCGTAGATTCGATCGGATTGTCTAATTTTGTCTATGTGTTTTTCCGGGTAATTTAGAATATGTTAAAAAGTTCGACTGAATATAAATACCCAATTTTTCCCCTGCCGGAAAATTTCCAAGTGTTGGATTTTTCGTGGTTTAAAGACGTTCTAAGTAGTGCAAGTAACGCGATGGACCCTCTAGAAGACAACAAACCTTAACTCAATTATGTGACCGTCTTGAACTGTCCTTTGAACCTTAGGGTTTGGGGCAGTACGGCGTGCCACATGTGAGGCGTTGGCTTGACCCATCTACGGCTGGACCGTTGGTACTGTGGCATGAAGTGAATGTTTTTAAACTTATTTCATGTGTTGAGCTGTTTCGGGAAAACTTGGGTGTTTGATTGTTCGATCAGAAAGTTTAACATTTTCTATTTATCTGGAATGTGATACAATATTTGGAATCCACAAGGAGTTATGAGATAACTGAATTGAATGTTATAAACATAGCACTTTAGTCTCACTTGATAGGTTGCCACGGAATTTTGATGTGATCAAAATTCCGTCGCAATCACGTAGTGTACACGGATACTCGCCGGTAAACTTAATAGACAGCTACACCCCACAGCCCCGACCAAGTGACTGTAGGAGAACCCCGTCGCCAAAAAGCATCCGTTCGGGTGCTCGCGGCAGCGGTGTTCCGCCTTAGTGCACTTCGTCGACGGTATCAGGGGTGCGGCCGTCTACTAAAGTTTGCGACGAGCATTCGATCAAAATGTTGGGAATCTTGTTGAATTGCCCGACTTGATATTGAAAAGAGTTTTCGATATTGAGACTAAAATGCGGGGTTTATAATTGTTAGGCATGCGATGTCTAAGGAATTCATTTGTTTAGGCATGCGATGTCCAAAGCGTTTGTGGATTCCAACTGTTGTAGTTTTACACTTTCTTTTCTGTGACCGTAAGTGTAATATGTGATATTGCCGGTTTCGTTGCTACATGTCAACGGCAATTGGGATACGCATGTTTACTTACGTTGATGACATGTGATGTTATGTGTTGCTGGATATGTTATATTGGATCGTCGTGTTTGAATAGCCGGGGGGTTTTATGTGAGATGAGTGTTTTTCATTTTCATTCTTGTAAAAACTTGTATGTAATATTCTTTTATTGGGGCACTTCCAGGTTGCGGAATATGTCACCGTTGATGTATATTATTTACTTTTCCGCATTAGGATAGATCCAAGGAGGGGAGCACAAGTAACAGGGTTCTAGGGTCCAGTGGGAGACCATCTCGAGGAGTCGAGTTCGGGTCTCCTAACCCTAGAATTGGTAGGGTTGCTTGCTGCTCTCATAGGGGTCTAGGGGTGTGGGATTGGCTATTCATCACGACCGTGGAATCCGTGTTTTATACTGGCTCGTATTAAAAACACGGACGTCCTAGTATATCCAATATTTCATATGATATTTTCTGCTGCGTTATCTGTGATGTGATCATGTGATTGTTCAGATAGATATAGTATATAGTATATATGATATATTATATAGACGTTGCTTATGTTTTACACCCGCGCTAGCCCTGCCTCGCTCTGCCGTTAGTTACCTAACCTAACGGTGCAGACGAGACATCGAGGCGAATGCGGATGGCATAAGCGTACGTTATATTTATCTATGATGTTTAGGTGGATTTAAATGATGGGACATTCATTAATGAGATTAATGAAAGAAAATAAACCTAAAAGATGTTGTGGAATCGAATTTTAAAATAAAACAGGTAGCTACAGTTCTTGCTTTGCATCGCGGTATTCCTTGTAGAACATCCTGCACCTTATTCGATAGGGAAAGGGCCGAGATCCCTTCACCGGGAGTGACCCCTTTAGCAATAACTGGCAGATGCTACAACCCTCGGTTTGTTTTTTGATTGCTTCTATAGTTTCTGCTTTGCACAGCGGTATATATGATATATCCTGCACTTTATTCGATGAGGAAAGGGCCGACGATCCCTTCACCGGGAGTGACCCCTTTAGCAAAACTAGAAAAGCCTCAAAAACATTCCATTTAAAAACCATTTGATTCCGTAACGAGATCAAGTTCAAAGCGTTAAAGGTTTTCATAAAAACCATTCGTAGCCCTCCGTCATTTTAGGAAGTAGAGTACTTAGTATTCGTGCTGTGTTTGTTGACCATAGTCAAGGCACAGTGTACGGTAGCTAAGTGATGTCTTCCTACACCGCATATGATGCGATTAGTTAGGACAGTCGCGTGACTTTGTTGACCTTAGTTAAGGGTCATGTGGGTGGGTCTAATTAATCACGAAATGACGGGTAGAACTTGACTAGTGCTTATGATTTGTTGACCATAGTTAAGGTCATAGGTGCTAGGGGTAAAAATCTTTATCGGGAGTTTCAAGTGTTGAAATTTGCAATGAGATTGCATACCTTCTATATGATAGTTGGATCCCGATACCCACTGCGAGTAATTGTTACTCCTGGGAGAGTTTTGCACTTTACAATTAGCTGATCAAGTAGGTGTCTAGAAAGGTGTCAACGGGGTTACGCCTCTGGGAAAACGAGGTTTACTGTAATTAGGTCCGTGCGAAAGCACGGGGAACCTCCCTCAAAGTGCCGATACTGGCCTGGCTGAAAGATTGGCGAACTTGTAGAGTGTAATTAATCCCGGCTAGTCTTTCCGTTTAAGGTTTGAAGGAAGATTTGATAAAAACAGTGGGAGCCATCCTGATTAGATAAAATAAATAACCAATCTAATCTTGCAAGAGCGCACGCAGAGTGTTTTCTTCTCTCTCTCTCCAGGTAGCGACTATATCACGCCTTAATCAAGATAATAATATGGATGTATTGACCGAACCAGCTTGTTATACTGAGCTGGGGAACGTTGGTCCCGCTCCAACTTATAATTGTTATAAGACCGAGCAGGAAATAGGGGAATACCAAGATTCCCATGCTGCCCAAACGAAGAAAGTGCATATGATGCATCTTCTTCGGGTGTGTTCGTTACACAGAACTGCTTCTCAATATCCTCTGCGTCCTGGGTATCTGATACCGGATCAGGATCCCAGATGTGTAATCTGTTACATAGGGCTACAGAAAGGCAGAGAACTGAGAACGGGTGATAAGTTTAATGAGACAGAAAACGGGGCAAGTGTTGCAGCCAAGTCTGTTGGTCACTGTCACCATGTATTACCAGTACATTGATTCTGAATGAATGTTATTAGATACCGAACCTGATGTACAAAATCATATCAGTCTCTTTATTAGTAAAGAAATGATAAAATTTTGTATTGTTGGATAATGTTTTGAACATTTCCTATTTCAAAAGTTGATCGGTTCAAGCACGTTATCTAAAAGCATTGACATTCTAAATCAAACTACAGTTCCTAGTATACAGAACTCACACAAGAGGAAGAGTTCAGAAATGAACGGATCCTTCTTGAGGTATTATAGACTAGGTCATATCAATATGACCCGACTAGCTTAAGTTACATTTAAAATGCATATTTAAATCAGTTTGAATTTACATCTTGTGAAACTTGCCAGTCATGTCACAAAGATAAGATGGCCATAGCTCTGTTTATTGGAAACAGAGAAAGAGTTAGTAAACTCTTGGGATTGATACATAGTGATGTATGTAAGGTCTCCTGTCTACACATGCCAGGACCGGTTCTTTGTACTTCATTACATTCTCTGATAATCTCTCAAGATTCAGACATATGTTCCTGTTGAAACACAAGTCCGAAATTTTTGAGATATTCACAGAATATAAGTTAGAAGTAGATAACCAAAAACCGGGTATAAGTATTATGTCCTATGATAAGATCAAGGAGGAGAATACTTGTGTATGGAATTCTTGGACTATTCTAAAGGAAAATGAGATTCTCTCTCGGTGTTACTCCTCTGAATACACCACAGCACAACGATGTATCGGGGCGGAGCAATCGCACCATATTAGTTATGGTGTGCTCTATGATGAGTACTACTGAGTTGCTTATTTCCTTTTTGGGGAAATGCACTTGAGAAGCTGCATACCTATTGAATTGGGTTCGAATCAAATCAGTGCCTACCACTCATATAAGATATGGTATGGGAAGGCCTATCTCTTAAGTAAGTTAAGATTTGGGATTGTCCGGCCTATGTCAAAAGCAAAATCCGGACAAGATAGAGGCAAGGTCAGTTCTATAGAACTGGAAAGGTTCCAGCTATACAAAACTGCAGCTGATGATTTGACAGAACCAAAGGATTCAATAGTCCCCGACGAATCTCAGCCTCTCCGTCGATCTGGTAGGGTTCCTCATCCGCCTGAGAGATACTTCGGTTTCTCGATGACAGTAGGAGCGAGGAATGCATCATGAGATGATGACCCAACTAGTTTCGAGCAGGCCATCGAGAGTAAGGACTCTGTAAGAATGGCTGGATGCTTAGCGATCTGAGATGGAATCCATGTACACCAACAAAGTATGGACTTTGGTTGCTATATCTGAAAGGTTAAATCCCCATCAGGAGCAAGTATATCTTGAGAAGATTACTTGGTGTAGATGGAAAAGTTGAGACTTTCAAAGCTAGACTTGTTAATGGTTTTCGTCATCGACCAGGCGTGGATAATGATGAAACCTTTTCCAGTGGCTATGCTTAAGTCCATCCGGATCCTACTTAACATTGCTGCATACCATGACTATGATATCTGGTGGTTGGGTGCCATGACTGCTTTTCTAAATAATGATTTAGAAGAGAACGTCTATAAGTACACAGCCAGAGGGCTTCGTAAACAGTGGGAGCAGCGGAAACGTGTGCAAGTTGCTTTACAGGATAAAGCAGGCATCACGGAGTTGGAACGTCTTTTTTGATATGGTAGTCAAAGAGTTTGACTTCATCAAAATGGTAGACAAACCTTGTATATACAAAAAGGTAGTAGAGAGTAAGGTGATCATCCTCGTATTGTACGTGGACAACATACTCTTGATAAGAAAAGAGTTTCCTATGCTACGCACGGTCAATCTCCTCTTATCACATGGATTCTCCATATAGGATAAAGTTGATACCTCCTAAATCCTGGGATTTGGGTCTATGAGATAGATCTAAATGGATGTTAGGATTCTCACTAGCTGTAGTAAGATAGTATCAATCGATCCTGGGGAGAATCACTGGAAAGGTTCCAGGGTGATAAGGACGACTGAATGTTAGTTGCAGGCATTGTCTTTACCCTCAGTGAAGGGACAGTATGTTGGAAGAGTTCCAAGCTAGATACCGTGGCAAACTAGACGATAAAAGCTGGTAACATCGCTATTAAAGATACTACTAAAGAGGAAGTTTGGGTGTATATTGGTTCATGAGATGAACTAGGTTCCTACCATTGTGTGACAATGGAAGTGTGGCTTTGGCCCATGAACCCTGGTCCCATCAGTGACCCAGACATATTCTGAGGCAGCATCACCTGATCATGGAGATAGTTGATCTCCAGGGTGATCGAGGTTAGGAGAGTAGACTCAGAGAATAACACGGCGGATCCACTCACTAAGGCCTTTTCCCAAAGAGAGACATTTATGGGATGGTTGAGTATTAGATACTGCAACCACTGCTACAGATGGCCCTAGTGCAAGTGGGAGATTGTTAGTTATATATATGCCCTAGAGGCCATTACTGTACATTGGATGTATATTGTAGTGGATGCTGGGACATATAAAGGTAGGACTTTCTTGCTCGACATGATAGTATGCTATCTGGTTGCTCTTTATCTTAACATGTATACTTTCTGTCTCTCTGTTACATGTTGATAAAGCCCTTAGGATGTGTACTTGACTTCCAGGACTATGATGTAGATCATACTAGTGGGGCCTGGGTAGTCCATGAGTACATCCTTCAATGTTCCTAGTCGTGGGAATATCAAGACGGGGCATCGATATTCCAGAGTAGACTAGCGTATATCTTCTCGACCCATGTGATGGGCGATGGATGATCCCATATCCGTTGGTGTTTGACATCAGAGATGGTATGCGGGTGCTCAGTGGTGACTGGGTACACTGAACGGACTCGCCGAGAACTCCCAGATGGTATTATACCTCACGTCAGATGTCCGTTCTCTGGTGACACTGGTACAGCTTAGTCTGTTGACCCGAGATCGTCATAGAGTCTTGTTTGTCTCCCACTGTGCTTTGATTTCCACCCTACCACGGCTCTACTGAGTCGTGCAAACAGGTGGTTTTTGGGTACAGTCCCGATTCACATGGATGCAATGAGCGATAGGAGGGGATTCGTCTCTCCCGGTATTGGGGGTTGATGTTGCGCTATGCTCGACTGGGCATAACTGGAAATCCCTGGCCAGGGTTGCAGTGATCTACTGGTAAGTGTTATCAGTAGTTTCATTCTATGTTATGGATCTTACATCGGCATGACTTATCAAGCTACTGGGGTCTGATGTTTATCACCCCTAGGCGAGATATGTGACATATCAGACGAACAGACCGGACTGTGCGGTAAGTGTTGCTGGTTGGATTCACAGGAGTGTGAGCGGGCTTGCTCGTTGATCTTCTGATCGCTCAATACCCGGGTGGCCGTTACGTTTAGCAGACCGCTTGCGGCTTGTGGGTGTTTGATATGATCATCACCTGCTGCCGGCGTATTGACGAGTCTTTAGAGTCCTATACAGAGGTTTCCTGGCTCAAACGAAACGAAATAGGAGCGCATATGAGATATGTGCGGGACCGAAAATAATACCAGTATGTGATACTGTATTCCATTCTCGCGATTTGTATCATTGGACGGTTATATATGATATAGCCGGGTTACCGAATCAAGTGTTGATTCGATACATTTATACACTTGATATTAGTCGGTTATATGCGATATGACCGGATCATTAAATCAAGTGTTGATTTAATGATTTGATGTATAATTATATATTTGATATATTACTTTACATTAACTAGTATTTGTTCACTTAAGATGGATTTTCTCACTTGATGTGCACAAGTAGTATATGTGATATATTTTTGTGCACTAGTTTGTATCATGTTTGATGATGCATGCACACTTGGGTGTATGTTTGATTTAAACCATGTTTAGGTTAATGGTTAGGGTTTTGTTATCTTTTCTTGATTATTTATTTTAGGGCAAGAAACAAAATGGTAGGCTTCTTTTGTTTTTACCTTGAAGCTTCATGAAGCTCTTTGTTTCTTTCCTTAACCTAACCATTCACCTAAACCCTAGTTTAGTCTCTACACTTGTTAAACTAACCCAAGATTGCATTATGATAAGATCATTTGATTTATTATTATTAATCAATTGATTTTATTATTCTCATCATATTCTTTTTCTTCTTCTTCTTCTTCTTCTTCAAGAAGAACCTTGCTACCTCCAATGGTGCCATGATCAAAAGAGTGAGAAATCCAAATCCAAAGTGAACCCACTTCCTATTTCTTCATCCTCTACCACTTGCCATGTAGTAGAGTGTGTTATCTTCACAAGTTCTATGACCAAGTGAAGATGGAGCTTGATCTTGAGTTGTCTCGACGTAGATCATCTTCGGCATCGAAGTCGACGACCTAGCCCGATCATTTCTCCGACGAAACCATCGCTAGAGTCCGGGATCCGATGATCGCAGCGGAGGGACGTCTTCACGGAGCTAAAGAGGTGGAGGACCGGATCTACAAAGGTTGTAGTCACTTTCACTTTCTAGTTAAGTTGTTAACTTGCATGTTACGCCTTACCTCTAGTTATGATCTTGCTTAGGGTTACTTGGCACTTGATAAAAAAAATTTGATTTTGGCATGTTTAATCTGTTATGGAACCTCATGTGTGTGCCTAGGAATCCTACAGGATACTGGGGCCGTACCTGGAGTCAAATCGATCGAGAACTCCAAGATTCGAGGAGGTGGTAGACCTGGTAGATTTTCAGGAAATACGTCCAGAAAGTCCCGAACAATTTCTGGGACTGGGCTCTCATCAATCTCCATAGCTGTCAGCTCCTTGGGCTTGGCTCTGTACTTGGCTGGCTCCAAAGATTCGCTTCCGCCCTCGAAAATAAACTCCGTGTGATTGGGAATGCGGAAGATCACATTCTTTGCACGGCAATCGATAACTGCATGAAAGGTACTCATCCAATCCATTCTGAGAATTGCGTCGTAACTGCCTGTCCCAATCAGAAGGAAATTCGCATAGAATTCCCTGCCACACACTACAACCGGACATGATCTACATTCTCGACTAGATATTATAATGCCATTACCAGTATGTATCTCCCAGCCCTTGGTTAGTGGTTCATGTGGTATGGAGTGTGTATTAGCGAAATGCTCAGATAAGAAATAGTGCGATGCTCCAGAATCAAATAATACTCTAGCTGGCAAGGAATGTACAAGTAGAGTACCTGTAACAACGTCTCCTGACGCCTCTGCCTGCTCGGCGGTCAAGGTGAAAGCCCGTCCCTGACCGCGACCTGTAAAGGGTTGCCTCTGCTCCTGTGGCCTCTGCTGCGACGGTCCAGAACCTCCCTGTATCTTTGCTCACTCAGGGCAACCACTAATCCTATGCTGACTAGATCCGCAAATCAAGCACTGTCCCTTGGCACGACGACAGTCCTTCTGGGTATGTCCACCTCTACCGCAGTAGCCGCAAACTACGCTCTGTCTCTGGGGGCGATGCTCTGGTACGAACGGGCGCTTCATTTGTGTCGTTCCAGGCCTGTGAACCGGTATGGCTCCTCGAGAAGGTGCGTGAGTACGTGCTGGAACGACTGGGGGTCTCCTGAACTTGTTAATCAATTGCTCCTGAACTCTCGCCGTGTTGAGTACCTGTGCGAAAGTCTGCAAATCCAGTGATGCAATCAACTGCTGCAACTCGAAATCTAGCCCCTGAAGGAAGCGTCTGGCCCTGGTGGCCTCTGAGACGACCATGTATGGAGCAAAACGGCTCAGACGGTTGAACTCTGCCGCATATACGTCCACTGGGCGTCCATTCTGCTTCAAAAGAATAAACCTTTCCTCCATTTCTGCCTTGGCTGTGGAATGAAAATAATGATCTAGGAAGCACTCCTTAAATTTGCCCCATTCAATCGGCCCGCCTAGCCTGCTTTCTTCCACCGACCACCATGTATGGGCTTCATCTTCCAATTGGATCTTTATCACGTCCACCCTATCTTCCTCTGGAACCTTGGCGGCTGTCAGTAAGTTCTCCATGTTCACCATCCATTGCTCGGCCTCAAGGGTTTCAGCTAGCCCTGTGAATGCAGCTGGATGCAACCGTCAGAAGTCTGATACGGTACCCGCCCTAGCATGATAAGCTGGTGGGGTAGCGCCCTCGGGGGCGGTAATGAGTGTGGAGGGTCCTCCTGCGGCGCTAATCGCCCTGAGTCCCTCAGCGAGTAAATCTGTCTTCCTCTCCTGAGCTTCCGCGAGAGAGGTCAGTGCACTAAGTATTCTTTCCGTGCGGTCCTGAGAGTTGGAGTCCGAGGAGGGGTCGTTCGGGGACGTCATATCACTGGAAGATTCAAAAGGATAAGATCAGATTAAAGGATGAAAATCAAGAGTAGTGAAACGAGAATAACGTAATACAATATAGTTAATGTTATCCCTTGATACTAAACACGGCTTTGATACCAACTAAACCATGTCACGCCCCGCTTCCCAAAATACGGAAAACGAGGGATGACTAGGCCAGCCATGCTCCTACGGTCAAGGAATCATCCCGCCGTAGTCACACTTCGGCTTTTAGCATTATATGGTAATCAGTAGATAAAGCACAGTAGTAAAGGAAATTACATCACTAAGTTATTACATTAAAATTCATTGTTCACAAATTACAAATAACAAGAACAGTTACTAACCAAGTTCAATTTCACGATCTCTTTTATAGAAAGCAGTAAAGAAAGAAAGTATACCAGACCAGATCTCCGTGAACTCGAAAGATAGATCCATCTCCTGCGCTGGTCCTTCCACGGGATCTGAGCATGCATACTCAGGTCGTCAGAGCGACACAATAACAATATTATTATAATAAGATGAAACAGGTAAAAGAGGTAATAACAGTGAAAGTGCAATGCGAGTAATCACTATGTCACTATATGATGCAAAATATGATCTGTGTCCTTATCGGTCTCTAGGTCATGTTTGAAATCGCATAGTGGAAAGGAGGATCATGTTTAACAGGAGTCTCGTACATACCCGAGACAACGACCCACATGCCCGGGACATAACCCTGTCAGCCGGATCGCTAGATCCTACCTAATATATATATCGCTGCTCGAATGATCATCCTCTAAAACACGGTCCCGCTAAATACGATTCTCTTTCCACTTCGATTTCCCCTTTATCCCTAGGTTTACACTATTTATGATCTTGATTTAGTCGTGTACAAGTATACCAATGGCACGGTTTTATCACTGTTCACTGAATCAATCACTGTCACGAATATTCACTTCCCATTGGTGTACTCGTCACTCCTAAACCAACATCAATCACACACGATAATGCAATGTCCACTGACTCTAACACGCACTAACACTATGTATATGGCAAATGGGGTATGATATATGTATGTATGCCATTAACAAGCTAAGTATGTTATGAACCAATGTGCACGTCATTAACTTACAAAAATTGCATAAATTCATATGTTTAGAATTCAACAAAATGATACAAATATGATAAATATCACACTCAGTCAGAAATTCATCAAAATTAGTTTCAGTTCAATCGGGTTTCCGGTATTCAAGATACAACTGTTTCATTTTAAGTGCTCGCGGCTGGAAATTCAGTTTCTGCACTGAATGCCCATTTCGCGACACGAATTGCACCCAGTTGGGTTCAGAATTTAGCAATGCTACAGTTGAATAGAATCTAGGGTTTACAATGGGGTATTCAACACAATAGACAGATCCTCAATCGCGTCTGTACGTCGAAAGTTACACACAGTTTAACATTAGTATGTCACTTCTGAATCTGTTCTGGACAGTTATACGTTCTGCCCTTTTTATTTACAAATTAAATAGAAAACGGCAATGAAACGGAATGAAACCACTTGTTTTGTTTAGAAAACAGATCCATCTTTAATCCACTGCAGAGTTCCATAACATAAGAATTCAGGAAACAAAGTGACACACATTTTGGGACAGTAAACAGTAATCAGAGTTGCTCTGGACTGCAGTCCAGAGTCGCACTCCGATCCAAATATCGTCACAGTTACAGTACAGAAAACATTATAAGCTTACATAGAGCTAAAGTTCGTTGAGTCGGCTTCGATTTAAGCCCTCGAACGCATCTTTCCAGTATGTACATAATTTACAGTGATTTTAATCATTTTCAGATACGGAAAATTTCTAGTTTTATCGGTATATTTGGGGGTATTCATTTTAGTCACTAACAGTCGTATTTTCCAGTAAGATTTTTGCAGGATAATCATCACTACAAGATCCAACACAGACAATTTAATTCCGTCAACTTAGGCAAGTATTTTCATTGGGGTCTAGCATCGAACACATATGTCACTAAATTTTATCGGGAAAAGGAATTTCATAACTTATCCGTTTGAATTTGTAATACGAGTAGATTAGCATGTAGCAAGTAAATTACTTGCCTGGAAACATCTCGAGGTTGCACGGTAGCAGCGGCGTCACGAACGCGCGACGAATGGCGTGAATCGATTTGCGCGAGTTTGGCTCGCGATACGGATTTGATGTCGGAGTTGCCCGGAGCCGTTGTACGGTCACTGGAAGTTGAGGGGTGCTCAGTGGTCCTCTGCGAGTGCACTGGGGCGACACCGGTCGGCGGCGGCGCTCCGGCTATGAGCAAGAGGGTGTCGGGTTGTGTGTGTGGTTTTTTTTTTGGGTTTTGTATTTTTTTTGAAGAGAGAGAGAGAGGGGGGGGCTCGGGTGTGTAAATTTTGGGGTGTTGGTGATGATGTTGATGACGAGGGAGTTCAGGGCACCGACGATGAGGCGAGAAGCTCACCGGCGTCGAGGGCAGGTGGTGGTCGAGCTCGGGTGTAGTGGGTTGGATGTGCAGGGGAGTTGGGTGTGCAAGGCTGAAGGCGAAGGGAGTAGAGTAGGGAGCTCTGTTGGTGGAAAGGAGTGAGCGAGGGAGAAAGGTGAGGGGTTGCAGTCGTCGCCGTCGGCAGTGGGGCGAGGGGAGTTGGGTGCTCGGTGGGTTTTCTGTGGATGGTGAGGGGTGAGGAATTTTGAAAGTGAGGATGATGAGGGAGAAAGAGGATACGGGGGGAGAAGATGGAGGGGATCGCGAGGAGGTAACGGCAAGGCGTGGCATGGGCGTGGGCGTGAGCTGCGACGAAGGGAGTGGGTCGCGAATTGAAGAGGTGAGCAGGAAAGAGGGAGGTAGCCGTTGGGGAGAAAGGAAATAGAAGCGGGTCGGGTTGAGGCGCGGGTGCGGGTCGGGTCAGGGCTTGAAGGGAAGTTTTGGGCTGGGCCGGAAGTTTTCTTTTTATGAATTCATTTCAATTTTGTTTTTGTGTGTGGGCTGAGTGAACGGGCCGGGAAAAATATATTGGTTGAGGGATTTTTAAATGCTAAATCAGTTTAATTTGAGTTGGGCTTAGGTGTTATGAAAATTGGTTTGGGTTTGGGTTTATAGTAAAATATTTTACTTGTTTTCAATTTTTGGTTTGTGTTTGTTTTAGCTTTGGTTTTAATTGGTTTTAAATCTTGGGTTTTGACTTTTAGGGTTTGGGAAATTATAAATATTGGAATTTAAGCAAACAATTTCTCTACAAAATTTTACGAAGGGAAAAGAAAAGGACAACTTTGGAATTTAGGAAAAATAGAAAATTTTTATTGAGATGGGAATGGGGATTTACACACCGAGCAGCCGGTGGTCATTTTGGATCGGCAGGTGAAGAAATTGAGGTCGAAGGTTATACCGTCAGTCAAGGTTCTTTGGCGTGGCCCGAACAGCGAGGAGGTCACCTGGGAGACCGAGGACGAGATGATGAAGAAATATCCCCATCTTTTTGAAGGTACGCGTAGTTAAATTCTAAATTCGGGGACCGAATTTCTTTAAAGGGGAAAGATTGTAACGCTTCGAAAATCGTTTAGGCAGTTTTTCGATAATCGGCACAATAATCAGTCTTTCCCGTAAAAAGTCAAAATAAGTATTTTTCAATATAGGCCTAATTATACAAAATTTAGATAAGATATTGCTAGAATTTTGTCACTAAATTGACACTTAAAAATTTCTAGTCATTTAAATTTTTTTCCATAATTAATTATTTTTTAATATTATTTTAAGCTTTAAAAATACATTAAATTAGTGATAAATACAAATTTAAATGGGTAAATTACAAACTTAGGAAAAATTATAAACTAAAACCTAGTGTTAATAAAATTTTATCAAGACTTTTCAAGATTTTAGTTTTATGGTTAAAAATTAAAGCAAAAATGAATTAAAAATGGGGGTTTTTGTGTAAAAATTGATGTGATATGCGTTTAATGAGTTTAAAAGATGCTTTTTTGTAGAATTTTCTACACAATCTCACTCACACCTCCCCCCTCACCCTCAGGTCGAGCTCACTGCAGGAAACCCTCCCCATTTTCCACCATTTTCTTGCTTCAAAATTCATGTAAAAATCAACCAAAAATCCGCAAAAATTCACAAATTCCTTCACAAATTCTAACCTAAATCCTATTCTACCTCTTTCCAAACCCTAATTGGTTTAAAACAAGGAGAAAAGAGGCAAATTTGGAGGCTAAGTGCAAGAGGATCAACACTTGGGAGGTATAATTTTAATTTAGTTGTTAAATTGGTAGTTTAATTATGCTAATTTAGATTTTTAAAGTGTTAATTTGATTTTAATTTCTTGTTTAGAAAATTCTAGTAATGGTTTGGAATTTTAATTAGGATTTGAAGCATTATTAATAAATTAAGTTAGAGTTGTGGCCATTTATTGGGTTAGTTTGGAAATTTGTGCTAGTTTGTGAACGCTATATCGTTAATTCGCGAGGTTTGCATTGGAAATTTATATGCGAATGCTTAGGTTTTCTATAATATTAGGAGGTGGTTTAATTGCGATATATTGACAATTCTATTAGCATCTACTACGACTTTTAGGGTGTGCGAATGCGGAATTTGATTTAGTCGGGTATTAGTTTTGACGGTTGCTCCGAAACGACGATTTTAGTTAAGGTTTTAGTGGTTTTCGTCCGTGTTCCGCGCGTTTAGTGCACGTTGTGCCTAACTTGTGAGCATTGATCTTTTCATATTATGACTTGCGTCGTTTCATGATGTTTAATCTTATATTGTGTGTTATGCAATTTTAGGATCGGTTGCGGAAATATCGGACGCGGCGCGCAAAGGCAAAGCGGTGGTTGGATCAGATTAGCGAGACGTCCGGATGAGTGGATGTATACATCTATGGGGAAATCGTCTGGATGGCGCGAGGTGCCCCATAGTTAGGATCACTTTATTACTTGCAAACTATATGCATAGTTAGTTAGTTAACCATCTTATTCATATACATACCCGTTTAGTTATTCGTCTGCTGGTATTGCATGGACATTTATATACCTATGTGTGATATCACCCCGTAGGACACTTACACCATTACCATTGGCTCATGTTGCACGCGCACTATTCATGTGAACACCCACGCCTTGGTAATTGACATGTCACGAGCACTTTAGAACCTGCTTAGTTTAGTATCACCACTTGTATCATACATGATATATCGAATTGCATAGCATGTATATACCTTACATCATCATCATGCTTATATTGATTCCCAGTCACAAATCAATTGCATACCTTTGATACATAAACATTTATCATATACAACATGTTGGATATTATGATTTTCTTGAGGATTTCAGTATTGATGGGATTTCTGGATTTTAGGGGAAAACCACAAGAATTTAACAAAAACTTATTATCATTAGTTTTAAAATAAAGTTGCGGTTTTCTCGTGATATATGTGTCGTCCACCATGATTTTTCATATTTCTGTTGGATTTCGAGACCCGATTCGAGGAGTGGATGAACCGTCTCGGGTATATTGTGGGCCCGGTATGGTACCCCGGGACAAGAAGATCGAGTTGTAGACGATGAGCCTGACAGGAGAAGACTACCTACCGGTGATGCCTGGCGGGGTGGATATCCGGAGAATACCGACCGTTGTTGTGAGATTTGATAATATGGGCCGATCCGGACTGACGGAGCCCGATGTATTGAGACATTGATATAGTGAGATATTGAGACAGATATATTTCCATATTTGGTGTCGATATTTGACACGGTTTTCAGATGATTTCATTGATGGTATTTTAGCTATTGCACATATATTCTTTTTCTAAGTTAAGAATGCAGAGCTTATAGTATTTTAAACATTTAAAGATTTCGTATTGATGTTGCATACATGTGCATGCATACTAATGGCATTACATCACATCTAGACATACATGTTGTGACGCATTTGCGTGTATTCTTACGATAGCCTTATTAGATGTTATATTCTACTCACGTGCTGGCAACTCACCCCCGTTATGCCACAGTGTCTTGCAGGTCAGACCCGTCAGCCTTATAGCGATGGGCATATCTTATCATTGGTTTTTTTTGCTCAGATTCGCGACATTGCTCTTAGGTGGGTTGCGAGGACACTTTAGTCTTTTTGTACTACTTTTGTATCTAGTATTTTCCATCTACCACTTCTTATTTGTATATGCGACCTAGTGATGAGACTGAGAGATTTGTGTATATGTGGTTTCTCTGGGGTCGAGCTCACTTGAGCCGACGTTGTACTTTTCTTATTTTGCATTTCTTTATGTTATTTTCTTGATATTGCATATATATTGCGTGTGGTTGTGATCCGTCTTGGGCAAAGAGCTAGCTCCCGCTTGGGGATGCCATTTTATCGTTACAGGTTATATATCTTGTTGTACCCATTTTTGGGGGCTAGTATTTACAAAGAAGACTCTGCCGAAATTTTCGGAAAATTTTGATATTTTTAAAATGCGGGTTAATGCAACTTAATTGATTTTAAAGTCGTTTTCATAAAAGGTTTTCCTTCACTCTTGTTAATTTTGGTTTAGAGTTTCTGGGCTTTGGCTGACTTAGATTACGTTACGCCTTTAGATGTCTCGTAATCTAAGTGCCAGTCACGTTCCGTATTTTCGGGCAGTGACAAAGGGTAAAGGAGGGAAACGCAAAAATATCGTTTTGAAAAAAAGATGTTTTTCTTTGCAAAAGATTCTTTTGATTGGCCCAATTTTATAGGAGATATATAGATAGATAAGAAAGATAGATTGGTTAAGATTTACCAAGCCTATTAGTTATTAAACTTTCAAGGTTTACTGACCTTTTTATTTAATATAATTTGAATTATTGTAGCCAGTGTGAATATTGAATGTATAATGTCACTTCCACATTTATACATGGAAGGACACCTAAAGTAGTGGTTTGTAAATTTAAGGGGGTACATCCTAACATGGGTTCCTGTCCACTAAAACATTAAGAAATTATCTTTCTTTTTCACTTTTAAATTTCAAAACTTTATGGGATTAAAACCATAAAACATGTGTTAAGACCTAACATGTCTTGATTAACGCGCAACATGTGTACGAAGGACGGATTTGGAGTCCCTGCTATTCTCATCTCTGCTATCCTCTGCTATCAAGATCAACGGCTAATGATTTTATGATAAAAAAATCAACGGTTACGATCGGCTGCAAAAATAGTGTAAAACATGGGGGTTTGTTGTTGGTGTTTTTTACGTGCTTTGCATTTGTGATGGACGGTCAGGATACTCTCAGAGCTCCAGAATAGCATGGAGAAGAATAGCACAGGTTCCAAATTCACAAAGGACTGTTAGATCTACGAAATCTACACAGCAAACTTCGGAGCTTCCCGTACACCTTACAAATGACCTCAAATTGCGATAAAAAATTGTCGGCTCTGAAAATTGGCCCCAAAACAGCGATTCCGAAGACATCCGCATCAAAAGTAATAAGCTTCAGAAATTGATCCTAAAATCTAAGGACACGATATACTTTTCTGCTCTGCTCTGCATCAAGGAGGATTAGAGAATGAAAGCTCGACATTCATGGAGGGTTGCAAGATAGTCCATGATGGACGAAGATCTTGGGTTAATAATGCGATATTCCGGTTAAAAGAATATTAAAGGTCATCTTTGTCAAGACGGATATTCCGTTAATGCCTTAGTGATGTTATGTATTAGGAGCACAAATCGACACTATTAGTTGTAAGTTTTAAAATCCAGTTATTTTATTTAACAATTTGGAATAGCCTGATGGCGTTTCATTGAATTTATCCTACAATGAGTTAGATATGTGGTAAATGTGTGATGCCCGAGTATACACAATGTCGGTATAAACAGCATACAGTAGCTCAAAACGTTAATACATCTTAAAGAAGATTTAAGATCATATATGCTTGAAATCTTTTTGATAGAGCTTTCTACACCTAAATTTTCGTATGAAGGCACATTGAAATGTCTTAGATAAATTGGTGAATATCGCTTTAACTTGAAGATGCATGCATTACATGTGTAAGACAATTGACATATTTGTCATTATTTATTACTACTACTACTATTATAGGGGAGATACATTTAAAGGAGCTAGCTTTCTTTTTTATTTGGATGCAACAATGATAGGAATTGAATTAGTGATCTCTCTCTTTGAAAAAGAAAACTTTATGGCATGATTATGCTCTACAAGTAATTATTTTTAAAGAAGAGTGGCTGAAACTTATATTCGTCATCTTCTTTATCTTACTGGAATGGTAAAATCAAATTATGGACATGTATTTTACTTAGTTTTAACCTGATTACTAAACCGGTATCTTGTGAAGATATTTACTGAAAACTCCCAACAGATTTGGGCCATTTTAACAAAATCACCAATACCTTTGAAACTATCAAAAAACAATCATGGCTTTACTGTCAACGTTGGTCAACATTACTGTTCGTGTCAAATGATCATTTTAAAGTTTTCATAATATAATAAATTAATTATAAACAAAATTTTAAATAATTTTAATAGTTATTAATATTAACTAAATAATTAATTATTTTGTTTGGGGCAGCCAGGAGGTGGTCGGGGTGGAGGTCGTCGGAGGAGGGTTGGGGATGGGTCGTTGGAGGTTGTTGGAGGAGGAAAGGGGCGGTGTCAGGGGAGGAGACGATGGGTGGAGAAGATGAAGAAATTGAAGAATAAGAATAAGAAAAGAAGAAGATAACGAGAAGGAGGAGGAGATGGGGGTTGGGGGCAGTGAGGGGGAAGGGACGAAGTTCTGTAAGGAGGGGGTGGAGAGGAGAAGAAGAAGAAGAAGAAGAAGAAGATGACGATGATGATAATCATGGGCAGGGATGGGTGTTCGGATGGAGGCGGAGGATTGGGGGTCGAGGGCGGGGTGAGGAGACGGTGGATGGAAAGTGGGAGATCGGGTGTGGGGGAGTGAAATTGGTGGAGGGGACGGTGTAGGAAGGATGATGAGAAGGAGGAAGAAGAAGAGGAGGAGGAGGAACATCATGATGATGATGATGATGATGATGATTGTGGTGTTGGTGGTGGTGGTGTCGTGATTAATGTGAAATAGTATGTCTTTTATCGTTTTAAATACCGCAATCAACACGGTATCGTATTAGCTAGCCGCAGTGAGTATGAGTCTTCTACAGGGAGACTGTAACCTTATTTTTAGTGTTTTAAACGAGTTGATTAAGAAAATGTTGGATTTTTTTCTATTCTAAAATCGAGATAAAAATAACAATGAGAAAAGAGGCATTAGGATTTTAGGATTAGATAGTTAAGGGACGGTGCTTAAAAAAATGATTCTTTTTATTTTTAATTATTTATTACTAGAGTAATAGGAATGAATGTGGATTAGGGTATTTAGAGGGGTACTAAGGATTCTCTCTATTGACTCTTGTCCTTACATTGATCCATATTAAACTCAAGTCTCCAATAAAAAAATATTAACTCATTATCAAATCGGGGTCGCAACTATCATGTATTGATAGTGCGCCCAAATAGAGGGTTAATACTTTGTAGAAATTTATAAAAATTAAAATATAAGAAAAATATAAGGGATTTACCATCCTTTATACTGCCCTTTCCTACAACCCTAATAAGCAAGAATTTACTCGCTCATTGAAATAAAATGTTAAAAGAATATGGAAAGGGATATGAAAAAAATACTAAACGCTAACTACTAGGGTTCTCACAAAAGCGAGAAACAACCATTGGGTATCATTGCGGAGTAAAATGCAGATCAAAGAAAAAAAAAGTGAAAGAGTTTATTTTGAGAAAGTTAGCCTTTAAATTCCTCACTATTGCGAGGAGATTCTTTTTGGTATCATCGCTTTGAAAACGTTAAGAAATGGAAAAGAATTCAGAAAACGATATTTATATAATAAAATTTTAAGTACTGTAAATAAATGTGGAGAATAAAATTGCATAAATGAAAAAGAGACAAAAATAAAATGAACCACTCTTTCTTTTATTAGTCAAACTTGAGCTTCATTACAATTTTTAATGGCTGACGAGAAAGTGGCTACAATTCTAAACAAAATAAAAAACCCTAAAATCTTAAAACCCTAGATGCCTCTCTGTTGGGTTCTCTCGGTGCTATTTATAAGTTTTGAAATATGAAAACATAGCGTCGAAGTAACTATACACGAAAAGACCAATCTGCCCCCGAAACCCTAACTAGTGCGGCGCTGAAGCGGCAGCGGATCCGTGGTCTTTTGTTGGTTTTAGCAGTGGTTCCGCAGTCTAATATTAGATTTGGACTTCAAAACTTTGTGTTGCATACTGCTATTTTATAAGGTCTTTTAGCACATAATATCTTGATTTTGCTTACACTGAAAATTGCAGGGTTGACTATGTTGACTTGACTTTAACTGGATAGATCCGGTTTTATCTTAAAATTCCGTCGTTCGCTCCAAACCTGTTTTCTGCACTTATGTAGCAAACTTGGATTAAAAGTACTAATTTTATAGGTAATATTATAAAGAATGGATGGTATTAAAATACAATTTTATTATGTAAACAAATACCCCCAAACTTATTTTTTGTTCATCCCGAGCAAAATGTTTTATTTTAAAGAAAGAAGAAATTCTAGCTCACTTTCGTAGGCATTAGGACTCCTCTTAGCTCGTGCAACAAGCCGTTCAACATTTAGGTGTCCCTAATAGGTGGGGTGTTGTCTCCTGAGGGTTTTCAGCGGATTACACCCACAAAATCTCGTCAAGCTAGTTTCGTTGGTTAACTTCAACTCTAATCTTAAGGTTTAGTTCCAAGCTAGAAACTCTATCATCCTCAGTTAGAAACCTTCAAGCCTTATTTTCCACACCTCACTTTTCATTTAACTTAAGCTCATATACATCTTTACGTGTTTGTGCAAATAGTATCGTTTTGTTTCAAAATTTTCAATAAAAAGTCTTCATGCCTTCAATAAAAATCAGGAATAAGTTTTAAAAGTATCTCAAAAACTTATAAAGTCCTAAGTTTTGTTGAGTTTTAATTTTAAAGTTTGGTCTCAAATATAGGCCTTTTATCGTCTTTAACAAAGACTCGGTCTTATTCTTCACTCCACCTCTCACCTGTTTTTGTTCATACACACCTTTGTGAACGTGTAATAGTCTTTAGTCTTACAATTTCAATTTAAACTTTCATATCCTCGTTAAATTCCCTTTTAAGGTTTTATATCTTGTACTTGAAACTCGTCTTTAACCAAGATTATTCTCCCTCAAAGAACCGTGGGGACTTTTAACTTGGAGAGTACATTTTCCTGGCTTGTTTTATTAGGCTTTCAAAGTTTTTTAATGAGCCTTGGGTCAATGACTCCCAAACCAGATGGTTTTAGGGTATTAGGTATAAAGACACCCCAAGGACTTAATTGTCCAAGTCACCAAGGCTAGAAAACAAAAGCTTCTTTTATGCATAAGAATTCTTAGAAAGAAAACCAACGGAAATACTTCAAGTTATGCTTTTCAACCTAAAATTAAAGACGTGTAAGTGTGGAAAAGGTGTATAATCACTCCAATCAAGCTCAAGATGTGTTATTTTTCAGATTTATTTTTCATTAAAGATTCAATAATTTCCCTTTATATTAATTTCATTCATGAATCAAGCTCAAAATTGCTTATTTCCAGGCAAGCTTGTTTGATCTTAAGAAAATTCACAAAGTTTTAACTTAGACATATCAAACTTTTCATCTAGTTCTCAAAACATCACGACACGTGTGGTGTGGTGTAAAGACGTATATTTGCTACAGTGAAACTCAAGAAGGGTTATTTTTCGGGTTTTCAACTTCTAGTCTTACGATTTAGTTACTTCTAACCTATCAATCTGAACTGTCGGATATTGAGTTTACGTTTCCCACTAGCTAACTTGATGACAGATTTTTATTTTATATTTTGGAATTTTTTTCAATTTTTATGGATTTCTCTCTTTTTTATATATGCAGCGCAAAATGTACATATGATACAAAATACAAACCTCCTCCAAACTTGTTTGCAGCAATGTCCCCACTGATGCTGTCGTTCGAGCTCAAAAATCTAGAAACTTGGGTGGAAAAGGACGGAGCACATTGAGGCAAAAGTTAGTCAACTGGAAATCCTCTCCCAAACTTATTCTTAGCAATTTTTTTTAAACTAATATACACATCCCCATTCTTATTTGAAATAGCGTTGCCACTGTTTATGGCCGTAAAATTGAAACATGGAGGAGAAGTGGAGAACAGTTAGTTGTAATAAAGCGGCTCCTGTAATAACAGGATCTCCTCCGATGATTCAGTGGAAAAGTACGGTTTTAATCTATGTACGTTTACTTTAAAGAGTGAACCGTCTTTTAGATTTTCCAAATCCACTGCACCGTGCGGGTATACACATCGCACCACAAAAGGTCCCGTCCAATGACTTAGCTTACCCCGATGAAGATGAAGACGAGTATCGTAAAGAAGGACTTGTTGTCCCGGTGTGAATGTTTTGCGCAAAAGGTGTTTGTCGTGAAACACCTAAATCCGGTTCTTTACTACAACCACGTTATCGTAAGTATCATCCCAAAGCTCATTCAGCTCGTTTAATTGCAACTTCCAAAAGCTGCTCGCTTGGTCAAGATCGCAGTCAAGCTCTTTAATTGACCACATCGCCCTCTGTTCGATCTCGACAGAGAGGTGGCAAGCCTTTCAAAACACAAGCCGATAAGGAGACATGTCAAGATCGGTCTTATATGCAGTACGAAATGCCCAAAGAGCATCAGTTAGTTTAGAAGACCAATCTTTATGGTTATTAGAAACGGATTTCTCCAAGATTTGCTTTATTTGTCAATTAGAGACCTCGGCTTGCCCGCTCGTTTGGGGGTGATATGGTGTAGAAAGCTTGTGGTTGATTGAATATTTCCGCATCAAAGTTTCGAAAGACTGGTTACAGAAATACGACCCATTATTCCTAATGATAGCGTGAGGGTGTCTGAACCGAGAAAAGATATTTTCTTTAAATAACTTAACGAAAACCTTGTTGTCATTAGTTTGGCTCGGTATTGCCTCAACCCATTTAGAAACGTAATCAACCGCCAAGAGAACGTATAGTTTCCCAAAAGAGTTGCGAAATGGGCCCATGAAATCAATCTCCCAAACATCAAATATCTCAACAACCAAGATTGGTTGGAGTGACATCTCGTTCCTCCGTGAAATTCGGCCCATGTGTTGGGAACGTGAACAAGTTTTGCAATAATTATGTGCATCTTTGGATGGTGTTGTCCAAGAAAATCCGCATTGCAAAACTTTTTCCACAGTTTTTCTCGGGCCTAAGTGACCGCCACATGCTTGATCATGGCAGAAGGACATCACACTTTTGAACACATTATTAGGGACACACTAACGAATGATTTGAGCAGGGAAATACTTGAAAAAATAAGGTTCGTCCTAGTAAAAGTGTTTTACCTGGGATAAAAATCTATGATTGTCCTGATTTGACCATTCGCCGGATACAAGCCCCGTCACTAAATAGTTCACGATATTAGAAAACCAAGGTTCGCAAGATATGGTTAAGAGGTGTTTGTCCGGAAAAGAGTCATCTATTGGCAAGTTCAATGTCGGTGAAGAAGGAAGTCATGAAAGATGATCGGCTACAATATTTTCACAACCACTTTTGTCCTTAATGACAAGGTCAAATTCTTGCAGCAAGAGGATCCAACATATTAGCCTAGATTTAGCAGCCTTCTTTGCGAAAAGATGCCTTAAGGAAGAATGATCGGTGTAGACCATGACTAGTGAACCGATTAGGTAGGGCCTGAATTTTTCTAATGCAAAGACAGCGGCCAAGAGTTCCTTCTCGGTGGTTGTATAGTTCATTTGGACATCATTTAAAATCCTACTCGCATAATAAATTACATGTGGCATCTTATCGATGTGCTGTCCTAAGATTGCACCGATAGCAAAGTCGGATGCATCACACATGAACTCAAATGGGTGGTTCCAGTCAGGAGATGATAGAATGGGGGCGATAGTGAGTGAACGTTTAAGCGATTCAAAAGCAGCCAAGCAATCCGAGTCGAAGTGAAATGTTGTATGCTTGGCCAAGTTAAGAGTCAAGGGTTTAGCAATCTTACTAAAGTCCTCGATAAATCGCCTATAAAAACCGGTATGGCCAAGAAATGATCATTTGGGAGGAGGAAGATTGGAAATGACATCTATTTTTGCTTTGTCAACCTCAATTCCATTCCGTGAAATGATATGTCCTAAGACAATACTTTCTTGAACCATGAAATGTCATTTCTCCCAATTTAAAGTTAGATTCTTGTCCTTACAATGGGTAAGAACAGTGTCAATATGACGTAAACACTCCTCGAAGTAGTCTCCAAAGATGGAGAAATTGTCCATGAATATCTCAAGAAAATTCTCGACCATGTCAGAGAATATCCCCATCATACACCGCTGAAAAGTAGCGGGAGCATTGCATATCCTAAAAGGCATGCGTGTATAGGCGAAAGTGCCGAAAGGAAAAGTAAAAGTTCTTTTATCTTGATCCTTATCGGCGATGGGAACCTGGTTGTAGCCTGAGTAACCATCCAAGAAACAGTAGTACTCATGCCCAGCTAAGCATTCTAACATCTAATCAATGAAAGCTAGAGGGAAGTGGTCTTACCTCGTCACGACATTGAGTTTTCGATAATCAATACACACCCGCCACCCGGTTTGGATGCGAGTTGGAATCAACTCATTTGTCTCATCAGTTATGACCGTGATGCTAGACTTCTTAGGGACAATGTGAATAGGGCTCACCCATTGGCTATCAGATATTGGGTAAATGATACCACTATCTAAGAATTTGATGATTTCCTTTTTCACCGCCTCTTTCATGACAGGTTTCAACCGTCTTTGTGGGTCACAAGCTAGTTTGGTATCATCCATTATATGTATATAATGTTCAACAATTAAGAGACTAATTCCTTTGATGTCCGCCATTGTCCAACCGAAAACTTGCCGATTTGATTTCAAGACAGAAAGAAGGGCTTTCTCCTGCTCTAAAGTTAGAGAAGCCGAAATGATAACAGGCAAAGTCTCATTTTTCCCTAAGTATGCATACTTAAGATGAGACGGCAAAATCTTAAGTTCAAGTGTCAGCGGAGAGATTATAGAAGGTAGGGTAGGAGGCCGATGCTCAAACTCGACGGACTCCATAAGGGGCTTGTAGCTAGTGTAAGAGACTGACTCGGATAGCTCAACTAACTCATCCGAAAAGTCAAAGGATTCGAATTCGGGAGATGACTCAATGACAGAAAGATCCCATGAATCAAGATTGTCAAGAAAAGTGAACCCTTCGTATTTCTTATCCGTGTAAGAAGCAGCGGGATCAAACAATAACGCACTAGTGGCGTTATGATCATTGTCGTTGAACAAAAACTCCTCAAATTCACACCTGTTGGGAGCTATCTCATGGATGGAACAAATATCTATCATATGAGCAGATAGTTTGGAGATTTGACTCCCCAACCTGAAAATATTAAGTTCAATTGTCATTTTTCCAAAGGATAAGTTTATGGAACCATTTCGACAATTGATCACCGCATTTGAGATTGCGAGAAATGGTCGACCGAGAATCACCGGAATTTGGTTCCGTGGATTCGCTACAGGCCGTGTATCTAAAACTATGAAGCCTACAGTGAATATAAATTCCCCGACTTTAATTAACACGTCCTCTAGCTCACCCCTAGAGTGGGTGATAGATCGATCTACTATTTGGAGAGTACAGTGTGTGGGTTCAACTCTCCAATACCTAATTGCTCATAAACAGAATATGAGAGAAAGTTAAAACTAGTACCAAGATCGAGAAGAGCGCGATTGATGTTTTTACCCCCCAATAGTTATAGAAATTGTAGGACAACCGAGATCCTTACGTTTCTTGGGCAAATTTTAGGTAAGAGTATCACTCATATTACTCGCTAAAAAAACTTTTTTAGGTACTTGAGTTTTCCTTTTCTTAGTGTACAAGTCCTTAAGAATTTTTGCATAAGACGGGACTTGTTAGATAGCATCTAAGAGAGGAATATTAGTGTTAACTTGTTTAAACATTTTCACAACCTTCTCCATTTGTGGACTTGGTTTGTTGGGCCTCAACCGGTTTGGAAAAGGTGCTTTATTAAAAGGGGTTGGGTCCAACACTTGGGGAGAAGTTTGTGAAGATGGAATGGATCCCAAAACTGGAGTTGGGGTAGCATGAGAGGGGAATCTATTCAAGAAAGTGAACTGAGAGTTTGAGCCCAGTGGAGAACGGAGAATTGGCTTGGAAGAAGATGATTGATTAGAAGGAGTAGTAGCTGGTGTATCATCGATGTCATTGTTTCCCCTAATCAGAGCAAGGCTCTGTTCAAATTTTGAAATTTGAAATGAAGCGGCGCTTCATAAAAGCGCTCGTGCTAAATGCGCCAGCGCAAAGAGTCAAAGACTCTGATGCAGCGCTCACGTGCAAAGCACGAGAGCGCTAGCTTGCAGCGCCAGCGCTAAGAGTCAAAGACTCTGATGCAGCGCTCATGTGTAAAGCACGAGAGCGCTAGCGCTAGCAGCGCCAGTGCTAAGAGTCAAAGACTATGATGCAGCGCTCACGTGCAAAGCACGAGAGCGCTAGCGCTAAGTGCGCTAGCACCCAGAGTCAAAGACTCTGATGCAGCGCTCACGTGCAAAACACGAGAGCGCTAGCGCTGGAACTAAATGTTCATTACCCTTGGATCAATGATCCAACAAAGATGACTAAAAATCATCAAATTACCTCTGAAAATTAGAGCACCGTTGGATCAAAGATCCAATGGTGATTAAAAATCACCAAGATAAAGAATAAGTTCTGCATGGGAAAAGATTTTCCCAATTTTGTTAAAAACAAGAAGATCGCCTTCTGTAAAACAGAAGCCCTTGGATCAAAGATCCAACGATGGGAAACATTCCAAAATCAATTAGAGAAAAGATCTCTTCAACTGATTCAACAAATCAGCCTCCCCTATATAAAGGACCCAAGACTTCAAGTCTGAGACAGAGAAACCCCCCCAAACTTTGAGAAATTTCAAAGAGAAGAGAAAGCTCCCGAAAGAAGAATTTCTTCAAGGTAAATAAAACAGAGAGGTCAAAGCATTTCATCAAGAGGAAGAAGAACCTAGTTCTTCTTCTAGATTATAGATCTACAAAGACATAAGTCTTTCATAACAATAGAAGAGATTGAAGCATCTCATCATAAAAAGGGAAGAAGAAGAACTTAGTTCTTGTTAGATCACAGATCTATAAGATAAAGACATAGTCTTTTCACAAAAAAAAAGAGATTGTAACATCTCCCATAAAAACAAGAACTTTGTTCTTAGATCCATTAGGCAAAGTCTCTTATAAACGAGAATTTAATTCTCAGAGCGCAGAACTGACCAAAACGGCCAAAGGAGCGCTTCAGCGCTCCAAGTCGGGCGCACTACGCCAAGCGCACCACGTGCTCCTCACGTGTGCGCTACTTCATAAGAAGCGCATCAGCACTCCAAATCTGGCAACCAGCACCACGTACTCCTCATGTGTGCGCTATTTCGTAAAAAACGCCTTAGCGCTCCAAATTTGGAGATCAGCGCCAAGTGCGCCACATGCTCCTCACGTGTGCGCTACTTCACAGGAGCGCTCTGTACTCATTGACTGGGGCTCAGCGCCAAGTGCGCCACGTGCTCCTCACGTGTGCGCTATCTCACAGGAAGCACCTTAGCGCTCCAAGTCTGGCGATCAGCGCCAAACGTGCCACGTGCTCCTCACGTGTGCGCTGAACGAACATAAACTGTTCTTTAAATAAAGCCCCAGAGCCTTAATGAGTGTTCAACACTCAATAAAAGACAAAAAGTTGTCAGGATCCAAACCAATGCTCAGTATTGTTAAATAAAAAAGGACCAAGCCTAATTAAATGTCCAACATTTTGACTGAGTGGGCTGAGCCCAAGTTGGCCACATGCCTCTAATTTAGATTGGTTGAGCCCATACGCTCATAAATCTTTTTAACTGATGTTAGTCTCAAACTTGACTACAGATCTCCCAACCAACATTGGTTCAAGGGTACATCTCTTCATACCTCTGAAATATTTCGTTGTAATTCCTCAACGACTTCAGAGAGATGGTGGGTCCCAATAACCAATAACTTTTGGTGCATCCCCAAACGGTTGAACCAAAATCACACAGACTATGACGTTTTTAAACTGAACTATGATGTTCTTAAACTTTACGGACTATGAGGTCCCTAAACTCATGGACTATGATGTCCTTAAACTTATGGACCGCAACGTCCCTAAACTAAACCCCCCAGACTATGACGTCTTTAAACTGGACTATGATGTCCTTAAACTTTATGGACTATGATGTCCTTAAACTCCATGGACTATGATGTCCTTAAACTTATGGACCGCAATGTCCCTAAACTAAAACAATAGAGCCCAAATGCTCTTTTGTTGGATTTAAACGATCCTATTAAGTAAATCTTAGTCTAAAATTAGACTAACGTATCCTTAACAAACGTTTAAGTTGATCTTAGTCTCAAATGAGATTAACGATCCTTAAACCAACTCAAACCCAAATCTAAGAACATACGGATTTGGACTAATCTACGCCCTACGGGCGACAACATAAATTAGTCTCCATATACAATCCACGGGCAACCAAAAACAAAACAAAAACACACGACACGAAGTGACCATCTGGAGAAGGTGAAAGTGGTGACTGCGATGCGGTAGCGTAATTAACTTCAGGGGCTTGCACATGCAGGGAAGAGCGTCCCCACAATCAAAAACCCCTCAATGAGGGGGAATCTGACGAAGTCTGTTATATCGGCCGCATCCGTTTAAACCTTCGATACATGGTGTCATAAATCAACTTGGCATCTTCGGAGAGGTGGACGGATAGCACCAAATAGCATCTTCCCCAAAAATTCAGGCCGGACGTCCCAACGTCCCGGTTGTGTCTTTCGGCGGAGAACAGATTCTGGCACACCCGGTAGGACCTTTTCCTCTTTCCACTCCACACTTCATGTGTCATGTTTTTCCGCGATCAAATAATCACGGTGTATATGTTTGTGGTTACCCTTAGGGGAGGGGATACTGAAGCCGACATTTCATCTTTATGAAGAATGGCATTTGGTCCCACCTTAGCAACTCAGGCTCTGTCATATCTGATGGAGTCAAGTACTGGCCACTTGCAGGCTCAAATCTCTACAATCCGGCTCTTCAAGAAATCAACGGGCTTCTCTTTGGGTCGATACTCCCACCTCCCACCCTCGGTGCCTCAACGCCGATAGAGGAAGCCCAGAGGAAGTCTGTCTTCCACTGGTGGGTCTTCCCAAGCAGCAGCTTTGCTGACGGAATTAGTCCTCAAACAACTGGCACACGCCAAGGACCAAGGTCGACCCAGGGGGCAGAATATTCAAGCTCTCAAAGGAAACAGGGGGCAGGCTCGTCAAAATCCTGATGCTAATCGAATCCTAGCCGTAAGAAACGGTTGACGTCGATATCAACGTCATACAAAATGAGCTGGGGGCAGTTCTCCGTATGGTCCTGTTTCAACCCCAGTGGTGAATGTTGTTATTCCAACTGGGAACAGCTTCAAATTGTTGTGAAGGGTCAGACAAAATTCTCCTACAGCAATATTGAAGAAGTCTCCGCAGCCCATGGAGATCCCACGAGAGCAGAAACCAGTTCGCTCCCTGAGACAACTTTCCTCATCTATATATAAGGTTTGGAAGCAGGTGAAGGGGACTCACCCCAAGACGGATCCTGATACAGTGGTTCCTCCCAAAACCAAAGCGGATTTTCACAACAAAAGTCCTAATAAATCTCAAGTGCCCGGAGCAAACTCCAAACACCCCAAGCCTTGGGGCATGGTAGTTCACATAGTCTATGTGGTGAATTCCAAAGACTATGTTCGAGTTTCTACTAGTCACCGACCTCAAACTCGGTCCCTGACAAAAGTTCAACTGCAACGTGAAAATCTGCAGGAGATGCTTGCTCAGGCGGCATCACTCGCTAATCCATTGTCTAAGGAAAATCCCAAAGACGCGCCTGGAGAAAGAACAGAGCACGAGTTGGATATTGATTTCCTAAATCACGCTCTCAAAAAAAAAAGGTATGTCCACAAGAAAAATGGGCACGGATGAAAACCCGAAAGGGCGCCGTGAGTAAAAAGAGCAGGACTGCCGGCGAGCTTATGAAAACCCGGAAAGGCGCAATCTCGTGTAAAAAAAATGGTATGTCCACAAGCAAAATGGGCATGGATGAAAACCCGAAAGAGCGCTATGAGTAAAAACAGCAGGACTGCCGGAAAGCTTGTGAAAACCCAGAAGGGCGCAACCTCTTTAAAATAATTACACTTACGAGATCCTCACAACTCGTGAGGAGGATCCCCCTGTGAGACCCTCATGGCTCATAGGATTCAAAAGCCTTAAGTTACAGGGATCTTGATCTGTTCTTAATCCATCATATCTCTCAAATTGCCCTGCAGGCATGGACACGAATAAATACTTCTTTGCCAAGTTCTACAAATGGCAAGAAATGTCCCCATATGGTGAATAACACTTGTAGGTCCTCTCGACTTATAAGGAGAAAACACTCTTGGAAGATCCTTACGACTTACAAGAGAAGACATCACTTAGGAATCCCCGTGATTCTTGATTTTATGTCAAAAACTATCTATTACCGCAATCAAGAACGACGTCTCATGTAGCTAGCCGGTGAGTACGGGTCGGTCCACAGGGATGTTGTGAATTTCCTAATCGCTCTTACGAGTTAATTCCAATCGGTGTGAATGGATTAATTAAATCTAAAAACTAAATTAATCGAGGGCAATTGAATTAAATATCTAACTATATAACTAGGGCAAGGAATTAAATTTAATCTAGGGCAGAGAATGAAAAATTACCTAGGGAAAGAATTGAAATTACCTACTTATTTTACAGATGGCTCTCTCCAAACATCAACACAAGACTTGTCAGATCTGAATTTCTGAAATGAAAAGAGGCATCAATACTCTCCAAAAGAAATCTAAATTTTATTGATAAAAAGAGGTATAGGGAGGCATGAAAAGAATACAATGATTTGGGCTTCTATTTATAAGACATAGAAACTTTAGGTTACAATTGATTCACATGTCTGCATTTACCAAAATATCCTTAGGAAGATCTAGTCAAAGTAGACTCCAAGCTTTGGAGAAACTTTAGGTTACAGTTGATTCACATGTCTGCATTTACCAAAATATCCTTAGGAAGATCTAGTCAAAGTAGACTCCAAGCTTTATGTCTGGAAATTTTGGAACTGATTCTAGGCTTCTTGGGCTTTTTATTTCTTTGGATCTTTATTCAATTTGGCTTCTCTATTTCTTTCAGATCTCCAGCGAACAATTGCAGTGGACTTTTAACCGTTTGCTTTGTAATCTTGGACCTTGCGTTGCCTTGTACTGATCTTTTGTGCAGGCTTGATTAAGATCCTTTTATTTGTTGGTCAAAGTCCCTTTTTTGTGTCGTCTTTTGTCTTTTTCACTGTTTTAGATCCAAGAACCTGTAACCTGTAATATGTAGCAGATATGCGTCAAAAGCATCTGTTTATTTATAAAAAGAATAAGAATGGGGAATATAATAATACAATATTATGGTGTGAACAAATACCCCCAAACTTATCTTTTGCTCGTCCTCGAGCAAACTTATTTTTATTATTCTCGACAAAAACCTAACCGCACTTTCGCAGGGAAACGCGATTGCACTAAGCACATGCAACAAGCCGTTAAACCTCTAGGTGTCCCTAGTAGGAGGAGTGTTGTCTCCTGAGGGTTTTCAGCGGATACTACCCACAAAATCCTATCAATTTGGCTTATCGACTTTTATTCTCCAATTAGGGTTTCTAACAAGGAATTCTATTATCGTCGACTCGTAAATTATCCACCCATATTTTTCACACTTTCTCATCATTTAACTTAAGATTATATATGTTCTGCAGAGCTACTTAGCTTTCGGCATTTCTTAAGTTTTCCTTCTAGAGTTCCATCTCCACTTAGGAATTTCTATCAACCCTTACTAAAGATACAAGTTCTATTCTTTACTCCTTTCTCTCATCTAAACTCCAATCACATATCCCCACGTGTGTGTATAAATCACCTCTACACTTGGAAATTCAAATCAAGCAATCATACTCTTGTCCGTTGTCCAAAGTACTTATTAATTGATGAATTTTTAAATGAATTTAGCCTACACATCCTTCATGCGATCGTTAATACTTCTTGAGGTACCAACCACCGATTACAAGATGTGTTTGCATATTAAAGCGTAATTCCTAATCTTGCAACACCCAAGGCTTTAGCAGTGACTCCCAAACCAGTTGGTCTAAAGCACTAGGTGATGAAGCACCCTCGCTAAATATTTTTCTATTTTTTTTTGCAGCCTTAAGTAATCACAAAAACCAGTGTTCATTTTTTTTTTCCTTTATCCACACTTGTATTAATTTTTTTATTTTTTTTCCATCGTACTAAGGACTTTAGACAAGAGCATTTCAAGGTCTCTTCTACTATTCCAAGTTTCAAGGTGCGTGATTGTGCAATTTGTAGGGTATACATTTTCAGAATCTAGACTTAAGCTAGGAATTATCTTTCAAACTCATACTCTAATAAAAATATCAATATTTTTCCTTTGTTTCAACTTAGCCCAAAAGGTGAACTCAAAATTTGCCTATTTCTAAATAAACTATAAAGACATATACTCTCTACCGTTAAACTTTAAGCAAGGTTAGTTTTAGGGTTTTTAACTTACTAAGTCTAAGATCTAGTTGTTCCTAACCAGTTAACCTATTTGTCAAGCTCAAGTCAAATAAGGCCAAATTTGAATACATTAATTTTTATAATTTTTGAAAATTTTCAATTTTTATGGGTTTTCAAATAAGTATGCAAATGCAAAAATATACATATGAATGCGAAGAAAGAAAACGTATCGAGCATACCCCCAAACTTAAACTTGACAGTGTCCTCACTGTCATGCCACACCAAGAGGGTCAAAATTGTCGGCACTCCCCTGTTTATTTATTTATAAATCTTTTTTTTTGAATTTTTTTTATTATTAGAATAGAAAACAAAAAATATATATACATATATACAATAAGTTCCTCCCCAAACTAAGCAAGGCCTTACACAAGCCAAAGGTGAGCACCAACCATTCAAAAATCTTATCGTGGTAATGGTAGGGTTGGTGAAAGAATGGGGTGGAAAGAAAAGAAATGAGAAGCACACTAGACCGTGTGGGAAGAAAGGTCTCGGTGGGGGAGAAGAATGACGGAAAAGAGAAAGAAGTGGAGTACGATCTTGAGGGTGTAAATCGAGTGAATAAATTAGCGCAATATATGATGACCGATGTGTTAAAAGTGATTGTGCTAGTCTATCAACTGTCGTGAAATGGGGTCAAATCCCTCAAGATTCGCAAGAAAGCATAGGTACGTCGAACTTGGTATTGGAGATGAAAGCGTAACGGTCTCTTGCACGGTCGGAACGATAGGACGGACGAAAGGGAGTGAATTAGGGATAGTCTCATTCTCACCGTAGTAAACTGTCTCGAACTGGAAAGATTCCATCAATGGTTCGAAACGACTGTAAGCAATCGAGTTTGATGGTTCAACTAACTCATCTGAAAATTCAAAGGACTCAAACTCGGGCGGTGAGACTTCAACATCATCCGAAAAAGTAAAACACTCGTAAGTGTCATCGGCTGTGAGAACTGTGTCAGATTCAAAGGAAAAGTTTTCAAGCTCACAGTCGTCAAGCGTGATCTTGTGCGTGGTCGGAATGATGGAAAGGAGGGAGGGTGATATAACAGTTAAAGGTTCAGGAGGAAGAATTGGAAAATCCGACACATCAAACAAAAATAGTTCAACCTCAATATGATCCTCAATACTCTCCTCAATACTATCCTCATAATTCTCCTCAATATTTATCTCATCCATGTCATTATCATCAAAATCAAGACGCATATGAAGTTCGGGAGAAACATTTAATGACTCGGGACGATGAATTGGACATAAGAGTTCAATCAAATCTGCGGGCTCATCATCCAAAATATTCCCGGCGTCTATATCCTTAATCAAGTGAAAATCAATATTTTCTGACACCTCATCAAAAGCATGGATGTTTATCAATTTAGGTTCTAGATTGGACATGTAAAGATCGAAAGGATTAAGTGTGGTTTCACTCGAAAGGGGTTCTTCACAATCTGGCAAATCAAGCACTACAAAATCATACAACTCATTTTTATTTTCAACTAGTGAACTATTTAGGACAATCGATGGAAAACCGGAGTTGTGGGTTTCAATTGGGTATGGGTAGGTTTGATTTGGAACTGTGTAGAACTCACTAGCTCCTCTCAAATTCTCACTCTGTCCAACCGCCTCCTCATACATTGAAAATTTTGTAGCAAGTTGGAAACTAGCTACCGGTTCAGTAGGTTGCATAAAGGCGGCTATGGACGCATCCACATTCCTCACCATTTTGTTTGTTGCTGCAATATAAGCCTCCAACGACTGTTCCAAACTAGACATGGGTTGTGGAGGGGTTTCGGTAAAAGATTCGAAATTGTTTGGATAAGTGAAACTCCCAAATGGCTGTGTAGAAGCAGTGTCTAATGAAGGTGAGAAAGTCGGGTAGGATTGGTAGGAATTGGATGGTTGGACAGGAGTAGGATCAACATGTGGATAAAAAGGTGAATGGTCTTGTTGATTCCTAGAACTGGATGTGTGGAGAGGAGTGAAAGACCGGCTACGAGATTGTGCAATGTGCTCAACAATAGACATCGGTTTAGGAGTTACAACAGGACTTGAAAAAGTGGTATCAACGTACGAAGGTGGTGAAGGTTGACACAAGGTGGGTTGCAAAGTCAAACTGTTTCTCCTAGACGCTTCTATTTGATCTTTCAAAGAAATTTTGGGCACGGAGGGATCTTCCTTAAATCGACCGAAACAATTGACGTACGAGGCAAAGTTAGGTTCGGGATACCAAAGTTCGGCAAGAGATTTGTGATGTGGGGTACCCATGATAGAAGAAAGAGAAGAGAAAGAAGGTAGGTGGTGCAAGGATTTCTTAGCGACAAAAGTTGCAAGTCTTTTTTTAAAAAAAAATTCCTTCTTCTCTTTATTTAGAGCTGTTTGCAAAAAGATTTTCGAGAAAAGAGCTAAGACACACTTTTGATCGACCAAAAATGCACAATCAGGCCTAGATCTAGGGTCACCTAGGTTAGCTAGACAGCTCCTAACTGTCCCAAAGGGCTAGAAATAGGACCTCAAACCGCCTCATCACCGCCAATTGCGGCCAAGTAAGTGCCAGGTAAGTGGGAGGCTCCCCGCTACAAGTAGCGGTCCTAATTAAGTAACCACTTGCCTTAGACACACTTGCCTAGACACCGCAAAGTCCGGTTAGGATTAACGGCCGATGCCTATAACTAGTCCTCTGTCCTAATGAGCTCGAAGTCCTTAGGGCTGAGTCTAGTATTTTTTTAATTAAAGATTGGTCAATGCAAATGCCTTATGTGATTTCTGGGGTCCTGGGAAGGATGATGAAATCCCCACCCAATCTGAATTGGTCAAAAGCCCCTTAAAGTCCGATTAAAGATATGCAAAACAGTAAATCACTTGCAATCAAATCCTTTTTTTTTTGTGAATTTCAAAGTTTGCAAGTTTTCTAATTAAAATTTTCCTTCTTTCTCTTGCTCTTTATTTGGAAATTTTTTTTAGCAAAAAGATTAAGGATATGCAAATCAGAAAAGATCACTTGCAATCAATTATTATTTTAAGGATAGCGCAACGAATCCTGCATAAGATTTTTTATTTGGAAAGGAAAAGATTTTTTAAAGAGCACAAAATTCTGCAGGCAAATTTACAGAAGATATATCAAGATTTACAGAGAAGAAACAGAGAAACTTACAGAGCAATTTTCACGAAATGATGTCAAGAGACAGCCGCATTTCCGCGGTAATAGCGAGTTTATGCGGCGGATCCGCGGTGTAGAAGACGGCACGATTCCCGAGAAATTTTTGTAGGTGCTGATGTGACGGGAAGGCCGCGGAAACTCGGCGGGAGAGCGCTTGCGCGGCGGAAGGGCGGCGCTTTGGTGGGTTCAGGCCTCTGGAAAAATTATGCTGTTCTGTTGTTACACTATCTTTCTGTTTCGATCTACTTTTTTCTGTTTCGCTCTCTGGAGTTTTCCAGATCCGAAGTTGTTTGTAGATCCTGCAAAATTCTCACAAAAATACCCTTTCCAGAAATAACAGATGATATATTTTTATATTTTTTGTGATTTTTGTGATTTTTTAATTTATATTAACCCGAAATTGCAAAAAGGAAATTTCTACGCCATCTCCGGCAACGGCGCCATTTGATTGTATGTCAAAAACTATCTATTACCGCAATCAAGAACGACGTCTCATGTAGCTAGCCGGTGAGTACGGGTCGGTCCACAGGGATGTTGTGAATTTCCTAATCGCTCTTACGAGTTAATTCCAATCGGTGTGAATGGATTAATTAAATCTAAAAACTAAATTAATCTAGGGCAATCGAATTAAAGATCTAACTATCTAACTAGGGCAAGGAATTAAATTTAATCTAGGGCAGAGAATGAAAAATTATCTAGGGCAAGAATTGAAATTACCTACTTATTTTACAGATGGCTCTCTCCAAACATCAACACAAGACTTGTCAGATCTGAATTTCTGAAATGAAAAGAGGTATCGATGCTCTCCAAAAGAAATCTAAATTTTATTGATAAAAAGAGGCATAGGGAGGCATGAAAAGAATACAATGATTTGGACTTCTATTTATAAGACATAGAAACCCTAGGTTACAATTGATTCGCATGTCTGAATTTACCAAAATATCCTTAGGAAGACCTAGTCAAAGTAGACTCCAAGCTTTGGTAAAACTTTATGTCTGGAAATTTTGGATCTGATTCTGGGCTTCTTGGTCTTTTTATTTCATTGGATCTTTATTCAATTTGGCTTCTCTATTTCTTCCAGATCTCCAGTGAACAATTGCAGTGGACTTTTAACCGTTTGCTTTGTAATCTTGGACCTTGCGTTACCTTGTACTGATATTTTGTGTAGGCTTGATTAAAATCCTTCTATTTGTTGGTCAAAGTCCCTTTTTTGTGTCGTCTTTTGTCTTTTTCACTGTTTTAGATCCAAGAACCTGTAACCTGTAATATGTAGCAGACATGCGTCAAAAGCACATGTTTATTTATAAAATGAATAAGAATGGGGAATATAATAATACAATATTATGGTGTGAACAATTCTTAAGGAGAAAATATGCCTACGAGATCCTCAAGACTCGTTGGGAGAAAACCCTTTATGAGACCCTTACGACTCATAAAGTCAAAAGTCTTAGTCGACAGAGTTCTAACCCTGTCTACTAAGCTACCTTTGTTGGGCAAATGATGAGTCGCTCCTGGCGATATCTCATTTGTAGCGATGTTGATGCCTAAACAGGTGTCAAACTCCAAGTCAACCTCTCCGGCAAATGCTGCCCCTACAGCCACTTAATGAAGAAAGGGACCCCTTTCGTTTGGGATCGCAAATGCCAAAGCGTTCTGGACGAAATCAAGCAATACTTGCAGAATCCGCCAGTACCGACCGCTTCAGTCAAGGGAAAGCCTCTCATCCTATACACAATGTCCCTTAAAGGTTCTTTAGGCTCGCTATGGGCACAGGAGAATGACCAAGGGAAAGAGAGAGCCCTTTACTATTTAAGTCGAGTTCTCCTGGGGGCAGAAAACAACTACTCCCTATCGAAAAACACTGTCTGGCGTTAATCTTCACGGTAAAAAAGCTTCGGCATTATGCTTTGGCACATGAGGTCCACCTCATATCAAAAGTGGATCCTCTCAAATATTTGATGTCAAGAGCCATACTAACGGGACGGCTCGCTAAATGGGCCCTCCTCTTGATGGTGTTCTCGATAACATATCGACCCCTCAAGGCAGTGAAAGGCCAGGCCATCGCTGACTTCCTCGCTGAGCATCCGATACCTGCCGATTCACCCCTAAATTGCAAATTGCCAGACGAGCACGCATTTGACACGATCGACAGGGAGAGAGGAGAAAGTGATACCCGATGGGAACTCTACTTTGATGGGGAATCTTCCATGAAGAAGCGAAAGCACAACTCCCCTATAATCAAATCGGAGGTAGGCCTTATCTTCGTGACTCTACAAAAAGGGATAATGCGCTTTTCTTTCTCCTTAACAGAGCCAAGTACGAACAATGAAGCCGAATATGAAGCTTTAATAGCAGGTCTTGAGATCGCTGTCGACATGGGAATCGAAAACCTCCTCATAAACGGAGACTCCCAACTGGTCGTTAGTCAAGTGAACGGCGACTATCAAATGTGCAAACCGGAGTTGGTAAGGTACGGTGAGAGAGTGCAACGACTGCTGACTCAAATTCCCGCCTATGCCCTGGAAAGCATACCGCGTGCGAAAAATTGCAAAGTGGATGCGTTAGGCAAACTCGCTAAAGAGCTGGCTGACGAAAACCTCGATGACGTAAGGATCGTGGTACAAAGCCATCGGGTTCTCGCATCAGTGGAAATATCCCCAGAGTCGTCTGAAGAAAAGGAATCGACCAAGCAAATAGCCTTACAAATACAAGATCAGGAAAAGGCCAAGGATTGGAGGAAAGTCTTTATAGATTACTTCAAATCCTGTCGAACACCTGAAGATGCATCCTCAAGACATCAGCTCATGAAACGTGCTCTGTCTTTTGCCTTCGTCAATGATACTCTGTACAAGAGATCGTTCGACTCTCTATGGCTAAGATGCCTGGGGTTGGAAGAAGCAAAGAGAGTCGTCCAAGACACTCACGACGAACTCTGCGGTTCTCATTAAGCCGGACCAAAGATGAAGCTGAAGATCAAAAGGATGGGCTACTATTAGCCCACGATGATCCAAGATTGTCTCGAATACGCGAAGCAGTTCCATTCGTGCCAAATTCACGGGGACTTCATCCACCAGCATCCAAATCCGCTACACCCAACGGTGGCTAGCTGGCCATTCGAAATGTGGGGAACCGACATAATCGGGCCCATCGAACCAGCATCATCCAGATGACATCAGTTCATATTGGTGACAACCGATTACTTCTCTAAGTGGGTTGAAGCGATACCGCTGAGAGAAGTGAAGACGGAGAACATCCTCCATTTCTTCAAGACACACGTCATCTATCGGTTCGGCACTCCGCGACGGATTATCTCCGATAACGGTCCAGCCTACAGAAGTCACAGAATCAGCCGCTTCGCGCAGCAACATAATATAGACTGGAGATACTCTTCGGTCTATAATTCCCGAGCTAACGGTCTATCTGAGGCTTTCAACAAGAACTTGACGAAGATCATAAAAAAGATGGTGTACAGAAATAAAAAGGACTGGCACGAGAGTCTGCATGAAGCTCTCTGGGCGTATCGGACCACGTTCAAAACGGCCACGAACACAACGCCGTATGCATTGGTATTCAGCGCTGAAGCAGTACTCCCCTTGGAGATAGAACTACCCTATCTACGAGTGGCGGTTCATTACGAGCTAAAAGACGAAGAGAATGTTCATCTTCGGTTTGAGGAGCTCGACACCCTTGATAAAACTCGTCTCATGGCGCAGCAAAACCTGGTGGAGGAGCAACATCTAAAGTCCATACTTTATTGGTGTACATGGATTCCATTTCCGATCTTATAGCATCCAGCCACTTCACCGAGTCTTTACTCGTGATAGCCTACTAAAAATTAGTAGGCTTACTCTTGGATACCTCTTCGATCTAGCGAAAATGAGTTCGCTCTCCTTCTTTCTAAAAAAATGGGCTGCTCCGGGATCATCGATAATGCAATCCTCTCGATCCCCATTCACAAGAATCCCATAGTATCTCTCAGGCGGACGAGAAAGCCTACTAGATTTGCGGAGCGGCGTTGGTTCGTCGGGCTTTATTGAAACCTGAGGTTCTACTAAGTCCTCGGTAGTAGTTTGAGGTTCTGGAATTTCTTCCAGTTCTACCGTGCTCCCACTAATTTCTTTTGCAAGAAATTCACTTTCTATGAAGACAATGTGGCGAGTGACAAACACCTTTTGTTCTTCAGTATAGTAGATAAGATGTCCACTTGAATGTTTGGGGTATCCCACAAATTTGCATAAAACCGATCGTGCCTCGAGCTTGTCCGGATTCTACTTTTTAACAAATGCTGGACACCCCCATATCTTGAGATACTTGAGATATGGTATTTTCCCACACCACATTTCATATGGAGAGGTAGGCACAGACTTAGTCGGAACTCTATTCAATAGGTATGCAGCTGATTCCAGCGCAAAACCCTAAAAGGAAAGTGGCAACTCAGCACTACTCATCATTGAACGCACCATGTCCAGTAGCATGCGATTCCTCCATTCTTATACACCATTATGCTGCGGTGTATACGGAGGAGTAAGCTGAGAGAGAATTATATTCTCTTTTAAGCATTCAAGGAAACTGGTACTTATGTATTCTCCACCTCGATCAGATCGAAGTATCTTGATGCTTTTACCAGTCTGTTTCTCCACTTCATTTTTATGCTCCTTAAATTTCTCAAAGGCCTTGGATTTATGCTTCATTAAGAACACATGTCCATACCTTGAGAAATCATCAGTAAAAGTGATGAAGTAGGAGTGACCGCTTCGTGCATGTGTAGACATCGGACCACATACATCGCTGTGTATCCCAAGAGCTCCGTGGCTCTTTCTCCGTGTCCGGTGAATAGAGATTTGGTCATTTTCCCTTTGATACATGATTGACAAGTTGCATATGATGAATATTCAAACGGATCTAAATATCCATCTTTATGCAATTTAGTCAACCTTGTTTTGTTTATATGACCAAGTCTACAATACCATAGGAAGGCTTGGTTTAACTCTGGAGCTTTTCTTTTGAGTGTGTTTTGAATATTGAAAACCTGAGGTTGATTAAGTATGCATATGCCGTTTTCCAGTGTGCCAAACCCAATCATTTCTTGATTCAAGAGAATGTTCATGACATTTCTTTCAAGTGCAAAATTATATCCTTCATTAGACAACAAAGATACTGATATAATGTTACATAGCATATTGGGAATACAAAAACAGTTGTACAACACCAAAATGTGCACACTAGTCAACCCCAGGTGATAATCCCCCACTGCAACAGCATCTACGTTCATTCCATTGCCAACTCGGAGGGTCATATCACCTGCCTTCAGTGCTCTACAGTTTCTTAGAGCCTGCAAAGAATTACAGATGTGAGAACCAGAACCGGTATCACGTACCCATGATGTAGAGTTTACTGAAAAACAGTTTTCGATTACAAACACACCTGAAGCAGAAGCAGCAGCTTGCTTCGTGTCCTTGGCTTTGAAAGCCATACAATTCTTTTTCCAGTGCCCTTTCTTGTGACAATAGTAGCATTCATTCTTGTCCGCTTTCACTTTCCCCGCCTTGTTCGTTCCCTGCACCTTCTTGACCCCACCTTTTGGTTTGGTGGCGTTCATTTTCTTCTTCCCCTTAGCTTTCGCTTTGGATTTAGAAGAGGATGATTGGCCAACATACAGAACGGGTGTCTTCTCCTTTTTCAAGGAGCTCTCTTCTACCCTCAACATGTTGAGGAGCTTTGGAAGATCAGCTTCCATATCGTGCATGTTAAAGTTCAGCACGAACTGAGAGAAGGTGTGGGGAAGGGACTGCAAAATCAAGTCGATGTACAACTCATTTTGTAGCACGTATCCCAGGTTTGTGAGTTCCTCAATGAAGCTGATCATTTTCAGGACGTGCTCTCCTACAGGTGATCCTGGAGCTAACCTCATCTGGAATAGTTTCCTTGAGGTCTCGTACCTCACGATACGAGAGTGCTCTCCATACAAATCCTTGCATTGGAGATAAATGGATTTAATATCCATACTTTCGTACTGTTTCTGGAGTTCATTTTTCATGGACGCCAGCACGATATACTTAGCTTTCTCACAGTCCAGATCCCAAGTTTTGCGGACCTCTTTGTCCGCAATTGAGGAATTTGGTCCAGGGACAGGGGGAGCAGTAGCGATGGTAACATATGCATGTTTGTCATAAGTCAGTGCAATGTTGACGTTCCTCAGCCAATCCTTATAGTTTGGCCCAGTCAGTGTATTCTTTTCAAGTAATAGTTTTAGTCCTGTCATGGTAGCTGCCAGAGAGAGAGAAAAGAAACACTCAGCATATGCTCTTGCAAGTTTAGATTGGTTTATTAGTTTATCTAAACAGGATAGCTTCCACTATTTCCTTAAATCCTTCTTCAAACCCTAAAAGAAGAATTAGTCAGGATTAATCGCACGTCACAATACTTGGTTAACCTTTCAGCCAGGCTAGTGTCGGTACTTCGAGAGAGGTTTTCCAACGCTTTCACAAAGTTCCTTAATTATATAACCTCTTTTCCCTGGAGGCGTAGCCCCACTGACACCGTTCTTAGACACCTACTTGGTTTATAGCATTGATTGTTAAGTGAGAAAATCTCCTAAGAGTAATCCTACTCATCAGTGGGATCGGGATCCAATTATCATTGTATGATGACCTAGATGGAAGCCACTCTAGTCACCACATTTCAGAAGGTATGCTAAATCTGCAAGTTTTCTTTATGTTTGAAACTCCCGATGTGATTTTTACCTCAAGCTCTTATGACCTTGACGTAGGCCAACAAATCATAAGATGCAAGTCAAGTTCTACCCGTCGTTGTCCTGATTAATTTAGACCCATCCGTACTCTCCCTTGACGTAGCCCTACAAGGTTGTACGACTGTCCTAAACTAATGCATCTATCTATGCAACAAATAACCAACACATTGCTACCATACACTATGCTTTGACGTAGGCCAACAAATATAGCATGAATACGATGTATTGTTTATTTGAAACGAAGGAGGGCTATGGCTGGTTTTTGGCAAAACCGTTAACGTAATGAACTTGATATAATCGAAAGAACCATGATAGCTTTTTAAAAGGAGTGGTTTAGGCTCCACATTTAAAATTTGCTTTTTGAAGAAAACCGAGTGGTTTTGAAATTCTTCCAACGATTTTAGCTTAGGTTTGTTTTCTTTGCATTAATGAATTTAATGTTGTCCCATCAATTAATCCTACCATTGCAGAAAGAAACGAAAATACAACGTACGCTTATGCCATCCGCATTCGTCATGGGGCCCCGTCATTCACCCGTTAGGTTACTTAACTAACGGCAGAGCGGGGGCTGGACTAGCACGGGTGTAAAACATAAGCAACGCCTAATAAATATCATATATAGATATATACATTTGTCTCACACAATAATAGGCATTCCAGATCACAGATGAACATATTGGATATACTAGGAATTCCGCACTTCGTTTAAGACCATAACGAAAGACGGATTCCATGGTCGTGATGAATAGCCAAACCCTACCCTAGACCTCTACGGGTGCGGCAAACTACCCGCCAAATTCCCGAAGTGAAGCAGCCTCCCTCAACAAAGTGAGTAGGCCACTTTGCACTTCAAAGAACCCGGTAGTTTGTGCACTCCTCCTTGGGTTTATCCAAGGAGAAAAAACAGTAAAAGAAAAATAGTACAACGGTGGCTACAACCTCAACCCGGATGTTTCCCGCAAAATAATATTACATCACTTTTACAAATTACATTGAATGAAAGAAAAGAAAACACTCATCTCACACCCCCGGCTATTCATCATCGACGATCCAATAAGATTCATATACACAAACCAATCATCACAGATATTTGCAACCCCCACTAATCGACGTATAGCGATTAGCGGACGTTTCAAAATACATATATCATTACAAAAGATTCGATTAGCTAATGTAATTAGAATTTCGATCGATTAAGCAAATTTGAATCTACCCCAAGTACAACACAGTACACAAAATATCTGGGCAGAAACAAAATATCCCAAAAAAATCACAATTCTATAAAATAAAACAACAGAAAAAATTTGGACCGATTCGGAGTCGACTCGGCCGCGGATCCACGGTGGTCTAACCGATTCGTGAGCCCAAATTTCTTCTCTGTTCTCAAAAAACCCTGCATGTATTTTTAAGCCGTCTGAAAAAAAATTTAGACCAGATTTTAAAATCGACAGAAACATGCATTTTTGGTCGTGATTTTGGGATTTTTCCGGTGATCGAATTTCTAATACTCTGCTAACAAGTTAGTTAAGGTTTAACATGGCTCTAATACCATTGTAAGTCTATGTAGCACACCCCATTGATAGCGGGGAGGCGGAAGACTTTAAAAAACGATTTTTCTCATATCAAAAGATCTTGTTTTGCTTTGCAACATAGACTTATTCCACTTTTAGGATCCTGATTAAACCTTAGCTAACAAAACTAGACTACTAGAGAGAGCTAACTACTAGGTTAAAGTGCTATACCCTCTTGTCTATTCCTTTGGTTCTTCAAGTGGTTCCTTGCTCCTTGGTTCAAATTTCTTCTTGGTCTCCTTTCTTTGGCTCCTCCTTGGCTTCGAAAGAACTCGGTTGCCGGTCTCTTTTGCGTCGAAGAAGGATCCATCCGAGGGCCTATGGTCAAGCTCCAACCTCAAAGGAGGTAACTTAGTAACCCAACTTGCTAAGGAAGATTACTAAGTAGAAGTAGAGAAGAAGTGTATTGGATTAATTAGTCTCAAAGCTCATTGTTTCACAACACATGTAAGTGCATAAGCTTGAAGGAGAATAATGAGAGAAAACCTCGGAGAGAGAATCCTTTTGTGAGAAATGAACTTGAGAATGAGATGAGAGAATGGCTAAGTCTTGAGCTAATAATTCAACCATGGAATAAATTAGTCTCATAAAATGTAACCATGCTTGAATAGTAGCTCCAAATGAATAAACAAATCACTAAGCCATGCTTGCAACCCATTTCTTAAATATCTCCTAATTTCCACCTCATTAATCCATTACAGAAAAAGGATAAATCAATAATGAGGTGTCTCTTTGTAAATGCTCATTCTTGTAGAATTACAAGAATGCCCTCACTGTATATACATACTAGTATCCATATTCTGAAAAATACGGATACACAAAGACAAGTATAATCCAATAATACTAGGATCCGGCTTAAAACAAAGCCCACTAGTATTATCTGTCCGAACATCATCCGTGTTGCTAGTATACGTATGTGATCGAAACCCTGCCGTAAAACCATTCGGCCTCTACATCGTCTCGCTTGATCCAGGGAAACCCTCTGTGTGGGACTCTAAAGACTCGACAGTATGCTGGTAGTGGGTTTAACTACAAGTCCGTCAGTGGCACTAGCTGTACGTAACGGCAACCCAGGTACATGTTGAAAAGGAGGCCAACGAGCGAACTCGTCCGAATCCCCTACTGAGCCTGTCCGTGACAATATTCATGCACTAGCTAGTACCACTGACATGCTAGTGGTTAAATCCACAGCCAAAGTATTGACGAGTCTTTAGAGTCCCCCACAGAAAGTTTCTCAAGTTTCGGGCGAAACGTTGTAGAGGCCGTATGGTATTATGGCAGGGTTCGATCATATACATGCAGTCGTGCACGGATCATGATCGTACGGATCATACTAGTTGGCTTTGGTTTAAGCCGGATCCTAGTATTAGATTTGTTAGATTACTTTCGTCTCATTGCATTCGCATTCAGTCGGAATGCGAATGCAGGTATGTATATACAGGTGAGGGGTATTCTTGTGATCCGTCACGAGTTTACTTTAGATATTGCCATATCTTTTTATTGTTGTAAACATTTGGATTAATGTTTACATGTGGAAATTATGAGTGGAAATGATCATGAGGAGCATTTAATGTGACATGGACAAGGGTAGTGACTCATGGTCTCTTTATTTGTGTATATGTCACATTATTGCTTGATTTATGTGTTGAAATGATAAGAGGAGAGAGAGAAGGCAGCCATATGTCTTGGGGTTAGCTCTTGTATTATCATTCTTGCTCTCATTTTATTATTCCAACACAATAACAAAGCAAGCCTCTTCTTCTTCCACCAATGGTATCATCTCCAACCTCCACCAATGGTATCATCTCCAACCTCCATCCATGCACTCTCATGTGTTGAGAATCAATGGATGCTTGAGACAAAGTTATCACACACATTCTCTACATCACCTTGGACATGTCGGCTAGCAAACTTCATGTTCGAGTTGCTTCGGATGAAGCGGGAGCCCGTAAAAAGACTCATTGATGTGGTGCCCTTCCGATGAGGAGACCGGAGATCGGAGATGCCGCGAGGAGCTTGGGATGGTGGCCAAAGACCGAAGGACACGGATAGATAGGTATAGCCACTCTCACTTCTTGGTAGTTAGCTAGTTTAGCGTTAATGGTTCGATCCGGGTGAAAGACTACGATAGCGCCGGTTTCCTAAAAAGTTTTTATTTCCGCATTTGGCCTCGGATTGACGGCCGGGGCGCTACCGTAGACTTACATGGTATCAGAGCCACGCCATTAACCTTTACTAGCTTGTTCTAACATGTTTAAAATATCGATCGGACAAAATTTCCAAAATTGCAATTCCAAGTTCAAAGTTTCTGTCGAAATTTTTTTATCGTCGAAAATTTATTTTGAGTGTTTCAGAAAATCAGGCAGGGTTTTCTAAGACCACTGTAAAAATTTTGTAGCATGATCCCTCTGTAGCGCTGCGGAAACGCGGCCATACCCACGTTTTGGCCGCGGTTCCGCCGCAGTGTTGGTGTTTCAGTGCACTAAATTTTTTTTTGGGTCTTTAACATGGAATTGGAGTTTCTATAATTTTTTGTTTTGGCCCAGATTAATTTGAGTACTGGGATTTGTACTTGGGGCCCACTTCTGGAAATTTTGTCGATCGGAAATTTTAAATAAGTTAGTTCACAGTACTTACATTATATCTGCGACCGTGAATGTCATTCGAGCGGTAAATCTTGTCTAATTGCTATAGTCCTTTTAGAAGGGTTTGCGAACGTGACATTCACGTTGACGTTCTGTGTTGTGCTGTGATGTTGTGGATTTGTCGTGGTGGATAGCCGGATGCAATGGTAGTACAGTTTGGTTATATTTATACATTTGTTATTGCGGGACGAGCGTCCGACATATGGACTGCCGTCACTGCCTGTTTGTATATTATTCTTTTAGGGCACGACTGGGTTGAGGTCGATGTACCCGTTGTATATATTTTTACTTTCTGTACTAGGATTACCCTAAGGTGGAGTGCACGGATAGCCGGGTTCTAAAGGGCAATGAGCCCGCATCTCATGGCTTTGAGACGGAGGGGTTTTTACTCTAGAATTGGCGGGCTATTCGCCGCACTCGTAGGGGTATAGGTTGACCCAAGGAGGGGTGCTCAAGTTACCGGATTCCATGAAGTGCTGGGTGGTCCATTCACTTTGTTGAAAGGGGCTGCCTCGCTTCAGGTTTTGGCGGGTAACTTGCCGCGTCCGTAAGGGTCTAGGATTTCATTGCACAGGCTATCCACATGACTAGGGGAACGTCGGGTTTCACTTGCGGCTCGAAGGAAACCCGGGGATCCCAGGTTATCTATATTTTTCTGTGATGCTTATTACTTTTCTGTAATGCTGCATTTATCATGCCATGAGCGATTATTATATATTGATATATATACTAGTAGATGTTGTATATGTTTTGCATCCGCGCTAGTCCAGTCCCCGCTCTGTCGTTAGTTAAGTAACCAAACGGGTGATGACGGGACCCAGTGGCGAATGCGGATGGCATATACGTACATCATTTTTCGTTCTTTATTGGTGTGATTAATTGATGGGACTGCATTGATTCGGATCAATGCAAGCTAAACAAACCTGTTTGACGTTGTTGGAACAATTTTTCAAAAAGCTGTTATTACAAGGACGTTCTCTTTTGTTTTGCACAGTGGTATTCGGTTATGAATATCTAGCACCTCAGTCGATGAGGCAAGGGCCGAGATCCCTTCACCGGGAGTGACCCCTTGGACAGAAGTTTGCGTCAGGGTAATAACTTCAGTATAGTCGATTACTTTTTGCTTTGCATCGTGGTATTCAGTTGGAATATCCTGCACCTCATTCTACGGGGAAAGAGCCGAGATCCCTTCACCGGGAGTGACCTCTTTAGCAAAGGTTTTCGCCACTATATTTTTATAAAAATCTATCCGGTTCCTTCAACGATATCAAGTTCATTACGTTAAAGGTTTTTCGCCAAAAACCAACCGTAGCCCTCTATTATTTTGGATAAGTAGCGCATAGTTTTCGTGCGGTGTTTGTTGGCCAAAGTCAAGGCATCGTGTGCGGTAGCTGTGTGTTGCTTGTCCATTGCATAAATATGCATTGGTTTAGGACAGTCGTACCACCTTGTTGGCCAAAGTCAAGGGTATGTGCGGGTGGGTCTAAATCAATCAGGATAATGACGGGTAGAACTTGACTTGCGGGTTAAGATTTGTTGGCCAAAGTCAAGGTCATAAACCACTTGGGGTAAAAATCACATCGGGAGTTTCTAAAGAAACTGAAACTTGCCAGGCATGCGCATACCTTCTGGAGTGTGGTGACTTGAGTGGATTCCGTCAAGTTATCATACAATGATAGTTGGATCCCGATTCCCACTGATGAGTTGGTTTACTCCTCGGGTGATCCCGACTAATTCTTCTTTCAGGTTTGGAGGAGAATTTGAGGTTACAGTGGAAGGTTTCCTGATTAGATCAATTGATAACCATTCTGATCTAGGTTAGAGTGCACGTAGAGTGTTTCTTTTCTCTCTCTCTTTGGCAGCGACCATGGCCCGACCCTATACTATGACTTAGTGACCAAGTTGACCGAACTTTCTTAAAACACTGGCTTTTGGATTGTCTGAATTGCATACCTCATTGCCACTCTTACTTTTACCCTTTTTCTCCGGAACATTTCGTATCACCACGAACGTCCACTTCCATTGAATAAAACCATCGTATGGTTATATACAAACTCGAAGGAACTTGTTCCAGATTCGAGGATGGTTTCCGGTTCTGGAGAAAATGAATAGGACTATTCAGTTGTCTTTTCCTTTTACCTTCTCTCAGGTTGCGAGTGCTCCTTGGATTAGGACGGTACACCTATTACGCTAATTGGATAGTCTTCATCCAAACCATAGGCAGGTGCCGAATGATAGGGAATGAAGAAAACCATTTAGCCTAAAAGTTGTACAGAAGGTATTAAGTAAAGACAAATAAAGGGATCAGAAAGAGGGCAAAGTAAATTGCAACTGCTATCATTCACGACCAAACCACGTATTTCATCGCCATACCTATTTCACCTTTTGTATTTCTCCAGAACACTCCGTATCACTACGAAGATCCACAGTTATTTGGATACTCCATCGTTTGGTTATAAACGAACTCGTAGGAACTTGTTCCAATTCGGGGATGGATTCTGGTTCAGGAGAAATAGGAAGCAGGTTTATTCAGTTGTCTTTTATCTTTACCTTCTCTCGCGTTGCGAGTGCTCCTAGGATTAGGAGAGTACACCTATTATGCTTATTGGATAGTTTTCTTCCAAACCATAGGCTGGTGCCTAACGGTAGGGAAGGAAGAAAACCATTTAGCCTAAGAGGGTGTACAGAAGGTAATGACTAAAGACATATAAAGGGATTTGGAGAGATGGAAAAAAGATATACGGTTATAGTTGTGAATCTGATAATGGAAGAGGCATTACTAGGAATACCCGGATACCCTTTCGAAACATTTTCATGTTTCAGTTTCACTGTGGATTGTTAGTAGAAAACTGATTTCCCAATTAGGTCCTTACTCCAGGGTATGTATTTACCAGGTTGCTTCTAACATCTGTATGATTCTATAGATGAAGAGTGGGAGTAAGTTTTTGGGAATTAGGTGATCATCCTCATTATATCGGGATTCATTGTAATTGGTGATATTTGAGGAAATTGCCTCGGTTTTTACCGGACGGCAAATATTTGGTTTCGAATATTCGTTGTTATGCACCAATTTCAAACTGATATATCTGTACGTTTATTTTTATAAAGTGGGATATAACCTTTTGAAATTATGTCCATGCCATTTACCTATATCAGTTGATGGTTAGGTAAGGAGCATTAAACAGCGGTGTAATTCTTCATAACCATAGTACAATTTTTAGCCTACGACGCACAGGTTTTGAGTTATTCAACTCAGGGGACTTATACAGAGTATTGTATATCGTCCAGTGTCCATTAGGACAGAGAGGTTGGTACTCGTACTGTATTCTGTTTACTTATGACTTCTCTAGTTTTTAGACAAGTATTTCGTAGAAATACAAGGTCTAAGTTTTGAGAAGTTATAGGTACAAGAATAAAGTAGAGAACCATTGTGTCGCAAGTATTGGGATTCTTCAAGATGATCGAAGATGTTGATATTTGTGTTTGGTATTCAGTTGATAGTAATGATTATGAGAACTTGTTTCTCTTTCAGGTTACTCATATCTGGATGTCTCCTAAGTTGAGTAATGCTGATCGGCCTCTCTCCATTTAGTTGACATGCACTGGAGACAGCTGCATGATTTGAATCTGGTTCCAATTAAATCAGTGCCTCTGTTTCTATATTGGATATAAAATAGTTCATATCTTAACAATGTTAAGGTACGGGGAGTTGTCCGGCTTATGCTTAAAACCAAACTCTGGATAACTCAAGGCGTGTTTCTGTAATGGTTATTTGTGGGTTAACCCGGGCTATGACGAGGGTTGACTTTCTACCATCTGGAAGATCAATAGTGATATTGTTCTTGACTCGCCACAGTTTTAATAAAAATGGATTTTTTCATAAAACAATAGTGGGAGTATGGTAGAACTGGAAGTGATTCCAGAACTGCAAACGATTACTGAAAATTTGATAAGGACCTAAGGATTCAATCAGGATTGGCATTTCATTAGCCACTCCGCAGATATGGTGGGTAACCTCAGGCACCCGAGAGGTACTTCGATAGCCTCAAGGACGGTGACAGGGAGATTCTTGTTTACCCAGACTTAACACTACTGTTGTTCCAGGCTATGAGACCCGGCAGGAGGATGAGTATAGCGTCGTTCTAAACTAACATTATAAGTGCACGTATATATGACTCTGCCAGAGGGTTGTCGTAGTCAGTGGGAGCAGCGGAAGCATAGTGGACAAGTAGCTTATGTCTATGAACTAAAGCAGATATAGCGGAGATAGATCATCTATTTTTGATGTGACAGTCATGAACTTTGACTTCATCAGAATAGGAGATGGATCTGTTAAGAAGGTAGTAGTGTATGATGTCCTGGTATTTGGATGACATACACAGAGTAAGAAGTGAAATTCCTATACTACAATCGGTTATACTTTGGTTGTCACACAGTGGTTTCTCCACATAGGATATAGATATAATATCAGACATTCTGGTTACTAGATCTATGTTTTTAGATCTAGATTTGGGTAGTTTCCCAATCAGAGGTCTTAGACAGCATTCTACAGGTATTTTAGAATGGACGACTCCTGGCACGGCAGTATACCTGCAGGTGATGGAGTCACCCTCTCTAAAGGTGTCTTACAGACTAAAGGTGAGAGGGATGTGTATGATTGACATATCACTTGCTTAGGCAATTGAGTCAATCACGAGATGTCAAGTACCACACCAGATGTTGTTTTTGCACTAGATGCAATAAGTTGATATTGATCCAATTCTGGAGAAACATTCGGAAGCAGTTTTAGAACATAAGTGGATGTTCTAGGGATATGATAACGACAGCCTCTTTCGGGAGACGGTTATCATTCCAGGCTTCCAAGGTGACCTGGATGACAGAGTGACTGTCAGAGTTATAGTTTTCCCTCTAACGAGGGGCAGTTGTTTGGATAGGAGGTCCAAGCGGATACTGAGGGAGGCATGGCGCAGGATACTGATTAAGTTCAGTTGACGATACAGTCTAAGAAGTTTGGATTTGGAGTTCATTTATAAACTAGGTCCCATCAGATATCCAGACATATTCTAAGACAGGTATTGCTCATTTCAGGAGATGGCTTTCTCTGCGAACATGAGATAAAGAGAGACATAGAAAGAAACATCAGCGTGGATCCATTCACTGAGGCTATTCCTCGAACGCAATAGTTTCGCAAACGGGCTTTATGAGACTGATCAGTAGAGTAGTTGGGTGTTCAGTATCACACGGGCTGTGAGTATGCAACATCGCAATAATTAGCCTTGAGTGCAAGTGGGAGATTGTTGGATATAGTGCCCTCAAAGTCAATTATTGGATCGCAGGCACGTGATTGCAATGATTGAGGGAGGACCTATGCCAGTAGGACAGTCTTACTCAAGATGATAGTATGCTATCTGGTTTATCTTTATCATCGTGTACAGTTTTAGGTGACCTTTCAGATCACTATTACACATTAATAGAGCCCTTAGGATTCTTGCTTGACTACCAGCAGTATGATGGCGATTATATACGTGAGAGTTGGGTAGTCTATAAGCACATCCTTAAAGTGGTCCCTAGTCGTGGGAATTTCGAGACTGAGCATTGATACTCCATTAGTAGACTAGTGTATACAGTCGAGACCCCGACGAGGGGCGGTGGCCGGTCTCACAAGCCATTGGTGTCAGTTGGTTCACCTAAGATGTATACATGTGCTCATTGGGTTATGAGTACACCGGCCAGGACTCGCCGGGAACATGCTAGTTGGTATTATACCTGACGTCAGATAGCAGTTCCCTGGTGACATGTGTACAGGTTAGTTCATCGACCTGAGATCGTCATTTGTCTCGTGTGAGTTCCCACTATGCTTTGATTACTACCGTACCACGGCTCAAAGGAGTCGTGCAAAAAGGTTTTAGTTGGGTACAGTCCCGAGCCACATGGAGGCAGTGAGCGGATCGGCAGGGGTTTCGTCTCTCCCGGTATTGTGGGCGAGATCGCGCTGTGTCTAGGAGAGCCATTACACGATGTCCTTGGCCAAGGCAGGAGATTTACTGGTAGGTATTCCAGTAGTATCTCAGGGTGTTCTGGGCTACACTCCGACACGACTTGTACCGCTTTTGGAGGTCTGACTTTTACCAACCCCCTAGGCCCGATATGCTATACTCATAGACGAACGGACCGGACTGTACGGATATTGTCACTGACAGGCTCAATAGGGTGTCAGGATGAGCTCGCTCATCGACCTCCCTTTTGGTCAATACCTGGTAGCCCGTTACGTACAGCTAGTACCACTGATGTGCTAGTGGTTAAATCCACAGCCAAAATATTGATGAGTCTTTAGAGTCCCCCACAGAAAGTTTCTCAAGTTTCGGGCGAAACGTTGTAGAGGCCGTATGGTATTATGGTAGGGTTCGATCATATACGTACAGTCGTACACGGATCATGATCGGACGAATCATAATAGTGGGCTTTGGTTTAAACTGGATCCTAGTATTAGATTTGTTGGATTACTTTCGTCTCATTGCATTCGCATTCAGTCGGAATGCGGATGCAGGTATGTATATACAGGTGAGGGGTATCCTTGTGATGCGTCACGAGTTTAATTTAGATATTGCCATATCTTTTTATTATTGTAAACATTTGGATTAATGTTTACATGTGGAAATTGTCAGTGGAAATGAACATGAGGAGCATTTAATGTGACATGGACATGGGTAGTGACTCATGGTCTTTTTATTTGTGCATATGTCATATTATTGCTTGATTTATGTGTTGAAATGATAAGAGGAGAGAGAGGGCAGCCATATGGTTTGGGGTTAGCTCTTGTATTATCATTCTTGCTCTCATTTTATCATTCCAACATAATAACAAAGCAAGCCTCTTCTTCTTCTTCTTCTTCTTCCTCTAGCTCACAACTTTCACCAATGGCATCATCTCCAACCTCCATCCATACACTCTCATGTGTTGAGAATCAATGGATGCTTGAGACAAAGTTATCACACACATTCTCTACATCACCTTGAACATGTCGGCTAGCAAACTTCATATTTGAGTTGCTTTGGATGAAGCAGGAGCCCGTAAAAAGACTCATTGATGTGGTGCCCTTCCGACGAGGAGACCGGAGATCGGAGATGCCGTGAGAAATTTGGGATGGTGGCCAAAGACCGAAGGACACGGATCGATAGGTATAGCCACTCTCACTTCTTGGTAGTTATCTAGTTTAGCGTTAATGGTTTGATCCGGGTGAAAGACTACGATAGCGCCGGTTTCCTAAAAAGTTTTTATTTCCGCATTTGGCCTCGGATTGACGGCCGGGGCGCTGCCGTAGACTTACATAATTACACCCTACAAATTCGCCAATCGGTGAGCCAGGCAGGTATTGGTACTCTGAGGGAGGCTCCCTATGTTTTCATATGGAACTTATTAAATAACCCCGTTTCCACAGAGGCATCACCCCGTTAACACCTTTCTTAGACACCTAATAGATCAGCTAATCGTAAAGTGGAAAACTCTCTCAGGAGTAACACTTACTCGCAGTAGGTATCGGGATCCAACTATCTCATAAAAGTTATGCAATCTCATTGCAAATTTTAACACTTGAAATTCCCAATATTTGTTTTTACCCCTAACGACCTATGACCTTGATGGAGGTCAACAAACTATAGGCGGCTAGTCACGTTCAACCCGTTCATTTCGTGACTGAATTAAACCCACCCGCACGACCCTTGATTGAGGTCAATAAGGCCATACGACTACCCTAATCCAATCGCATCATATGCAGCAGATAATCACCAATCAGCTACCGTACACTACGCCTTGACAGAGGTCAACAAACGCAGCATGAATACTAAATAGTATTTATCTGAAATGATGGAGGGTTTCGACTATTTCCGAAGAAAACCTTTAACGTAATGAACTTGATATCGTTGTAGAATCTAGTGATTTGAAAATGAGTGTTTTTTGTAGGTTTTGCTAGTTTTTCTAAAGAGGTCACTCCCGGTGAAGGGATCTCGGCTCTTTCCTCATCGAATGAGGTGTTAGATATTCATCAAGGAATACCACTATGCAAAGCAAGAACTAGAGAAGCTATTAAAACAAAACCGAGTGGGTTGTGGCATTTGCTAGTTTTGCTAAAGAGGTCACTCCCGGTGAAGGGATCTCAGCTCTTTCCTCATCGAATGAGGTGCTGGATATTCATTAAGGAATACCATTATGCAAAACAAGAACTTGAGCTACCTTTTTTAAAGTTTCGATTCTACAATATCTTTAAGTTTCTTTTCTTTTCATTAATCTCATTAATGAAGTCCCTTCATTTATGTTTACCTAAATATCACAAAAAAGAAACGAAAATAGAACGTACGCTTATGCCATCCGCATTCGCCACGGGGCTCCATCATGCACCGTTAGGTTACTTAACTAACAGCAGAGCGGGGGCTGGACTAGCGCGGGTGCAAAACATAAGCAATATTTATTATATATATCATATATATAGCATTCGTCTCATACAGTTATATGATCAAATCACAGAACACAGCAGCAAAAGTCAACATATGAAATATTAGATATACTAGGAGGTTCGTGTTTTAAATTCAGCCAGTAATGAAAAACACGGATTCCACAGTCGTGATGAATAGACAAACCCACATCCCTAGACCCCTACGAGAGCGGTAAGCAACCCTGCCAATTCTAGATTTAGGAGACCCAGTCTCGACTCCTCGAGATGGTCTCCCACTGGACTCTAGAACCCGATTACTTATGCTCCACGCCTTGGGTCTATCCTAATGCGGAAAAGTAAATAGTATATATCAATGGTGACATCATTCTTAACCCGGAAGTGTCCTAATAAAAGAATATTACATACTTTTTTACATGAATGAAAATGAAAAACTCTCATCTCATGCAAAAAACCCCGGCTATTCAATCACGACGATCCAATATAACATATCAGCAACACATAACATCACCTGTCATTAACGTAAGTAAATATGCGCATCCCAAATTCCGTTGATATATACCAATGAGATCGGGGATACACCACATATTACACTTACGGTCGCCGAAAAGAAATGAAAACTACAATATTTAGAATCCGCATATACCTTAGACATTATAAACCCGAAATATCTCATATTCCGTATTTCATGCCTAACTTATGAACCTTGCATTTTAGTCTCAAATTGAAAACTCTTTTCAATAAGTTGTCCGATAATTCAACAAGATTCCCGACTAAGTGATCGCGTACTATACGCGATTGCGACGAAGTTTTGATCCGAATCAAAACTCCATGGCAATCGATCAAACGAGACTAAACGGCTAGATTTACAATATACTAACTAGCTTTCAGAAAACTAATTATTATGGATTCCAAATATTGTATCACATATTATCATAATCTATACGAAGCTAAACATTTTGATCGATTTAACAAACACCCACAAATCCAGAGACCTCAACAACTTGAGTCTCATTAAAAACATCTAGAAAGTTCCAAATATTACATCGGAGCAGCATAAGAAAAACGATGCCATCAAGCCACAAAAGTGCGTCAGAACCGTGGCCAAACATGGGTTTGGGCCGCGGTTCCGTGGCGCTTTGGTGGAATTGGCACGTTGAATTTCTTGAGGTTCCATATAATACCCTGCATGAATTTCTGCATATTTTTAATCAAGAAAATTTTAACTTTTGAAAATCAACAGAATCTTGAAAAAATCGGGTTTTTCGAAAACCGATCGAACACTTTAACGTTGTAAAAACCTATCCAAATGTTCTAGCTTGGCTCTGATACCATGAAAGTCTACCCTAGCACCACCATGAGATTTAAATCGGCATCAAGCATGCAATTTTAAAAATTTCTAGGTGTTAAGCTGGACTAACTAAGGATCAAACTAGAATATTAGGGTTTACATGATATCTAAAGAACATTACACTAAGAGAAGAATGCTACAACCTTTGTAGACCGTGTCCTTCTCTTCTCAAGCTCCGTGTAGTAGTCCACGTGACTCCACTAGGCTCCACTTGAAGTTGGATCGAGTTTCCTTAGCGATTTTCGTGCCGAAGATGATCCACCCGAAGCTCCGCTAATCAAAGCTACCTCTTCACTAAACTTACTTTAGTGAAGGAAAAGTGTAGAATGGTGAAGTAGGGGTTTTAGGCTCACTAGGATTTATCACAAAACCCTATGATTCACATCTTATGTGAGGGTTAGGGTTTTGTAGAAGAAGAAGAAGAAGATGGGAAAAATGGAGAGAGCTCAAAATGGCTAAGGCATGAACTCATCAAAAACTCAAGTGAAGAATGGCAATACTCTTGACCTCACTTATTCAAGCATGGAATAAATTGCAACCATACTTGAATAGTGAGTCAAGACTAATAAAGAAATGATAAAAGCCATGCTTTGCCTATCCCTCAAAAGTCTCTCCATTTTTCACTTCATTTTCTATTTTCACAAAATAAAAAATCCAACCATGCTTCATATAATACTAACACACACACACACACACACACACACACACACACACATATATTAATATATATATATTATGAATAAAATAATTAGTGAGCTAATAATATTAGTTAATATATAATTATATCAAATATAAATATATATCATATTATTAAATCAACACTTGATTTAATAATCCGGTTATATCACATATAACCTACTAATATCATTTATCTGTATACCACATTATCAAATCAATACTTGATTCAATATTCCGGTTAAATAACCTGACCGATAACAGATAACCGCCAGATTAGAATACGGTATGACATACTCGTATTTAATCAGGCCCCCTGCACATATCAGCATATGTGCCCAACTTCGTTTCGCTTGAACTAGGAAACTTCTGTGTGGGACTCTAAATACTCGTCAATACACCAGCAGTAGGTAATGATCATATCTGTTACCCACAAGTCGTCAACGGTACTAGCTGGATATAACGGCTACCCAAGTATTGAGCGAATAGAAAATCAACAAGCAAGCTTACCCAAACTCCCATGAAGCCTATAAGTAACACTTACCGTTCAATCTGGTCTCTTTGTCTAATATGTCGCATATCGAGTCTAGGGGTGGAATTGTCATACCCCAATAACTTGATAAGTCATGCCAATGTGTGGCCTATAACGGTATGAGAAACTGCTGATAACTCTTACCAGTAAATCTTATCAACAGACCTGGACAGGGGCTCTCTGTTATAACCAATCGAGCATAGCGCAATATTAACTCCCTATACCGGGAGATACGAAAACCCTCCTATCGCTTATTGCCTCCATGTAACTCGGGACTGTACCCAAAATCCACCTTTTTCCATGACTCCTTTGAGCCGTGGTAAGGTGGAAATCAAAGCACGGTGGGAACCACACAAGACTCTATGATGATCTCGGGTCTACAGATTAACATGTACCAGTGTCACCAGAGAACTGCTATCTGATGAGAGATATAGTACCATATAGGAGTTCTCGCGGGTCCTGTTCGGTGTACCCATTCTCTAATGAGTATCTGTGTACAATCTTTGATGTCAAACACCAATGACTGTGGGATCAACCATCGCCCCCTATAGGATCAAGAAACATACACACTAGTCTACTCTAGAATATCGATGCGTTGTCTCGATACTCCCCCGAATAGGAACTGTTAAAGGTTGTGCATGTAGACTACATAAGTCCCAGTAGTATGATCTGCATCATAGTCCTGGTATTCAAGAAAACATCCTATAGGCTTTATCAACATGTATCAGAGAGGCAGTATAATAATACTAAGTGTACATGTTAAGATAAAGAGTAACCAGATAGCATACTATCAAGTTGAGCAAGAAAGTCCTCTATATATATGTCCAAGTATCCATTATAATATACATCAATGTACAATAATAGCCTCTAGGGCATACATATTCCTAACATGTGGGATATCCAAAGAATTCATTGTTGGGTTATGCCAGCGCCCTGGCCATCAAACCGTGGCCGATTGCGGAACAAAAATTTTACAAACTGGCGCTAGAACAACCCGATGCTACGGATCTACCATTAACCCTAATCTAGCAAGCTAAAAAGAGTTTAGGAATGTTATACCGAATGATCCATGTCCATCGGTCTTTAACCACCTTCCCAAGCTCCTAGTGGCCACCACGATCAAGCTTGGTCACCGGTCTCCCTCCATCGAAGATGAACCACGTGAGGATTTGTCTTTCGAGCTCCTACCTCATAACCGAGGTAACTAGGATACCTAGTTCGCTAAACTAGATAGCTAAGAAGATGTAGAGTCTAATGATGTATTGATTTGTCTCTAAACACCCTAGGTTTCTCAACACATGAAACTATTAGGGTGGAGGTAGAAGAAGATGCCATGAGAGGACTAGAGTGTGAAGCTAAGCTCAACTCCAGAAAAAGGCTGAGTCTTGTGAGCTAGAATAATGAATCATCAAGTCTAGAAAATATCTCACAACACATAACAAATATCAAGTATGCTAGAATAGTGAACCATAAGTCACACGCATGAGTCACCACAAAGCACTGCTTCAATAAATGCACAACCCACCTCAATTAACCATTTAACCAAATGGTTAATAAACATAATGAGGTGGCAACTTCTAGAAGCAACTTGTAATAAATTACAAGAATACCCCTCATCCGTATATATATACTTGCATCCGTATTTCGAAAAATACGAATACAAAGAGACGAAAATAATCTAACAATATAATACTAGAATCTGGCTTAAACCATAACCACTAAAATAAACCTTCCGAATCATGATACCTGCATAAGTGCGCGTATATGATCGAACCCTGCCGTAAAACCATACGGCCTCTACATCGTTTCGCCCGAAGCAGGAAAACCCTCTGCATGGGACTCTAAAGACTTGTCAATACGCTGGCAGTGGGTTTAACCACAAGCACGTCAGCGGCACTAGTTGTACATAATGGCTACCCAGGTATTGAGCGAAAGGAAGGCCGACGAGTAAACTCATCCTGACCTCTACTGAGCCTGTCCATGACAATCTCCGTATAGTACGGTCACTTTGTCTAAGAGTATCGCATATCGATCTAGGGGTGGATAAAGTCAGACCCCTAATAACGCGACATTTCGTATCGGTATGGAGCCCTAATAATCCCGAGTTATTGCAAAGCAAAAAAAAGATCACAACCTGAGAAACTACCGATCCAAATCAGTAATTCTCGACTACCTTAATCAAGGATTTCAGGTGATGGTCACCCGTGCACCACACGACATCAACCCCCAATATCGGAAGAGACGAATCCCCGACGATCCGCTCACTGCCTCCATGTGGCTTGGGACTGTACCCAATTAAAACCTGTTTGCATGACTCCTTTGAGCCGCGGTAGGGTAGTAATCAAAGCACAGTGGGAACTCACATGAGACAAATGACGATCTCAGGTCAATAGACTAATCTGTACACATGTCACCTGGGAACTGCTATATGAAAATATGTATAATACCAACTAGCATGTTCCCGGCGAGTCCATCCAGTGTACTCATAACCCAAAGAGCACCTGTATACTATCTTAGGTGAACAAACTAACACCAATGGATTGTGAGACCTGGCCACCGCCCCTCGTCGAGGTCTTGATAAGTACACACTAGTCTACTCTGGAGTATCGATGCCAAGTCTCGATACTCCCACGACTAGGGACATTTAAGGATATGCTTATAGACCACCCAGCTCTCACGTATATGATCGCCATCATAATGCTGGTAGTTAATAAAGAATCCTATGGGCTCTATCAACATGTAATAGTGATCTGTAATACCACATAAAGCATGTACATGATGATAAAGACAAACCAGATAGCATACTATCATTTTGAGTAAGACTGTTCTATCCGTATAGGTCCTTACTCAATCATCGCAATCACGTGCCTGCGATTCAATAATTGACTTGAGGGCACTATAGCCAACAATCTGCCACTTGCACTTAAGACTAATCATTACTGTGTCGCATACTCACAGCTCATGTGATACCGAACACCCAACTTCTCTACTAATCAGTTTCACAAAGCCTATTTCTGAAACTATTGTGTTCGAAAAATAGACTCAGTGACTGGATCCGCTCCAATTTTTCTTTCTATATCTCTCTATATCTCAACTTCGCGGAGAAAGACTATCTCTCGAAATGAGCGATACTTGTCTTAGAATTTGTCTGGATTTCTGATGGGACCCAGTTCACAAATGAACTCCAAATCCAACAAACTTCTTAGATTGTATCTTCCACTGAATTTAATCAGTATTCTGCGCCATGCCTTCCTCAGTATCCACTTGGACTACCTGTCCAACATACTATCCCTCATAAGAGGGAAAACTATAACTCTGACAGTCTCACTGTCATCCAGGTCACCTTGGAAGTCTGAAATGATAACCACCTCGGCTGCCGTTACCATATACTATGAACATCCACTTATGTTCAAAACTGCTTCCCTCCATTTCTCCAGGATTGGATTTATACACACACACACACACACACACACACACACACACTTATTGCAGCTAGTTCAAAAACAATATCTTGTGTGGTACTTGACATTTCATGATTAACTCAATTGCCTAAGCAAGTGATATACTAATAATGCAAATCTCTCTCCTATTTAGTCTGTAAGACATCATTTAGAGAGGGCGACTCCATCACCTGCGGGTACACTTCAATGCTAGGAGTCAACTATTCTAAAACACCTTTAGAACAATGTCAAAGTACCCAAATTGGGACACTTCCCAAATCTAGATCTAAAACCATAAATCTAGTGACCAAAATCATGATATTTTATCCATATCCTATGTGGAGAAACACCTTATGATAACAACTGTATATAACCGATCGTAGTATAGGAATTTCACTTCCTATCAAGTGCATGTCATCCAAAAACCAGGACATCACTCCCTACTACCTTCTTACTGTTAGTGTATATGCCCTAGAGGCCATTACTGTATCATACTAGTTTGTATATTACTTGATGGAAGCTTGGGATATTCACAGATGTATATACAATCTTGCTCGAAATAGTAGTATGCTACTTGGTTTGTCTCTGCTTTAATATGTGCATGTGTTTCTTTTAGCATATTGCAGATATACATATTAGTAGAGCCCTTAGGATCTTTGCTTGATTACCAGCGTTGTGATGGCGCTCACACTCGTGGGAGCTGGGTGATCTATAAGCACATCCTTATACAGGTCCCTAGTCGTTGGACTATCGAGACAGGGCATCGATACTCTGGAGTAGACTAGCGTATGCGCTTCTCATCCCAGTATGGGAGACGGTCTGTCCCACAGCCGTCAGTACGTCGTACTTGAGATAGTATGCGGGTGCTCGTTAGGTTACGAGTACACTAGACAGGACTCGTCGAGAACTGTTGGTTGGTATTATACCTATCGTCAGTTATCAGTTCCCAGGTGACATGAGTATAGCTTAGTCCGCTGACTTGACACTGTCACTTCGACTCGAGTGTGTTCCCACTGCACTTTGATTACTACCCTACCACGGCTCAAAGGAGTCGTGCAAACAGGTAGTTTTTGGGTGCAGTCTCGAAGCACTTGGAGGCAGTGACGGTTAGACAGGATTCGTCTCTCCCAGTATTGGGGGATGACATCGCGCTGTGTCCAGGAGAGCCATTACACGAGTAGTCCCTGGCCAGGGCAAGCGAGATATACTGGTAGGTTTCCAGTGTTATCTCAGGGTGTTCTGGGCTACACTCCGACACGACTTGTACCGCTATTAGGGGACTGACGTTCACCGCCCCCTTAGGCCCGCCATGCGATGTATCAGACGAACAGACCGGACTGTATGGAGATTGTCACATACAGGCTCAGTAGGAGTTCAGATGGGGTTCACCTCGTCAGTCTTCTTATCGACATCCACCTGGGGACCGTTACGTACAGCTAGTGCCGCTTGCGGTCTGTGGTTAAACCCACTGCCAGCGTAGTGTCGAGTCTTTAGAGTCCCACACAGAGAGCTATTCGCCTTTAGGCAAAATGAGTAGAGGTCGCATGGTTTTGCGACAGGGTTCATTCACATCCGCGCACTTGTGCACTTTTGCTGTCCGGACAGCTTATACTAGCGGGCTTTGGTTTAAGCCGGATCCTAGTATATGATTCGGGATTGGTTTTTTTCATTGTATTCATGTTCCTCGGATCACGAATGCGGGTGCGTATGCACAGTTGCTTGAGACAGAGGGAGAGGACCTTGATTAGGGTTAATGGCTATTGTCATTTTATTAATCCTAATGTTTATTGTTGGAGATAGTGCCCTCATAGTCAATTATTGGATCGCGGGTACGTGATTGCAATGATTGCGGAGGACCTATACCGGTAGGACAGTCTTACTCGAGATGATAGTATGCTATCTGGTTTGCCTTTATCAGTCGTGTACATGTTCAGGTGACTGATTGCATGTTACACTTTGATAGAGCCCTTAGGATCTTACTTTACTACCAACAGTATGATGGCGATCATATACGTGAGAGTTGGGTAGTTTATACGCATATCCTTAATTGTGGTCCCTAGTCATGGGAGTTTCGAGACAGGGCATCGATACTCCGGAGTAGACTAGTGTGTACAGTCGAGACCCCGACGAGGGGCGGTGGCCGGTCTCACAAGCCACTAGTGTCAGTTGGATCACCTAAGATGTATACAGGTGCTCATTGGGTTATGAGTACACCGGACAGGACTCGCCGGGAATCTGCTAGTTAGTATTATATCTACCGTCAGATAGCAGTTCCCTGGTGACATGTGTACAGGTTAGTTCATCGACCTGAGGTCGTCATTTGTCTCGTGTGAGTTCCCACTGTGCTTTGATTTCTACCCTACCACGGCTCAAAGGAGTCGTGCAAACAGGTAGTTTTTGGGTACAGTCCCGAGCCATATGGAGGCACGTGAGCGGATCGGCAGGGGATTCGTCTCTCCCGGTATTGGGGGCGAGGTCGTGCTGTGTCTAGGAGAGCCATTACACAAAGTCCATGGCCATGGCAAGAGATTTACTGGTAGGTACTCCAGTAGTATCTCCGGGTGTTATTGGACTTTACTCCGACACGACTTATACTGCTATTGGGGTTCTGACGTTACTAGGCCCCTAGGCAGATATGCGATACTCATTGACGAACGGACCGGACTGTATATACATTGTCACTGTTAGGCTCAGTAGGGTTTCTGGATGAGTTCGCTCATCGGCCTCCCTTGAGTTCGCTCATAAGCCTCCCTTGAGGTCAGTCCATGGGCAGCCGTTACGCATAGCTAGTACCACTGACGGTTTGTGGTTAAACCCACTGCCAGGGTACTGAAGAGTCATTAGAGTCCCCCACAGACAGTTTCCCAAGTTCGGGCGAAACGTTGTAGAGGCCGGCCCCCTCTCTCTCCTCAACCTCTCTCTCACTTGATAGTTTTTCATGGTTGTAAAAAGATATGATAGTATTTGGGGTGCATGGAATTTTACAGTTCATTTCATTCCATCACCCAATTCCCTCGGCAACTTCATTAACCGATAGTCCACGGATTTGGACGAAGTGAGACAAAGTCATCTACTCATTCTCTACATCATTCTTGGTCGTCTCTTTTAGCAAACTTGACGATCGAGTTGCCTCAAGTCAGAGGCGGGAGCCCGTTTAAAGAATCGGTGATGTGGTGCCACCTCGATGAAGGAATCGGAGATCGACGAGATCGGAGCAGCCGCAACGGAGCGTGGGATGATGGTTGAAGAACGAAGGACTCGGATCGTTCGGTATAACCTTTCTACACTCTTTACAGATTGTTAGTTTAGCAATAATGGCAGATCCGGGTTAAAGTATACGATAGCGCCAGTTAAAAAGTTTTTGTTCCGCATTTGGCGTCTGTAGACGGCCGGGGCGCTACCGTAGACTTACAGTGGTATCAGAGCCTCACCATTTTGCTATACTAACTTGTGCTAATGCGTTTAAAACATCGATCCGACCGGAAATCAAAAATCACAAAAATACAACTTGACAGTTTCTGTTGTTTTTAAACGGTGTCCTAAAATTTTTCTATACATCTCAGAATACTGTGCAGGCTTTTATTAGAACGACGACAAAATTTGGGCTCGTGACCCCACCAAACCGCCGCGGAAACGCGGTCAAACCCATGGTTTGACCGAGCATCCGCGGCCATCTGGTGAGCTCGTGCTCCCAAATTTTGTCAGTGGCTTCTTCTATGGAATTTGTGGTTTTTGGTAAATATCGTTTTGGCCCAGATTTTGTTACTGTTCACCAGTAAGTCGTGGGGCCCACTTTTTGATATTTGGTCGATCGAAATTTAAACATGTTAGTTTACAGTGCTTACATTATATCTCCGATCGGGAATGTCATTTGATCGGTAAACCGCGTCTGATTGCTATAGTTCTTTTAGACGGGTTTGCGAATGTGACATTCGCGTTGATGTTCTGTGTTGTGCTGTGATGTTGCGGATTTGTCGTGGTGGATAGCAGTGTGCAATGGTAGTACAGTTTGAGTTTATTTGTACATTTGATATTGCGGGGCGAGCGTCCAACATGTGGACTGCCGTCACTGCCTGTTGTATAATATTCTTTTGGGGCACGACCAGGTTGCGGTCGATGTACCTATTGTACTATTTTTCATTACTGTACTAGGTTTTGCCCCGCGACGGTGTGCACGGATAGCCGGGTTCTGGGGGGCAACGGGTCCGCATCTCATGGCTTTGAGAGGCAGAGGGGTCCCACTCTAGAATTGGCAGACTATTCGCCGCACTCGTAGGGGGTACAGGTTGACCCAAGGAGGGGTGCCCAAGATTACCGGATTCCGTGGAGTGCCGGGTGGTCCATTCACTATGCTGTAGGGGGCTACCTCGCTTCAGGTTTTGGCGGGTAACTTGCCGCACCCGTAGGGGTCTAGGTTTCATTGCACAGGCTATCCACACGACAGGGGAACGTCGGGTTTCAGCAGCGGCTCTGTGAAACTCGGGGATCCCTGATTATCTGTATTGATCTGTGATGCTTATTACTTTTCTGTAATGTTTCATATTATCACGCCTGGAGCGATTATTGTATATTGGTTTATATACTATTAGATGTTGTATATGTTTTACACCCGCGCTAGTCCAGTCCCCGCTCTGTCGTTAGTTAAGTAACCTAACGAGTGATGACGGGACCCAGTGACGAATGCGGATGGCATATACGTATATGTTATTTTCGTTCTTTTCTGGTGTGATTAAATGATGGGACTGCGTTGATTCTGATCAATGCAAAGTTAAAACAAACCTGTTTACAGTTGTTGGAACAAATTTAAAAAGTGTTATTGCAAAGACGTTTTCTTTTGTTATGCATAGCGGTATTCAGTGGAATATCCTGCACCTCATTCGACGGGGCAAGGGCCGATATCCCTTCACCGGGACTGACCCCTTGGGCAGAAGTTTGCGTCAGAGTAATAACTTCACTATAGTCGATTACAAGTTGCTTTGCATAGCGGTATTCAGTGGAATATCCTGCACCTCATTCCATGAGGAAAGAGCCGAAATCCCTTTACCGGGAGTGACCTCTTTAGCAAAAGGTTTTCGCCACTATATTTTAAAAAGCTATCAGGTTCCTTCAGCGATATCAAGTTCACTACGTTAAAGGTTTTTCGCCAAAAACCATCCGTAGCCCTCCGTCATTTCATATGAATGGTCAGTAGTATTCAAGCTATGTTGGTCTAGCCCTTAGCTAGGACATAGTGATTGGTAGCTACTGGGGTGTTCACATGTTGCATAGATAGATGCGTTGGTTTGGGACAGTCGTACAGCCTTGTTGGCCCTTAGTCAAGGGCGAGTACGGGTGGGTTCAAATTAACAAGATTATGATGGGAAGAACTTGACATGTGACTTATGGAGGGCTGGCCCTTAGTCACGATCATAAGAGCATGGGGCAAAAATCATATCGGGAGTTTCTAAAGAAACTGAAACTTGCCAAGTATGCGCATACCTTCTGGAGTATGAGTAACGTGGATGCATTCCATCACGTTATCATGCGATGAGAGTTGGATCCCGATTCCCACTGATGAGTTGGTTTACTCTTCGGGTGATCCCGATTGATTCTTCTTTCTGGTTTGGAGGAGAATTTGACAGGACAGTAGGAGGTTTCCGGATTAGATAAAATGATGACCATTCTGATCTAGGTTAGAGTGCACGCAGAGTGTTTCTTTTCTCTCTCTCTATGGCAGCGACCTTTGACCGACCCTAGACTATGACTCAGTGACCAAAGTTGACCGAACCTTCTTAAAATACTGGCTTTTGGATTGTCTATGTTGCATAAGTCATTGCCACTCCTTCTTTTACCCTTTGCATTTCTCAGAACACCCGTATTACTACGGATATCCACTTCCATTGGATAGATCCATCGTATGGTTATATACGAACTCGAAGGGACTTCTTCGAGGATGGATCCAGGTTCAGGAGAAATAGAATTGGTTTATTCAGTTGTCTTTTATTATCACCTTCTCTTAGGTTGCGAGAGCTCCTTGGTTTAGGAAAGTACACCTATTACGCTTATTGGATAGTCTTATTCCAAACCATAGGCTGGTGCCGAAAGGTAGGGAATGAAGAAAACCAATTAGCCTAAGTAGGGTGTGTAGAAGGTAATATGTAAAGACAAAATAAAGGGATTAGAAAGAGGGCAAAGTAAATTGCGACTGATATCGTTCACGACCAAAACCGCGCACTTCATCGCCGCTCCTATTTCACCTTTAAAAGAATAAGGTATTATTCAGTTGTCTTTTATCATCACCTTCTCTCGAGATGCGAGTACTCCTTGGTTTAGGAGGGTACACCTATTATGCTTACTGGATAGTCTTCTTCCAAACCATAGGCTGGTGCCGAACGGTAGGGAAGGAAGAAAACCATTTAGCCTAACGATGGTGTACAGAAGGTAACGACTAAAGACAAATAAAGGGATTTGGAGAGATGGCAATAAAATATACGGTTGAAGTCATGAATTGGATTATGGAAGAGGCATTGCTATGAATACCAGGATACCCCTATGAAACATTTTAATGTTTCAGTGCATTGTTAAAGAAAAACTGTTTTCCCGATTAGACACTTACTCCAAGGGTATGTATTTACCAGGTTTCATTCTCATATCTGTATGGTTTTACAGATGATGATTGGGAGTAAGATATTGGGAATTAGGTGATCATCCTCATTATATCGGAATTCGTTGTAATTGGTGATATTTGAGGAAATCGCCAGGGTACAGTTTTCCACCAACAACGCACAAGTTTTGAGTTGTTTAACTCAGCGGACTTATACAGAGTATTATATGTTGTCCAAGTGTCCATTAGGACAAAGGGGTAGGTCCTCGTACTATGTTCTGTTTACTTATAACTTTTCTAGTATTTAGACAAGTGTTTCGTAGAAATACAAGGTTCAAGTTTTGAGAAGTTGTGGGTATAAGAATAAAGTAGAGAACCAGGTGTCACAAGTATCAGGATTCTTCAAAGAGATCGAAGATGTAGATTCTTGTGATTGGTATTCAGATGATAGTGATGGTTTCGAGAAACGAGTTTTCTCTTTCAGGTTACTCATAATTGGATGGATTCCTAAGTTGAGTAATGCTGATTAGCCTCTTTTCCATTAAGTTGATATGCACTGGAGACAGTTGCATGATTTGAATCTGGTTCCAATTAAATTAGTGCCAAAGTTTCTATTTTGGATATAAAATAGATCGTACCTTAAAAGATATTAAGGTACGGGGAGCTGTCCAGCTTATGCTTAAAACCAGACTCTGGATAACTCAGGGCACGTTTCTGTAGTGGCAGTTTGTGGGTTGACCCTGGCTATGACGAGGGTTGATATTCTACCATTTGGAAGATCAATAGTGATATTGTTCTTGACTCGCCACAGTTTTAGTAAAAATGGATCTTTTTCAGAAAACAGTAGTGGGAGTATGGTAGAACTGGAAGTGATTCCAGAACCGCGAACGATTACGGAAAATTTAATAGGACCTATACATTCAATCAGGTTTGACATTCCAATAGCCACTCCGCAGATATGGTGGGTAACCTCAGACACCCGAGAGGTACTTCGGTAGCCTCAAGGACGGTGACAGGGAGGTTCTTATCTACCAAGACTTGACACTACTGTTGTTCCAGGATATGAGACCCGGTAGGAGGGTTGTCGTAGTCAGTGGGAGCAGCGGAAGCATAGTGGGCAAGTAGCTTATATCTATTTATAGACTTGAGCAGTTATAGCGGAGATAGATCATCTAATTTTGATGTGACTGTCATGGGTTTGACTTCAATCAGAATAGGGATGGATCTGTTAAGAAGGTAGTAGGGTGTGATGTCATGGTATTTGGATGACATACACAGAGTAGAAAGTAAAATTCCTATACTACGATCGGTTGTATTGTGGTCGTCACACAGTTGTTTCTCCAGACAGGATATGGATATAATATTTGACATTCTGGTTTCTGGATCTATGGTTTTAGATCTGGATTTGGGTAGTTTCCCAATATGGGTACTTTGACAGATATTCTAATAGTTTTTGGAATAGTTGACTCCTAGCATGGTGGTGTACCTGCAGGTGATGGAGTCACCCTCTCTAAAGGTGTCTTACAGACTAAAGGGGAGAGGGATGTGCATGATTGGCAGATCACTTGCTTAGGCAATTGAGTCAAACATGAGATGTCAAGTACCACACCAAATGTTGGTTTTGCACTAGATGCAATAAGTTTTTATTAATCCAATCCTGGAGAAATATAAGGAAGCAGTTTTAGAACATAAGTACATGTTCTACGGATTTGATGACGGCAGCCTCTTTCGGGAGACGATTATCATTCCAGGCTTCAAAGGTGACATGAATGACAGAGTGATTGTCAGAGTTATAGTTTTTCCCTCTGACGAAGAGGGACAGTATTATGGACAGGTGGTCCAAGAGGATACTGTGGATGGCATGGTGCCGGATACTGATTAGGTTCAGTGATCGATACAGTCTAAGAAGTTTGGATTTGGAGTTCATTTATGAACTAGGTCCCATCAGATATACAGACATATCCTAAGACAGGTATTACTCGATTCGGGAGATGGCTTTCTCCGCGAACTTGAGATTTAGAGAGATATAGAAAGAAACATCTAGGCGGATCCACTCACTGAGGCTATTTCTCGAACACAATAGTTTTACAAACGGGCTTTGTGAAACTGATTAGTAGAGGAGTTGGATGTTCGGTTTCACACGGGCTGTGAGTAGTCGACATCGCAATATTAGCCTTGAGTGCAAGTGGGAGATTGTTGGAGATAGTGCCCTCATAGTCAATTATTGGATCGCGGGTACGTGATTGCAATGATTGCGGAGGACCTATACCGGTAGGACAGTCTTACTCGAGATGATAGTATGCTATCTGGTTTGCCTTTATCAGTCGTGTACATGTTCAGGTGACTGATTGCATGTTACACTTTGATAGAGCCCTTAGGATCTTGCTTTACTACCAACAGTATGATGGCGATCATATACGTGAGAGTTGGGTAGTTTATACGCATATCCATAATTGTGGTCCCTAGTCGTGGGAGTTTCGAGACAGGGCATCGATACTCCGGAGTAGACTAGTGTGTACAGTCGAGACCCCGACGAGGGGCGGTGGCCGGTCTCACAAGCCACTGGTGTCAGTTGGATCACCTAATATGTATACATGTGCTCATTGGGTTATGAGTACACCGGACAGGACTCGCCGGGAATCTGCTAGTTAGTATTATATCTACCGTCAGATAGCAGTTCCCTGGTGACATGTGTACAGGTTAGTTCATCGACCTGAGGTCGTCATTTGTCTCGTGTGAGTTCCCACTGTGCTTTGATTTCTACCCTACCACGGCTCAAAGGAGTCGTGCAAACAGGTAGTTTTTGGGTACAGTCCCGAGCCATATGGAGGCACGTGAGCGGATCGGCAGGGGATTCGTCTCTCCCGGTATTGGGGGCGAGGTCGTGCTGTGTCTAGGAGAGCCATTACACAAAGTCCATGGCCATGGAAGGAGATTTACTGGTAGGTACTCCAGTAGTATCTCAGGGTGTTATTGGGCTTTACTCCGACACGACTTATACTGCTCTTGGGGGTCTGACGTTACTAGCCCCCTAGGCAGATATGCGATACTCATTGACGAACGGACCGGACTGTATATACATTGTCACTGTTAGGCTCAGTAGGGTTTCTGGATGAGTTCGCTCATCGGCCTCCCTTGAGTTCGCTCATCAGCCTCCCTTGAGGTCAGTCCATGGGCAGCCGTTACGCATAGCTAGTGCCGCTGACGGTTTGTGGTTAAACCCACTGCCAGGGTACTGACGAGTCATTAGAGTCCCCCACAGACAGTTTCCCAAGTTCGGGCGAAACGTTGTAGAGGCCGGCCCCCTCTCTCCCCTCAACCTCTCTCTCACTTGATAGTTTTTCATGGTTGTAAAAAGATATGATAGTATTTGGGGTGCATGGAATTTTACAGTTCATTTCATTCCATCACCCAATTCCATCGGCAACTTCATTAACCGATAGTCCACGGATTTGGACGAAGTGAGACAAAGTCATCTACTCATTCTCTACATCATTCTTGGTCGTCTCTTTTAGCAAACTTGACGATCGAGTTGCCTCAAGTCAGAGGCGGGAGCCCGTTTAAAGAATCGGTGATGTGGTGCCACCTCGATGAAGGAATCGGAGATCGACGAGATCGGAGCAGCCGCAACGGAGCGTGGGATGATGGTTGAAGAACGAAGGACTCGGATCGTTCGGTATAACCTTTCTACACTCTTTACAGATTGTTAGTTTAGCAATAATGGCAGATCCGGGTTAAAGTATACGATAGCGCCAGTTAAAAAGTTTTTGTTCCGCATTTGGCGTCTGTAGACGGCCGGGGCGCTACCGTAGACTTACATTTATGTGTGTATTATTGTTAATTGATAATTAGTTTAATAATTGTGCATGGTTATGGATGTTGACCATTTGACTTCCTTGACTTGTTGACCTAGGTTGACACTTTGACCATCATCATTTCTTTTGGAAGATGCTTTTTGATCCTTGCAAATTGAAATGATAATGGTCATGTCATGATTAACCATGACAATTATCTAGCTAATTATTTAATTAGAATAATATACACATATTAGTGAGAAGGCTTATTATTATTTCTCACGCTCTCATTTCATTTCTCTCTCTTGTTTTTCCTCTCCCTCAAGCTCTCCCCTCTCATGTGTTGAGACACACTTGAGCTTGAGAAAAACCCTCTCTTGATCTTCTCTACTCTCATCTAGGGTTGAAGGACTAGCACTTCTTGAACCCTAGTTACTTCTAGCTTGGAGTTGAAGCCAAAGGTTGAGGCTTTCGGGTGGATCTTTCTTCGGCGTGAGAAGACGAGCAAGGTGACCTCCTTCCACCACTCCAAGGAGCAAGGAGAGAAGGACTTAGAGCCCAAGGTATAACCTTTCTAGCATTTAGCTAGTTACTAGTTAGCTTTAGCAAGCTTTTGTTTAGCAAAGATCCTCATAAGCATAGTCCATGTTGCCTAAGCTCATAAAAATCCGATTTTTATTCCGTTTTCCGCCTCCCCGTAAGCACCGGGGTGGGCAACGTGGACTTACAGTGGTATCAGAGCCTAACTAAACATAAACTAGCTAAGTAGTGAAGTGTGTCGAAGTTCGAAACCGAAAAGTCGAAAAACCAAAATTTCAAAACCCTAGTTTTCTGTTAAATTTTTTTCTGGTCAAAACAAAATTTGTTATACTCCTAAAATCGTCTCAGGGTTTTTTAAAGATAGCCACCAAAAACGAGCAAGTGAATCGACCATAGTGCCGCGGTTCCGCGGCAATAGCAAGCTATTGCCGCGCAACCGCGGCCGTCTTGGCTCTTCACTTGGTCGAGTTTGGTGCAGTGTATTTCTGGCTTGGTTTTAGGATTTTTCAGATGGTTTATTTGTGCCCAGATTTTCCAGAATAGAAATTTACTTTTGGGGGCCTATAAATCCGTATTTTTTTTTCGAAATTCAATACACTTTGACTATAACGGTTATATCTGTAAAGTTTGTATGTATTGAACGTCGGCTAATCGCTATATGTCAATTAGTCGGGGTTATACATCTCTGTGATCTGTGTTTGATATTGGCATGTGTATATGAATGGGTTGGATTGTCGCGGGTGAATAGCCGGGGTGGATGTGAGATGAGTGTTGTTTATCTTTCATTCATTTGTAATATGTAAATTGATGTAATATTATTATTTGTTTGGCCGCACAACCGGGTCGGGGTTGTAGCCGTCATTGTATAATTCTTTTTATTGTTTTTGCTCCTAAGATAGACCCATGGAGGGGTGCACAAACTACCGGGTATCTCAAAGTGCCGAGTGGCCTACTCACGGTGGTGAGGGAGGTTGCTTCGCTTCGGGTACTTGGCGGGTAGTTTGCCGCACCCGTAGGGGTCTTAGGTGGGGTATTGGCTATTCACCGCGTCCGTGTAATCCGCTTCTCGTTGCAGGCTCGAACGAATTGCGGATTCCTAGTATATCCAATGTATTCATCTGTGATCTATAATGTCTATCATTGCTATATATTTATATATGATAACTATTTAGGCGTTGCTTATGTTTTACAGCCGCGCTAGCCCAGCCCCCGCTCTGTCGTTAGTTAAGTAACCTAACGGGTGATGACGGGGCCCCGTGGCGAATGCGAATGGCATAAGCGTACGTCATATTTTGGTTGTTTTATGCAATGGTAGGATTAAATGATGGGACGTATTAAAAGAACTAATGCAAGAAAATAAACCAAGTAAAAGTCGATTGGAACACTTTGAAAACCACTCGGTTCTTTTCAAAACTAAACTTTTAAACGCGGAGCTTGAACCACTCCTTTTAAAAGCTATCTCGTTCCATCGATTAGATCAAGTTCACTACGTTCACGGTTTCGCCAAAACCATTCGTAGCCCTCCGTCATTCCACATGAATGGTCAAAAAGTATTCAAGCTATGTATTTTGGCCAAAGTCAAGGCATAGTGATTGGTAGCTATTGGGTATTCTTGTGCAAGCATAGATAGATGCGTTGGTTTGGGACAGTCGTGCTGCCATTTTGGCCAAAGTCAAGGGTAGGTACGGGTGGGTCCAAATTAACCAGGAGAATGACGGGTAGAACTTGACATGTGACTTATGATATTTTGGCCAAAGTCAAGGTCATAAGAGCATGGGGCAAAAATCCACATCGGGAGTTTCATAAGTACTGAAACTTGCTAGCGTTGCATACCATTTGGAGTGTGATGATTCTGGTGTTGGAGATAGTGCCCTCATAGTCAATTATTGGATCGCAGGTACGTGATTGCAATGATTGCGGAGGACCTATCCCGGTAGCACAGTCTTACTCGAGATGATAGTATGCTATCTGGTTTGCCTTTATCAGTCGTGTACATGTTCAGGTGAATGATTGCATGTTACACTTTGATAGAGCCCTTAGGATCTTGCTTTACTACCAACAGTATGATGGCGATCATATACGTGAGAGTTGGGTAGTTTATATGCATATCCTTAACTGTGGTCCCTAGTCGTGGGAGTTTCGAGACAGGGCATCGATACTCCGGAGTAGACTAGTGTGTACAGTCGAGACCCCGACGAGGGGCGGTGGCCGGTCTCACAAGCCACTGGTGTCAGTTGGATCACTTAAGATGTATACAGGTGCTCATTGGGTTATGAGTACACCGGACAGGACTCGCCGGGAATCTGCTAGTTAGTATTATATCTATCGTCAGATAGCAGTTCCCTGGTGACATGTGTACAGGTTAGTTCATCGACCTGAGGTCGTCATTTGTCTCGTGTGAGTTCCCACTGTGCTTTGATTTCTACCCTACCACGGCTCAAAGGAGTCGTGCAAACAGGTAGTTTTTGGGTACAGTCCCGAGCCATATGGAGGCACGTGAGCGGATCGGCAGGGGATTCGTCTCTCCCGGTATTGGGGGCGAGGTCGTGCTGTGTCTAGGAGAGCCATTACACAAAGCCCACGGCCGTGGCAGGAGATTTACTGGTAGGTACTCCAGTAGTATCTCAGGGTGTTATTGGGCTTCACTCCGACACGACTTATACTGCTCTTGGGGGTCTGACGTTACTAGCCCCCTAGGCGGATATGCGATACTCATTGACGAACGGACCGGACTGTATATGCATTGTCACTGTTAGGCTCAGTAGGGTTTTCGGAGGAGTTCGCTCATCGGTCTCCCTTGAGTTCGCTCCTCGGCCACCCTTGAGGTCAGTCCATGGGCAGCCGTTACGCATAGCTAGTGCCGCTGACGGTTTGTGGTTAAACCCACTGCCAGGGTACTGACGAGTCATTAGAGTCCCCCACAGACAGTTTCCCAAGTTCGGGCGAAACGTTGTAGAGGCCGTATGGTTTTATGGCAGGGTTCGGAAAACGCACGTGTCGATTTTCGGACAGATGATACTGGTCGGCTTTGGTTTAAGCCGGATCCGAGTATTATATTGAGTAGGTATAATATCTTTGTCTCAGTTGCATTTGTATTCGGTCGTAATACAAATGCGGGTATATTTATACAGTTTCGGGGTTATCCTGAAAGTCGTTTCAGGATCACTTTTGGAAGTTGCCAGTTTCCAGTTTTCTATCAGCCGTCTTTTAACATTTGGTTAAAGGCGGATTTATCTTTTCTTCAGATATGGTGAGTCAGTGCTTCTAGAAGTTTCTAGAAGGTTCTAGATGATGACTAGGCTTCATGACTCATTAGTGCATTAATGGTTTTTTGATGACTAGCCTAATGACTCATGCTTTGTTATTAATACCTTTTGGATTGCTTAAGATATTTTGAAGTGAGAAGCTTTAGCTTATGGTCACCACTTGCTCCTACGGTCACCTCCCTCCATCATATAAAAGTGGCCGGCCTTCTCTCTCCTCCTCACTCTCACTTGAGGTTTCATTTTTGATTAGAAAAGATTATGATAGTATTCGGGGTGTATGGAATTTTACAGTTCATTTCATTCCATCACCCGATTTCCACGGCAACTTCATTAACCGATCGTCCACGGATTTGGACGAAGTGAGACAAAGTCATCTACTCATTCTCTACATCAATCTTGGTCGTCTCTTTTAGCAAACTTGACGATCGAGTTGCCTCGAGTCAGAGGCGGGAGCCCGTTTAAAGAACCAATCATGTGGTGCCACCTCGACGAGGACATCGGAGATCGACGAGATCGGAGCAGCCGCAACGGAGCGTGGGATGATGGTTAAAGAACGAAGGACTCGGATCGTTCGGTATAACCTTTCTACACTCTTTACAGTTTGTTGGTTTAGCAATAATGGCAGATCCGGGTTAAAGTATACGATAGCGTCAGTTTAAAAGTTTTGTTCCGCATTTTGGCATCTGTAGACTGCCGGGGCGCTAGCGTAGACTTACATCTGGTAGGATTCCTTCGGTCTTATCACGCGATGATATTTGGATCCCGATCCTACTGTGAGTATATGCTACTCCTCGGGAAAACTCTCACTTAACGATCAATGCTATAAACCTAGTAGGTGTCTAGAAAGGTGTTAGCGGGGCTACGCCCATAGGGAAAAGAGGTTACTTAATTAAGGAACTTCCCGAAAGCGTTGGAAAACCTCCCTCGAAGTACCGACACTGGCCTGGCTGAACGGTTAAGCAAGTATTATACGGTGAGAATGATCCTGACTAATCCTTTCTTTACGGTTTGAGAAGGGATTCGAGAGACAGTGGGAGCCATCCAGTTTAGAAAAATTAAAAACCACTCTAAACTTGCAAGAGCATCATGCTAAAGTGTTTCTTTTCTCTCTCCTAATTGCAGCGACCATTCAACATGACCGGACTTAAGTTATTACTAGATAAAAACATATTGACAGGGCCAAACTACAAAGATTGGCTCAGGAATGTCAAGATGGCGATCACTTATGACAAGTTGGGGTATGTCCTTACCACAAAAGCTCCCCCTGTCCCAGGTCCCACCTCCAGCGTCGCGGATAAGGAAATCCGTAAGACATGGGAGTTAGATTGCACGAAGGCCAAATGCCTCGTATTAGCCTCGATGGACAATGAACATCAGAGGAGGAACGAGAATATGGACCTAGAGTCCATATTTCTCCATACAAAAGAACTGTATGGAGAGCAGTCTCGTATCGCAAGATACGAAGTGTCGAAAAAGTTATTTTCGGCAAGGTTGGCCGTCGGATCATCGGTAGCGGAACACGTGCTTAAGATGATTGGCTACATTGAGGAGCTCGCGGACCTTGGGACCACGTTGGAGAATGAACTCTATACTAATTTGATTCTCCAGTCCCTTCCTTCCACTTACGCCCAGTTTATTCTTAACTTCAACATGCAAGGAAAGGAGGTAGAACTTTCCGAACTTCTGAACATGTTGAGGAGTGCTGAGGGCACCCTACAGAAAGGTAGGAAGACATCCACTTCGTTTGTAGGAGGATCCTCCTCTTCTAGATCCAGGGCGAAAGCCAAGGGTAAGAAGAAGAAAGCCCCCGCCAAACCAAGAGGCGGTGTCGGTAAAGTGGATACGAAGGGAAAGGGTAAAGCAACAAAGATAGCGGGGAAGCTAGTGGGGAAGGAAGAATGCTTCTATTGTCACAAAAGTGGTCACTGGAAACAGGATTGCAAGGCTTGGAAAGCCAGAACACAGTATTTGAAGCGAGTTGCAGCTTCAGCTTCAGGTGTGTATGTTATTGAAAACTGTCTATCGATAAACTCTACTTCCTGGGTATTTGATACCGGATCAGGATCTCATATCTGTAATTCTTTGCAGGCGTTGAGAAAGCGTAGAGTTTTGAAGGCAGGTGACATGACCCTCAGAGTTGCAAACGGTGCTAGCATGGATGCTGAGGCCGTGGGGGACTATTACCTGGGATTGTCAGATGGACATTTTTTGGTTTTGCGTAGTTGTTATTATGTACCAAATGCAACCTGTAATATCATTTCTGTATCTTTATTATCTAAAGAAGGTTATGAATTTGCATTTGTAAGTAATGTAGTGAACATTCATCTTAATCAAGCTTTGATTAGGTCAGGTACATTGAACAACGGTATATACGTATTAAACCAACCACAGATTTTCAATGTCCAGAATACACACAAAAGAAAATCTCCAGAAATCAATAAAACTTTCTTATGGCATTGTAGACTGGGTCACATCAATGAGAGAAGGTTGACTAAGTTACATGCAGAAGGATATTTGGATCCGTTCGAATATCAATCGTATGCAACTTGTCAATCCTGTCTCAAGGGAAAGATGACAAAGACTCCGTTCACTGGACACGGAGAAAGAGTGAGCGAGCTCTTGGGACTCGTACACAGGGACGTGTGCGGTCCAATGTCTACACATGCGCGAAGCGGTTATTCTTGCTTCATTACTTTTACGGATGACTTTTCAAGGTACGGTTATGTCTTCTTAATGAAACATAAATCCGAGGCTTTTGAAAAATTCCAGGAATATAAGAATGAAGTAGAAAAAAAAATAGGCAAAAGTATAAAGACACTGAGATCTGATCGAGGTGGTGAATACTTAAGTGCCGAGTTCCTGGGTTACTTAAAAGAGAATGGAATTCTCTCTCAGCTTACTCCTCCATACACTCCGCAACATAACGGTGTATCGGAGAGACGGAACCGAACCCTATTGGATATGGTACGGTCCATGATGAGTAACGCTGAGTTGCCGCGATCGTTTTGGGGATATGCGCTAGAATCAGCTGCATACCTTTTGAACCGGGTTCCAACTAAGACTGTGCCTACTACACCATATCAGATGTGGTGTGGGAAGAAACCCTATCTTAATCATATTAAGACATGGGGATGTCAAGCTTTTGTAAAAAAGCAGCATGCGGACAAGCTCGAGGCATGCTCAGTACAGTGCAAGTTTGTGGGATATCCAAAGAACTCCAAGGGATATTACTTCTATTGCGAAGAGGAACAAAAAGTCCTTGTTTCTCGCCATGCCCACTTTCTAGAACACCAGTTCATAGAAAAAGAATTAAGTGGGAGCACAATAGAACTGGAAGAAATTCCAGAACCACGAGCTATTACTGAAAGCTTAGTAGAACCAGAGGGTTCGAAAGATCAGGACATTCCCACGCCACTCCGCAGGAGTAGTAGGCAGTCTCATCCACCCGAGTATCACGGTTTTCTCATTGACGGAGAGAGAGAGGATTGCATCATAGATTGTGATGAGCCTACTAGCTTCCAGCAAGCCATTCAGAGCGTCGACTCGGTAAAATGGCTGGATGCAATGCGGATCGAGATGGAGTCCATGTACACCAACAAAGTATGGACGTTGGACATTGCTCCAGATGGGGTAAAACCCGTAGGATGCAAGTGGATCTTCAAAAGGAAGATTGGCGTAGATGGACAGGTTGAGACCTATAAAGCTAGACTGGTAGCAAAGGGTTTTCGTCAGCGACCTGGTTTGGACTATGACGAAACCTTTTCTCCAGTAGCTATGCTGAAATCCATTCGGATCCTTCTTGCCATTGCTGCTTTCCACGATTATAAGATTTGGCAGATGGACGTAAAGACAGCTTTTCTAAATGGACATTTAGAAGAGTGTGTCTATATGGATCAGCCAGAGGGTTTCATTCAGAGTGGGAGCAGCGGAAAGGTGTGCAAGTTGCTTAAGTCCATTTATGGACTAAAGCAGGCATCGCGGAGTTGGAACATCTGTTTTGATGAGACGGTCAAGGAATTTGGCTTTATCAAAAATCCAGATGAACCATGCATCTATTGTAGATTTGTAGCGAGAACTGTAGTATTCCTCGTTTTATACGTGGATGACATTCTCTTAATAGGAAATGGCATTCCTATGCTACAATCTGTCAAGGGGTTCTTGTCACACAGGTTCTCCATGAAAGACCTGGGTGATGCCTCATACATTCTGGGTATCCGGATCTACCGTGACAGATCCAAGAGGATATTAGGACTTTCGCAGTCCAGGTACATCAACGCCATACTAAAGAGATTCAGTATGGAAGATTTCAAGCGCGGTAATCTACCGGCTTGTCACGGGATCACCCTCTCCAAAGAGATGTCTCCCAAGAATGATTTGGAGAGGGATCGCATGTCTATTATACCCTACGCTTCTGCGGTAGGCTCTATAATGTATGCGATGTTGTCTACCAGACCGGATGTGGCTTATGCACTGAGTGTGGTAAGCAGGTATCAGTCAAAACCTCGGGAGAAACATTGGATAGCAGTAAAGAACATTCTCAAGTACCTGAGAAGGACTAACAAGATGTTCTTGGTGTATGGCGGAAAAGACCTGCAGGTTGAGGCCTTTGCTGACTCCAGCTTCCAGAGTGACAAGGATGATTCCAAGTCCATGTCGGGTTTTGTCTTCACCCTCAATGGAGGGGCGGTGTGTTGGAAGAGTTCCAAACAGGAAACCGTTGCGGACTCGACTATGGAAGCGGAATGCATCGCTGCATCTGATGCCGCAAAAGAAGCTGTCTGGATGAGGAAGTTCTTGAGAGAACTTCAGGTATTTCCTACCATTGTTGATCCAATACCGCTGTATTGCGACAACAACGGAGCTATAGCTTTAGCGAAGGAACCCAGGTCCCATCAGAAATCCATACACATCTTAAGGCGGATCACCTGATCAGGGAGATCGTAGATCGCCAGGAGATCGAGGTCCGGAGAGTTGCATCAGAGGATAACACAGCAGATCCATTCACCAAGGCCCTGCCCCAGACTCAGTTCGAGCGGCTGATCGAGATGATAGGTCTTCGATACGCCAGTACATGGCCTTAGTGCAAGTGGGAGATTGTTAGTGTATATGCCCTAGAGGCAATTACTGTATCATACTAGTTTGTATATTACTTGATGGAAGCTTGGGATATTCACAGATGTATATACAATCTTGCTCGAAATGGTAGTATGCTACTTGGTTTGTCTCTGCTTTAATATGTGCATGTGTTTCTTTTAGCATATTGCAGATATACATATTAGTAGAGCCCTTAGGATCTTTGCTTTATTACCAGCGTTGTGATGACGCTCACACTCGTGGGAGCTGGGTGATCTATAAGCACATCCTTATACAGGTCCCTAGTCGTTGGACTATCGAGACAGGGCATCGATACTCCGGAGTAGACTAGCGTATGCGCTTCTCATCCCAGTGTAGGAGACGGTCTGTCCCACAGCCGTCAGTACGTCGTACTTGAGATAGTATGCGGGTGCTCGTTAGGTTACGAGTACACTGGACAGGACTCGTCGGGAACTGTTGGTTGGTATTATACCTATCGTCAGTTATCAGTTTCCAGGTGACATGAGTACAGCTTAGTCCGCTGACTTGACACTGTCACTTCGCCTCGAGTGTGTTCCTACTGCACTTTGATTACTACCTTACCACGGCTCAAAGGAGTCGTGCAAACAGGTAGTTTTTGGGTGCAGTCCCGAAGCACTTGGAGGCAGTGACGGTTAGACAGGATTCGTCTCTCCCGGTATTGGGGGTTGACATCGCGCTGTGTCCAGGAGAGCCATTACACGAGTAGTCCTTGGCCAGGGCAAGCGAGATATACTGGTAGGTTTCCAGTGTTATCTCAGGGTGTTCTGGGCTACACTCCGACACGACTTGTACCGCTATTAGGGGACTGACGTTCACCGCCCCTAGGCCCACCATGCGATGTATCAGACGAACAGACCGGACTGTACGGAGATTGTCACATACAGGCTCAGTAGGAGTTCAGATGGGGTTCATCTCGTCAGTCTTCTTATCGACATCTACCTGGGGACCGTTACGTACAGCTAGTGCCGCTTGCGGTCTGTGGTTAAACCCACTGCCAGCGTAGTGTCGAGTCTTTAGAGTCCCACACAGAGAGCTATCCGCCTTTAGGCAAAATGAGTAGAGGTCGCATGGTTTTGCGACAGGGTTCGTTCACATCCGCGCACTTGTGCACGTTTGCTGTCCGGACAGCTTATACTAGCGGGCTTTGGTTTAAGCCGGATCCTAGTATATGATTCGGGATTGGTTTTTCTCATTGTGTTCGTGTTCCTCGGATCACGAATGCGGGTGCGTATGCACAATTGCTTGAGACAGAGGGAGAGGACCTTGATTAGGGTTAATGGCTATTGTCATTTTATTAACCCTAATGTTTATGTGTGTATTATTGTTAATTGATAATTAGTTTAATAATTGTGCATGGTTATGGATGTTGACCATTTGACTTCCTTGACTTGTTGACCTAGGTTGACACTTTGACCATCATCATTTCTTTTGGAAGATGCTTTTTGATCCTTGCAAATTGAAATGATAATGGTCATGTCATGATTAACCATGACAATTATCTAGCTAATTATTTAATTAGAATAATATACACATATTAGTGAGAAGGCTTATTATTATTTCTCACGCTCTCATTTCATTTCTCTCTCTTGTTTTTCCTCTCCCTCAAGCTCTTCCCTCTCATGTGTTGAGAAACACTTGAGCTTAAGAAAAACCCTCTCTTGATCTTCTCTACTCTCATCTAGGGTTGACGGACTAGCACTTCTTGAACCCTAGTTACTTCTAGCTTGGAGTTGAAGCCAAAGGTTGAGGCTTTCGGGTGGATCTTTCTTCGGCGTGAGAAGACGAGCAAGGTGACCTCCTTCCACCACTTCAAGGAGCAAGGAGAGAAGGACTTACAGCCCAAGGTATAACCTTTCTAGCATTTAGCTAGTTACTAGTTAGCTTTAGCAAGCTTTTGTTTAGCAAAGATCCTCATAAGCATAGTCCATGTTGCCTAAGCTCATAAAAATCCGATTTTTATTCCGTTTTCCGCCTCCCCGTAAGCACCGGGGTGGGCAACGTGGACTTACACTTACCAGATCCATCTCTTATTCTGATGAAGTCAAACTCTATGACTGTCACATCAAAAATAGATGATCTATCTCCGCTATACCTGCTTAAGTCTATAAATAAACATAAGGTACTTGCCTACTATGCTTCCGCTGCTCCTACTGACTACAACAACTCTCTGGCAGAGTCATATATACGTGAACTTTTAAAGCTAGTTTAGAACGACGTTATACTCATCCTCCTGCCGGATCTTATAGTCTAAAACAGAACTAGTGGCAAGTATTGGGTAAACAAGAACCTCCATGTCACCGTCTTTGAAGAGACCGAAGTATCTCTCGGGTGCTTGAGGTTACCCACCAAATCTGCAGAGTGGCTAATGGAATGTGGAATCCAATTGAATGTTTAGGTCCTACTAAATTTTCAGTAATCGTTTGTGGTTCTGGAATCACTTCCAGTTCTACCATACTCCTACTTATGTTTTCTGAAAAGAATCCATTTTACTAAAACTGGTGACGAGTCAAGAAAAATATAACTATTGATCTTCCTGATGGTAGAAAGTTGACCCTCGTCAATGCCCGGGATAACCCACAAACTACCATTACTGAACCATGCCTTGAGTTTATCCGGATTCTGGTTTTAGGCATAAGCCGGATAACTCCATATACCTTAACATCATTAAGATATGATTCATTCTATATCTACTATAGAAACAAATACACTAATTTAATTTGAACTAGATTCAAAAGTTATGCAGCTGTTTCCAGTGCATATCATCCAAATAGAAGGAAGCCAATCAGCATTACTCAATTAGGAGTGCATCCATATGTGAGTAACCTGAAAGAGAAGCGAGATCTCAAAACCATTACTTACAACGGAATACCTCTCATAAGTATCTACATCTTCGATCATCTCGAAGAATCCTGATACTTCCCGCATCTTGTGCTCTACTTTATTCTTATACCTATAACTTCTCAAAACATGGACCTTGTATTTCAACGAAATACTTGTTTAAAACTAAAGAAGTCACAAGTAAACAGAATATAGTATGAGTACCAACCGCTTTGTCCTAATGGACACTGGAAAACATACGATACTTTGTATAAGTCCTCTGAGTTTAATAACTCATAACTGTGCACCGTAGGTTGAAAACTGTACTATGGTTAAGAAGAATTACACCGATGTTGAATGCTCCTTACTGAATCACCAACTGATATAGGTAAATGGCATAGACATAATTTCAAAAAGTTATATCTCACTTTATAAAATAAATGTACAGATATATCAGTTTGAAATTGGTGCATAACAACGGATATTGAAAACCAAATATTTTCCGTCAAGCAAAACCCAGTTGATTTCCTCAAATATCACCAATTACATAGAATTCTGATATGTATTGATGATCTTATCACCCAATTCCCAATATTCTACTCTCACTCATCATATGTAATTCTATACAGATGTGAGAATCAAATCCGGTAAATACATACCATGGAGTCAGAATCTTATTGGGAAAACAGTTTTCAATTAACATTGCACAGTGAAACTGAAATATGAAAATATTTCGAAAGGGGTATCTGGGTATTCCTAGTAATGCCTCTTCCACTATCCAGATTCATAACTGTAACCGTATATTTCCCTGCCCTCACTCCAATCGTTTTATTTGTATTTACTTATTACCTCCTGTACACCACACTTAGACTAATTGATTTTCTTCTTTTCCTGCCTTTCGACACCAGCCTAAGGTTTGGAAGAATACTATCCAATAAGCGTAATAGGTGTATTCTCCTAATCCTAGGAGCTATCTCAACCTGAGAGAAGGTAAAGGGAAAAAACAATTAAATAATCCTATTCTATTTCTCCAGAACTAGAATCCATCCTCGAAATGAAACAAGTTTCATCGAGTTCGTATGTAACTATACGATGGCGTATCTAATAAATATAGATCTTCGTAGTGATACAGAATGTTCCGGAGAAATGCAACGGTGAAGTAGGAGTGGCGATGATGTACGCGGCTTCGTCGTGAATGATAGCAGTCGCGATTTCCTTTGCCCTCTTTCTAATCACTTTATATGTCTTTACTTATTATCTTATGTACACCATACTTAGGCTAATTGGTTTTTTTCCTTCCCTACCTTTCGGCACCTGCCTATGGTTTGGAAGAAGACTATCCAATAAGCGCAATAGGTATACTCTCTCCTAATCCTAGGAGCCCTCACAACCTGAGAGAAGGTAAAGGGAAAAGGCAACCAGAATAATCCTATTCAATTTCTCCAGAACCGGAAACCATCCTCGATCTAAAACAAGTTTCTTCGAGTTCATATCTAATTAGACGATGGCATATCCAATAAATATGGATATTCGTAGTAATACGGAGTGTTCCGGAGAAATGCAAAGGGGAAAAGTAGGAGCGGCAATGATATATGTGACTATGACAATCCAAAAGCCAAAGTGTTTTAAGAAGGTTCGGTTAACTTGGTTCATGAGTTTTAGTCTAGGGTCAAGCTATGGTCGTAGCCAAAGAGAGAGAAAAGAAACACTCAACGTGCACTTTAACCTAGATTAGATTGGTTATTCACTTTATCTAATCAGTATGGCTCCCACTGTTTCCTCGAATTCTCTTTCAAACCTAAAAGGAGAATTAGTCGGGATCATCTAAAATTACCTGAGGAGTAACACCTACTCATTAGTGGGAATCTGGATCCAACTGTCATCGCATGATAACTCGATGGAATCCACTCAAGTCACCACACTTCAGAAGGTATGCGCATGTCTGGCAAGTTTCCTGTATATTTGAAACTCTCGAAGTGGTTTTTACCTCTAGGACCCAAGTGACCTTGATGAATAATCAACAAATCAAAAGGTCCTAGTCAAGTTCAACCCGTCATTATCCAAGATTGTATTAGACCCACCCGTATGACCCTTAACGAATAATCAACAAAGTCATATGACAGTCCTAGCCAATCACATTATCTATGCAACAGACAATCATTACTTAGCTACCGTACACTGCGCCTTGACAAATAATCAACAAATGGAGCACAAATACTAAGTAGCAATTATCTGAAACGACGGAGGGCTACGGCTGATTTTTGGAGAAAAACCTTTAATGTAATGAACTTGATATCGTTGAAAGAATCCAAGTGGTTTTACAAATATATAGTGGCGAAAACTTTTGCTAAAGATGTTACTCCCTGTGAAGGGATATCGGCTCTTTCCTCATCGAATGAGGTGCAAGATATTCCTAATCGAATGCTACGATGCAAAGGAAAAGAATAGACTATAGTAAAGTTATTACGTTGACGCAAAATTCTTCCCAAATGGTCACTCCTGATGAAGGGATCTCGGCTCTTGCCTCGTAGAATGAGGTGCAGGATATTCCCAATCGAATACCACTGTGCAAAGCAAAGTAAACGTCTGTAATGTCTGTTTTCAAAAAACTTGGTTCCAACAACATCATATAGGTTTGTTTTATCCTTGTATTGATCAGAATCAACGCAATCCCATCAATTAAAACAAATCACGCCAGATAAAGGAATGAATATATAATGTACGTATATGCCATCCGCATTCGCCACTGGGCCCCGTTATCACCCGTTAGGTTACTTAACTAACGGCAGAGCGGGGGCTGGACTAGCGCGGGTGCAAAACATATACAACATCTACTAGTATATATACAAATATATATAACATTCATCCCAGGTATGATATAAAGCAACATCATAGAATATCAGCCAAGCAACACAGAGTGGTGGATAATCCTGGAGCCTCGGGTTTCATTTGAGCCGAAAATGAGACCCAATGTTCCATGTCGTATGGATAGCCTATGCAATGAAAACCTGGACCCCTACGAGTGCGGCAAGTTACCCGTCAACCGCAGAAGTGAGGCAACCCTAATCAACAAAGTGAATGGGCCACCCAACACTTCACGGAATCCGATAACTTGAGCACCCCTTTGCGGGTCAAACTATACCACCTACGAGTGCGGCGATTGGCCTGCCAATTCTAGAGTGAAGCCCCCTCCTTCTCAACGCCATGGATGCGGGCCCATTGCCCTCTGGAACCCGGCTATTCGTGCACTCCACCATGGGGTAATCCTAGTATAGAAAAGAAAATAATATGTACAAGGGTGACATCGACCTCAACCCGGTCGTGCCCCAAACAAATAATATACAAGATGGCAGAGATGGCAGTCCACATGTCGGACGCTCGTCCCGCAATATCAAATGTACAAATGAATCTAAACTGTACTATCATTGCACCACTGGCAATCCACCAGACGATCCAGCCACAACCACAGCACAACACAGAACATCAACGTGAATGTCATGTTCGCAAACCCGTCTAAAAGAACATATAACAATTAGACGGGTTGTATCGCTCTAATGACATTCACGGTCGCAGATAGTAATGTATGCACTGAAAACTTTTAAACAGTGTCAAAAATAGTGACTTCGAAATACCCTAAATTACCCCCAAACCAAAGATAACATAATATGCAATCTGGGCAAAAAAACAATACTATATAACCAGTATTCAGAAACCTAGAACACAGCCAAAACCCCAAGACCAAACCCTATAGTTCAACTGTCGGTGCCGGGTTTTGGCCCGATCTCGCTGGCCAAGACATAGAATTTTTGACTCATTTTTTAGGTGTGTTCTAGATGTCACAAGTGTAGTCTTCTCCAATTGTTTAAATAATTTTTGAAGACTAAATGAAAATTGACAAAAACTTGAATAATACGGGTATTGTTTCTGAGTTGTTTCAGTTTCGATAGTTTAAAATCGTCTAAAACAGCTAGATAAGGGTTTATGGGTTGGCTCTGATACCATGTTGGGTTATGTCAGCACCCTGGGCATCAAACCGTGGCCGATTGCGGAACAAAAATTTTACAAACTAATGCTAGAACAACCCGATGCTACATATCTACCATTAACCCTAATCTAGAAAACTAAAAAGAGTTTAGGAATGTTATACCGAATGATCCGTGTCCTTCGGTCTTTAATCACCTTCCTAAACTCCTAGTGGCCACCACGATCAAGCTTGGTCGCCGGTCTCCCTCCATTGAAGATGATCCACCTAAGGATTTGTTTTCCGAGCTCCTACCTCATAACTGAGGTAACTAGGGTACTTAGTTCGCTAAACTAGATAGCATAGAAGATGTAGAGTCTAATGATGGATTGATTTGTCTCTAAACACCCTAGGTTTTTCAAGACATGAGACTATCAGGGTGGAGGTAGAAGAAGAAGCCATGAGAGGATGAGAGTGTGAAGCTAAGCTCAACTCCAGAAAAAGGCTAAGTCTTGTGAGCTAGAATAATGAATCATCAAATCAAGAAAATATCTCACAATACATAACAAATATCAAGCATGCTAGAATAGTGAACCATGAGTCACACCCATGAGTCACCATAAAGCTATGCTTCAATAAATGCACATCCCACGTCATCTTCCACCTCAATTAACCATTTAACCAAATGGTTAATAAACATAATGAGGTGGCAACTTCTAGAAGCAACTTGTAATAAATTACACGAATATCCCTCACCCGTATATACATACCCGCATCCGTATTCCGAAAAATACGAATACAAAGAGACGAAAATAATCCAACAATATAATACTAGAATCTGGCTTAAACCAAAGCCACTAGTATCCGAATCATGATATGTGCACAAGTGCACGCATATGATCGAACCCTTCCGTAAAACCATACGACCTCTATATCGTTTCTCCTGAAGCAGAGAAACCCTCTATGTGGGACTCTAAAGACTCGTCAATACGCTGGCAGTGGGTTTAACCACAAGCACGTCAGCGGCACTAATTGTACATAACGGCTACCCAGGTATTGAGCGAAAGGAAGGACGATGAGTAAACTCATCTTGACCCCTACTGAGCCTGTCCATGACAATCTCCGTACAGTACGGTCTCTTCGTCTAAGAGTACTGCATATTGAGTCTAGGGGGTGGATAAAGTTAGACCCTTAATAACGCGACATTTCATGTCGGTATGAAGCTTATCACAACCTGAGAAACTACTGATCCAAATTAGTAATTCTCGACTACCTTGATGAAGGATTTCAGGTGATGGACACCCGTGCACCACGCGACATCAACCCCCAATACCGACAGAGATGAATCCCCGACGATCCGCTCACTGCCTCTATGTAGCTTGGGACTGTACCCAACTAAAACTTATTTGCACGACTCCTTTGAGCCGTGGTAGAGTAATAATCAAAGCACAGTGGAAACTCACATGAGACAAATGACGATCTCAGGTAAACAGACTAATCTGTACACATGTCACCTGGGAATTGCTATCTGACAATAGGTATAATACCAACTAGCATGTTCCCGGCGAGTCCGTCCAGTGTACTCATAACCCAATGAGCACCTGTATACTATCTTAGGTGAACAAACTAACACCAATGGCTTGTGAGACCTGGCCACACTAGTCTACTCTGGAGTATCGATGCCCAGTCTCGATACTCCCACGACTAGGGAGATTTAAAGATATTCTTATAGACCACCCAATTCTCACATATATGATCGCCATCATAATACTGGTAGTCAACCAAGAATCCTATGCGCTCTATCAACATGTAATAGTGATCTATAATACTACATAAAGCATGTACATGATGATAAAAAAACCAGATAGCATACTATCATTTTGAGTAAGACTGTTCTATCCGTATAGGTCCTTCCTCAATCATCGCAATCGCGTGCCTGCGATTCAATAATTGCTTTGAGGGCACTATAGCTAACTTTCATATAGATATCTATTCTACCATTGTGAGGAACAAAAGGTATTTTTTGCTCAACATACCACCATTTTAGAAATGGAATTTATTATAAAAGAAATTAGTGGTAATGAGGTGGAGCTGGAAGAAGTTCCAGAAACACAAACTGCAATAGAAGATTGGTAGAACCGGAGAGGATTCGGTAGTCCAAGACGAACCTCAGCCACTTGGCAGATCTAGTAGGGCTTCTCATCGACCTGAGAGATAATATAGTTTTCTCATAGACGGTGGGAGTGAGGATTGCGTCATGGAAGATGATGACCCAACTTGTTTCAAACAGGCCATCACAAGTGGGGACTCTGTGAAATGGCTAAATGCTATGCGATCTGAGATGGAATCCATGTACACTAACAAAGTATGGACTTTGGAAGTTGCTCCTGAAGGGGTAAAACTCATTGGGAGAAAGTGGATCTTTAAGAAGAAACTTGGTGTATACGGAAAGGTTGAGACCTTCAAAGCTAGACTTGTAGCTAAAGGTTTTCGTCAACGACCAGGTGTCGACTATGATGAGCCCTTTTTTCCAGTGGCTATGCTTAAGTCCATCAGGATCCTACTTCACATTGCTGCATACAATGACTATAAAATCTGGCAGATGGACGTCAAGACCACTTTTCTAAATGGTGATTTAGAAGAGAGTGTGTATATAACACAGCCAAAGGGCTTCATAGACAACAGGAGCAGCAGAAAGGTATGCAAGCTGCTTAAATCAATTTATGGATTAAAGTAGGTGTCGCAGAGCTGGAACATCTGTTTTGATGTAGCAGTCAAAGAGTTTGACTTCATCAAAAATGTAGATGTATATATAAAAAGGTTGTGGAGAGTAAGGTTGTCTTCCTCGTATTGTACGTAGATGACATACTCTTAATAGGAAATGATGTTCCTGTGCTGCACTTGGTCAAACCCTTCCTATCACAAAAGTTCTCCATGAATGATCTGAGTGATGCCTCCTACATCCGGGGGATAAAGATCTATAGAGATAGATCTAAAAGGATGTTGAGATTATCCCAATCCAGGTACATAGAAACCATACTAAAGAGGTTTAGTATGGAAGATTCTAAGCGTGGTAATTTACTCGCTTGCTCATGAATCACTCTCTCCAAAGAAATGTCTCCCAAGACAAATTTGGAGAGGGCTCACATGCGCGTGATATACTATGCTTCTGCAGTTGGGTCTATCATGTACACGATATTATGCACCAGACCGGATGTAGCTTACGCACTTAATTTGGTAAGTATGTATCAATTAGACCCAGGGAAGAAGCACTGGATAGCTGTGAAGATCATTCTTAAGTACTTGAGAAGGACTAAAGAGATGTACTTGGTGTATGGTGATGGAGAACTCCAGGTGGAGTCCTTTACCGATTCGAGCTTCCAGAGTGATAAGGACGACATCAAGTCTATCTCGGGTTTTGTCTTCACCCTCAATGGAGGGGCGGTATGCTGGAAGAGTTCCAAGCAAGATACTATAGCAGACTCGACGATGGAAGCTGAATACATCGTTGCTAGCGATGCTGCCAAAGAGGCTGTCTGGATGAAGAAGTTCATTAATGAACTTGGTGTGGCTCCATCCATGGAGGATCCAATACCTTTGTATTGTGATAAAAATGGAGCTGTTGCTTTGGCCAAGGAACCCCGGTCCTATCAACGATCCAGACATATTCTGAAGCGGTATCACCTGATCCGAGAGATAGTTGATCTCCGGGAGATCGAGGTCATGAGAGTAGATATGAAGGACAACACGGCGGATCCACTCACGAAAGCCCTCCTCCAGACACAGTTTGAGAGACTTTTTAGGAGGTTGGGTATGCGATACTACAATAACTGGCCTTAGTGCAAGTGGGAGATTGTTAGGAATATATATGCCCTAGAGACCATTATTGTATAATATGGTGGATGCTTAGATATATACATATAGGACTTTCTTGCTCGATATCATAGTATGCTATCTGGTTGCTCTTTATCTTAACAAAGCACACTTATTTTAGTATACTGTCTCTTTGAAAAATGTTGATAAAGCCCTTAGGATGTAGGCCTGACTACCAGGACTATGATGCAGATCATACTGGTGGGGATTGTGTAGATCGCAAGAATATCCTTTAATAGTTCCTAATCTAGGAGATATCGAGACATGGCATCAATATTCCAGAATAGACTAGTGTGTACGTTTCTTGACCCTATATGAGGCGATGGTTAATCCCACAACCATTGGTGTTTGAAATCAAAGATTGTGCACAAGTGCTCATTGGAGAATGAGTACACTGAACAGGACTCGCCGAGAACTCCTAGATGATATCATACCTATCGTCAGATAACAGTTCTCTGGTGGCACTTGTACATGTTAGTCTGTAGACCCAAGATCGTCATAGTATATTATGTGGTTCCCACTGTGCTTTGAGTTCCTCCCTACCATGGCTTAAAGGAGTCGTGCAAACAAGTGGATTTTGGGTATAGTCCCGAGTCACATGGAGGCAGTGAGCAATATGAGGGGTTTCGTCTTTTCCGGTATTGGGAGTTGATGTTGCGCTATGCTCGATTGGCTATAACAGCAAGTCCCTGGCCAGGGATGATGAGATTTACTGGTAATTGTTATCAGTAGTTTCTCGAATGGTTATAGGCCACACATCGGCATGACTTGTGAAGTTATTGGGGCCTGACGATTCCACCCCCGGACTCGATATACGACATATCAGAAGAAGAGACCAGACTGTACGGTAAGTTTTGCTTATAGGATTTACGGGAGTTTGGACAAGTTTTCTTGTTGATCTTCTATTCATTCAATATCTGGGTAGCCGTTACGTCTAGCTAGTACCGCTGACAGCTTATGGGTATCTGATGTGATCATTACCTACTGCTGGCGTATCGCGAGTCTTTAGAGTCCCACACAAAGGTTTCCTAACTCAAGCGAAACGAATTATGACACATATATGTGCGGGAGCTTGATTAAATACGAGTATGTGATACTGTATTCTAATCTAGCGATATTTGATATCGATTAGGTTATATATGATATAACCGGATTATTGAATTAAGTGTTGATTTAATGATTTGATTTATGTATATATATTTGATATTGGCCAGTTATATATGATATGACCGGATAATTGAATCAAGTGTTAATTTAATATCTAATATTGATTAGCCGTTTATATGTGATATAACCGGATAATTGAATCAAGTGTTGATTTAATGTTTTGATATACATATATATGATATTAATCGGTTATATATGATATAACCGGATTATTAAATCAATTGTTGATTTAATAATTTGATATATATTTATATATTTGATATATATATATATATATCGATATTAACTAATATTAGCTCACTAATGATTTTCTTCTCTTCATATATGTTTATATATATATATATATATATATATTTATATATGAAATTGATATTTATATCATGGTTGAAGATACATGGGATTAGGATATATAAGAATCATATATAACTAAAGATAAATGGGATATTTATGTTTTAAAAAAAAATGTGGAAAATGAGTCATAGTTTTGGATGCTTGGAGAAGCATTGAGAAGCCATGACTCATCTCCTCATATTTGTTTTACTCTTAGATATTTATCCATCCCAATCTCATCTCTAGTGATGTAGTTCATTCTCTCATCCAAGTTCATCCTTATCTTCTTCTTCATTATTCCTCTCTAGGGGTTTTTCTTGAGTTGAAAAAAATAGAAAATAGAAAATATTTTCTAGTGAGCAAATCTTCTACTTCATTAACCTACACTAATCTAGCCCATTAGTTTAGCTTGTTTGCTTCACTAATACTTTGATTAGTGAAGTGTGAGCTTGAGTGAGAGTGATTTCAAGGTGGATCATCTTCGGCATCGGAGACTTCAAGCAAGCTCGATCTTTTTTTCAAATGGAGCCTTAAGAAGAGTTCTAAGGACTACTACTTGGAGCTTTAGAAGTGAAGGTCTTGGTCTACAAAGGTTGTAAACCTCCATCACTTAGTTTAGAACTTTTTTTCTTGCTACAAAACCCTAATTCTCTAGTTCGATTCTTGTATAGTATGCTTAGACCTCTAGATTTTATCAAATTGTATACTTGATGCTCTTTGAAATCTAGTAGGGATGCTAAGACATACTTTCGCAAAGGTATGGCTATGATGAATTTGTTAGAGTTTCTAGCGCCCTAGCTGCTACAACCGCGGCCTATGCAGAATGAAAAACAAAAATTCAAGAGGCGCTAGAAACTACAAATCCTAGAATCTAAACCAAACACTTATACTACAAAAAAACATAGAGTTTAATCTACTATGAAAAGGGTTATACCAAAGAGATCAAGTCGTTCTAGTCTTTAAATCCACTTCTTTAGCTCCTCGAGAACTCCGGGATCAAGCTTGACAGTTGGTCATCCTTTGTCGAAGATGATCCACCCGACAGATGTGCTTCAAGGCTCTAGTTCCACACTAACAATCAAGTGGAGCAACTAAAAATCTTAGGTTGCTAATCTAGAGTGCTTAGAGTGTAGTGAAGTGTTCTAGTATGTTTCTATCTCTTTCTACCCTTAATTCTCAACTCATGAGAGTGTAGGATAGAAGATGAAGAAGAAGGAGGAGGAGCTCAAAAGGAAGTAGAGAGAAAGGAAATGGTGAAATGAAAACATCTCATAATTTAAAAACAAATGGCTAGCATGGTTTTGTCTAGCTATTTTCAAAATAGAAAATAGCAACAATACTTCAATAGTTCATACAAATGCAATAAAGAAATAACAAAGCCATTCCTTTACACCTCACCCCTCTACCTTATTTCCAATTTCAATAAACGAAATTCATACAAATGAGGTTTCCTCCTTCTATAATGTGTTCTTGTATAAATACAAGAATACATTCTTGTATATACATACCCGTATTGATATCAAAATACAAATACCCAAAGAGATAGAATAATATAATGAACATAATACTAGAATATACATATCGAAATATATATATGTAAATTATTAAATCAATACTTGATTTAATAATCCGGCTTAATCTTAAGTCGGCTAGTATTATCAACCGTCCGATCAAAAGTCCGGGTAGCTAATACACTCATTTGATTGGAACCCTACACGTATAAAAATACGGCCAGTACATCATTTCGCCTGAATTAGGGAAACCTTCTGTGTGGGACTCTAAAAACTCGACAGTACACTGGCAGCGGGTTTAACCACAAGCACATCAGCGGCACTATCTGTACGTAATGGCTACCTAGGTACCTGTCGAAAAGGAAGGCCGATGAGCAAGCTCATCTGAACCCCTATTGAGCCTATCCATGAAAATCTCCGTATAGTCTGGTCTTTTCGTCTAAGAGTATCGTATACCGGGTCTAAAGGGTGGTAAACGTCATACCTTAATAACCCGATAATTCATGCCGATGTGGCTCAGGACCAACCGAGAAACTATTGACCAACCTGTTAGTAAATCTCACCTCCCTTGGCCAAAAACTTATGGTGTTGGCCAATCAAACACAACGCGACATCGACACCCTATACTGGGAGAGATAAATCCCGAAAAATCACTCATTTCCTCCAAGTGGCTCAGGACCGCACCCAACTAAAATCTATTTGCATGACTCAATAGAGTCGTGATAGGGTAGTAATCTAAGCACAATGAGAACTCACACGAGACAAATGACGATTTCAGGTCTAAAGACTAACCTGTACTCATGACACCTGAGAACTGCTATTTGGCATAGGTATGGTATCATCTAGAAGTTCTCGGCGAGTACTTCCAGTATACTCACCCCTAGTGAGTACCTGTATGCGATCTTAGGTGCCAAAGACCAATGGTTATGGGGCCAACTATTGCCCCTCGTCAGGGTCTAGAAACATATACACCAGTCTACTCCGGAATATCGATACCCAGTCTCGATACTCCCATAACTAGGGATATTTAAGGATGTGCTTATGGACTACCTAGCCCCCACATATATGATCGCCATCATAACGCTGGTATTCAAGCAATAATCCTAGGGGCTTTATTAACATGCATTAACGATACGTAATAACAAGTAAACATATACACATGTTAAGATAAAAACAAACCAAATAGTATACTATCATATCGAGCAAGATTGTCCTGTACATACAATTGTCCAAGCATCCACTATACACACACACATACATATACAATAATGTCTTCTAGGGCATACATATCTGATTGATGATAAAATTCAAGACTGTGTAGTGTAACTCGAATAAGTTTCTTTGTGTGTCGGTATTTAGAAAATGAATAAAATTCACAATCAAAGAATTATATTTGACCGCAATCAATTACGGTGTCGGTTGTAGATTGTAAGTGAGTGCGGATCGTCCACAGGGATTGTGCGATTCGTTTTTATGTTTGATTTGTTTGAAACGAATTAGCGCGTAATCCCCGGCAACGACGCCATTTGGTTGTAATAAATTCTTGTTGTGTAAATCAAATCAAATGATCCCCGGCAACGGCGCCATTTGATTGATGATAAAATTCAAGACTGTGTACTGTAACTCGAATAAGTTTCTTTGTGTGTCGGTATTTAGAAAATGAATAAAATTCACAATCAAAGAATTATATTTGACCGCAATCAATTACGGTGTCGGTTGTAGATTGTAAGTGAGTGCGGATCGTCCACAGGGATTGTGCGATTCGTTTTTATGTTTGATTTGTTTGAATTGAAAAGTTAATCGAAAAGAAAAGAAAACATGATTCAAGATTTTATCGATTGATTCAGGTATCCCTAGTCTAATCAAGAATCAAGATAATGATAAACAATCGAGAATCGGGTTTCGATGATATTTCCAACCAAAATGTCAAGAATCTAAATGAGGCTCGCAGGAATCGATCGGATCTATAGACGTGATATAATCTCAAGATATCGTGTTCTTGTCCTTCGAAGAATTGATACTAGATCGATGATGATCGACGAGAGTTAGGGCTTTCTCGTGAAACTAGGGTTTCATCATTTAACCCTTGTTCTTTCGTCGATATCATTCACATTCTAGCCTCTAGCAATTTCAAGAAACGATCGTAACTCCCCAATTTCGAGCGATATCAATCAAGAAAGCATCGCAACAAAATTGGGTCGTCGGTTCTTGAACTTGCTAGGGTTTACAAAACTCGTAGGAATCAAGAATCGTTTTCAGATATATTACATCATCATTCTATTGATCGTCTCGACTCCTCGACGAGCGGAGTATTACTCAAACATCACAACAAGAACTACAACTAGAAATTGAGATCGAATCATGATGCAAGAATTTAAAGAAAACAAGATAAAAGAATATCACATTTTATTTATATCAACAATTTGATTACAGTCGCTCAAGAACTACAAGAGGAAGAACTAAATTGTCACTTTTCTCCGTGAGTCGTGGATCGGCTTGGACCACTTGCTCTGTTGAAGATCGGCTCCGCGTATAAAAGGTTGCAGGGCTTCTTGCTTGATTTGGTACTCGGGAATCTTGGCTTTTGATTGGAATTAGGGTTAGGGTTTCATACAATTCTTCTCACTAGACTTGTGGAAGAAGAAGATGAAGAAAGAGGTAAGAGATTGAATGGCTCTAGATTGATACTAGATTGGGGATTAGATGATCCAAGTATCCCTTCACCCTAGGTCTAGGCTTCTATTTATAGACTTCCTAAACCCTAGGTCTAGGTTTGAAATTACAATTCCCTCCAAAAATTTGTTGAGGAGTTTCTAGAAAGAGATTGTTAGGAGCTAGATTAGGCTTTAAGCTAGGATTAATTAAGCTTAAAAACCCTAGTTTGCTGAACTGGCAGAAGTCTCTGGAGTCTTCTGGAATTTGACATGTCTTGCTGTAGTGTTGGCCCTGAGATAGGAATTTTGCACTGAATTTGAGGAGGTGACGTGGCAAGATGGCCGCGAAACCGCGGCGCAAGCCGGCTCCCGCCGCGGTTCCGCAGCTCTTTGGAGGGCTTAGGGCTTGTGTCTTCTGGTGTGATCTTGGGCTGACTTTTGGGGCTGTATCTGATGTGTTGATTTGTGTTTTGCCTTTTAGATTACTACCAGAATTGAAATCATTGAGTTGGCGTAATGTTTGATCAGCACCATGTAAAGTTTTAGCTTTTTCTTCTGGGTTTTCCTACACATATCTCAAAACAAGTGTTGCGCAATATAGGGATGATGCGATGCCATGAAATGCGGTCAATTTCCTTTATAGTGCCGATTTTAGGGTCTAACACATGCAATCTGATATTTAACGACTGATTTGCTAATGTGTGAAATATGAATACCGTACACTTCTAAATGAATGCAAATGATAGGGAAATTGCCGGTTAAAAGATGCAGTATTTTCGATTGATCAAATTCCCCCAAACTTAATTTCGATCGTCTCGAGCGAACTGTTTATTGAAAAGAAGGAGAAAATAATGAAAGAGAAAAACTAACTAGCACACTTTCGTAGGCGACACGATTGCACTGAGCACGTGCAACAAGCCTTTAAACCTCTAGGTGTCCCTAGTAGGAGGAGTGTTGTCTCCTGAGGGTTTTCAGCGGATTGCACCCACAAAATCCAATAATAAAAGAAAGATCATGAATATTACATTTAAAGAAAAGAATCGTAGAAGAAAAGTTTTGAAAATTAGGGTTTCCAACTAAGCTAGCTTTTCGGTTGTCATGAGCCCTATCTTAATAGTCATGAAAAGATGTCAGAAATCACGTCCTCCCTCAATAAAACATCGTATTATTCTTCATTCCTCTCTTTCTTCCAAACATCGATCATATCACCCTGCATGTGTGTAAAGACATCCCTACACCCGGAGAATTCAATTCAAGCTATCATACTCTTGCCTATCAGCCTCAGTACTTTTTAATTAATGAATATTTAGATGAGATTGCTCACACACTTTCATGCGACCGTTAATACTTCTTGAGGTACTAACCGACCGATTACTCCTGTGCTTGCTTACTTGGTGTATTTTCCTCGTCTTGCACCACCTCAGGCATAGCAGTGACTCCCAGACCAGTTGGCCTTAGGGCACTGGGTGAAGAGGCACCCTTGCTATATATTTTTTATTGCCCTCGGTGATAACAAAACCGGTGTCCATTTTTCTCACCACTTTATATTTTCTTTATTCACTTTTTTTTATTTCCTTCATACTTTTGGCTTTAAGACAAGAGCATTTCAAGGTATCCTCTACTATCCCAGGCTTTAAGACGTGTGAAGTGCGAATAGCAGGGTATCAACATTCAAAATGTTTGGCTTTCCAGAATAGAAACTATTTTCAGACTTATTTTTATCCTCAGATTAGTGACGTCTTTCATCTTACTAACCCTTGGGGCAACGGCTCATAACTACTTATTACTAGTTCGTACAAGAAAACATCTAATTTTCTTGGTTTTCTTAAATTTTTCTAATCTCATGGATGTAATTTTTCACTATCTAAACTTTCATTATCTTATTTATGTACAAGAATGTTTAAATGTTAAAATATTTTTATATTTTCAAAATTTTAAATTTTTATGGGTTTTGAAATTTTTTAAATTTTTATAGATTTTTAAAAGAAATGTTTTGTGCTTATGCAAATGATATGCAAATGATGCAAAAATAAGCACAAACCTCCCCCAAACTTGTTTTCAACAGTGTCTTCACTGTTGCCAGCAGCTATATCTACAAAACCTGTAAGTCTGGGAGGAATTATTAGTGGGGAAAAATATATAAGTGAAGAACTTCCCCCAAACTTACTCTTTTTACTCACCTCTATTCAAAAAAATGATGCAGTGATATGCAGGATATGAAGGTAAGACGGAGGAATTTTAATCCAAATAAACTGGCTCCTGTAAGAATAGGAGCTCCTCCGTGGGGTCAGTGGAAAAATACGGCTTTAGTCTATGTCCATTCACTTTAAAAAATATGCCGTTTTTAACATTTTCTACTTCTACTGTCCCGTGCGGGTATACAGACCGCACAATAAAAGGTCCCTTCCCCCAAGATCGGAGCTTACCCGTGTGAAGGTGTAGTCGTGAATCATAAAGAAGGACTTGTTGACCAGGTGAAAATGTTTTCCTCAAAATGTTTTTATCGTGAAAAACCTTAGTCCTATTTTTTATGATTACAGCGTTATCATAAGCTTCATCGCGGAGTTCGCTTAGCTCATTAAGTTGCAGCTTCCGAAAGTTGCAAGCTTGGTTTAGATCAAAATTTATTTCCTTAATAGCCCACAATGCTTTATTCTCTATCTCAACGGGTAAATGACATGCTTTCCCAAACACTATCCTATATGGAGACATCCCTAGGTTGGTTTTAAATGCAGTTCGGAATGCCCAAAGAGCATCCGTCAGTTTGGTCGACTAGTCTTTTCTATTTTTAGCAACAGTCTTCTCCAGGATAAGTTTGATTTGTCTGTTTGAGATTTCAGCCTGCCCGCTTGTTTGGGGATGATAGGGTGTAGAAAGTCGGTGGTTGATTGAGTATTTCCGCATCAGAGTCTCGAAAGACCTGTTGCAGAAATGTGTCCCATTATCGCTAATAATAGCGCGTGGGTGTCCAAATCGTGAGAAGATATTCTCTTTTAAGAACTTAATGACAACTTTCTTGTCATTAGTGCGACATGGAATGGCTTCTACCCACTTTGAGACGTAATCAACCGCCAGCAGTATGTACAAATTCCCAAAGGAGTTGGGAAAGGGACCCATAAAATCAATGCCCCAAACATCGAATATTTCAACAACCAGAATGGGTTGCTGAGGCATTTCATTTCTCTGGGAGATTCTACCCGTGTACTGACATTGTGTATAGGTTTTGCAATAGTCAAATGCATCCTTGAATAAGGTCGGCCAATAAAATCCACATTGCAAAACCTTCTCCGGCGTCTTTTTAGGACCAAAGTGACCCCCACAGGCCTGATCATGACAAAAAGAAAGAACACTCTTGAACTCTTCTTTCGGGACACACCGGCGGATGATCTGATCAGGACAATACTTAAACAAGTATGGATCGTCCCAGTAAAAGTGTTTTACTTGGGAAAGAAAACGGTATTTGTCCTGTTTTGACCAATCGCTCGGTATAAGTCCCATGACAAGATAGTTCACAATATCCCTGAACCATGGTTCATTGGATACGCTCAAGAGTTGTTCGTCAGGAAATGAATCATTGATCGGCAGGGTCACAGGGGAAGAAGAGATGCGTGAAAGATGGTCAGCTACTACGTTTTCACATCCTTTCTTATCTTTGATAACAAGATCGAATTCTTGTAACAGAAGGATCCAACGTATTAGTCGACCTTTTGCATCTTTCTTCGCCAGAAGATGTTTTAAAGCGAAATGGTCAGTATACACAACTATAGGTGAGCCAATTAAGTAAGGCCTGCATTTTTCTAATGCAAATACAACCGCTAAAAGTTCTTTTTCTGTGGTTGTATAATTGATTTGAGCATCATTCAGGGTCTTGCATAGTATATCACGTGTGGTATCTTTTCGATGTGCTGTCCTAAGACTGCACCTACTGCAAAGTCGGATGCGTCACACATCAGCTCAAAGGGGTAGTCCCAGTTTGGCGATGATAGCACGGGGGCCGAAGTTAATGAGTGTTTAAGTGAGTCGAAAGCTGTCTCACAGTCCGAATCAAAATGGAATGTCGTATCCTTGGCCAGGAGAAGAGTTAAAGGTCTAGCAATTTTGCTAAAGTCTTGAATGAATCTTCTATAAAAGCCCGCATGGCCAAGAAAAGATCGAATATCTTTGACCCTTTTGGGATGAGGGAGGTTTTGAATGACATCTATCTTAGCTCTGTCAACCTCAATTCCTTTCTGTGAAATGACATGTCCAAGAACAATTCCTTCTTGGACCATAAAATGGCATTTTTCCCAGTTCAAAGTTAAATTCTTCTCTTTGCAACGAGTAAGAACAGCGTCAAGATTCGATAGGCAATTGATCGCACGCTTTTGGCGTGTCGGATGTTCAAAGTTCTAAAGTTTACCGCGATCAAGACAGTGTCGCTATGCAGCTAGCCGGTTGAGTACGGGTCGATCCACAGGGAGATGGTTGTATTTCCGTTCTTGTCTTAGACGAGTCAATAAAGAATTTGTGTATGTTTGTTCGAGACTATCCTATGTGTAATATTTGCAAGTATAAAGTTGTTAAGAAAAAGATACGAGATTATAAGCTAAAGAAATCCGTACTCAAAACCTTTGAGCCGAGTCTTGACCAATTGAAGCTAGAGCAATCGGCAACAACGTGGATTAGGGGATTTAAGCGCGGTATTCGTGGAATCCGGCTTATTTACCCTTGTCCTTCCGTTCTTGTCTCTTGCTTTCGCCTCCGGCCAAACCGAACTCAACCGGTCGCGGTTAGGAATCACCGTTACCTTGTCAGGGTACGGTGCCTAACGGAGCGCTTGCGTAAAGTTTGGGCGGAGTTCAATGGAAAATAACGGGAAAAGGAATTGGGCAAAGAAATGTTAACTTACAATATCATATGGATTCTTAACAACAACAATAAATACAACATTCACAAAATGAACAAAAGAGAACAAAAAGAAAAGACAAAGAAAAGAAGAATACAAGTAATTAAGTGCATGAATATAAATTGCAAGTAATTAAAGTGCAAGGAAATAAATTGCAAGTAATAAAAAGCAAGTAATAAAAAGCGGGTAATAAAGAGAACAAGAAACTAGGACTCAAGACAAGCATGTGATCAATAGCCAACCCTTAAACTTGCAAGCTCAATCAAGAGGTTGCAAGATCAAGGGAAGGGTAGAGAACGCATGTGAAATGAAGTGCTAATTCCATGAAAGAATACGACCCTTGAGATCAATAACTAACCCTTAACCATTCAAGCTCAATGAAGAGGTTGAATGATTAAGAGAAAGCAAGAATCTCAAGGGGAAGAAGAAACAAAAGAGAATGATACAAAACCCTCATCTTCATTAATCTCCCACTCAAAAAGCTCTCACTACAATTTTCATGGCAAAAGAATGAAGAAGAAGAAGAACTATACAAAAAACTACAAAAGAGTGGACACAAAAGAATCACCCATTGGTTGAGCTCAGTTCTGCTGTATTTATAGGCAGGGAGTTGAAGATCTAGGGCAACCACCAGAACACATGCAAAAAGACCAAAATACCCACCAAAAATGATGCACTGTCTAGGCCGTACGGCCGCGTTTCCGCGGCCAATACCCCCTATTGGCCGCGGAAACGCGGCGGATTAGAGGAGTTGGCTCCTCGGGTTTTGGGCACTTTCCTGGTTTGGTGTTTACAGCTGTCTGGTACATATATTTTCTGATAATCTTTCCAGAATATCTTCAGAATTATAAGTCCAAGATTGCAATATCTTTTCTTTACTTTTGACTTTATCTCCCTCGAGCTCCGCGCACCCATTGATTCTTGTGCAGCCCCCTCGTGCTCTGTGCTTGTCCCAGACACGAATGACTACTGTCACATGTCTTGTATCGGGAACCGGCACTCGGCACTGGACGGATATGGATGACCGGAACCCGGCTTTTATCTGCTGTCAACAGATGTTCTGCTTTTGGCGTAACTGTGGAGATTTTATCTTGATTTGCAATATTTGTACTGGAAACCTGTATTCTGTAAATATGTAACAAACACGGATTAAAAGCACCTACCTATAAACACACGAGTGTAAGAATGGGCGGTATAAAATGCAATATTCTGATATGAACAAATACCCCCAAACTTAACTTTTGCTCGTCCCGAGCAAAACCAATTATTCACAAAAAAGAAAATCCTAACCGCACTTTCGCAGGGAACGCGATTGCACTGAGCACGTGCAACAAGCCGTTAAACCTCTAGGTATCCCTAGTAGGAGGAGTGTTGTCTCCTGAGGGTTTTCAGCGGATACTACCCACAAAATCCGGTCAAGTTGGTTTCGTAAAATAACTAAGATTCAAACCCTACAGTTTTGTTTCAGAAAATAACAATTCTATAATCCTAAGTCTAGACCATCGAACCTTTATTTTTCACACATCGCTTCTTATTTAACTACAGATTTTATATGTCTTTACGTGCAGTGAAATTAGTGTCGTTAAGTTCCAGAAGGATCGATTAAAGTCATCATGTCGCACAATAAAGCCCAGATAACAATTTTAAAAGGATCACATAAGTTTTATAAAAGGTTAAGCATTTTTCAAGTTTCGTTTTCCAGTAAGGTTTCAACTTCAGAATTTCTATCTTCCTTAACAGGAAACTAAGTCGTATTTTTCACTCCACCTTTTTCTTGTTTTCATTTCATACACACCTCTGTGAATGTGCAATAGTCTTTATCATAGAATAAAACCTTCATATCTCCGTTAAATTTTTTTATAAAAGCCTGCCTTTTATCAAGATTATTCTCACACAAAGAACCGTTAGGAATTTTAACTCGGAGAGAACACTTGCTTGACTTTGTTTTAAACTGGACTTTCTAGGCTTCTTAGCGAGCTTTGGGCCAATGCACCCAAACCAGTTGGTTTTAGGGCATTAGGTGTAGAAACACCTCAGCGGACTTAATTACTCAAGTTACCTAGGTCCAAAAACAAAAGACAGTTTTGTCGTGAAAATCAGATGATTTAATACGAACGGAGATATAACCAGCAGTTCAAATATTTTTTTGGATAAAAGACGTGTTTAGTGGGTTTGGTGTGTAATCATTCCAATCAAGTTTTAGATGGGTTATTTTTCAGACTTAGCTCCAATTACGGCATCAATAACATTCCTTCATATTCGCTTTACTTCATAAACTATTCTTGACATTACTTATTTCAGAACAAACCTATTTGATCCTCAGAAAATCATTTATCTGTTTAAAAGTTTAAACATGAAAGACTTGTTATCTAATTCCCAAAATCTTACGATACGTGTAGTATGATGTAAAGACGTATATCAGCTATAGTTAACTTCAAAGGAGAGTTATCTTTCAGGTTTTCAAAATCTAAACATAAGATTTAGTTATTCCTATTTTTCCAAACAAAAGCCATCGAATGTTGAATCAGAGTTCTTCCACAATCTAACTTGACAAAAAAGTTTTTATATTTTTAGAAAATTTTCAGATTTTTATGGATTTTATGGATTTAATATGCAGATGCAAAATATACATATGAATGCGAAGGAAGAAAGCTTACCGAGCACACCCCCAAACTTAAACTTGACAGTGCCCTCACTGTCAGGCTATACCAAGAGGGTTAAAATTGCCGGCGCTTCCTAGAAACAAATTATATACAAAATAAAAAGGAAAACAAAAATATATACAAAAAAAAGTGTCCCCCCCAAACTTAAGTAAAACAGTGTGTCCACTGTTAAGCGTTGAAATTCAGGATTAGGGGGGGAAAGAACAGTATCAAGCTATACAAGGCCTTACACAGGCCAAAAGTGAGCACCAACCATTCAAAGATTTTATCGCTATAATGTACAGGTTGGTGGAAGAAGGCGTAGAGAAAAGAGAAGGACAATACGCGAGACCGTATGCGAAGAGAAGCGGGATACGGTCTCGGTATATGAGAGGAAGAAGAATGGCGGAAGGGAAAAAGAAGTGGAATACGAACTTGAGGGTGCAAATGGAGTAAATAGATTAGCACAATTTGCGATGACCGATGTGTGAAAAGCGATTGTGCTAATCTATTAACCCGTCGAGAAATGGGGTCAAATCCCTCAAGATTCGTAAGAAACCATGGGTACGCCGAACTTGGTAAACCAGACATAGTAAATGAAAGTGAGACGGGTTCTTACAAGGTCGGAACGATGGAAAGGATGGAGGGAAGTGGTTGAGGAAGGGTATCGGTTAAGGGTTCTGGAGGGTTTACACAGTCAGTGAAAGGAACAGGATGAATTGGAAAATCCGACTCATCAATTAAAACTGGTTCATCCTCAAAACTATCCTCAATATTCTCCTCAAAATTTAGCACATCCATGCACTTTTCTTCAAAATCCAGACGCATATAGGGTTCGGGAAAAACATTTAATGACTCGGGATGATGATTTGAAGAGAAAAACTCAGCCAAATCTATAGGTTCATCATCCAAAATATTCCCAGCGTCAATATCCTCGATCAAGTGAAAATCTATATTCTCAGACACCTCAACAAAAGCATGGATATCAATCATTTCAGGTTCTAAAGTGGAGGTGTAGAGGTCAAAAGGTTTTGGATCGGTTTCACTTGGAAGAGTCCCTTCACAATCGGGCAAATCAAACACTACGAAGTCGCACAACTCATTCATCATTCTATCTTCAATTGATAAATCATGTGGGATACTCGATAGACATTCAAAAAGGGAGTTGTGGGATTCAATTTGGGACGGGTAGGTTTGATTTGGAAGGGGGTACATCTCACTCTCTCTACTCAAATTCACAGCCTGTCCTGCCGCCTCATCATACATTAAAAAATTTGGAGCTAGTTGAAAATTAGCTACCGGGTCACTAGGTTGCATGAGGGCGGCCATGGACGCATTCAAATCCATCATCTGTTGGCTTGACGCTACCCTAAAGTCTTCCAACGACTGTTCTAGACTAGACATTGGTTGTGAAGGGGTTTCAGTAAAAGATTCAAAGTTGTTTGGATACTGAAAACTCCCAAATGGCGGTTCTGATACAATGTCTAGGGAAGGTGTAAAAGTAGGGTAGGGTTGGTAGGAATTGAATGGCTAGACAGGAGCAGGATCAACATCTGAATAGGAAGGTGAATGGAATTGTTGATCCCAAGAATTTGAAGTGGTGAAAGGAGTGAAAGATCGGCTACGAGATTGTTCAATACGTTCAGCAAGAGACATAGGTCTTGTGGCTACAACTGGACTCTCAAAAGGGGTATCAACGCAAGAAGGTGTGAATGTTTGAAACGGTTGATACGAGGTGGATTGCGAGGTCTAGTTGTTCGTCCTAGACGCGTCTATCCGATCTTTCAAAGAAATTTTTGGCATGGATGGATCGTTCGAAGTTCGACCAAAACAAGAACCGTAGGAAGTAATGTCTGGTTGTGGGTACCAAAGTTCGGCAAGAGTTTTGCGAGGTGGAGTACCCATGATATGAAGAGAGAGAGAAAAAGGTAGAGAAAAGGAGGGAAAAAGAATGTGATATTTTTTATTTTATTTTTTTTTAAATTTTTTTTTTAAATATTAACAAAAGAATGAAGTATACACAAAAAAGAATAAGGACAAAAAACAATCACGACACAAAAATACCACACACCTAATCGTTCTAGGGTTCACCTAGGTCAACTAGACCTGCTCCAGAACTTAATTGTCGAAGTAAAACCGTGTCGAGAAACAGGCTCAAGATACACTGATCACGAGGCCAGGTAAGTGCAGAGATAAGGGGAGGTTTTCCAACGCTTTCGCGAAGTTCCTTAATTAAGTAACTCTTTCTCTTTTGGCGGTTTCGCCGTTAACACTTTCCTAGACACCCCGTAAACAATATACCGTTAAGCGAGGTTCTAAACACAATTAACTTCTCCTAGTGAGCGCGAAGTCCTTAAGGCTTAAAGTCTAGTTTCTTTTAAAGTTTGTGCGGGTAAACGTTATGCTCAAGTTCGTGATTTGTGGGCCACGGAAAAGGTGATGAAATCCTTTACCGTATGTTGTGGGGTTCGCTTGCCCTTAAGTCCGTATTAATGTATGCAATGCGCAAATCAAAAATTCTATAAAGAATCAAACAATCGTTTTTTAGTTTAAGCGCGGCGCTGCAACAAATACGGGTTAGTCAATTTTGGCGTTTGCTAGCGAACTTGCAAAGAATCCTACAAAGAATAGTATATTGGAAGCGTCGGATTTGAGAAGAAGGTGTTAGGAAAGTACGTACCGTGAAGTTTTTTTGGGTTAGGAAACCCCCGTTGAATCAAATCCGGTAAGCTTGAAAGGTTTGCTTGCGCGGATCAAACTACCCGGATCTTTGGCACTGTACTTCGTAATCACCTTTGCCTTGAATGCACACTTTGCTCCGCACAATCACAGTTTGCAAACTTGAAAAAATCTGCACTCTTGCCCACAAAAATGATCAAAAAAAACAAAAAGATTTTTATTTTTATTATATATATATATATATTTTTTAAATATATACAAAAAGAATATTAACCCGAATAACAAGAAAAGAAATACGTTACCGTCTCCCCGGCAACGGCGCCATTTGATCGCACGCTTTTGGCGTGTCGGATGTTCAAAGTTCTAAAGTTTACCGCGATCAAGACGGTGTCGCTATGCAGCTAGCCGGTTGAGTACGGGTCGATCCACAGGGAGATGGTTGTATTTCCGTTCTTGTCTTAGACGAGTCAATAAAGAATTTGTGTATGTTTGTTCGAGACTATCCTATGTGTAATATTTGCAAGTATAAAGTTGTTAAGAAAAAGATACGAGATTATAAGCTAAAGAAATCCGTACTCAAAACCTTTGAGCCGAGTCTTGACCAATTGAAGCTAGAGCAATCGGCAACAACGTGGATTAGGGGATTTAAGCGCGGTATTCGTGGAATCCGGCTTATTTACCCTTGTCCTTCCGTTCTTGTCTCTTGCTTTCGCCTCCGGCCAAACCGAACGCAACCGGTCGCGGTTAGGAATCACCGTTACCTTGTCAGGGTACGGTGCCTAACGGAGCGCTTGCGTAAAGTTTGGGCGGAGTTCAATGGAAAATAACGGGAAAAGGAATTGGGCAAAGAAATGTTAACTTACAATATCATATGGATTCTTAACAACAACAATAAATACAACATTCACAAAATGAACAAAAGAGAACAAAAAGAAAAGACAAAGAAAAGAAGAATACAAGTAATTAAGTGCATGAATATAAATTGCAAGTAATTAAAGTGCAAGGAAATAAATTGCAAGTAATAAAAAGCAAGTAATAAAAAGCGGGTAATAAAGAGAACAAGAAACTAGGACTCAAGACAAGCATGTGATCAATAGCCAACCCTTAAACTTGCAAGCTCAATCAAGAGGTTGCAAGATCAAGGGAAGGGTAGAGAACGCATGTGAAATGAAGTGCTAATTCCATGAAAGAATACGACCCTTGAGATCAATAACTAACCCTTAACCATTCAAGCTCAATGAAGAGGTTGAATGATTAAGAGAAAGCAAGAATCTCAAGGGGAAGAAGAAACAAAAGAGAATGATACAAAACCCTCATCTTCATTAATCTCCCACTCAAAAAGCTCTCACTACAATTTTCATGGCAAAAGAATGAAGAAGAAGAAGAACTATACAAAAAACTACAAAAGAGTGGACACAAAAGAATCACCCATTGGTTGAGCTTAGTTCTGCTGTATTTATAGGCAGGGAGTTGAAGATCTAGGGCAACCACCAGAACACATGCAAAAAGACCAAAATACCCACCAAAAATGATGCACTGTCGAGGCCGTACGGCCGCGTTTCCGCGGCCAATACCCCCTATTGGCCGCGGAAACGCGGCGGATTAGAGGAGTTGGCTCCTCGGGTTTTGGGCACTTTCCTGGTTTGGTGTTTACAGCTGTCTGGTACATATATTTTCTGATAATCTTTCCAGAATATCTTCAGAATTCTAAGTCCAAGATTGCAATATCTTTTCTTTACTTTTGACTTTATCTCCCTCGAGCTCCGTGCACCCATTGATTCTTGTGCAGCCCCCTCGTGCTCTGTGCTTGTTCCAGACACGAATGACTACTGTCACATGTCTTGTATCGGGAACCGGCACTCGGCACTGGACGGATATGGATGACCGGAACCCGGCTTTTATCTGCTGTCAACAGATGTTCTGCTTTTGGCGTAACTGTGGAGATTTTATCTTGATTTGCAATATTTGTACTGGAAACCTGTATTCTGTAAATATGTAACAAACACGGATTAAAAGCACCTACCTATAAACACACGAGCGTAAGAATGGGCGGTATAAAATGCAATATTCTGATATGAACAGCAATCAGAAAAAGAGTCTCCAAAAATTGAGAAATCGTCCATAAAGATCTCCAGAAAATTCTCTACCATATCAGAGAATATCCCCATCATACACCGCTGAAAGGTAGCAGGAGCATTGCATAACCTAAAGGGCATGCGACTGTAAGCAAAGGTACCAAAAGGACAAGTAAAAGTGGTTTTATCTTGATCCTTTTGGCGATGGGGACCTGATTATAGCCTGAGTATCCGTCCATAAAACAATAATACTCTCGTCCTGCTAAGCGTTCCAGCATTTGATCAATGAATGGTAGAGGAAAGTGGTCTTTCCTCGTGGCAGCATTGAGTTTTCTATAATCGATACATACACGCCATCCAGTTTGGGCGCGTGTCTGAATCAACTCATTCGCCTCATTGGTTATAACAGTGATGCCGGATTTCTTAGGAACGACATGTATAGGACTTGCCCATTGGCTATCAGAGATGGGGTATATAATACCATTATCTAGGCATTTGACGATCTCTTTCATTACCGCTTCCTTCATGACGGGATTCAACCGTCTCTGTGGTTCTCGGGTTGGTCTGGCATCATCCATCATATGTATATGATGTTCAACTATCAAGGGACTAATCCCTTTGATGTCCGCCATACTCCAACCAAACGCCTCTTTGTTAGATCTCAATACCGATAAAAGTGCATTCTCTTGCTCTAATGCTAGAGAAGCGGATATTATAACCGGTAAAGACTCCTTCTCACCTAAATAAGCATATTTAAGATGAGAAGGTAAAAAATTTAGATCTAATTCAGGCGGAGAAATGATAGAAGGAGGGATCATTGAGTGATTTTTGGATTTACAAAGAAGCTCAGAGCCTGTGAAAGATACAGACTCGGGTGGAGAAAAGTCAGGAGTGCAGGACTCAAGTGTAGAAAAAGTGTCCTCACTAAGATCTTGTGTGAAATCAAACAGAGATGTGGTAATGTCGTTGAGATCAGTAAAGCAAAGTTCCTCAGCTCCACAACTATCGGGAGCGATCTCGTGGACAGAGCACACATCGAGAATATGAGCAGATGGTTCTGATGGCTGACTTCCAACTTTGTAGATATTTAGTTCAATGGTCATATTTCCAAATGATAAGTTCATCGAACCATTTCTACAGTTTATAACAGCGTTGGAAGTGGCAAGGAAAGGACGACCCAGAATCACCGGAATTTGGCCCTGGGGGTGCTACAGGCTGTGTGTCGAGCACAATGAAGTCTACAGGGAAAAAAAATTCCCCGACCTTTATCAACACATCCTCTAGTTCACCCCTTAGTTTGGTGATTGATCGGTCTGCCATCTGGAGAGTGCAGTGAGCAGGTTTCAGCTCTCCAATCCCTAATTGCTCATATACAGAATATGGAAGTAGGTTAACACTTGCGCCAAGGTCTAAAAGAGCACGATTTATGTTTTTACCCCCAATAGAAATCGATATTGTAGGACATCCTGGGTCCTTTCGTTTCTTTGGTAGCTGGGGAATAAAAGCAGTGCTAATATTATTAGACATAAAGACCTTCTTTGGCACTTGAGTTTTCATCTTCCTTGTGCACAAGTCCTTAAGAATTTTCGCATAAGCGGGGACTTGTTGAATCGCATCTAGGAGAGGGATGTTGATGTTAACCTGTTTGAACATTTCCATAATTTTCTCCATATGAGGACTCGTTCTATTACCCCTTAACCGATTCGGGTAAGGAGCTTTCGCAATATGCGCCGGGTCCATCATAGGAGAAGGAAGAGGGGGTAGACGAGATCCCAAAAGAGGTGTGGGGACCGTCTGTGGAAAACTATAAGGGTTGGGTTCAGGTGTCGAGCCTAGCGGGAAATGGAGAATAGGCTCTCGAGAAGGTGGTGTGGTAGAAGAAGAAGGATCAGAAGTAGAAGTGTGTGTGTGAGGAAAGGTCTCAGCCGGGGTGTTGATATGATTTCCAATATCATCAATTCCTTCCCCGACATGATTGTTCAGCACTCTTCCCGATCTCAACGTTGTGACGGCATTTACATTGTAATGCCCAGGATTCTGTAGGGGTTGAGAGGGAAGTTTCCCTTTTTCTCTCGCACTCATTTCGGCTTTAAGTCGAGCTATTTCAGCTTCCATCGATCTGATACTCTCAGCTTGGGACGCTGAGTTTTTCTTAATCTCACTGACGGAAGATCTAACCTCAGTCGAAACCTCTATGAAATTTGATAAAAGTGATTTCATTGTTTGAGTGAATTGAGAGAATTCGTCAGAACAGGACAACTGCATAGGATTAGACTGTGCAGGAGTGTTGCCCTGGTTGTGGAAATTTTGTGACTGGTAGGGGTGCTGAGTGAGTTGAAGTGGTTGCTGTTGTGGAGGAAGAGCCCTTTGAAAATTATTTTGTCTTGGAACCGTGTTTTGAGATTGTTGTTGTTGGTTCCAAACAAAATTCGGGTGATTCCTCCAACCCTGATTGTACGTGGAAGAATATGGATCGTTTCTAGGTCTTTGAAATGTGGCATTAGAATGCTCGTGACCTTGAAACGCAGAGTTTAATGGACATTCTTCCGTTAAATGAGACGGATCAGAACAGCACCCACAAACAGTTTTGGGGAGCGACACTGGGTTTAGGGAGGCTGCTGCAAATTTGTATTCCATAGCGTCGAGCTTCTTTTGCATTGCTGCCATCTCAGCTCGAACACCTATGGACACCTCTATTTGGTGTACACCACCCCTATTCAATGGTTGGGTTCCACTCTCCCACTGTAGTGATTTTTCAGCGAACTCTTCTAAAAACTTCCAAGCTTCCCCATCATCCTTAGTCATAAAAGTACCTTGACACATGTTTTCAAGGCTCTGTTTAGTGTTTGGGTTAATGCCTTCATAGATGATTCGGCAAAGATCCCATCTCGGGATGCCGTGATGAGGACACTGAACCAAAAGATCCTTGAAACGTTCAAAGCATTTTGAAAATGGTTCAGTAGGGAGCTGGGCAAATTGATTCAGTTCGCTACGGATTCGAGCTGTCTTTTGTATTGGGTAAAATTTCTTAAGGAATGCCCCTACAAATTCTTCCCAATTTGTAATAGAATGTGCGGTAGTGTTATATAGCCACTTCTCGGCTATATCGCACAAAGTAAATGGAAGAAGTCGTAGACGCATAGCATCCACTGAAAGTTGTGACGTACCCATCATTGCACATACGTTTTCAAATTTGGTAATGAAAACGTAAGCGTCCTCAGTCTCGAGTCCGTGGAATTTGGGTAAAAGGTTGATGTATTGGGGTTTAATCTCAAAGTTATCCCTGTTGGCTGGTGGTGTGGATAAGCAGGTCGAAAGAGGGCCTCGCAGCGGATAGCACCTCTCATGGAGAGAGATGCGGGGTGGATTCTGCGCACCAACGGACGGCGGCAGATTAGGGTTAAAGAAGTTCGATGGAGGTGGATCCATCGGTGTGGGTGTGGTAGTGGGTAAAGGAAAGGTAAATGGAGAAATATCGACTTCGGAGTCGATAAAGGGTACGCGGACTAAATGGGCACTAGAATCCCATGTCCAGCCTATCTTGTACTAAAAAGGGTTAGTACAAGTGGCAGCGTTGACTTATAATTAGGGGTAATGAATAAATGCGGTGTTTGCTTTGAAAAAGGGATGGATTTTTGGAAAATATGATGCGATACAACAAATGCAGCACACAAAATCCTAGAATCTAGTGGTCACCTAGGTACGGCTCTAGACCGCTCCTTACTGCCAAAAGACAAGTCGCAGGATAGAATCCTCCACTGCCTCTTTGTCCCCCTATGGCCAGGTAAGTGCCAGGTAAGTGGGAAGGTACTCCACTACGTAAGTAGTGGGCCTAATTAATAACCACTAGCCTTCGACACACTTGCCTAGACACCACAAGAAAACGCGGATAAGCAATGAATTACCCACGGCCTTCTTCTGTCCTAAGTGAGCGCGACGGTCCTTAGAGTCATCTCTAGATTTCTTTTAATTAATGAGGGTAAATGCGGATGCAAGTTTTGCGGTTTTCGGGGTCTAGGAAGGGTAATGAACTCCCCACCTAATTTGGATTTGGCCATGCCCCTTAATATCCGTATTTAGAATGCAAACAACCAAGAAACAAAATCACGCACAAATTTACTTTTGCAATTTGCGAGCTGCGGTTATTTGCAAAGAAGCCTGCAGAAATTTGTTAGTTAGAGCTAAAAGGAGAGAGAGAAGAAGGTTAGGAACTTACAGAGGAAAGATTGCACAGAGAGGCCTCTATCAAGCCGCGGTTCCGCGTCAATTGATGGCTTTAACCGCGCTTCCACGGTCGTTTGGTAGGAACACTGCACCAAAATTTTTCAGAGAGGCTCTGTAGACTCCTTCAGCTCTCTGGTATATTCCAAATTTTTTTCCAATTTCACAGCAATCTCCAGATCTCCTTGCAATGAACCACAACAAATCGTTTAGGGTTTGCACGAATTTTGATCTCAAAAATTACAATGGAATAAATCTTTCGATTCAAACTTTAATATGAAACGAATTAGCGCGTAATCCCCGGCAACGGCGCCATTTGATTGATGATAAAATTCAAGACTGTGTAGTGTAACTCGAATAAGTTTCTTTGTGTGTCGGTATTTAGAAAATGAATAAAATTCACAATCAAAGAATTATATTTGACCGCAATTAATTACGGTGTCGGTTTTAGATTGTAAGTGAGTGCGGATCGTTCACAGGGATTGTGCGATTCGTTTTTATGTTTGATTTGTTTGAAACGAATTAGCGCGTAATCCCCGGCAACGGCGCCATTTGATTGTAATAAATTCTTGTTGTGTAAATCAAATCAAATGATCCCCGGCAACGGCGCCATTTGATTGATGATAAAATTCAAGACTGTGTACTGTAACTCGAATAAGTTTCTTTTGTTAGTTATATGTATGCCCTAGAGGCCATTACTGTACATACGATGTATATTGTAGTGGATGCTAGGACATATATAGGGAGGACTTTCTTGCTCGACATGATAGTATGCTATCTGGTTGTACTTTATCTTAACATGTACTCTGATTGTCTCTATGTTACATGTTGATAAAGCCCTTAGGATATGTACTCGACTACTGGGACTATGATGAGATCATACTAGTGGGGCCACGGTAGTCGATGAGTACATCCTATAACTGTTCCTAGTTGAGGGTGTATCGAGACAGAGCATCGATACACCGGAGTAGACTAGCGTATACGCATCTTGACCCATATGATGGGCGATGGATGATCCCATATCCATCGGCGTTTGACATCAAGGATGGTGTACGGGTGCTCAGTAGAGACTGGGTACACTGGACGGACTCGTCGAGAACTCCCAGATGGTATTATACCTCACGTCAGATGGCAGTTCTCCGGTGACACTGGTACAGAGTAGTCTGTTGACCCGAGATCGTCATAGAGTCTTGTGTGATTCCCACTGTGCTTTGATTTCCATCATACCACGTCCAATAGGGCGTGCAAAAAGGTGGCTTTTGGGTACAGTCCCGAATCACATGGAGGCAGTGAGCGATAGGAGGGGATTCGTCTCTCCCGGTATAGGGAGTTGATGTTGTGCTGTGTTCGATTGGCTATAACCGGAAATCCCTGGCCAGGGTTGCTGAGATTTACTGGTAAGTGTTATCAGTAGTTTCTCGAACTGTTATAGACCTCATATCGACATGACTTATCGAGCTACTGGGGTCTGACGTTTACCACCCCTAGGCGAGATATGCAACATATCAGACGACGAGACCGGACTGTACGGGAGTGTTACTGTTTGGATTCACAGGAGAATGTAAAGGCTTGCTTGTTGATCTTCTGAGCGCTCAATACCTGGGTAGCTGTTACGTTTAGCTGACCGCTTGCAGCTTGTGGGTGTTTGATATGATCATCACCTACTGCCGACATATTGACGATTCTTTAGAGTCCTACACAGAGGTTTCTTGGCTCAGGCAAAACGGAGTAGGAGCGCATATGTGATATGTGCGAGACCGAGGATAATACGATATAAGATACCGTATTTCATTCTCGTGATATTTGATATCAGCCGGGTCATCGGATCAAGTGTTGATTTGATGAATCGGTACGGATAAATATTAGTCGGTTATATGCGATTTAGCCGGATTGTCGGATCAAGTGTTGATTCGATAATTTAATGTATAATAATATATATGATATATTAAATTACATTAACTAATATTAGCTCACTAAAAGATTCTTTTTCTCACTCGGGTAATACATTGATTTATAAGCGATATATGTTAATTGTATTATTTTATTTGGTTACAATAAATATTATATATGTGATATATAATATTGTAACATGATATGATAACTAATGCAACATGTTAAGTAAAGATTAATCAAGATTAGGGTTTGATTTGGGTTAATAACTTCTAGTAGATTCTAGAAGGTTTTCTTTTTTGTTTTGAAAAAGATATTTTCAAGTGACTCATTCTTAACCTAACCCAAACCCTAGCCTTGGTTAATTCTCTACAAAGGTTATGTTAACCATGGTTGCATTATTGATCATTATCTTCTTTGCATTATTCATCACAAAAGGAATTCTATCATAATTCTATTATTCATCATCTTCTTCCTTCTTCTTTCTTCATGGAAAAAGCTTACTAGCTTTTTCCAAGTGATGAATAAATGTGAGAAAAAGATAAATAAAGAGAGAAAAAATCCTACTTCATCATCCTCATATTCCCTTGCCCTTTAGATGAGAGTGTTCACTCAATTTTAGTGAGTGTTAGCTTGTGTTAACGAAACTTCGAGGTAGATCATCTTTGTATCGAAGATCGGAAGCAAGACTGCATCTTTCTCTTCGTGGAACCTCTCGAGAGTCCGGAGCACGATGATCGCAGCGAAGGGACCACAACACGGAGCTTATGAAGTGAAGGACCGGATCTACAAAGGTTGTAATCCCTCTCACTTAGTGTTAAAATCTTTAGCATGTTAGTTTTCGCCTAATCTCTAGTTTAAAGATCCGTATTCGGGTTGTTCGGTACGGCTAATTTTTTAATCGGGCATGGTCGATGCCTCGTAGAACCTTGTGTGCGTGCCCAGCAATCCTACAGTGGTATCAGAGCCAAGCTAGATCTTTAGGCAAAGTCTAGACGAAATTTAAAGTCCGATCGAACGCCGAAACCCCGATACGGAACCCTCTCTGGACAATTTTCAAAAAGTTGATTTTTTCTGAATTAAAAATGCTCAGAAAAACAAGCAGGAAAAACTAAGAATTACTGTGAAATAAGGACTTCTAATTCACAAATTTGACCGCGGAACCGCGGCCAAACAATGGGTTTTACGGCGGTTCCGCGGCCAAAATTTCGACTTAGTCCCTGGAATTTCTTGTATTTATTCTTAGGTCCTTTCTTGGCAATTTTTTCTGGAAATATTTTAATTCCACTCAAGTGTTGAATTTTCTAGGGTTGTATTGGGGAATCGTTGATTCGATCAGATAATTTAACTTTGTTTAGTTTTGTCCGGATAATTTTTAGAAACTGTTAAAAAGTTCGAACGGATATCAATAACTCACTTTTTCCCCTGTCGGAAAATTTTTCAAAAGTTGGAGTTTTTTCTCGTGTTTAAGAACGTTCTAAGTCGTGCAAGTAACGCGGTGGACCCTCTAGAAGACAACAAACCTTAACTCGATTATGTGACCGTCTTGAACTGCCTTTTGAACCTTAGGGTTTGGGGCAGTACGGCGTGCCACATGTGAGGCGTTGGCTTGACCCTTCTACGGCTGGACCATTGGTACTGTGGTATGTGATGGATGTTTCTAAACTGATTTCAAGTGTTAAGATATATTGGGGAAATCTTGGGTGTTTGATTGTTCGATCGGAAAGTTTAACATTTTCTGTTTTATCTGGAATGTGATACAATATTTGGAATCCACAGGTAGTTATGAGATAACTAATTTGAATATTATAAACATAGCAGTTTAGTCTCAAATGATCGGTTGCCACGGAATTTTGATGTGATCAAAAGTCCGTCGCAATCACGTAGCGTACGCGGATACTCGCTGGATAAACTTAATAGACAGCTACACCTCTTAGCCCCGACCAAGTGACTGTAGGAGAACCCCGTCGCCGAAAGCATCCGTTCGGGTGCTCGCGGCAGCGGTGTTCCGCCTTAGTGCACTTCGTCGACGGCATATGGGGGTGCGGCCGTCTACTAAAGTTTGCGACGAGCATTTGATCAAGACGTCGAGAATCTTGTTGAATTCCCGGCTTGACATTGAAAAGAGTTTTCGATAAAGAGACTAAAATGCGGGGTTTATAATTGTTAGGCATGCGATGTCTAAGGAATTCATTTGGTTAGGCATGCGATGTCTAAGGAGGTTGCGGATTCCAACTGTTGTAGTTTTACACTTTCTTTTCTGTGACCGTAAGCGTAGTATGTTGTGTATCGCCGGCTTCGTTGCTATACATCAACGACAATCGGGATACGCATACTTGCTTACGTTGATGATATGAGATATTATGTGTTGCTGTGATATGTTGTATTGGATCGTCGCGTTTGAATAGCCGGGGGTTTTATGTGAGATGAGAGTTTTTCTTTTTCATTCATGTAAAATTCATTTGTATGTAATATTTTTTTATTGGGGCACTTCCAGGTTGCGGAAGATGTCACCGTTGTATATTATTTACTTTTCCGCATTAGGTAGACCCAAGGAGGGGAGCACAAGTAACCGGGTTCTAGGGTCCAGTGGGAGACCATCTCGAGGAGTCGGGACTGGGTCTCCTAACCCTAGAATTGGCTGTGTTGCTTGCCGCTCTCGTAGGGGTCTAGGGATGTGGGTTTGGCTATTCATCACGACCGTGGAATCCGTGTTTTATACAGGCTCGTATTAAAACACGGACGTCCTAGTATATCCAATATTTCATATATGTTTCTTCTGCTGCAATGTTCTGTGATGAGATCATATTACTGCCTGAGATGAATGTTTATATTATATATATGAGATATATGTTATATTGCAGATTTCGTTTCAAAAGAGATGCTTGTGAAGCATAATAAAATGGGACTTCATTAATGAGATTAATGAAATAAAAGAAACCTAAGATGTTGTAGAAACTTGTTTAATAAAAACTGGTAGCTCTAGTTCTTGCTTTGCATAGCGGTGTTCCTTGTAGAACATCCAGCACCTATTCGATAAGGAAAGGGCCGAGATCCCTTCACCGGGAGTGACCCCTTTAGCAATGACTGGCAGATGCTACACCCCTCGGTTTGTCTTTTGATTGCTTTTGGAGTTTTTGCTTTGCATAGTGATATTTATGAAATATCCTGCACCTTATTCGATGAGGAATGGGCCGACGATCCCTTCACCGGGAGTGACCCCTTTAGCAAAACTAGAAAAGCCTAAAAAACACTCCATTTAAAATCACTCGATTCTAAAAGGATATCAAGTTCATTAAGCAAAGGGTTTTCTGAAAAAACCGTCGTAGCCCTCCATCATTTCAGATAAGTACTTCATAGTATTCGTGCTGCGTTTGTTGACCTTGTCAAGGCGTGTGGAGCTGGCGTTGTGGTCTGCGCAGCCGCCGTCGAGGTAGTGGCTTGCGGAGCCGTGGCTGCGGGAGTCTGAGTGGGCGGTGGAGCTACATGAGCTGTCTGCGGAACCGCAGCCGATGTAGTGGCTTGCGGAGCCGCAGCCGAAGGAGATGCATGTGGAGGCTCGGCCGATCTACCCTGTCGCGTCTGGACATAACGTGTGTAAGAAGCGTGTAAGAACTGTGTATTATTCGAATTCGTTTCATTATTAAGTTATTTCGAAACCCTGTTATTTGGGTATCTAGTTTGGAAAAGCGTTGTTTATTTTAATTACATATGTATGTATGATTAATCAAACTTAATTCTAAAACCAAATAAGCTCAAGCTACGTACTAATTATGGATATGTTGATATGTATATAATATGAAATGATATTTTACTATAAAGTAGTATACATACCAGCATCTCCTTCAACTCCTGAACGGTGGCCCTCAAGCTATCCAGTTCCTGATGGACATGCCGGCCACTGGAGACGGAGGAAGTAACCGCCGGGGTGGAGTCCAACCTCATATGGGCCCTGCTAGGGCCCAATCCCCGGCCTCTCTCCCAACCTCCGTGGTGTCCTCCGTGTGCGGCGTCCAGAACTGGGGTCAGCAGCCTCGGATCGTTCTGTCCGGTAAAATCGATCCCCGAGGCCTGGGCCTGCTCAACCACCCGCTCCTACACCCACATTAAGCAGTAAAGTATAAGTATAAAATTTAAACTTGAACCTTCCAAAACTAAAATTTCAAATTTGGGTAGAAAAAATATTAACACTTACGCAGTACTCCTGGGTAGCGATGTCGGGACATCGAAGCTCGCCCGTGGCGGGATCTGTCGAGGTGCCGTGGACGGCAAGATATGCGGACAGCACGCTCGGTGTACCACCTGACGCCACGGTCCGAGATGTCTGCAATATTAGAAAGGAACTCTTAATATTAGAAATATTAGAGAATAACTCTTAATATTGCAGAATATTAGAGAATAACTCTTAATTTACCGATAACTCCATGGCTCGAGTAATGTTCCTCGAGCCACCTGTGTAAGTGGGGCGACCCCTCTTCGCCGACTTCCTGTTCTCCGTATTCTGAGCGGCCTGTTTCTGCACAACGCATTAACATTTAGTTTTCTAATTAAGAAACACAAAGAAATAAATTATATCATAAATAATGAATTAAATTTAAAATACATACTCGTTTGCGTTCGGAGTCGAAATAAGCGCACAATATAGGCCATGTCTCTACGTCGACTCTCGCAAATGCCGGAGTAGATAGGAGGGCCGCTCTCTCTGCCTCGGGGGTCGCTATCCACAGGGAGTAGCAGTCGGCCTTCAGCTCATTCCTGTTGTATCGGACCTTGGCCTGCATGTTCTTCATCAGGCCATTGTACAGAGCATGAAGGTCGAGCACCCTCCCCGGGTGATCAGGGTCGGCTACAGGCTGAAAATCGTAATCCAACTGAAAATACAAAAAAAAACATTGTTATTAGATTGCAAGTGTTAATAATAAATATATTGGATAGATCAAATGAAAATATATATTAATACATACCCGAGCCTGTTCAAAGAAGAGGGCGAATGAGCGCTGGTGCTGCTCGCCCCACTCAACGTGAAGTGGATAGTTCTTCACGATCCGGCTCTCGTCCCCCAAATACCGGCCGAACCTCTCGGCATGAGGACCGGTATAGCGATAGTCAAGGGTAAAAAATAGGGGGAATGCTGCCTCCCCCCTAGCTCTATCAGGCCTCAGCCTATGGGACTGATTCGGGCCTCGAGTTCCCCTCTGGGGGTGGAGAGGCCCTGCGTCTGCACGAAATATCAAGACAATCAATAATAAGACAAAGTTGTATTAAGAATTCAAGTGTGATATATACCTCCGGTGAATAGCGCACGAGCCTGGGCCCGAGCAGCAGCACGAGCGGGACGATAGTTCCTCCGGTGAGGAACAACCGGGGTCCCGGACGCATCCCCTCCAACTATAAAATAAATATCGACGCTAAATCTCCATGAAGTTCATATTTATTCTATATAGCATATGTAAAATAAATAAATATTTTAAATTTATTCATACTAACCTGCAGACGATGCGGAGGGTACGGAAGCGGCAGGAGTGGTCCCTGTGGAAGGTGTGGACGCACCACCTATAATTAGACAATTAAAAATAGATTTTATAAGTAATTGCAAAAAGAATATGTAGATCAATAATATAACGTTCTAAATCAATATGCATGAACTATAGGACATATAAACATACCCGCAGGTGCGGTGGTGTCACCACCTACAGCTAGACAATAATAAAAATTGCTAAGTAAAAGCAAAAGGAATGTGTATATTTATGATATAGCATTCTAAATCAATATACATACACTATATGATATATAAACATACCTGGAGGAGCGGGGGTGGCCTCTGTCCCAGATGTGGACGCATCACCAACAACTAGACAATCAAACATTGACAATATAAGTAATTTTGACATAAACAGGCATGAATATCTGTAATATTAAATTGAAAATGGATATGCGTGCAGTATACCTGGATGTGTGGCAAAATCCACACGGAAGGAGGCATCCGAAGGGGTCTCCGATCTGGGTGCAAGACCGGCCCTCTGAAGCTCCCTACGGAGCTCTCCGGGCGGCAGAACCGCTCTGCCTCTGCCTCTGCCGCGGCTGGAGCTCCTGCCGCCCCTCGCTGCTCCCGACATCGTCATCAAATCTAGATAAACGGTTCGTGGACGCATTAGACAATCATTAAAAGTATTGACTATATATGATCTAGAGCGTAAAATGTGAAGTAATAATATAACATTACTGATAACCTTTTTCGTTTCGTGGGCGCATCATACATATCTACTTGGATTTCATCGTCGATGTCATTTCTAACCCACGTAACTTCATGATCGGTCGAAGACAACCCGTCCTTCGAAATAGACGGTCGGAGCACTTTAAGCCTTCTTTCTTCTTCGTCCTCATCGCTGTCCTCGTATTCTGGGACATCGTAGACATCTCTAGGTTTCCATCGGCATACAACACTCCACCCCGGATGCTTCAAACACTGTGAGTAGTATACTTGGAACGCTTGGTTCGGAAAGATAAACGGATCGTCCTGACCATAAAATCGAAGTGTGTTCACACTGGTCAATCCATATTCATCTTTCCAAGTCCCAAGACTGCTTCTCCACCTGTCTGTATCGGTTCGCGGATCGTACCAAGTACAGTGGAATATATAAAAGGGTTCTGATCGTCCGGGATAGTGAATGCCGAGTATACAATTTAAGTACCCATAGTAAATCACACCGTCCGATCCTACCGTCGCAATCCCACTATTCTGAGTGATTCTAGATATTTCTATGTCCTTAACTTCGAATTTGTATCCAAGGACACCAAATCCTTTGTAATGTGCAACCTCCATACTAGGAAATTGAGCTAAACATCTTGAATCACTCTCAAATGATGCAGACAAGTTCGGATCGTGGATCTAACAAAACAAATTTTACGATAAATACATAACGATACAAGTTTAGATTAAAACCGATAGCAATAAAATGTAATTCGAATAACTTACATGCTCTGTGACCCAATCACAAAAATTATCCTGATGGTATTTTTCCAAACGCTCTTCGTTCCAATCAGGATGCCCCTCACGTACCTCGTTAAAATGAGTTCTGTTTTCGACAAATAATTGTGACATTAATATTATGTTATTTCATACACACAAACACAGATATAACAATTAATCCAAAAGAACTTACTCTCTAATTTGTTCAAGACATACGCAATTAAGCAAGATAAACCGGTATATCTTGTTGATAAACATAGTGTCTACCCTCTTATACTCGGCTTTACCATATGGCCCGTCTTGAATTCTTCGTGGTCGGTTAAGCCTTGTCTCAATGTTCTCGTCCAGATAGCAGGAACAAAATGTGGTTGCTTCATCAAGAAGATAACCTTGCATGATAGAACCCTCTGGTCGATTTTTATTGCGTATATACTTCTTAAGAGTGTAAAGGTACCTAATGAGAATATGTTGAATAAATAAACACGGGCATACATGACAAAAATAAATTTATAAATTGCGCGAAACGAAAAATTTAACGTACCTCTCGACGGGATACATCCATCGATATTGTACTGGTCCGGCTAATTTCGCCTCAGTTGCAAGATGAACCGTCAAGTGTATTATGATATCGAAGAATGACGGTGGGAAAATACGCTCAAACTTGCAAAGTATCAACGCAATAGAATTTTCTAGTTTATCCAGCGTCGCAACCTCCAGCGTTTTAGCACACAACTCCCTGAAAAAACAACATAGGTCGTTGATTACCAGACCAACCGAGTCGGGGAGAGAAGTCCTGAGGGCTAATGGAAGAAGGTGCTCCACGATAACATGGTGGTCATGACTTTTCAGCCCATCGATCTTGCCCTTCACAATTTTTATTTTCTTGCTGAATGATCCTGAGAAACCTGTGGGGACTTTCAAATTATGCAACACCTGCAGGAATCTTTTCTTCTCCGGTTGTGACATATGATAAGCGGCATTGGGAAGTACAAACTTGCCCGGTTTACCCGCTACCGGTTTAGGGTGCAGTTCACTTCTTATTCCCCACTCTTGTAGATCCATCCGGGCATTCATGTTGTCTTTCGATTTCCCGTCTTTACACAGAAGCAAGTTAAGTATGTGCTCTGATACTCCCTTCTCTATATGCATGACGTCCAGACAATGACGCACTGAATTTGTAGACCAGTACGGAAGCTCGAAGAAAATGCTTAACTTGTTCCAATATTGTGGTTTGACCTGTCTCGTCGGATCCATCCCGAAGGTCACGTTATTGTAACCATCCCATTTAGCAGTCACGTCCTCTCCGGACAATGGGGATGGAGGCCCAAGAAGCTCCTGATGACCATCAAAGTGAACCGTGTCTAACCTATAGGGGTGGTCTGGAGGCAGAAAACGTCGATGGCCGCAATAACAAACCTTCCTGCTAAAATTCAAAAATTTTGATGTTGTGTGTTCATGGCAATGAGGACATGCTTTATGACCATGTACGGACCAACCTGAAAGCATTCCATACGCAGGAAAGTCATTAATTGTCCACATTAAAGCCGCACGCAGTATGAAGGTTGTATTTGTGTTTGAATCATATGTCTCTACACCATCAATGAACAAAGTTTTCAGCTCCTCAATCAGAGGTCGGAGATAGACGTCGATATTGTTCCCCGGTGAGTTTGGTCCGTCGATAAGAAGAGGCATCATAAAGTATGATTGGTCCATAGCCAACCAAGGCGACAGATTATAAATTATCATTACAACGGGCCATGTACTGTGACTTCCAGCCATATAGTTGAATGGGCAGAAGCCATCGGCAGCCAGTCCGAGCCGGACATTGCGAGGATCGCTACTGAATATTGCGTGCCTCATATCGAAATCCTTCCATGCCGGTGAATCTCTTGGATGGCTCATTTTTCCATTTTCGCTTGGAGGAGCACGGTGATGCCAAATCATTGCCTCGGCTGTTTTCTTGCACCTAAATAGCCTTTGTAGCCTCTGTGTTATGGGAAAATATCGTGCTATCTTCACAGGTATATCAGGCTTCTTATCAGAATCTTTCGGCTTATACCTGGCCTCTCCGCATGTTGGACACTCTTTCAAATCTGAATTCTCTTTCCGGTACAACACGCAACTTTTAGGATATGCTTGAATCTTCTCGCACTTTAGACCCAAATCAGACATCATTTTCTGGGCTTCGTACCAGCTTTCGGGCACATTATTTCCCGGAGGCATAGAATCTTTCAAGAACGAAAGAAGCATTGTGAATGACTTGTTGCTCCATCCATTTAGGCACTTAATTTGGAAAAGTTGGACGAACCATGAGAGGGTGGAATACTTCGCATTCTCATAAATTGGTTTCCTAGCATCATTCATGAAATTTTCATATTTATCCGCACGCGGTCCTTGACCGGAAGGAATGTCATCTTCGGTACGAATAGATTCACCTAGGGCAGCCTCCACCATATCCTCCATTTCTTCTGATGGAAATAAATTTCCGTATCCTGCCGTATTACCGAATTCTTCTTCTTCTCCTGCCGCATTATCGTGTTCTCCTTCTTCTACCGCAGTACTGCATTCTTCTCCTTCCCCGTGATATTTCCAAATTGAATAAAGTCTAGTAAACCCATATTTTACAATATGAAGCTCTGCCAATTCTACCTTCCGCCAGTACTTATTGCCACATCTATCACACGGACAGAGAATCTTCTCTATTATGATCTTATTATGTGCTCGTGCAAATTCAAGGAAAGCAGCAACTCCTGCGACAAACTTAGGTTGCATACGTTGTTTCCAATCCACATACATCCAGTCCTTAACACTGACGTACTCATGGGCCATGTTAGACTGAATAACATATAAATTGTAGGTTATGCTGACTATATTGAGAAATATAAGAACGGGATAGTTACTGACAAAGAAGAAAATTCATGTATATGCTTTGTGTGTGCGTTTGTCGTTGAAAAGAATAAATTATCGCACGTTATGTTGACCGATAGACGGGGACTAAGTGGCGCTTTTAGTTTCATATATGGGTATCGATGGGAATATGAAGGTTTCATATTATCATATATTGGTTTTAACCCGAACATCTCGAGTCGCTCTCTGATTATGCGTTTGTATGTATGTGTTCCGGCTGTCGGGGGTAGGCTTCTATCCCATTAAGAATGTATAGAGCGAACGCCCATCACTTGTGCTTTCAACCGTTTCGAGTAAATTTCGGCAGCACCTCCCCGCTGTTCTCCGAGTACACTGTAATAGAATAGATAATCATTTCAAAGCTGTGAAACAACGTTGAAATGAACATCTAATCTATCTTTGTACACGGAGAACCAGCGGAAAGGTACCGACGAAATATCTCGAAACGGATGAAAACACAAGTGAATGAAGGCGTTTGCTTTATACATTCTTAACTTGTCCACACGGGACAAATCTATGGGTTACCATACGATTGAATTTTCTCGTCGCGTAGACTATACGACGGTTGTTAGTATCAAGCTATACTGTCCGATATTTAACAACCTTCGTATAGTTCTAGGTCACGACGAGCATCGCACGTATGTTAACCGATAGACGGGGACTAAGTGGCGCTTTTAGTTTCATATACGGGTATCGATGGGAATATGAAGGTTTCATATCATCATCGAGTATCATATATTGGTTTTAACCCGAACATCTCGAGTCGCTCTCTGATTATGCGTTTGTATGTATGTGTTCCGGCTGTCGGGGGTAGGCTTCTATCCCATTAAGAATGTATAGAGCGAACGCCCATCACTTGTGCTTTCAACCGTTTCGAGTAAATTTCGGCAGCACCTCCCCGCTGTTCTCCGAGTACACTGTAATAGAATAGATAATCATTTCAAAGCTGTGAAACAACGTTGAAATGAACATCTAATCTATCTTTGTACACGGAGAACCATCGGAAAGATACCGACGAAATATCTCGAAACGGATGAAAACACAAGTGAATGAAGGCGTTTGCTTTATACATTCTTAACTTGTCCACACGGGACAAATCTATGGGTTACCATACGATTGAATTTTCTCGTCGCGTAGACTATACGACGGTTGTTAGTATCGAGCTATACTGTCCGATATTTAACAATCTTCGTATAGTTCTAGGTCACGACGAGCATCGCACGTATGTTAACCGATAGACGGGGACTAAGTGGCGCTTTTAGTTTCATATATGGGTATCGATGGGAATATGAAGGTTTCATATTATCATCGAGTATCATATATTGGTTTTAACTTGAACATTTAACGTGAATAAGTTTTACGTTTACGTTTCGTTATTAAGAGTTCGAAATTTCATGTTTAGGGTAAATTTTTCTTGCGTTTGTGGTAAAGTTGTACGTTTATGTTGTCATCGAGTATCCTATTGTAATGAACTAGTGTATCCTACTAAATAAATTAGTGCACCATAAACCTAAATAACCCAAATTAACCTAATTAACCATAATTAACCATAATTGTTACCCTAACACAAATTATCACTAATTAACCCAATTTACCCAAATTAACCTAATTAACCCTAATCAACCCAAACTTAACCAAATTTACCCAAATCAACCAAATTAAGCCTAATCAACACCCTAACCTTTTCAAATTATCACTAATTAACCCTACACTGCAATTAACCCAAATTAACCATAGCCTCTAACCCTAAACATGACCCTAACCCTAACCCTAACACTAACCCTAACCCTAAATACCATAACCCTAACCCTAACTGATTAACCCTAACCACAACCCGGCCAACACCAATCCTAACCCCAACCGAACCCTAATCCCAACCCCAACCCCAACCCCAACCAAACCCTTACCCTAACCCCAACCCCAACCCCAACCCCAATCGAACCCTAACCCAAACTGACCCGATGCCACCCCTACCCGAACCCTGATCCCTGAACCCTACCCCTAACATCATCAAAAGAGGGAAATAAAAGTATTAAATTAGAAGTAAAAATTGGAAATTTACTAACCGCGGTGGAGGAGACGATGGAGGAGGCCAGTAGTCGACGATGCGATCGGCGACGAGTCAAGCACGGTTGCGACGTGGAAGTCGACGAGTCAAGCACGGTTGCGGTGGCGAGGTCAGGATGAGGACGCAATTGGCGACGAGATCGGGATCGAGACGCGGGAACGGTCGTCGCGAGGCGCGGAAGAATAAGAGAGAAGAAAATTTTGGGAACGGTGAGGGATTTTCTGTGCCTTTTTTTTTATTATTAACCCGTATACATGCCCCTACGGACTTACCCGTAGGTTCTTTGTTTGCGTCTCCGTAGGGCCAAACAACAAATTATGATTAAATATTTTTAAATTAAAATATAGAAAACCGTAGGGACAACAGTGGGCACCTACGGATTAATCCGTAGGGGCAATAAAAAGTTTCCCCTACGGATTCCTTTATCCGTAGGGGCAACCCCTATTTGTAGTAGTGGTAGTGTGCGGTAGCTATTTATGCTTATCTGCATAAGCATATGATGCGATTGGATTAGGGTAGTCGTGCGACTTTGTTGACCTTGTCAAGGGTCGTGCGGGTGGGTTTAATTCAATCAGGAAATGACGGGTTGAACTTGACTTGCGGTCTATGGTTTGTTGACCTTGTCAAGGTCATAGATCGCTTGGGGTAAAATATTATTGGGAATTTCAAGTGTTGAAATTTGCAATGAGATTGCATACCTTCTATGAGATAGTTGGATCCCGATACCCGCTGCGAGTAAGAGTTACTCCTGGGAGAGTTTTACACATTACAATTAGTCGATCAAGTAGGTGTCTAGAAAGGTGTTAATGGGGTTACGCCTCTGGGAAAACGAGGTTTACATTAATTAGGTTCGTGCGAAAGCACGGGGAACCTCCCTCAAAGTACCGATACTGGCCTGGCTGAAAGATTGGCGAACTTGTAGCGTGTAATTAATCCCGGCTAGTCTTTCCTTTTAGGGTTTGAAGGAAGATTTGATTAAAACGGTGGGAGACATCCTGATTAGATATATTAGATAACCAATCTAATCTTGCAAGAGCATACGCTGAGTGTTTTTTTCTCTTTCTCTCCAGGTAGCGACCATATCACGCCTTAATCAAGATAATAAAACGGATGTATTGACCAAACCCGCTTGTTATACTGAGCTGGGGAACGTTGGTCCCGCTCCAACTTATAATTGTTATAAGACAGAGCAGAAAATTAGGGAATACCAGATTTCCCATGCCGCCCAAACGAAGAATGTGCATGCTGATGCATCATCTTCGGGTGTGTTCATTACATAGAACTGTTTCTCAGTATCCTTTACGTCCTGGGTATGTGATACCGGATCAGGATCCAGCATATGTAATCTGATACATGGGCTACAGATAGGTAGAGAACTGAGAACGGGTGATAAGTTTCATGAGACAGAAAACGGTGCAAGTGTTGCAGCCAAGTCTGTTGGTCACTATCACCCTGTATTACCAGAATACATTGATTCTGAACGAATGTTATTAGATACTGAACCTGATATACAACATCATATTTTTTTCTTTATTAGTAAAGAAAGGATATAATTTTGTATAGTATGGATAATGTTTTGAACATTTCCTATATCAAGAGTTGATCGGTTCAGACACGTTATCTAAAAGCATTGATGTTCTAAATCAAACTACAGTTCTTAGTATACGGAACACACACAAAAGGAAGAGTTCAGAAATGAACGAATCCTTCTTGAGGTATTGTAGACTAGGTCATATCAATGCGACCCGACTAGCTAAGTTACATATAGATGCATATTTAAATTAGTTTGAATTTACATCTTGTGAAACTTGCCGGTCATGTCACAAAGATAAGATGACCACAGCTCTGTTTATTGGAAACAGAGAAAGAGTTAGTGAACTCTTGGGATTGATATATGCTGATGTATGAAAGTCCCCTGTCTACATATGCCAGGACTGGTTCTTTGTACTTCATTCCATTCTCTGATAATCTTTAAAGATTCAGACATATGTTCCTATTGAAACACAAGTCCGAACCTTTTGAGATATTCACAGAATATGAGTTAGAAGTAGAGAACCGAAAAATACGGGTAAAAGTATTATGTCCTTTGATGCGATCAAGGAGAAGAATACTTGAGCACGGAATTCCTGGACTATTCTAAAGGAGAATGAGATTCTCTCTCAGCATTACTCCTCCGTATACACCACAGCACGTCGGTGTATCGGGGTGGAGCAATAGCACTCTATGTGATATGGTGTGCTCTATGATGAGTACTACTGAGTTTCCTATTTCCTTTAGGGAGTTATGCACTTGTGAAGTTGCATACCTATTGAATAGGGTTCAAATCAAATCAGTTGCCTACCACTTCATATGTGATATGGAAAGGAAAGAGCCCACATCTTAAGTTTGTTAAGATTTGGGGTTGTCCGGCCTATGTCTAAAAGAAAAATCCGGACAAGCTCGAGGCAAGGTCTGTTATGTAGAACTGGAATGGTACCAGCTATACAAACTGCAGCTGATGATTTGGTAGAACCAAAGGATTCAATAGATTCCAACGAACCTCAGCCTCTCCGCCGATCTAGCAGGGTTCCTCACCCACCTGAGAGATACTTCGGTTTCTTTATGACAGTGGGAGTGAGGATTGCATCATGAGATGATGACCCAACTAGTTTCGAGCAGGCCATCAGGAGTAGGACTCTGTAAGAATGGCTGGATGCTTAGCGATCTGAGATGGAATCCTTATACACCGACAAAGTATGGACTTTGGTTGCTTTATCTGAAGGGTTAAATCCCCATCAGGAGCAAGTATATCTTGAGAAGATTACTTGGTGTACATAGAAAAGTTGAGACTTTCAAAGCTATGCTTAAGTCCATCCAGATCCTACTTGCCACTGCTACATACCATGACTACGATATCTGGTGGTTGGGTGTCATGACTGCTTTTCTGAAATGATCTTTTAGAAGAGAGCGTCTATAAGTACACAGCCAGAGGGCTTCGTAGAAAGTGGGAGCAGCGGAAACGTGTGCAAGATGTTTTATGTGATAAAGCAGGCATCGCGGAGTTGGAACGTCTGTTTTGATGTGGTAGTCAAAGAGTTTCACTTCATCAAAATGGTAGATGAACCTTGTATATACAAAAAGGTAGTAGAGAGTATGGTGGTGATCCTCGTAGAGTACGTGGATGAAATACTCTTGATAGGGAAGGAGTTTCCTATGCTACGCTCGGTTAATCTCCGCTTATCATAAGGATTCTCCATATAGGATCAAAATGATACCTCCTAAATCCTGGGTTTTGGATCAATGAGATAGTTCTAATTGGATGTTAGGATACTCACTAGTTGTAGTGAGATGGTATCAATCGTTCCTGGGGTGAATCACTGGAAAGGTTCCAGGGTGATAAGGACGACTGAATGTCAGTCGCAGGCATTGTCTTTACCCTCAGTGGAGGGACGGTATGTTGGAAGAGTTCCAAGCTAGATACCGTGACATACTAGAAGATTAAAGGCAAGATACATCATTACCAAGAATGCTACCAAAGAGGCAGTCTGGATATATATAAGTTCATAAGATGAACTTCGTTCCTACCATTGTGTGACAATGGAGCTGTGGCTTTAGCCAAGGAACTACCGTCCCATCAGAAATCCAGATATAATTCTTAGGCAGTATCACCTGATCATGGAGATGGTTGATCTCCAGGGAGATCGAGGTTAGGAGAGTAGACACAGAGGACAACAGCGCGGATCCACTCACGAAGGCCTTTTTCCCAGTAGAGACTTTTATGGGATGGTTGAGTATGAGATACTTCAACCGCAGCTAATTGTTGGGTATGCGATACCATAACAGATGGCCCTAGTGCAAGTGGGAGATTGTTAGTTATATGTATGCCCTAGAGGCCATTACTGTACATACGATGTATATTGTAGTGGATGCTAGGACATATATAGGGAGGACTTTCTTGCTCGACATGATAGTATGCTATCTGGTTGAACTTTATCATAACATGTACTCTGATTGTCTCTATGTTGCATGTTGATAAAGCCCTTAGGATATGTACTCGACTACTGGGACTATGATGAGATCATACTAGTGGGGCCACGGTAGTCGATGAGTACATCCTATAACTGTTCCTAGTTGAGGGTGTATCGAGACAGGGCATCGATACACCAGAGTAGACTAGCGTATACGCATCTTGAACCATATGATGGGCGATGGATGATCCCATATCCATCGGTGTTTGACATCAAGGATGGAGTACGGGGGCTCAGTAGAGACTGGGTACACTGGACGGACTTGCCGAAAACTCCCAGATGGTATTATACCTCACGTCAGGTGGCAGTTCTCCGGTGACACTGGTACAGAGTAGTCTGTTGACCCGAGATCGTCATAGAGTCTTGTGTGATTCCCACTGTGCTTTGATTTCCATCATACTACGTCCAAGAGGGCGTGCAAAAAGGTGGCTTTTGGGTACAGTCCCGAATCACATGGAGGTAATGAGCGATAGGAGGGGATTCGTCTCTCCCGGTATAGGGAGTTGATGTTGTGCTGTGTTCGATTGGCTATAACCGGAAATCCCTGGCCAGGGTTGCTGAGATTTACTGGTAAGTGTTATCAGTAGTTTCTCGAACTGTTATAGACCTCATATCGACACGACTTATCGAGCTACTGGGGTCTGACGTTTACCACCCCTAGGCGAGATATGCAACATATCAGACGACGAGACCGGACTGTACGGGAGTGTTACTGTTTGGATTCACAGGAGAATGTACAGGCTTGTTTGTTGATCTTCTGAGCGCTTAATACCTGGGTAGCTGTTACGTTTAGCTGACCGCTTGCAGCTTGTGGGTGTTTGATATGATCATCACCTTCTGCCGGCGTATTGACGATTCTTTAGAGTCCGACACAGAGGTTTCTTGGCTCAGGCAAAACGGAGTAGGAGCGCATATGTGATATGTGCGGGACCGAAGATAATACGATATAAGATACCGTATTTCATTCTCGCGATATTTGATATCAGCCGGGTCATCGGATCAAGTGTTGCTTTGATGAATCGGTACGGATAAATATTAGTCGGTTATATGCGATATAGCCGGATTGTCGGATCAAGTGTTGATTCGATAATTTAATGTATAATAATATATATGATATATTAAATTACATTAACTAATATTAGCTCACTAAAAGATTCTTTTTCTCATTCGGGTAATACATTGATATATATGCGATATATGTTAATTGTATTATTTTATTTGGTTACAATAAATATTATATATGTGATATATAATATTGTAACATGATATGATAACTAATGCAACATATTTAGTAAAGATTAATCAAGATTAGGGTTTGATTTGGGTTAATAACTTCTAGTAGATTCTAGAAGGTTTTCTTTTTTGTTTTGGAAAAGATATTTTCAAGTGACTCATTCTTAACCTAACCCAAACCCTAGCCTTGGTTAATTCTCTACAAAGGTTATGTTAACCATGGTTGCATTACTGATCATTATCTTCTTTGCATTGTTCATCACAAAAGGAATTCTATCATAATTCTATTATTCATCATCTTCTTCCTTCTTCTTTCTTCATGGAAAAAGCTTACTAGCTTTTTCCAAGTGATGAATAAATGTGAAAAAAAGATAAATAAAGAGAGCAAAAATCCAACTTCTTCATCCTCATCTTCCCTTGCCCTTTAGATGAGAGTGTTCACTTAATTTTAGTGAGTGTTAGCTTGTGTTAACGAAACTTCGAGGTAGATCATCTTTGTATCGAAGATCGGAAGCAAGACTGCATCTTTCTCTTCGTGGAACCTCTCGAGAGTCCGGAGCACGATGATCGCAGCGAAGGGACCACAACACGGAGCTTATGAAGTGAAGGACCGGATCTACAAAGGTTGTAATCCCTCTCACTTAGTGTTAAAATGTTTAGCATGTTAGTTTTCGCCTAATCTCTAGTTTAAAGATCCGTATTCGGGTTGTTCGGCACGACTAATTTTTTAATCGGACATGGTCGATGCCTCATAGAACCTTGTGTGCGTTCCCAGCAACCCTACAGTGGTATCAGAGCCAAGATAGAGCTTTAGGCGAAGTCTAGACGAAGTTTAAAGTCCGATCGAACGCCGAAACCCCGATACGGAACCCTCTCTGGACAAATTTCAAAAAGTTGATTTTTTCTGAATTAAAAATGCTCAGAAAAACAAGCAGGAAAAACTAAGAATTACTGTGAAGTAAGGACTTCTAATTCATAAATTTGACCGCGGAACCGCGGTCAAACCATGGGTTTTGCGGCGGTTCCGCGGCCAAAATTTCGACTTAGTCCCTGGAATTTCTTGTATTTATTCTTTGGTCCTTTCTTGGCAATTTTTTCTGGGAATATTTTAATTCCACTCAAGTGTTGAATTTTCTAGGGTTGTATTGGGGAATCGTTGATTCGATCAGATAATTTAACTTTGTTTCGTTTTGTCCGGATAATTTTTAGAAACTGTTAAAAAGTTTGAACGGATATCAATAACTCACTTTTTCCCCTGTCGGAAAATTTTTCAAAAGTTGGATTTTTTCTCGTGTTTAAGAACGTTCTAAGTCGTGCAAGTAACGCGGTGGACTCTCTAGAAGACAACAAACCTTAACTCGATTATGTGACCGTCTTGAACTGCTTTTTGAACCTTAGGGTTTGGGGCAGTACGGCGTGCCATATGTGAGGCGTTGGCTTGACCCTTCTACGGCTGGACCATTGGTACTGTGGTATGTGATGGATGTTTTTAAACTGATTTCATGTGTTGAGATATATTGGGGAAATCTTGGGTGTTTGATTGTTCGATCGGAAAGTTTAACATTTTCTGTTTTATCTGGAATGTGATACAATATTTGGAATCCACAGGTAGTTATGAGATAACTAATTTGAATATTATAAATATAGCAGTTTAGTCTCAAATGATCGGTTGCCACGGAATTTTGATGTGATCAAAAGTCCGTCGCAATCACGTAGCGTACGCGGATACTCGCCGGATAAACTTAATAGACAGCTACACCTCTTAGCCCCGACCAAGTGACTGTTGGAGAACCCCGTCGCCGAAAGCATCCGTTCGGGTGCTCGCGGCAGCGGTGTTCCACCTTAGTGCACTTCGTCGACGGCATATGGGGGTGCGGCCGTCTACTAAAGTTTGCGACGAGCATTCGATCAGGACGTAGAGAATCTTGTTGAATTCCCGGCTTGACATTGAAAAGAGTTTTCGATAAAGAGACTAAAATGCGGGGTTTATAATTGTTAGGCATGCGATGTCTAAGGAATTCATTTGGTTAGGCATGCGATGTCTAAGGAGGTTGCGGATTCCAACTGTTGTAGTTTTACACTTTCTTTTCTGTGACCGTAAGCGTAGTATGTTGTGTATCGCCGGCTTCGTTGCTATACATCAACGACAATCGGGATACGCATACTTCCTTACGTTGATGATATGAGATATTATGTGTTGCTGTGATATGTTGTATTGGATCGTCGCGTTTGAATAGCCGGGGGTTTTATGTGAGATGAGAGTTTTTCTTTTTCATTCATGTAAAATTCATTTGTATGTAATATTCTTTTATTGGGGCACTTCCAGGTTGCAGAAGATGTCACCATTGTATATTATTTACTTTTCCGCATTAGGTAGCCCCAAGGAGGGTAGCATAAGTAACCGGGGTCTAGGGTCCAGTGGGAGACCATCTCGAGGAGTCGGGACCGGGTCTCCTAACCCTAGAATTGGCCGTGTTGCTTGCCGCTCTCGTAGGGGTTTAGGGATGTGGGTTTGGCTATTCATCACGACCGTGGAATCCATGTTTTATACAGGCTCGTATTAAAACACGGACGTCCTAGTATATCCAATATTTCATATATGTTTCAAAAGTAGAGCACGAGGTAATGACCTACCTCCACACACACGCAAATACAACCCTAAACGATATCATGAAAACTTAGAATACGATAAAAACAATACTTTCATTTAAATACCATATTCTTGATAAAATCAATTCTAGAAGTTTAGCTTTGATACACTTTTAAATAAATACCTCTTATTAGGAAAACACGATAAGTTGTGGGCATCGATCATTATCTAAACCTGATTTTGTGGTGTCTAGGCTAGGCAAGTGAGCTTAGGTAACTTTAAAAGGCCCGTCTCACGACTCGTGAGCGGATCCCTCCTTCCTCACTTGTACTTACCTGGCCACAATTGGCGGTGAATAGGCGATTTGAGGTTTCTAACGACTTATCGTTTAGACCATTTAGAAATAGGCTAGTTGGCTTAGAAAACCCTAGAATCTAAAATACGAAAAATCACACTTTTGCAAATAAATACCTTTTATTTTATAAAACCGTTTTCTAAAGGATTAGTATTCTATAATCTTTGAAAAGCGCCGCTACAACCCATCTTTAGGGAACCCATTCGGGATTGTGCAGTTTATCGCGCACCCTCGGGCTAGTAGTGCGAGATTCAGACCTCCGCAAGGAGCATTCGGTCTCGAAAGGTTTAAAATACGACATCTTAAGAAAAATGAGATTTTTGGAATATAAAATATTTATTATTTTTTGTATAAACATATGTATATTTATCATTTAAATATCTATTTTATTATAATATAAATTTTCCACCTTTTCCTAAAAATCATAAGAATAAATTTTACACTAAAAAAAACCATGAACTTCAAATAATCAATATTACAGATAAATACCCTTATTTATGAAACTATGATATTTTCACTAGAAATGGCACAATATAAAATCCACCCTCATTACAACTCTAAAGACGAACAATAAATACTTGAGGTGTATTTTGAAAAGTATATAAAAGTATTTTTACATACCCCTCAAGTTTTATAAATTACCCTAAGGACCCTAGCAATTATAAGACTTCGATTCACATTTCTGATTGTCTGACTCGAGTTTGAGTCTGATTAATCTGACTTGAATATGATTCAAGTCAATCTATAATCTACAATATTCCAATTCAAAATGATCACATGAATACAATTATCAACTTATACAACTTGACTGAACCGAACCATGGATATATATTCCTTTTACATGATTCTCAGTATTCCATTTACATGACTCTACGGTTACAACCGTTTCCTGATATCATGGTTTCGGTCAGTCGGTCAATCAAACTTACAATCAATACAATTTACAAGATAACAATACAAACAAGACATCGCGGGGTTTAAGGGGTAGATTGGTATGGAAGGTGTTAAAGGTGGCACGAGGTGGTCAGATTTAATACACCTAACATGAATCCAGTTGCTGTTGTACCGTGGCATAAACGGTTCCTTTTATTATACGTGCCTCTAGTCTCTGGCATATAGAGACTCCCCTCGTATACACTGGTATCCTTCTGTACCAAGCTACAAACAACAACGTTAACACAACATTACAACAATAGTATACAATTTTAAAAGATATCTTCTTTTTCTGTCTATTCTACTTTCCTCTTACCTTTGGGACTTACCGAGCGACCTATTCGCTGACGACATTCTGTTTCTTTCTTCTTTGAATGTCGTCAGGTGATTTGGACCCGGCAGAGATCGAGCCATTGCAAGAAGATTTGGAGCAGTTCGCTGAAGACCCTGCACTTTAGTTTCATTGTACACTTTTCCTCTCTGTACTTTTCATTTCCTGTTATATCACTGTTTATGCATCTTTTATTTCAGTTGTATTTCCTTTCATGCATTATACAAAGAATGTTAATAAATAAAAATTGCTGTTCTTTTTATATCTTGTCTCTTGTGTATTTATTTTATATTGCTTAGATACGCTTAGCGTATGTACTTCTGAGTATATACATAGCGGACCTCGTCGCGTCCCCTTTGCCGTACACTGGGAAGCGGGGCGTGACAGGTTTTATTGGCGGCCCATGCAGGTCAGAACTGTATGGAACCCTAAGCAATATAAAATACAAGAACCAGCAACTAAAACATTCTTTACAATCATGTTCCTTGAATCCCATCATTTCTTATTCTTTGAATCATATATCTTGAATCTGTCCTAACCCAAAATTCCCTCACCTCTTTTACAATTTTACCAAAACCTTCGCATCCTTTCATTCCTACACATATTCTTCACATTTCTAAAACCCTTGCACCACCTTGTTATTTTTCGCATACTGTCAGTACACCAGCACCAAACTTTTCTTAAAACTGTTACACTTTTCTTTTACACATTTCGAGGACGAAATTTTTATAAGGAGGGTAGAATGTAACAACCCTAATTTTCTTATACACTTTTTCCTATAAATTTTTTTTCGATGCAGTATTTTCGACTGATCAATATCCAACAATCTCCCACTTGCACTAAGGCCATATATTGGTGTATCGAGTACCCAACGTCTGCATTAGGTCTAATTGTTGGCGTATCACATACCCAGTATCTCAAATAGTCTCTCGATCTATGCTTTAGGGAGGGCCTTGGTGAATGGATCCAATGTGTTATCTTTTTTGTCTACTCTCTGAACCTTGATCTCCCGACGAACTTTGATCTCCATGATCAGGTTATACCGCCTCAGGATGTGTCTGGATCTCTGATGGGACCGTGGTTCCTTCGCTAAACCGATAGTCCCATTGTTGTCACAATATAAAGGTATTGGATCAACAATGGACGGAACTATCTCAAGTTCAGTAATAAACTTCTTCATCCAGACTGCTTCTTTTCCGGCATTGTTGGCCGCAATGTATTCAGCCTCAATCGTCGAGTCTGCGACAGTGTCCTGTTTGGAGCTCTTCCAAAAGACCCTTCTGTTGAGGGTAAATACAAAACCCGAGACAGACTTGCTGTCATCCTTATTACTTTGGAAGCTCGGGTCGGTAAAAGACTCCACCTGGAAGTCCTCATTACCATACACCAAGAACAATTCCTTAGTTCTTCTCAGGTACTTAAGAATATTCTTCACTGCTGTCCAGTGGTTCTCCTTTGGGTTTGACTGATACCTGCTCACCACATTAAGCATGTAAGTTACATCTGGTCTAGCACATAGCATTGCATATATTATAGATCCTACCGCTAAAGCATAGGGTATAATGCTCATGCGAGTCCTCTCCTCATCAGTCTTGAGTAGAGGGTAATTTCGTGCAAAGCGGGTATATTACCGCATTTGGAATCTTTCATACTAAATCTCTTTAGTATGGCCTCTGTGTACCTGGACCGTGAAAGACCAATAATCTCTTGGATCTATCTCTATAGATCTTAATCCCCAGAATGTAGGAGGCATTACCCAGATATTTCATGGAGAACCTTTCTGACAAGAACATCTTGATCGATTGTAGCATAGAAATGTCATTTTCTATCAAGAGAATGTCATCCACGTACAATACTAGGAATATGAAAGTTCTCCCTACAATCTTCTTATATATACATAGTGTTTACCGCCGAAAACTGGACTGAGATGCGGAGACGTCTAGCCTGAATTTGGGGGCAGATGCTATTTGGACATATCCATCCATCTCTCCGAATATACCAAGTTGATTTATGGCACCGTATATCGGAGGTTTGGATAGATGCGACCTATCTAGCAGATTTTATCAGATCCCCCCTCATTTGTGAGAGGTTTTTGATTGTGGGGATGCTCTTCCCTACAGGAGTAAGCCCTTGTAGTTAATTATGGTATCGGGTTGCGAAAACAATTTTCTCCTGCTCCGGTAGGTCACTTCGTATCGTGTTATATTTTATTTATTATGGTTGTCCATGAATTGTATACAAAGACTAATTTATGTAGTCGCCCGTAGGGCGCGGATTAGTCCAAATCCATATATTTTAGATTTGGGTTTGAACTTAGGTTATATATTCCGTCAGTTCAAAAGATATTTTATTTTATTTAAGGACCATTAATACGGTTTTTTATTAAGATCAACTTAATTATATGTGAACATATGGGCCCAATTTATTTTAGCTAAGGATACATTAGTCTTGTATGAAACTAAGATCAACTTAGAAATATATTTAAGGATCATTAAATTTTATTAAGATCCATCAACAGAGCATATGGGCTTGGCAGCAATGAAATTTCTGAAACTTAGCCAATTTTAGGCTCAGTCTTCGGCGTTTTCCCTCATTCAACAATGCTAAACACTTAGTCTTTTGACTATATATAAATAGTGCTAAGCACTTTTGTTCAGCGCTTACGTGTGCTTCACGTGAGGCGCTGAGTTCTTGAGTGCTCACATGTGTTTCACGTGAGGTGCTGATTTTTTAAGCGCTCACATGTGTTTCACGTGAGGCACTCACTTCAGGGAATCTTTTGGGCCTCACATGTGTTTCACGTGAGGCGCTGAGTTTTTGGGTGCTCATGTGTGTAACACGTGAGGCGCTGCCCTTTAGAGATTTACTCTCTATTTTTCTTTTTAAAAGAAGTTAAATTTCTATTAATGCTATTTTGGCCATTAACGATCACTGGGATTAGATTTTCTTTGAGAACTAATTTATTCTATTCTTTTTTGTAAGAACTAAGTTCTATGAAGGGCTAAACTCTGTTTTCAGAGGAATTAAATTCCTAAAATGTAACTTCCATCTTCTTTTTTTATTTCTATTTTATCTCTAGTTTTTCCCCTAAATTTTGAGTCTGAAGAAGAAAATCTTTCCGATGACAATTAAATTCTCAACTTATGAGAGATTTGCCTTACGGATCTCAGATCCAAAGAAAGAACTAAGTTCTTTTCGGAAGGTTAAACCCTTGTTTTTTTTATATGTTAGGCAAAGGAGATATTTTTTATCTCTGTTTTTTTCTTTACATAGGGTTTGAGAGGAGAAGGGACTTTTCTTCAGCAGGAGAATTAAATTCTCAGTTGTAGCTGCCAAAGCTTGTGGGGGTCTCTATACGAGACTTGAAGTCTCGGGTCCATTATATAGATAATGCAAACTGTTGATCAGTTTTAAAAAAATCTCTCATTTGAAGATATCAATTGATTTAATTGGTCTCCAAGAGTGTTCGGGGAATTTTACCACCGTTGGATTTTTGATCCAGTGATTTTCTTTTTAACAGAATATATTTTCTATTAGATTTAGCAAGAATAGGAAAATATTGTCCTAACAAAGAAATTGATTTGATGTTCTAATTTGGTTGGTGATATTATAATCACCGTTGAATTTTAAATCCAAAGGTTCTCTTTTTAACAAAGAAAAATCTTTCTCGTTTTGAAATGATCGGGGGGATATTTTCCCAAATAGAATTTAATTCTATCTGAAGCCAGCACTTCAAATTGATGTGCTCACATGTTTAACATGTGACCCTCAGTGTGGGTTTTAGTATGTCTATATTCAGCGCTTATATGCTATGCATATGAGCGCTCACGTGTTTAACATGCGAGGCCTATTTGTGTTTTGGTTATTTACTTTCAGCGCCCATATGCTTTGCATATGAGCGCTCTCGTGTTTAACACGTGAGACCAAACTGTGGGTTTTAATTCTCCTTAAAGCCAGAACGCTCACGTGCTTTGCATATGGAAGGAATTCGCTTCATTTTTTTCTTCTCCCCCTCTTTTATAAGGAAAAAAACGCCTCCCAGCGTTTCTTACACGTGGCTTGCACGTGGGTGCAACAGTGTCAGTCTTACAACCGTTGGATCATCTAGGGAAGTGGGGAGTTGAACCGATCCCATCACATCCTATAAATGGTGCCTTTGCCTCTGAAATAACTACTGTTTCTTCGTCTTCCTCATTGAGTTTTCCTTTTCTTGAGAATTTAATTCTCGTTCAGAGCTTAATTCTCTCCCCTCAAAAATTCCTTTGAACAGAGTCGACTTTGCCGAAATTTTTGGTAAGGATCACGAACAGATCTTAGCTCTTAATATATATTGGGCATTTTGTAGATTTTAAATCCATTAACATATTTGGCAGAGCTTGGCTCTTTTTCTTGAATCGATCTCTTGGAGTTCTAGAATAAAAGGAGTTTTTTATGAAGATCATGGATCTTGATGTCTTAGTCTAGGGTTTGAATCGATGGACATTTTTTAGATCATCATTGATTTTCTCCTTAGGGATTTACCATGTTGTCAATCTTGACATTTGGGGATTTCTGGAATTTAATTCCATTGTTTAACCCATAAGTTTCCCAATATGGGGATTCTGGGATTTATTCCTATTATCGTCTTCTTGTTCGTAGAGCTTAGCTCTGGTTTGATTTTTGAATAGTTTTTTTTCTTAGGAATTTGCGGAATTTTATTCCTTTCAATTTCCTTTTGCTGTTCTTGGATATTTTCCTTTTTAGTGTTTTAGGGTTTTAATACCCATTTCCCATATTTGATTTTTTTTAAAAGAACCCACTTTTCAAGGATTTTGGGAGTTTAACTCCACTGCTCATTTAATTAGAATCCTTTTTTATTCTAACAGTGGGCACATGTCTCATCATTGATGAGCCGTCCATAGTTCCATAAAAATGAACTCATGTCCCTTGGCTAACGCTTCTTTTGTCTCTTTTTAGGTACCATGGCTAGTCGTTTGTATGACATCGAGGAGATTGTCTCCTATGAAGAGATTCACATTCAAGGTTGTCTTCAAGGCTAAGAATATACTGCGGCCCAAAGAGATGATGTGATGCGTCGCTTCTATGATTAAAACGGTTGATTGCTCTCCTGCCACTCTGCCTTTTTGAAGATCGTCGTTGGGTCGATCTAGAATGTTTTACCTGGGCGTCTTAAGGCTATGCCGCTCCAAGTGCTCGATGACACTAAAGACAAGGTATATTCAGTATATCTGATGGGCCTGACCTCGAAGAAATGGAGAGATAATCTCGTCACTATCTTGCACCGCGTTTTCCAACAAAAAGCAGTAGTATCATTATATCATAGGATGGAGGACATAGACCTTTAAGTATGTATCTGAGAGAAGATGCAGAAGAAGATGGTCGATGAAGCTGAAGGCGCATTGCTCAAACTTGCTTTTGAGTTTGAGAATCCATGCCCGGAATTTAGCTTCTTGCCACTTTAGACCCTAGATGATGTTCGTTTCTAATTTGTTTCTTTTTGATTTCCTTTGTGGTCGTCCTCATCATCAATGTGTAATTCTTTTTGAAGTATGAATGACAAGCCACTTTCCCTTTCATATCTGCACTTTTCTTTTCTTGATTTTCGCGACCTGGCGTGGATTAGTTTATTTACTCATTTCGGATTTTATTAGTTTATTTACTCGTTTCGGAGTTTTTAGTTTACCTTTCTCTTAGGTTTATAGGCAAACTCGCCCTAACGTTGAATGTAGATAACCCCCTCTTTTATGACAGGAGTCCATTAGGTTTGTGGTACTAGGCTAAGTCCATTGCACCATCGCATTGGCTTATGTATTCTCGATATGTAATCCCTTGGGTTGCAGCTCGAGTAGCCCCACGTCTGTCGTGTCTCTGATCCTTTCTGAGGCTGGACAAGATATCTTCAAGTAATTTTCTTAGGTTAGAATATCTGTATTACCATCTGAAGATCAAGCGTTAGGTAATGCCGTGGCGCTTTACTTGAGATTAGGCTTGATTTGAAGCCCCAATGAGTCATAACCGCACCCTTCTGGAGTGGGATGATCTCCAATGGTCTCTAGGTTTGCCGTTATGACCCGAAGTTAGGAATATGTCGTCACTTCATTTTGTTTTTTTGGTGTCGTACCGATTCTTTGTTGAAGAAAGGTACATATCTGTGTGATCTCTATGCTGTCGTATCGCAATCGAGGTCTGGAGCCAGGAATATACTATTTCTCCAATTTCATTTGATAGTTGTGTCCGCCCCCTGCTGGAATGAAAAAGAACGTCGAGATGATCTTTAGGCTGTGGATGTTGCCATCGAGATCTGGAGCTAGGATTTTGCTGTCGCTCCACTTTTATTTGACCCTTGGGTCTTTGTTGATGTCTCGTCTGTACTTTGCTGGAGTAAGAAGGATGTCCAAATAGTCTCTAGGCTATAGATGTGCCATTAAGACTTGGTTCTTCTTTTGATGAAGTATGAGGGGAAATTATGTTTCCCTTTCTTTCATTTGTGGCCATGGATTGTTTACAAGAGTCTGTATGGACCTACTTACAAGGCATAAAATTTTTATTTTATTATTTATTTATTTTTATTTATTTCCGCGTTGCTCTATCTTTTCAGCGTTTTATATCGCGAAAATCGCGATTGCCCAATCATTTCGGCTATTTCATTGGCGGTGCCTAATCATTTCGGCTATATATTTTTATTTTTACTCGCTGCTTTTTTTTGTGAGTTGCCCTATCATTTCGGGTATTTCATATGCATTTTTTTTGCGACTCGTTGAGTTCTATTACGAGTCAGGAACTTGGGATCTGGCATCAGCATCGCTGCAACTGGAATATTACCAGGAGCAAATCATCAATAGCCTTTGTTGATTTGAACAAAGGTGGATTAGCAAACAGGGTTAACATCCTGTCGACTAAGGATTTTTGATTTTATGAACCATAAGGGTCTCATAAATGAATTTCTCCCTATGAGTCGTGAGGATGTCATAGGTGTATTTTCTCCTTAGGAATCGTGAGGATTCCTACGTGGTATTTTCTCTTGCAAGTTGTAAGGATTCGCAAGTTCCGTTCATCATGTTAAATGATATTTCTCGTTCTTGATACAACTTGGTTAAGAATATATTTATTTACACCCGTGGATTGTATACAAGGGTCAATATTGGACCGCCTGTAGGGCATAAATTTGTACGGTTTTGATGGCTTAAGAACAGGTTCAGATCCTTGTAATTTAAAGCTTTTGAATTCTATAAGCCGTGAGGGTCTTATAAAGAAAATATTCTCTTTACGAGTTGTAAGGATCTTATAAGTGTATTTTCTCCTTAGGGATAGAATGAATTCTTAAGTGTGTTGCACCTTTGTGAGCCGTAAGGATCTTATGTAGGTGTTTTTTCCTTACAAAATCGTGAGAACTTTGCAAGTGCATATTTTCCTTTCTTTTAACGAGTTTGCGCCCTCTCGGGTTTTCACAAGCTCCCCGGTAGCCCTGCTGTTTTTACTCATGGAGCCCTTTCGGGTTTTCATCCATGCCCATTCCGCTTGTGGACATTCCTTTTCTTAGGCGACCCGTAAGGTAACGCACTAACAGTTGTTGATCACGACTTTCTTCGAAGGACCACATCATATGGGACCAGGGAAGGGTGTGAATTGTTTTAGGCCCATGGATTGTATACGGTGCTCGATATGAAGACTCACCGTAGGGAAATATATGAGTTTAAGGACATTACGGTCTATTATTAGTTTAAGGACGTCTCGGTCTAATACCAGTTTAAGAACGTAGTGGTTCATTGTTAGTTTAGAGACGTTTCGGTCCATCATTCCTGTATTTGGGAAGAATATTAGTTTAAGGATATCTCGGTCCATTATCGCCGTGTTTGGGGTGAGTATTAGTTTAAGGACATTTCAGTCCAACATTAGTTTAAGGATATTTCGATCCAACATTAGTTTAGGGATATTTCGGTTCATCATTCCCGTATTTGGGACGAATATTAGTTTAAGGACATCTCAATCCATTATCGCCGTGTTTGGGACGAATATTAGTTTAAGGACATTTTGGTCCATTTTTAGTTTAGGGAATTTTCGGTCCATCATTCCTGTATTTAAGATGGATATTAGTTTAAGAATATCTCGGTTCATTATCGCCGTGTTTGGGACGGTTATTAGTTTAAGGGCATTCAGTCCAACATTAGTTTAGGGACATTTCGGTCCATTTTTAGTTTAAGAACGTTTCGGTCCAACATTAGTTTAGAGACATTTCGGTCCATCATTTCCGTATTTGGGATAAATATTAGTTTAAGGACATCTCGGTCATTTATCGCCGTGTTTGGGGCGAATATTAGTTTAAGGACATTTCGGTCCATTTTAGTTTAGGGACGTTTCGGTCCAATACCGCCGTGTTTGGAGCGAGTATTATTTGGCACCACATTCAAAGTTTTGATTCAGGAAGATAGCGAGCGGACAAAATAGTCGTCATCTATCATTGACCTAAGTCGTGACTCTTCATGCGTAGTACCTTTTAAGGAATCGACCGTTTATCGGCCGTAATGGCCTTCCGCCATGCATATCCATAAGAAGATAAACTCCACCTTGGTAGACCTTAACTATGATGTACGGGCCTTCATTGTTTGGCTCGAACTTCTCCCGTTTTGCACGATTAGGGATCATTGGTCTTTTGACGACCAGCAGGAGTTCGTCTTGGCGGAATGTTCTCTGTCTGGTCAGTCTTTCAAACGACCGTGTCATCCTTTTCTTATAAGCTTTCAGGTTTTGCTGTGCTATAAGGCGGGTTTCGTCGAGAGTGTCGAGTTCCTCGAGTCTAAGATGAGCATTTTCTTCATCCGTTAGCTCGTACTGAACCACCATTTGTATTGAGGGGAGCTCTATCTCCAATTGGAGTACTGTTTTAGTGCCAAACACTAATGCATATGGTGTTGTATTTGTGGCCATCTTGAATGTTGTTCGGTACGCCCAAAATGTTTCATGCAGCCTTTCGTACCAGTCTTTTTTATTTCTGGACAACGTCTTTTTTATAATCTTGGTCAGGGTCTTGTTGAATGCCTCAGCTAGACCATTGGCCCGAGGATTATAGACTGGGGAGTATCTCTAGTCTATCTTGTGCTTCTGTGCGAAGCGATTTATTTTGCGGCTTCTATAAGCCGACCCATTATCCGAGATTATCCGTCATGGAGTTTCGAATCGGTAGATGACATGGGTTTTGAAGAAGTGGAAGATATTCTCCATTTTCACTTCCCTTAGTGGTACTGCTTCTGTCCATTTAGAGAAGTAGTCGGTTGTTGCCAGTATAAACCGGTGACCCCTGGATGACGCTGGTTGTTCATACCAGAATATTGCATTTAATACCGCCCATTCTTATGCTCGTTTGTTTATAGGAAGGTGCTTTTAATCCTTGTTTGCTCCATATTTACAGGCTACAGGTTCCTAGTCCAAAATAACGCAAATGATACAAAATCTCCATAGTTACGCTAAAATGCAGAACATTTGTTGCCAATAGATAAAAGCCGGGTTCCGTTCATTCGTATCCATCCAGTGCCGCTTACCTGTTCCAGAGACAAGTCAAATGACTGTGGTCATTCGTGTCTCGGACAAGCACAGAGCTTGAGAGGGGCAGCACAAGATTCAATGGGTGCACGGAGCTCGAGGGAGATAAGGTCAAATCAATTAAAAGTGATGCCATTTTGAACTGTTGCAGATCTGAAGAAATTGTGGAAGCAATTTGCAATTTGGAGCATGTAGAACAACTGGAGATAGCAACAGAAGGAATCCCAGAAAATACGAGACTCCAATTCCACAAAACCGTGGCGGAACCGCCGCCAAATGTGGGTTTTTTCGGCGGTTCCGCCGCGGTTTCGTGTCATCATCTGACCAAACTTTGGCGTTATTTTGGTCACTGTATTTGGGCTCAGAATTTAGCCCTAGGGTTTCAGCACTCAGCCTATAAATAGCCCAGTTTTGTGCCAAGGCAAGGAGGCTTCTTTTTGTTAGGTTTTAGTGTAGTTTAGTTTAGCTTCTTCTTCTTTTTCTTCATTCTTTCCTCCATGAAAATTGTAGTGAGAGCTTTTTGAGTGGAAGATCAATGAAGATAAGGGTTTTTATTATCTTGTCTCTTTAATTTCTTGTTTTGTAATTTTATTATCTTGTATTGTAATTTGAATTCTTGTTGTTAATTAGTTGTTGTTATTTCTTTGCTTGTGCTCTTTTCCTTCTCTTCTCTTTTCCGTATTATTTTCAAGCGATGATACTCAACGGAGTTTCTTGCTAAGGTGAGGACCCAAGAGTTAGCTTGTGCCATTTGTAAAACCGTATTTTCATTTTCTTTCTTTTCTTCCTTCTTATTTTGTTTTATTTTCTTTTGGAATATGTGAATAATTCTACACTTGTTAAGGCTAAGGAAGGTGGTAGAGGGACGGAAAAATCCCTTGTGCTCTCTTCGCCAAATATCTTGAAATGAATCCCGACCAAACAAACGCAACCCCCTCACTTAGGTGCGCTATACGTGAGATGTAGCCGCGACCTAAGTCGAAGAGTTCTTTAAGCGCATGATCGCACGCTTTTGGCGTGTCGGATGTTCAAAGAATTAAAGTGTAACCGCGATCAGGACGGTGTCGCTTTGCAGCTAGCCGGTTGAGCACGGGTCGGTCCACAGGGAGATGGTGGTATTTTACCTTCTTGTCTTAGACGAGTCAATTAAAGAATCTGTATGAGTTTGTTCTAACCTATGTGTTTATCTGCAAGTATAAAGTTGTTAAGAAAAGATACGAGATTATAAGCTAAAGAAATCCGTACTCAAAACCTTTGAGCCGAGTCTTGACCAATTGAAGCTAAGCAATTGGCAACAACGTGGATTAGGGGATTTAAGCGCGGTATTCGTGGAATCCGGCTTATTTACCCTTGTCCTTCCGTTCTTGTCTCTTGCTTTCGCCTCCGGCCAAACCGAACGCAACCGGTCGCGGTTAGGAATCACCGTTACCTTGTCAGGGTACGGTGCCTAACGGAGCGCTTGCGTATGGTTTGGGCGGAGTTCAATGGAAAATACGGGAAAAGGAAATGGGCAAAGAAAACTTAACTTATAATACCGTATTTTATCTTAACAATGTTAGTGTATATGCCCTAGAGGCCATTACTGTATCATACTAGTATGTATATTACTTGATGGAAGCTTGGGATATTCACAGTTGTACAGACAATCTTGCTCAATATAGTAGTATGCTACTTGGTTTGTCTCTGCTTTAATGTGTACTTGTGTGTTTATTTATTATATCACCTATACGCATTAGTAGAGCCCTTTGGATCTTCGCTTGATTACCGGCATTGTGATGGCGATCACACTCATGGGAGCTGGGTAATCTACAAGCACATCCATATACACGTCCCTAGTCGTGGGAGTACCGAGATAGGGCATCGGTGCTCCGGAGTAGACTAGCGTATGCGCTTCTCATCCCAGCACGGGAGACGGTCTGTCCCACAGCCGTCGGTACGTCGTACTTGAGATAGTATGCGGGTGCTCGTTAGGTTACGAGTACACTGGACAGGACTCGTCGGGAACTGATGGTTGGTATTATACCTATCGTCAGTTATCAGTTCCCAGGTGACATGAGTAAAGCTTAGTCCGCTGACTTGACACTGTCACTTCGCCTCGAGTGTGTTCCCACTGTTCTTTGATTACTACCCTACCACGGCTCTGCTGAGTCGTGCAAACAGGAAGTAGTTGGGAGCAGTCCCGAAGCACTTGGAGGCAGTGACGGTTAGACAGGATTCGTCTCTCCCGGTATTGGGGATTGACATCGCGCTGTGTCTAGGAGAGCCATTACACGAGTAGTCCCTGGCCAGGGCAAGCGAGATATACTGGTAGGTTCCAGTGTTATCTCAGGGTGTTTTGGGCTTCACTCCGACACGACTTGTACCGCTATTAGGGGTCTGACGCTTGCCGCCCCCTAGGCCCGACATGCGATGTATCAGACGAACAGACCGGACTGTACGGAGAATATCACATACAGACTCAGTAGGAGTTCGATGTTCGATGGGTTCACCTCATCAGTCTTCTTATCGGCATCTACCTGGGGACCGTTACGTACAGCTAGTGCCGCTTGCGGTCTGTGGTTAACCCCACTGCCAGCGTAGTGTCGAGTCTTTAGAGTCCCACACAGAGGGTTACTCGCCTTTGGGCAAAACTGAGTAGAGGTCGCATGGTTTTGCGACAGGGTTCGTTCTCATCCATGCACTTGTGCACGTTTGGAGTCCGGACGGATATTACTAGTAGGCTCTGGTTTGAGCCAGATACTGGTGTATGTTTTGGGGTTGATTTTATCTCTTGGTATTCATGTTCCTCGGAACAAGAATGCGGGTGTGTATGCACAGTTGATTGAGGCGGAGGAAGAGGATCTTCATTAGGGTTTCGGAACGGGTGCGCATGCACAGTTGACAGTCGTCTTTTTCCAAATCCTAATGGATTTATGATTTATCAATTAATAATAGTAATTAAATGGAATTATGTTATGGTTGGTTTTTGTTGACTTGTTGACCATGGTTGACTTGTTGACCATGGTTGAATGTTTGACCATCATCATTATTTTGCAAGGATGCTCCTTGATTCTTGCCAACATTCATTTAATGAAGTGATGATGGTGGTCATTCCAAATACAACCATCAACTATTTCATTTTGATTTATTATTATTAATTAGATAAATCATTTTCCTTTTGTTATGGTTGCAAGAGGAATATAACTCATTCTATCATATGACTTCTCTCTCCTCACTTCATCTTCTTCCTCCTCTAGTTCAAGGAGAGCAAATCTCATGTGTTGAGAATCATCTCCTTGAAGATAAAACACCCCAAAGCACACTCTACTCACTCTAAGGTAGAAGGTCTAGCAAACCGGATACTTTAGTTCTCTCAAGATCGAGAAAGGAGCCCAAGGATGAAGCCCTCAGGTGGATCTATCTTCGGCAAAGAGGAGACGATGAGGGGAAGCCATTCAAGCTACTACAAAGAGAAAGAAAGAAGAAGGACAACAAGAACAGAAGGATTTCAAGTTGAGGTATAACCACTTTGCCGAGTAGTTAACTCTTCTTTGCAAGTATGCTAGTTTAGTTTAGCAAAGATCCGGCTTTTACGGTCCATGTTACAAAGTTTAGAAAAATTTTGATTTACCGTTTCCGCAACCCCGAAAGTACCGGGAGAGGTAACGTGGACCTAACAGTGGGATCAGAGCCTAACTAAACTTAAACTAGCTTGGTAGTGAAGTGTAACGAAGTTCGGAACCGAAAAAATCACAAAACCGGAAAAACAAAACCCTAAGTTTCTGTTGAAATTTTTTCTGCTCTAAATGAAAAACTTTATACTTGTAAATTCGGCTCAGGGTTTTGTGTGAACACCCAAGAAAAATGATGCCCTAATTCATTCAAACCACCGCGCTTCCGCCGCACGAGGTAGGCATGTGCCGCGGAAGCGCCGCAGTTTGTCGTCTTCTCTGCATCGTTTTTCGTGCAGTGTGTGTCTGTGTTGGTTTTGGGATTTTTAAAATATATTATATGTTCCCAGATTTTCCAGAACAGAAGTTTACTTTTGGGGTCCTATAATTCCGTATTTTTCCGAACTTCACTGCACTTTGGCTATGTTGGTTATAACTGTGATGTTTGCATGTATTGAACGTCGGCTAATTGCTATAAGTCGATTGGTCGGGGTTATACATGATCTGTGATTGTTATTGGTTTGTGGATATGAATGGATTGGATTGTCGCGGGTGAATAGCCGGGGTGGATGTGAGATGAGCTCTTTTTTTTCTTTCATTCATTGTAAATGTAAATTGATGTAATAATTATTATTTGTTTGGCCGCACAACCGGGTCGGGGTTGTAGCCGTCATTGTATAATTCTTTTTACTGTTTTTGCTCCTAGGATAGACCCAAGGAGGGGGTGCACAAACTACCGGGTGTCTCGAAGTGCCGAGTAGCCTACTCATGGCATTGAGGGAGGTTGCTTCGCTTCGGATACTTGGCGGGTAGTTTGCCGCACCCGTAGGGGTCTTGGGTGGGGTATTGGCTATTCACCGTGACCGTGTTATCCGCTTTTCGTTCCAGGCTCGAAAGAATTGCGGATTGCTAGTATATCCAATGTATTCATCTGTGATCTGTAATGTCTATCATTGCTTTCTATTTAGGCGTTGCTTAAGTTTTACAGCCGCGCTAGCCCAGCCCCCGCTCTGTCGTTAGTTAAGTAACCTAACGGGTGATGACGGGACCCCGTGGCGAATGCGAATGGCATAAGCGTACGCCATATTTTGGTTGTTTTCTGCAATGGTAGGATTAAATGATGGGACGCATTAAAAGTACTAATGCAAGAATATCACGCATTAAAAGAACTAATGCAAGAAAATAAACCTAAAAGACGTTGTTGGAACAATTTTTCAAAAAGCTGTTATTGCAAGGACGTTCATTTTTGTTTTGCATCGCGGTATTCGGTTATGAATGCCCAGTACCTCAGTCGACGAGGCAAGGGCCGAGATCCCTTCACCGGGAGTGACCCCTTGGACAAAAGTTTGCGTCAGGGTGATAACTTCACTATAGTCGATTATTCTTGCTTTGCATCGAGGTATTCATTTGGAATATCCTGCACCTCATTCGACGAGGAAAGAGCCGAGATCCCTTCACAGGGAGTGACCTCTTTAGCAAAAAGTTTTCGCCACTATATTTTCAAAAAGGGTGCAATCATGTTCCTTCAACGATATCAAGTTCAATACGTTAACGGGTTTTTCGCCAAAAACCCAGCCGTAGCCCTCCGTCATTTCGGATTAATGTTAGTTAGTATTCGTGCTGCGTTTGTTGACCTAGTCAAGGCGTAGTGAACGGTAGCTAAATAATATTTTTCTGTGGATTGCAAAAGTGATTGGTTAGGACAGTCGTGCGGCCTTGTTGACCTAGTCAAGGGCACGTATGGGTGGGTCTAATGCAATCAGGATTATGACGGGTAGAACTTGTCTAACAGTTTGTGGCTTGTTGACCTAGTCAAGGTCATGAACAGTTAGGGGCAAAAACCACATCGGGAGTTTCAAAAGAGCTGAAACTTGCAGATTTAGCATACCTTCTGGAGTGTGGTGACTAGAGTGGATTCCATCTAGGTTATCACACAATGACAGTTGGATCCCGATCCCACTGATGAGTTGGTTTACTCTCGGGAGATTATTTCACTTAACAATCAATGCTATAAACCTAGTAGGTGTCTAGAAAGGTGTTAGCGGGGTTACGCCCCCAGGGAAAAGAGGTTCTTTAATTAAGGAACTTCGCGAAAGCGTTGGAAAACCTCCCTCGAAGTACCGACACTAGCCTGGCTGAAAGGTTAAGCAAGTATTGTGACGTGAATTAAAACCCGGCTAGTTCTTCTTTTAAAAAGGTTTTAAGGAGAATTTGAGGAAACAGTGGGAGACATCCTGGTTAGATAAATTAATAAACCAATCTAATCTTGCAAGAGCATACGCTGAGTGTTTCTTTTCTCTCTCCAAGCAGCAACCTTTTCACGCCCTAATCAAGATAATAAAATGTATCGCTTGACCGATCCGAATTCTTATTCGGGACTGGGGAAAGATGGTTCAGCTCTGACTTGTGACAACAGTCATAAATATGAAAATGGGAAAGAGGAAAGTATGGATTTCCAGGATACCCAGTTGAAGAAGAAGCATGGTTTTGCATCTACTTCAGGTGTTCTTGTAATTGAGAATTGTTTTACGGTCAGCCCTACCTCCTGGGTACTTGATACCGGATCAGGATCTCATATCTGTAATTTATTGCAGGGACTGAGAAAAAGTAGGAAAGTTGCACCGGGTGATATGTCGCTCAGAGTAGCGAACGGAGCACAAGTTAATGCGGCAGCCGTCGGTGAATATCACCTAGTATTGCCAAATGGCAAGACTATGATTTTGAACAATTGCTACTATGTACCCTCCATGGTTTGCAACATCATATCAGTTTCTTTACTCGATAAAGATAGATATAAGTTTGTTCTTGAAAAGAATATCATGAACATTTACCTTGAAAAGGTGCTGGTTGCAGAGGGTACACTGTTTAATGGTATCTACGTTCTAAATCAGAATACAGTTCTCAATATACAAAACACACGCAAGAGGAAGAATTCAGATACGAATGAATCCTACTTGTGGCATTGTAGACTTGGTCATATCGGAGAGAAAAGACTGAGTAAGTTGCATAAAGATGGACTCTTGAATACGTTCGAGTTTTCATCTTATGAAACGTGTCAGTCTTGTCTAAAAGGAAAGATGACCAAATCTCCGTTCACCGGACATGGAGAAAGAGCAAGAGAGCTCTTGGGACTCATACACAGTGATGTGTGTGGTCCGATGTCTATACATGCAAGGGGTGGGTTCTCGTACTTCATCACATTCACTGACGATCTCTCTAGGTTCGGATATGTGTATCTGATGAAACACAAGTCTGAAGCTTTTGAGAAATTCAAGGAATTTAGAAACGAAGTAGAGAACCAGACAGGCAAAAGTATCAAGATCCTCCGGTCTGACAGGGGAGGGGAGTACTTAAGCACGAAATTCCTAGATTACTTAAAAGAGAATGGTATTCTCTCTCAGCTTACTCCTCCTTATACACCACAGCACAACGGTGTTTCGGAGCGGAGGAATCGTACCCTACTGGATATGGTTCGCTCCATGATGAGTAATGCCGAGTTGCCTCTTTCATTTTGGGGACATGCGCTATTGACAGCAGCATACCTATTGAATGATGTTCCGTCTAAATCAGTGCCTAAGACTCCGTTCGAGATATGGAATGGAAAGAGGCCATATCTTAAAAGATCTAAGATATGGGGTTGTCCGGCTTATGTCAAAACGCATAAACCGGATAAACTAGAGGCACAGTCAGTTTTATGTAAGTTTGTGGGATATCCAAAGAATGGTTATGGATATCTATTCTACCACACCGAGGAACAGATGGTGTTTGTTGCTCAGCATGCCGTTTTCTTAGAAACGGAGTTTCTTGCAAAAGAAATTAGTGGGAGCACGGTAGAATTGGAAGAAATTCAGCGACCACAAACTGAAACTGAAAATTTGACAGAACCTCAGAATTCAATAACCCCAGAAGAACCTCAGCCACTCCGCAGATCTGGTAGGATTTCTCATCCGCCCGAGAGATACTACGGTTTTCTCATTGACGGGGATCGAGAGGATTGCATCTTGGAAGAAGATGACCCTACCAGTTTCAGGCAGGCCATTATCAGTAGGGACTCTGATAAGTGGCAGGAAGCAATGCAATCCGAGATGGAGTCCATGTACGCCAATAAAGTGTGGACCTTGGATATTGCTCCACCTGGGGTAAAACCCGTTGGATGCAAATGGATCTACAAAAGGAAACTTGGTGTAGATGGGCAGGTGGAAACCTATAAAGCTAGACTCGTTGCAAAAGGTTTTCGTCAAAGACCCGGTTTGGACTATGATGAGACTTTTTCTCCGGTGGCTATGCTCAAATCTATTCGGATCTTACTTGCCATTGCTGCCTTCCATGACTATGAAATCTGGCAGATGGATGTTAAGACGGCTTTCCTAAACGGTTGTTTGGAAGAGTGCGTTTACATGGATCAACCAGAAGGTTTCGTAGACAGTGGGAGCAGCGGAAGGGTGTGCAAGTTGCTTAAATCCATTTATGGATTAAAGCAGGCATCGCGGAGCTGGAACATCTGATTTGATGAGGCAATCAAGGAATTTGATTTCATCAAGAACGAAGATGAACCCTGTGTATATAAGAAGATTGTAGGACGAACTGTCGTATTCCTAATCTTGTACGTGGACGACATTCTTTTGATAGGAAATGACATTCCTATGCTACAATCGGTCAAGCTGTTTTTGTCACAAAGGTTCTCCATGAAGGACCTGGGTGATGCCTCATACATTCTGGGGATCAAGATCTATAGAGATAGATCCAAGAAACTATTGGGACTTTCGCAGTCCAGGTACATAGAGACCGTACTAAAGAGATTTAGTATGGAGGGTTCCAAGGGCGGTAACATACCCGCATTGCACGGAATTACCCTCTCCAAGAAGATGTCTCCTAAGACTGACGAGGAGAGGGTTCGCATGAGCACTATACCCTACGCTTCGGCGGTAGGATCTATAATGTATGCGATGCTATGTACAAGACCAAATGTAGCTTACGCGTTGAGCACGGTAAGCCGGTATCAGTCAGACCCAGGGGAGGACCACTGGACAGCAGTGAAGAACATTCTCAAGTATTTAAGAAGGACTAAGGAGATGTTCCTGGTTTACGGTAATGGAGACCTCAGGGTCGAGTCCTTTACCGATTCAAGCTTCCAGAGTGACAAAGATGATAGCAAGTCCGTCTCGGGTTTTGTGTTTACCCTCAACGGAGGGGCGGTATGTTGGAGGAGTTCCAAACAGGATACCGTCGCAGACTCGACGATGGATGCTGAATACATTGCTGCAAGCGATGCCGCAAAAGAGGCGGTCTGGATAAAGAAGTTCATTAGTGAACTTCAGGTGGTTCCGTCCATTGTTGACCCGATACCTTTGTATTGCGATAACAATGGGGCTATAGCTTTAGCGAAGGAACCAAGGTCCCATCAGAAATCCAGGCACATCTTAAGGCGGTATCACCTGATCAGGGAGATCATTGATCGACAGGAGATCGAGGTGCGGAGAGTGGACACAAAGGACAACACTGCGGACCCATTCACAAAGGCTTTACCCCAGACTCAGTTCGAGCGGCTGATCGAGATGATAGGTCTTCGATACGCCAGTACATGGCCTTAGTGCAAGTGGGAGATTGTTAATGTATATGCCCTAGAGGCCATTACTGTATCATACTAGTATGTATATTACTTGATGGAAGCTTGGGATATTCACAGTTGTACAGACAATCTTGCTCAATATAGTAGTATGCTACTTGGTTTGTCTCTGCTTTAATGTGTACTTGTGTGTTTATTTATTATATCACCTATACGCATTAGTAGAGCCCTTTGGATCTTCGCTTGATTACCGGCGTTGTGATGGCGATCACACTCGTGGGAGCTGGGTAATCTACAAGCACATCCATATACACGTCCCTAGTCGTGGGAGTACCGAGATAGGGCATCGGTACTCCGGAGTAGACTAGCGTATGCGCTTCTCATCCCAGCAAGGGAGATGGTCTGTCCCACAGCCGTCGGTACGTCGTACTTGAGATAGTATGCGGGTGCTCGTTAGGTTACGAGTACACTGGACAAGACTCGTCGGGAACTGATGGTTGGTATTATACCTATCGTCAGTTATCAGTTCCCAGGTGACATGAGTAAAGCTTAGTCCGCTGACTTGACACTGTCACTTCGCCTCGAGTGTGTTCCCACTGTTCTTTGATTACTACCCTACCACGGCTCTGCTGAGTCGTGCAAACAGGTAGTAGTTGGGAGCAGTCCCGAAGCACTTGGAGGCAGTGACGGTTAGACAGGATTCGTCTCTCCCGGTATTGGGGATTGACATCGCGCTGTGTCTAGGAGAGCCATTACACGAGTAGTCCCTGGTCAGGGCAAGCGAGATATACTGGTAGGTTCCAGTGTTATCTCAGGGTGTTTTGGGCTTCACTCCGACACGACTTGTACCGCTATTAGGGGTCTGACGCTTGCCGCCCCATAGGCCCGACATGCGATGTATCAGACGAACAGACCGGACTGTACGGAGAATGTCACATACAGACTCAGTAGGAGTTCGATGGGTTCACCTCATCAGTCTTCTTATCGGCATCTACCTGGGGACCGTTACGTACAGCTAGTGCCGCTTGCGGTCTGTAATTAACCCCACTGCCAGCGTAGTGTCGAGTCTTTAGAGTCCCACACAGAGGGTTACTCTCCTTTGGGCAAAACTGAGTAGAGGTCGCATGGTTTTGCGACAGGGTTCGTTCTCATCCATGCACTTATGCACGTTTGGAGTTCGGACGGATATTACTAGTAGGCTCTGGTTTGAGCCAGATACTGGTGTATGTTTTGGGGTTGATTTTATCTCTTGGTATTCATGTTCCTCGGAACAAGAATGCGGGTGTGTATGCACAGTTGATTGAGGCGGAGGAAGAGGATGTTCATTAGGGTTTCGGAACGGGTGCGCATGCACAGTTGACAGTCGTCTTTTTCCAAACCCTAATGGATTTATGATTTATCAATTAATAATAGTAATTAAATGGAATTATGTTATGGTTGGTTTTTGTTGACTTGTTGACCATGGTTGACTTGTTGACCATGGTTGAATGTTTGACCATCATCATTATTTTGCAAGGATGCTCCTTGATTCTTGCCAACATTCATTTAATGAAGTGATGATGGTGGTCATTCCAAATACAACCATCAACTATTTCATTTTGATTTATTATTATTAATTAGATAAATCATTTTCCTTTTGTTATGGTTGCAAGAGGAATATAGCTCATTCTATCATATGACTTCTCTCTCCTCACTTCATCTTCTTCCTCCTCTAGTTCAAGGAGAGCAAATCTCATGTGTTGAGAATCATCTCCTTGAAGATAAAACACCCCAAAGCACACTCTACTCACTCTAAGGTAGAAGGTCTAGCAAACCGGATACTTTAGTTCTCTCAAGATCGAGAAAGGAGCCCAAGGATGAAGCCCTCAGGTGGATCTATCTTCGGCAAAGAGGAGACGATGAGGGGAAGCCATTCAAGCTACTACAAAGAGCAAGAAAGAAGAAGGACAACAAGAAGAGAAGGAGTTCAAGTTGAGGTATAACCACTTTGCCGAGTAGTTAACTCTTCTTTGCAAGTATGCTAGTTTAGTTTAGCAAAGATCCGGCTTTTACGGTCCATGTTACAAAGTTTAGAAAAATTTTGATTTACCGTTTCCGCAACCCCGAAAGTACCGGGAGAGGTAACGTGGACCTAACAAACAACAATAATTACATACATTCACAAAAGAGAACCAAAAAGAGAGGACAAAAAGAAAAGAACAAAGAAAAGAAAAGATACAAGTAATTAAAGTACAAGGAATAAAATTGCAAGTAAGTAAATTGCAAGTAATAAAAGACAAGGTAATAAATTGCGAATAATAAAAAGCGATAAAAAGAATACGAAACTAGGACTCAAGACAAGCATGTGATCAATAGCCAACCCTTAAACTTGCAAGCTCAATGAAGAGGTTGCAAGATCAAGGGAAGGGTAGAGAACGCATGTGAAATGAAGTGCTAGTCCCGTGAGAAAATACGACCCTTGAGATCAATAACTAACCCTTAACCATTCAAGCTCAATGAAGAGGTTGAATGAGCAAGAGAAAGCAAAAATCTCAAGGGGAAGAAGAAACACAAGAGAATGATACAAAACCCTCATCTTCATTAATCTCCCACTAAAAAGCTCTCACTACAATTTCATGGAAAAAGAATGAAGAAGAAGAAGAAGAACTATACAAAAAAAACTACAAAAGAGGCTACAAGAATGCACAAAAGAATGACCCTTGGTTTTGGCAAGATCTGCTGTATTTATAGGCAGGGAGTTGAAGATCTAGGGCAACCATCAGATATAAAATGAAACACCCAAAATACCCCCAAAAAATGATGCTCTGTCGAGGCAGTACGGCCGCGTTTCCGCTGCCAATACCCCCTATTGGCCGCGGAAACGCGGCCAAGTGGTGGAGTTGAGTGGTCCAACTTGGTGGCTTTCCCTGGTTTGCAGTGTACATTATTCTGGTATATGTATTTTTTCATAATTTCTTCACGAATTTTCCAGAATTTCTGTTGAGGGAAAGGTGGACATTTTGTCAAGATTTGAAATGATTGCCTCGAGCTCCGCGTAGATTTCTTGGAACTTGTTGTTGCCATTGAGCCTTGTGCATGAAGGTGACATTGATTTGACATTTTGTCTTCCTAAACTGGTATCTGGCAACATACGGATGACGAGCGGAGAGCGTGTTTTCTCAGTGGTTGGCAGGAACCCGGATTTTGTCGTGTTTTCTATGAATTTCACCGTTTTAGAACCGAGAACCTGTATCCTGCAAATATGTAACAAACACGGATTAAAAGCACCTACCTATAAACAACCGAGCGTAAGAATGGGCGGTATAAAATGCAGTATTCTGTGATGAACAAATACCCCCAAACTTAACTTTTGCTCGTCCCGAGCAAAACCAATTATTCACAAAAAAATAAAATCCTAACCGCACTTTCGCAGGGAACGCGATTGCACTGAGCGCGTGCAACAAGCCGTTAAACCTCTAGGTGTCCCTAGTAGGAGGAGTGTTGTCTCCTGAGGGTTTTCAGCAGATACTACCCACAAAATCCGGTCAAGCTAGTTTTGTAAAATAACTAAGATTCAAACCCCTAAAGTTTTGTTTCAGAAAATAACAATTCTATTATCCTAAGTCTAGACTATCGAACCTTTATTTTTCACACCTCGCTTCTTATTTAACTACAGATTTTATATGTCTTTACGTGCAGTGCAAATAGTGTCGTTAAGTTCCAGAAGGATCGATTAAAGTCATCATGTCGCACAATAAAGCCCAGATAACAATTTTAAAAGGATCACATAAGTTTTATAGAGAGTTAAGCATTTTTCAAGTTTCGTTTTCCAATAAGGTTTCAACTTCAGAATTTCTATCTTCCCTAACAGGAAACTAGGTCTTATTCTTCACTCCACCTTTTTCTTGTTTTCATTTCATACACACCTCTGTGAACGTGCAATAGTTTTTATCATAGAATAAAACCTTCATATCTCCGTTAAATTTTTTTTATAAAAGCCTGTCTTTTATCAAGATTATTCTCACACAAAGAACCGTTAGGAATTTTAACTCGGAGAGAACACTTGCTTGACCTTGTTTTTATCTGGACTTTCTAGGCTTCTTAGCGAGCTTTGGGCCAATGCACCCAAACCAGTTGGTTTTAGGGCATTAGGTATAGAAACACCCCAGCGGACTTAATTACTCAAGTTACCTAGGTCCAAAAACAAAAGACAGATGGCGTGAAAATCAGATGATTTAATACGAACGGAGATATAACCGGCAGTTCCATTATTTTTTGGATAAAAGACGTGTTTAGTGGGTTTGGTGTGTAATCATTCCAATCAAGTTTCAGATGGGTTATTTTTCAGACTTAGTTCCAATTAAGGCATCAATAACATTCCTTCATATTCGCTTTACTTCATAAACTATTCTTGACATTACTTATTTCAGAACAAACCTATTTGATCCTCAGAAAATCATTTATCTGTTTAAAAGTTTAAACATGAAAGACTTGTCATCTAATTCCCAAAATTCACGACACGTGTAGTGTGATGTAAAGATGTATATCAGCTATAGTTAACTTCAAAGGAGAGTTATCTTTCAGGTTTTCAAAATCTAAACATAAGATTTAGTTATTACTATTTTTTCAAACAAAAACCGTCGAATGTTGAATCAGAGTTCTTCCACAATCTAACTTGACAAAAAGTTTTTATAATTTTAGAAAATTTTCAGATTTTTATGGATTTTATGGATTTAATATGCAGATGCAAAATATACATATGAATGCGAAGGAAGAAAGCTTACCGAGCACACCCCCAAACTTAAACTTGACAGTGCCCTCACTGTCAGGCTATACCAAGAGGGTCAAAATTGCCGGCGCTTCTTAAAAAAAAAATTATAGACAAAACAAAACGGAAAACAAAAATATATACAAAAAAAATGTCCCCCCCAAACTTAAGTAAAACAGTGTTTCCACTGTTAAGCGTTGAAATTCAGGATTAGGGGGGAAAGAGAACAGTATCCATCTATACAAGGCCTTACACAGGCCAAAAGTTAACACCAACCATTCAAAGATTTTATCGCTATAATGTACCGGTTGGTGGAAGAAGGCGTAGAGAAAAGAGATGGAGAATACGCGAGACCATATGCGGAGAGAAGCGGGATATGGTCTCGGTATATGAGAGGAAGAAGAATGGCGGAAGGGAAAAAGAAGTGGGATACGAACTTGAGGGTGCAAATGGAGTAAATAGATTAGCACAATTTGTGATGAGCGATGTGTGAAAAGTGATTGTGCTAATATATTTACTCGTCGAGAAATTGGGTCGAATCCCTCAAGATTCGTAAGAAACCATGGGTACGCCGAACTTGGTAAACCAGATATATGAAATGAGATTGAGACAGGTTCTTGCAAGGACGGAACGATGGAAAGGATGGAGGGAAGGGGTTGAGGAAGGGCATCGGTTAGGGTTTCGGGAGGGTGCACACAGTCAATGAAAGGAACATGATGAATTGGAAAATCCGACTCATCAATTAAAACTGTTTCATCCTCAAAACTATCCTCAATATTCTCCTCAAAATTTATCTCATCCATGCCTTTATCATTAATATCAAGACGCATATGAAGTTCGGGAAAAACAGTTAAAGACTCGGGATGATGATTTGAAGAGACAACCTTAGCCAAATCTACTGGTTCATCATCCGAAATGTTCCCAGCGTCAATATTCTCGATCAAGTGAAAATCAATATTTTCAGACACCTCATCAAAAGCATGGATTTCAATCAATTCAGGTTCTAGAGTGGAGGTGTAGAGGTCAGAAGGATTAGGTATGGTTTCACTTGGAAGGGACCCTTCACAATCGGGCAAATCAAACACTACGAAGTCGCACAACTCATTCATCATTCTATCTTCTATTGATAAATCATGTGGGATACTCGATAGACTTTCAAAACAGGAGTTGTGGGATTCAATTTGGGACGGGTAGGTTTGATTTGGAAGGGGGTACATCTCACTCTCTCCACTCAAATTCACAGCCTGTCCTGCCGCCTCATCATACATTGAAAAAGTTGGAGCGAGTTGAAAACTAGCTACCGGGTCACTAGGTTGCATGAGGGCGGCCATGGACGCATTCAAATACATCATCTGTTGGCTTGACGCTACCCTAAAATCTTCCAACGATTTTTCTAGACTAGACATGGGTTGTGAAGGGGTTTCAGTAAAAGATTCAAAGTTGTTTGGATACTGAAAACTCCCAAATGGCGGTTCTGATGCAATGTCTAGGGAAGGTGCAAAAGTAGGGTAGGATTGGTAGGAATTGAATGGCTGGACAGGAGCAGGATCAACATTTGGATAGGAAGGTGAATGGCATTGGTGATCCCAAGAATTTGAAGTGGTGAAAGGAGTGAAAGATCGGCTACGAGATTGTTCAATACGTTCAGCAAGAGACATAGGTCTTGTGGCTACAACTGGACGTTCAAAAGGGGTATCAACGCAAGAAGGGGTGAATGTTTGAAACGGTTGGTACGAAGTGGATTGCGGGGTTCAGTTGTTCGTCCTAGACGCGTCTATCCGATCTTTCAACGAAATTTTGGGCATGGATGGGTCGTTCGATATTCGGCCAAAGCAAGAACCGTATGAAGTAATGTCTGGTTGTGGGTACCAAAGTTCGGCAAGAGTTTTGCGAGGTGGAGTACCCATGATATGAAGAGAGAAGGAAAGAAAGGCAGAGAAAAGGAGGGGAAAAGGAATGTGATATATTTTTTTTAGTTTATATATTAACAAAAGAATGAAGTATACACAAAAAAGAATATGGACAAAAAACAATCACGACAAAAAAAATACCACATACCTAATCGTTCTAGGGTTAACCTAGGTCAACTAGACCTGCTCCAGAACTTGATTGTCGAAGTAAAACTGTGTCGAGAAACAGGCTAAAGATACACTGATCACGAGGCCAGATAAGTGCAGAGATAAGGGGAGGTTTTCCAACGCTTTCGCGAAGTTCCTTAATTAAATAACCCTTTCTCTTTTGGCGGTTTCGCCGTTAACACTTTCCTAGACATCCCGTAAACAATATACCGTTAAGCGAGATTCTAAACACAGTTAACTTCTCCTAGTGAGCGCGAAGTCCTTAAGGCTTAAAGTCTAGTTTCTTTTAAATTTGTGCGGGTAAACGTTATGCGCAAGTTCGTGATTTGTGGGCCACGGAAAAGGTGATGAAATCCTTTACCGTATCTTGTGGGGTTCGCTTGCCCTTAAGTCCGTATTAATTGATGCAATGCGCAATTCAAAAAATTCTTATAAAGAATCAAACAATCGTTTTTTAGTTTAAACGCGGCGCTGCAACAAATACGGGTTAGTCAATTTTTAGCGTTTGCTAGCGAACTTGCAAAGAATCCTGCAAAGAATAGTATATTGGAAGCGTCGGATTTGAGAAGAAGGTGTTAGTAAAATACGTACCGTTAAGTTTTGGGTTAGGAAACCCCCGTTGAATTAAATCCGGTAAGCTTGAAAGGTTCGCTTGCGCGGGTCAAACTACCCGGATCTTTGGCACTGTACTTCGTAATCACCTTTTCCCACGCTTTGCTCCCCACAATCGCAGTTTGCAAACTGGCAAAAATCTGCAATCTTGCCCACAAAAATTATCAAAAAAAACAAAAAGATTTTTTTTTTTTATAAATATATACAAAAAGAATATTAACCCGAATAACAAGAAAGAAAATACGCTACCGTCTCCCCGGCAACGGCGCCATTTGATCGCACGCTTTTGGCGTGTCGGATGTTCAAATAATTAAAGTGTAACCGCGATCAGGACGGTGTCGCTTTGCAGCTAGCCGGTTGAGCACGGGTCGGTCCACAGGGAGATGGTGGTATTTTACCTTCTTGTCTTAGACGAGTCAATTAAAGAATCTGTATGAGTTTGTTCTAACCTATGTGTTTATCTGCAAGTATAAAGTTGTTAAGAAAAGATACGAGATTATAAGCTAAAGAAATCCGTACTCAAAACCTTTGAGCCGAGTCTTGACCAATTGAAGCTAAGCAATTGGCAACAACGTGGATTAGGGGATTTAAGCGTGGTATTCGTGGAATCCGGCTTATTTACCCTTGTCCTTCCGTTCTTGTCTCTTGCTTTCGCCTCCGGCCAAACCGAACGCAACCAGTCGCGGTTAGGAATCACCGTTACCTTGTCAGGGTACGGTGCCTAACGGAGCGCTTGCGTATGGTTTGGGCGGAGTTCAATGGAAAATACGGGAAAAGGAAATGGGCAAAGAAAACTTAACTTATAATACCGTATTTTATCTTAACAACAATAATTATATACATTCACAAAAGAGAACCAAAAAGAGAGGACAAAAAGAAAAGAACAAAGAAAAGAAAAGATACAAGTAATTAAAGTACAAGGAATAAAATTGCAAGTAAGTAAATTGCAAGTAATAAAAGACAAGGTAATAAATTGCGAATAATAAAAAGCGATAAAAAGAATACGAAACTAGGACTCAAGACAAGCATGTGATCAATAGCCAACCCTTAAACTTGCAAGCTCAATGAAGAGGTTGCAAGATCAAGGGAAGGGTAGAGAACGCATGTGAAATGAAGTGCTAGTCCCGTGAGAAAATACGACCCTTGAGATCAATAACTAACCCTTAACCATTCAAGCTCAATGAAGAGGTTGAATGAGCAAGAGAAAGCAAAAATCTCAAGGGGAAGAAGAAACACAAGAGAATGATACAAAACCCTCATCTTCATTAATCTCCCACTAAAAAGCTCTCACTACAATTTCATGGAAAAAGAATGAAGAAGAAGAAGAAGAACTATACAAAAAAAACTACAAAAGAGGCTACAAGAATGCACAAAAGAATGACCCTTGGTTTTGGCAAGATCTGCTGTATTTATAGGCAGGGAGTTGAAGATCTAGGGCAACCATCAGATATAAAATGAAACACCCAAAATACCCCCAAAAAATGATGCTCTGTCGAGGCAGTACGGCCGCGTTTCCGCTGCCAATACCCCCTATTGGCCGCGGAAACGCGGCCAAGTGGTGGAGTTGAGTGGTCCAACTTGGTGGCTTTCCCTGGTTTGCAGTGTACATTATTCTGGTATATGTATTTTTTCATAATTTCTTCACGAATTTTCCAGAATTTCTGTTGAGGGAAAGGTGGACTTTTTGTCAAGATTTGGAATGATTGCCTCGAGCTCCGCGTAGATTTCTTGGAACTTGTTGTTGCCATTGAGCCTTGTGCATGAAGGTGACATTGATTTGACATTTTGTCTTCCTAAACTGGTATCTGGCAACATACGGATGACGAGCGGAGACCGTGTTTTCTCAGTGGTTGGCAGGAACCCGGATTTTGTCGTGTTTTCCATGAATTTCACCGTTTTAGAACCGAGAACCTGTATCCTGCAAATATGTAACAAACACGGATTAAAAGCACCTACCTATAAACAACCGAGCGTAAGAATGGGCGGTATAAAATGCAGTATTCTGTGATGAACAGCGCACTACAACGTGACATATAGTTGTGACTTAATTGGATACATGGTTGCGGGTGTTTGGCCGAGAGTTGGAAATAAGCGTATTTAGCAGACGGATAAGGGGCACTAAGAATGGATTTAGCGTTGTAAAGCTCGCTTAAACTCGCAAATCCTATTCCTATGTCCTCCTAATCCCCGCTACTTTCAATTATCCCAACATCGTTTTAAGAATGACAAAAGATAAGCACAAAACTAATCCTAACTCTACTAACCGACCTTAACCTTAACAAGCTCACTTGAATATAAAATACGACACTTAGGATAGAATTGAATATACACATATACATTCTTTATCGACTCGTCTAAAACTCGAATGGACATACAACCATCTCCCTGCGGATCGACCAGTGCTCAACCGGCTAGCTGCAAAGCGACACCGTCCTTGATCGCGGTTATAACTTTAGAACTTTGAACTCCGACACGCTAAAAGCGTGCGATCAAATGGCACCGTTGCTGGGGAGACGGTAACGTATTTTCTTTCTTATTATTCGGGTTAATATTCTTTTTGTATATATATAAAATTATAAATATAAATATAAAATAAAATCTTTTTGTTATTTTTGATAATTTTTGTGTGCAAGTGTGCAGGCTATCTGGAGCAAGTACAGTAATCAAAAAAGAAAACAGAGCATTTTATTTTGGAGTAGAGAGCACGGAGAGTCCAGGGACAAATTTTGAAGCCCCAATTCCAACATTTGACCGCGGAACCGCGGTGAAACCTTGAGTTGTACGGCGGTTCCGCGGCATCATTGAGGCTTCTGGGCGCCAATTTGTCTTCACCTTCTCTCTTTCCTTTTAACTTCTATGTGAATCCACTAGGCTGTATTTTTTGCAGGTTTCTTTGCATAGATTGCGCCGCCGCTAAATAAATTTTTTGTTGTTTTATATTTTTGTTTGTTTACGCGCTTTACATATATTAATACGGAATTTTAGGGGCTATAACACCAATTCAGATTGGGTGGCGATTTCATCACCCTTCCTATGTTAGTGTTTATGCCCTAGGAGCCATTATTGTATCATACTAGTTTGTATATTACTTAATAGAAGTTTGGGATATTCACATGTATATAACAGTCTTGCTAAACATGGTAGTATGCTACTTGGGTTTTTTCTCTTAATATGTGAGTATACGTATTGATAGAGCTCTTAGGATCTTGCTTGACTACCAGCGTTGTGATGGCAGTCAAACTAGTGGGGGCTGGGTAGTCTATAAGCACATACTTATTCAGGTCCCTAGTCGTAGGATTATCGAGATAGGGCATCGATACTCCGGAGTAGACTAGTGTGTACGCTTCTCATTCCCGTTGGGGAGATGGTCTGTCCCACAGCCGTCAGTACGCCGTACTGGAGATAGTATACAGGTACTCGTTGGGTTACGGGTACACCGGACAGGACTCACAGGGAACTGTTGGTTGGTATTATACCCGTCGTCAGTTAACAGTTCCCAGGTGACATTAGTACAGCATAGTCCGCAGACTTGACACTGCTACTTCGCCTCGAGTGTGTCCCACTGTTCTTAGATTGCTACCTTACCACGGCTCAAAGGAGTCGTGCAAACAGGTAGCAGTTGGGTGCAGTCCCGAGCACTTGGAGGCAGTGGCGGTTAGACAGGATTCGTCTCTCCCGGTATTGGGAGTTGATATCGTGCTGTGTCAAAGAGCCATTACGCAAAGTCCCTGGCCAGGGCAAGCGAGATTTACTGGTAGGTTCCAGTAGTTTCTCAGGGTGTAATGGGCTTCACTCCGACACGACTTATACCGCTATTAAGGGACTGACGCTTGCCGCCCCCTAGGCCCGATATGCGAGAGTCTTAGACGAACAGACCGGACTGTACGAAGATTGTCACATCAGACTCAGTAGGAGTTCGGGTGGGTTTCCTCATCGGCCTTCTTATCGACATCTACCTGGGGACCGTTACGTACAGCTAGTGCCGCTTGCGGTCTGTGGTTAAACCCACTGCCAGCGTAGTAGTCGAGTCTCTAGAGTCCCACATAGAGAGTTTCACTACTCCAGGCGCAACGATATAGAGGTCGTATGGTTTTACAACAAGGGTTCGGACGCATACGTGTGTTTACGCACGTACGACTTTCGGACAGTTTTTACTAGCCGGCTTTGGTTTAAGCCAGTTTCTAGTATCCGGTTATTAGATTTATACAGTCTAAAGTTTTTCCGTGTTTTCACGGATAGGAGGGGCGTTCTCGTAATTACGCGAGAAGCTTCTAGAAGATGGTGACTTGGGGGTTAAGGTGGCATATGCATTAAATGGGATTAATGAGTCATATGAGTGATTCATCCATGTCATTAATGCATCATAAATGCTTAATGACTCATGGAGATGAATCACCCTTTGATATTTATCAAGCATGGTTGTAAATCCTTTATTTTCTTTTATTGGATAAATGATAATGCTTGATATATATTATGATACATCATTATCTCATCTCATTCTCTCTCCTCAAGCTCTCTTCAAACCCTAATCCTCCCCTCTTATGTGTTGAGTACAAGGATTAGTGAGACTACTTAATCCATAACCCTCACTCTATATCATCTAGGTACTTTGATTAGTAACTAAAGAAACCTAGTTGCCTCAAGTTTAGAGGCAAAGCTTGGAATAAAGCTCTCGGGTGGATCGTCTACTATATAGAGAAGGCCGGAGAGGACGTGGAGAACGACAAGACGAAGGACTCGGTTCTACAGGTATAATCACTTTTCATAGTAGTTTAGAACTCCTATGTTTGATGTTAGTTATTGTTTAGCAAACGATTCTTTGGTTAGTCGATGTTTACGCAAAGAACAAGTTCGTTTTTTAAATTTCCGCCTCCCCACAAGTCGTGGGGTGTTGTACATCGACTTACAGTGGTATCAAAGCCTTGCTAAACAATAATTAACTCATTAGCAAAGTCGTAAGAATTTCGAACGCAAAAAGAACCGGAAACATCATCGAATTATCACAGTTTCTGTCGAATTCAAAACTGGCTCTAAAAATTTTTCAGGGTTCTTCAGAATAACAAGCATAGTATAATAGGGCTACTGAAGAAATTTAGACTCCTAACTCGTCCAACTCACCGCGGAACCGCGGCGGATCCATGCGATCCGCAGCTGATCCGCGGCCGAGTTGGGGCCGAGTCAGCCTAAATTCCTTCAGTAACTCTCCTGTGCTAATATTGATGTTTCTGGGATATTTTATTTTCTGCTCAAGTCTTAGGTGCACAGAGAAGTATTGGAGTAGAATCTAACGTGTTTTGCTCGATCGAAATTTTACGATGTTTGCTAATATGATTATATCTGTATTTGTATAATGTGTTCGTAAACCTCCCCTAACTGCTAGTATGTCGGTTGGCAGGGGGTTGCACATTTCTGTAATGGTTTTAACTGTTTGTGGATGTGAACTGTATTGGACTGTTGTGATGATTAGCCGGGGTTTTGTGATGGGTTATTATTTTAATTCATTCAATGTAAATTTAATATGTTGTAATATTATTTTGCGGGGCACATCCAGGTTGCGGTTGTAGCCACCGTTGTATTATTTCATTTTACTGTTTTTGCTCCTAGGTTAGACCCAAGGTGGGGTGCACAAACTACCGGGTACTTTGAAGTGTTTAGTGGCCTACTCACTTTGTTGTGAGAGACCGCTTCACTTCGGGTACTTGGCGGGTAGTTTGCCGTACCCGTAGGGGTCTAGGGTGGGGTAATAGCTATTCATCACAACTGTGTAATACGTCTTTTGTTGCAGGCTCTAAACAAACACGGATTGCTTGCATATCCAATAAAGTTCATCTGTGATCTGGAATGACTATTATTGCGTCTGACGAATGTACAATATCTATATATGATAGCTATTTAGACGTCACTTATGTTTTACACCCGTGCTAGCCCAGCCCTCGCTCTGTCGTTAGTTAAGTAACCTAACGGGTGATGACGGGACCCAGTGGCGAATGCGGATGGCATAAAAGGACGTTGTATTTTCATTGTTTTCTGCAATGATAGGTTAATGATGGGACACATTATTTATAATGCAAAAAAAATAAACCAAAAGTTTAATCGTTGGAACAATTTAAAAGAAACTACTCGGTTATTTTAAAACAGAGGATATTTTTTAATTGCGGAGCTTTAACCACTCCTTTTAAAAGCTATCAGGTTCCTTCGGTTATATCAAGTTCACTACGTTCACGGTTTCGCCAAAACCATTCGTAGCCCTCCGTCATTTCATTTGGGTATTCAGTAGTATTCAAGCTATGCATTTTGACCAACGCCAAGGCATAGTGTTTGGTAGCTGCTGGGTATTCATTTGTTGCATTGATAGATGAGTTAGTTTGGGACAGTCGTATTATCATTTGGCCAACGTCAGGGATATGTACGGATGGGTTCTAATTAACAAGATAATGATGGATAGAACTTGACATGTGACTTATGACATTTTGACCAATGCCAAGGTCATAAGAGCATGGGGCAAAAATAAATATCGGGAATTTCTAAAGAAACTGAAATTTGCAAAGAGATGCATACCATTTGGAGTTTGATGAATGTTAGTAGGATTCCTTCAGCATTATCAGACGATGATATTTGGATCCTGATCCTACTGTAAGTATATGCTACTTATCAGGATATTCGTCACTTAACGATCAATGCTATAAACCAAGTAAGTTTCTAGAAAGGCGTCAGCGGGGCTACGCCTCCAGAGAAAAGAGGTTATTAAATTAAGGAACTTCGCGAAAGCGTTGGAAAACCTCCCTCGAAGTATCGACACTAGCCTGGCTGAACGGTTAAGCAAGTATTGTACGGTGAGAATAGTCCTGGCAATTCTTCTTTCATGGTTTAAGGAAGGATTCGAAAAACAGTGGGAGCCATCCAGTTTAGATAAACAAAAAACTACTCTAAACTTGCAAGAGAATCATGCTAAAGTGTTTTCTTCTCTCTCTCCTAATTGCAGTGACCCTGAAAATGACTGGACTTAAGTTAGTTTTAGAGAAAAATATACCGACAGGGCCAAACTATAAAGATTGGCTGCGGAATGTCAAAATGGCCTTGACTTATGACAAATTGGGGTATGTCCTCACCACTAAGGCACCTGAAGTCCCAGGTCCCAAATCCAGTAATGCGGATAAAGAAATCCGCAAAACCTGGGATTTAGATTGCGCGAAGGCCAAGTGCATCGTGCTTGCCTCAATGAACAATGAACATCAGAGGAGGCACGAGGATATGGATCTTGAATCCATATTTCTCCATAAAAAAGATCTGTATGGGGAGCAATCTCGTATAGCAAGATACGAGACCTCAAAGAAGCTGTTTCAAGCGAGATTGGCCGTCGGATCATCGGTAGGAGAACATGTCCTAAAAATGATTGGCTATATAGAAGAGCTCGCAGACCTTGGGACGACTTTGGATAATGAGCTCTATACAGACCTTATTCTCCAGTCCCTCCCTCCTACCTACGCCCAGTTTATTCTGAACTTCAACATTCAAAGAAAAGAAGTTGAACTTTCAGAACTCCTTAACATGTTGATGAGTGCAGAGGGCACCTTGCAGAAGGTAAGGGAAACACACGCTATGTTTGTTCGCGGTACTTCTTCTTCCGGGTCCAAGGCTAAAACCAAAGGAAGGAAGAATAAGGCCGCCAACAGACCTAGAGGAGGTGTTAGTAAGGTGGGAGAGAAGGGAAAGAAAAAGATTGCAGTGCCAGTAGTGGCCCACGATGAGTGCTTCCATTGTCACAGGAAAGGGCACTGGAAGAAAGATTGTAAGGCGTGGAACGCCAAGAACCAGGAACCAAAGCAAGCTGTGGCGTCGACTTCAGGTGTGTTTGTAATTGAGAATTGTTTGTCAATCAACTCTACTTCCTGGGTATTGGATACCGGATCAGGATCTCATATATGCAATTCATTGCAGGCACTGAGAAACCGTAGAGTGCTGAAAGAAGGTGATATGATCCTCAAGGTTGCTAACGGAGCTAGCGTGGGAGCTGTGTCCGTCGGGGATTGTCACCTGGGATTGACGAGTGGACACATTTTGGTTTTACATAACTGTTTTTGTGTACCTAGCTTAACGTGTAATATCATATCAGTTTCCTTTTTATCAAATAAATGTTATGATTTTACGTTTGTAAGTGATGTTGTTAACATCCACCTTAATCATAGTTTGATTGGGTCCGGTACACTGGATAACGGTATATATGTCTTAAACCAACTCAAGATTTTCAATGTCCAGAACACACTAAAAAGAAAGTCTCCAGAAAACAATAAGGCTTTCTTATGGCATTGTAGACTAGGTCACATCAATGAGACAAGGTTAACTAAGTTACATAAAGAAGGATATTTGGACTCGTTCGAATATCAAACTTATGCCACTTGTGAATCATGTCTCAAAGGAAAGATGACAAAGACTCCATTCACTGGACATGGAGTAAGAGCGAGCGAGCTCTTAGGACTCGTACACAGCGATGTATGCGGTCCAATGTCTACACATGCAAGAGGTGGTTTTTCCTATTTCATTACTTTTACGGATGATTATTCAAGGTACGGATTCATTTATCTGATAAAACATAAATCCGAGGCTTTTGAAAAATTCCAGGAGTATAAGAATGAAGTAGAAAACCAAACCGACAAAAGTATCAAGACACTTAGATCTGATCGAGGTGGTGAATACTTAAGTGCCGAGTTCCTAGGTTACCTAAAAGAAAAAGGAATTCTCTCTCATCTTACTCCTCCATACACTCCACATCATAACGGTGTATCAGAGAGACGGAATCGAACCCTATTGGATATGGTGCGATCCATAATGAGTAATGCTTAGTTACCGCGATCTTTCTGGGGTTATGCGCTAGATTCAGCGGCATATCTTTTGAACAGGGTTCCTACCAGGACTGTTCCTACCACACCATATCAGATGTGGAGTGGGAAGAAACCCTATCTTCAGTATCTGAGGATATGGGGATGTCCAGCTTTTGTTAAAACGCAGCATGTGGACAAGCTCGAGGCACGATCAGTACAGTGTAAGTTTGTGGGATATCCAAAGAACTCTAAGGTGTATCTATTCTATTACGCAGAGGAACAAAAGGTTTTTGTTTCTCGTAATGCCCATTTTCTAGAACAGCAGGTTTTAGAAAAGGAAACAAGTGGGAGCGAAATAGAACTGGAAGAAATTCCAGAACCACAAACTACTACTGAAAGTTTGGTAGAACCAGTAGTTCAAGAAGAACAGGACATTCCCGCACCCCTCCGCCGAAGTAGTAGGCCGTCTCATCCGCCTGAGAGATACTACGGTTTTCTCATTGATGGGGATAGAGAGGATTGCATCATCGACGATGATGAACCTACTAGCTTCCAGCAGGCCATCCAGAGCGGCGACTCGGTACGATAGCTAGATGCAATGCGGACCGAAATGGAGTCCATGTACACCAACAAAGTATGGACTTTGGACTTTGCTCCAGATGGGGTAAAACCCATAGGATGCAAACGGATCTTCAAGAAAAAGATTGGTGTAGATGGGCAGGTAGAAACCTATAAGGCTAGACTTGTTGCAAAGGGATTTCGTCAAAGACCTGGTTTGGACTATGACGAAAATTTTCTCCAGTGGCTATGCTCAAATCCATTCGGGTCCTTCTTGCTATTGCTGCCTTCCATGATTATGAAATCTGGCAGATGGATGTAAAGACGGCTTTTCTGAATGGTAATTTAGAAGAGTGCATCTATATGGATCAGCCAGAGGGTTTCAATCAGAGTAGGAGCAGCGGGAAAGTATGCAAGTTGCTTAAGTCCATTTATGGACTAAAGCAGGCATCGCGGAGTTGGAACATCTGTTTTGATGAGACAGTCAAAGAATATGACTTTATCAAAAATCCAGATGAACCATGTATATATAGTAAAGTTGTAGCCAGAAGTGTCGTATTCCTCGTCTTGTACGTGGATGACATTCTATTGATAGGAAATGACATTCCTATGCTACAATCTGTCAAAGGATTCTTGTCACACAGGTTCTCCATGAAAGACCTGGGTGATGCCTCTTACATTCTGGGGATCCGGATTTATCGTGATAGATCCAAGAGGATGTTGGGACTTTCGCAGTCCAGGTATATCGACACTGTACTGAAAAGATTCAGTATGGAAGATTCTAAGCACGGTAATCTAGCGGCTTGTCACGGAATCACCCTATCCAAAGAGATGTCTCCCAAGACTGATTTGGAAAGGGAACGCATGTCTATTATACCCTACGCTTCAGCGGTGGGCTCTATAATGTATGCGATGTTGTGCACTAGACCAGATGTAGCTTACGCACTAAGCGTGGTAAGCCGGTATCAGTCAGACCCAGGGGAGAAGCACTGGATAGCAGTAAAGAACATTCTCAAGTACCTGAGGAGGACTAAGGAGATGTTCTTGGTTTACGGCGGAAAAGACCTCAGGTTGGAGGCCTTTGCTGATTCCGGCTTCCAGAGTGATAAGGAAGATTTCAAGTCCATGTCAGGTTATGTCTTTACCCTCAATGGAGGGGCGGTGTGCTGGAAGAGTTCCAAGCAGGACACCGTTGCTGACTCGACTATGGAAGCGGAGTATATTGCTGCTTGCGATGCCGCAAAAGAAGCGGTCTGGATGAAGAAGTTCCTAACAAAACTTCAGGTGGTTCCTACCATAGTTGATCTAATACCTCTGTATTGCGACAACAACGGAGATATAGCTTTAGCGAAGGAACCAAGGTCCCATCAGAAGTCCAGACACATCTTAAGGCGGTATCACCTGATCAGGGAGATTATTGATCGTCGGGAGATCGAGGTTCGGAGAGTTGCTACTAAAGAGAACATTGCTGATCCATTCACGAAGGCCCTACCTCAGATTCAGTTCGAGAGGCTACTCGAGATCATCGGTCTTCGATACGCCAGTACATGGCCGTAGTGCAAGTGGGAGATTGTTAGTGTTTATGCCATAGGGGCCATTATTGTATCATACTAGTTTGTATATTACTTAATGGAAGCTTGGGATATTCACATGTATATAACAGTATTGCTAAACATGGTAGTATGCTACTTGGTTTTTCTATCTTAATATGTGAGTATACGTATTGATAGAGCTCTTAGGATCTTGCTTGACTACCAGCGTTATGATGGCAGTCACACTAGTGGTGGCTGGGTAGTCTATAAGCATATCCTTATTCAGGTCCCTAGTCGTAGGATTATCGAGACAGGGCATCGATACTCCGGAGTAGACTAGTGTGTACGCTTCTCATCCCAGTTGGGGAGATGGTCTATCCCACAGCCATCAGTATGTCGTACTGGAGATAGTATACAGGTGCTCGTTGGGTTACGGGTACACCGGACATGACTCATAGGGAGCTGTTGGTTGGTATTATACCCGTCGTCAGTTAACAGTTCCCAGGTGATATGAGTACAGCATAGTCCGCAGACTTAACACTGCTACTTCGCCTCGAGTGTGTCCCACTGTTCTTAGATTGCTACCCTACCACGGCTCAAAAGAGTCGTGCAAACAGGTAGCAGTTGGGTGTAGTCCCGAGCACTTGGAGGCAGTGGCGGTTAGACATGATTCGTCTCTCCCGGTATTGGGAGTTGATATCGCGCTGTGTCAGAGAGCCATTACGCAAAGTCCCTGGCCAGGGCAAGCGAGATTTACTGGTAGGTTCCAGTAGTTTCTCAGGGTGTAATGGGCTTCACTCCGACACGACTTATACCGCTATTAGGGGACTGACGCTTTCCGTCCCCCTAGGCCCGATATGCAATAGTCTTAGACGAACAGACCGGACTGTACGGAGATTGTCACATCAGACTCAGTAGGAGTTCGGATGGGTTTCCTCATCGGCCTTCTTATCGACATCTACCCGGGGACCGTTACGTACAGCTAGTGCCGCTTGCGGTCTGTGGTTAAACCCACTGCCAGCGTAGTAGTCGAGTCTCTAGAGTCCCACACAGAGAGTTTGCCTACTCCAGGCGAAACGATATAGAGGTCGTATGGTTTTATGACAAGGGTTCAGACGCATACGTGTGTTTACGCACGTACGACTTTCGGACAGTTTTTACTAGTCGGCTTTGGTTTAAGCCAGTTTCTAATATCCGGTTATTGGATTTATACAGTCTAAAGTTTTTCCGTGTTTTCACGGATAGGAGGGGCGTTCTCGTAATTACGCGAGAAGCTTCTAGAAGATGGTGACTTGGGGGTTAAGGTGGCATATGCATTAAATGAGATTAGTGAGTCATATGAGTGATTCAACCATGTCATTAATGCATCATAAATGCTTAATGACTCATGGAGATGAATCACCCTTTGATATTTATCAAGCATGGTTGTAAATCCTTTATTTTCTTTTATTGGATAAATGATAATGCTTGATATATATTATGATACATCATTATCTCATCTCATTCTCTTGCTCACTTTCTCTCTTCTCAAGCTCTCTCTCTTCAAACCCTAATCCTCCCCTCTCATGTGTTGAATACAAGTTTTAGTTAGACTACTTAATCCATAACCCTCACTCTATATCATCCAGGTACTTTGATTAGCAACTAAAGAAACCTAGTTGCCTCAAGTTTAGAGGCAAAGCTTGGAGTAAATCTCTCGGGTGGATCGTCTACTACATAGAGAAGGCCGGAAAGGATGTGGAGAACGACAAGACGAAAGACTCAGTTCTACAGGTATAATCACTTTTCATAGTAGTTTAGAACTCCTATGTTTGATGTTAGTTATAGTTTAGCAAACGATTCTTCGGTTAGTCGATATTTACGCAAAGAACAAGTTTGTTTTTTAAATTTCCGCCTCCCCACAAGTCGTGGGGTGTTGTACATCGACTTACATCCTAAGACCCCACAAATCACTAGTTACATACGCATTACCTTGAGCTAATAAAAAATATCTAGACCAAACCTATAAGGACTTGTCACGCTCATTTAGGACAAGTGAAGGTTGCGGGAAATCGGTCGTTTATCTAAACTTGACTTTGTGGTGCCTATGCAAGACAGGTGAGGCGGTAATTTTAAAAGGCCCGTCTCATGGTGATTCGTGAGCGGAACCCTCCTTACCTCACTTGTGCTTACCTGGCCACAATTGGCGGTGAAGAGGCGATTCGAGAGTTATCCTGCAACTTGTCGCTTGGAAGTTTAGGAGCGGTCTAGTTGGACTTTGAAGACCCTAGCTCCAGGTATTGTTTGTGCATATTGTGATTGTGAAGGTGCTTGTAAAAAGTTAGTCCCATAATTCCGTATTCTTCCAAAAACAAACAATTTTTAAAACTCCAAAAAAAAAAATTAAAAAAAAAATTTCACATTCTTTTTCCCTCCTCTCCTTTTTCTTTCACTCTTCTAACATGGGTACCCCATCTCGAAAAACTCTTGCCGAGCTTTGGTACCCACAATCAGACATTACATCCTACGGTTCTTGCTTTCGCCGAACTTCGAACGATCCCTCCATGCCAAAAATTTCTTTGAAAGATCGGATAGACGCGTCTAGGACGAACAACTGGACCCCGCAATCCACTTTGTATCAACCGTTCAAACTTCCACCACCTTCTTACGTTGATATCCCTTTTGAGAGTCATATTGTAACTCCAAGACCCATGTCCCTTGTTGAACGTATTGAACAATCCCGTAACCGATCTTTCACTCCTTTCACCGCTGCCAATTCTTTTGATCAACAATTTCAATCACCTTCTTATCCAAATGTTGATCCTACTCCTGTCCAGCAATTCAATTCCTATCCATCCTACCCAACGTTTGCACCTTCCCTAGACATTGCTTCTGAACAGCCTTTTGGGAGTTTCCAGTATCCAAACAACTTTGAATCTTTTACTGAAACCCCTTCACATTCCATGTCTAGTCTTGAACAGTCGTTGGAAGATTTTCGGGTAGCGTCGTACCAACAGATGATGGATTTGAATGCGTCCATGGCCACCCTCATACAACATAGTGACCCGGTAGCTAGTTTCCAACTAGCTCCCAATTTCCAATGTATGATGAGGCGGTTGGACAGGTTGAGAATTTGAGTGGAGAGAGTGAGCTGTATACCCTTCCAAATCAAACCTACCTATTTCAACTTGAATCCCACAACTCCGGTTTTGAATTTCTATCAAGTGTTCCAAATGATTCACCAGTTGAAGATAGAACGTTTAATGAGTTGTGTGACTTTGTAGTGTTTGATTTGCCTGATTGTGAACGGTCACTTTCGAGTGAAACCATCACCAACCCTTTTGACCTTTACACCTCCATCTTAGAACCTAAATTGATTAATATCCATGCTTTTGATGAGGTGTCCGAAAATATTGATTTTCACTTGATTGAGGATATCGACGCCGAGAATATTTCGGATGATTAACCCACAACTTTGGATGAGTTTGTCTTTCAAATTCATCATTTACTTTCATTTCCGTGTGGACATCATCCCGGGTCATTAATTGTCTTTCCCGAACTCCATATGCGTCTTGATATTGATGATGAATGCATGGATGAGCTAATTTTTGAGGAGAATATTGAGGAAATTTTCGAGGATGAACCAGTTTTAATTGATGAGTCGGATTTTCCAATTAATCCCATCCCTTTCATTGACTGTACACACCCTCCAGAACCTTTAACCGATACCCTTCCTCAATCACTTCCCCATATCCTTTCCGTCGTTCTGACCTTGCAAGACACCGCATCACTTTCATTTACTATGTCTGGTTTACCAAGTTCGGCGTACCCATGGTTTCTCACGAATCTTGAGGGATTTGACCCAATTTCTCGACATATTGATAGATTAGTACAATCCATCTTTTCACATCGATCATTACAGATTGTACTAATTTATTCAATCCATTTCCACCCTCAAGTTCGTATTCCACTTCTTTCTCCCTTCCGCCATTCTTCTCCTCCACCGAGACCATATCCCGCTTCTCTCCGCATACGGTTTCGCGTATTCTCCATTTCTTTCCTCTCCATATTCTTTCACCAACCACACCATTATAACGAAAAAAATTTTGAATGGTTGTTGCTTACCTTTGGCCTGTGTAAGGCCTTGTATAGATAAATACTGTTCTCTCCCCCCTAATCCTGAACTTCACTGCTTAAATAGTGGAAACACTGTTTCACTTAAGTTTGGGGGGGACATTTTTGTGTATATATTTTTGTTTTGTTTTATTTTGTATAAAAAAATTTTAGGAAGCGCCGACAATTTTGACCCCCTTGGTGTAGCCTGACAGTGAGGGCACTGCCAAGTTTAAGTTTCGGGGTGTGCTCGGTAAGCTTTCTTCCTTCGCATTCATTTGTATATTTTGCATTTGCATACATATAAAAAACCAATAAAAAAAAAATTTACAAAAATATAAAAACTTTGTCGTCAAGTTAGCTAATAGGGTAACTTAGATTTTTATTCCGAAAGTTTAGTTGATACGTTAGAAATAACTAAATCCTAGGCCTAGGAATTGAAACCCTAAAATAACTCTCATTCTGTTTAACTTTGGTAATTATACGTCCTTACATTTTTTTCTGAGAAATAGGTAATCTTGAGTTCAGTTCTTGAGTTAAGTCAAAATGAAGGGAAAGTATTAAAGCTTTACTGAAAGATAAGTCTGAAAAATAGTTTCTATTCTTAAGTTCAACTTGAAAGTATGTACCCTATAAACTGCACTTACACGCACCTTGAAACTTAGGATGGTAGAGGATACCTAGAAATACTCTTGCCTGAAAACCTAGTATGAAAGAAAAAACGGTATTTAAAGCTAACCACCAAAAGAGCATCAGTGAAAAAATATATCCGGTCTTGAAAAAAATAAAGAAAAGAAAATTAAATAAATAAATTCGAGACCTGGAAACTGCTATTTACGCTTTAAGCTCGTACAAACAGTAATCGGCCGTTAGTACCTCAAGAAGCATTAATAGTCGCATGAAAGGTGTGTGAGCAAAACCGTCCATTATTAATGAAAAGAAGTAGTAGTAGGAATTAGGGCAAGGGTACTATAACTTGAATTGAATTCTTATGTGTAGGGGTGAATAATTTACACACACGTAGGGGTATACAATCGATGTTTAGATGAAAGATAGAAATAAAGAATAAGACTTATGTTTTCCGTAAAACTGATAAAAATCCCTGATTGGAGACCACACTTTAGAAGGAAAACTCAGGAGATATCAATATCTTTCTAAACTTTTTTGGAACGTATAGGATCTAAGGTTAAATAAATAGGAGGTGTGAAACATAAGGGTGGGATATTTCTAATTTAGGATAATAGAATTTCTAACCTAGGATAATAGAATTTCTAACCTAGACACTAAACCGTAGGAGTAGAATCGACGTTAACTTATAAAACTAGCTTGACGGGATTTTGTGGGTAGTATCCGCTAAAAACCCTCAAGAGACTACACTCCTCCTACTAGGGACACCTAGAGCATTAACGGCTTATTGCACGAGCTCAGTGCAATCGCGTTCCCTGCGAAAGTGAGGTTAGGACTTTTTGTGAATAATTGGCTTTTGCTCGGGAAGAGCAAAAGTTATGTTTGGGGGTATTTGTTCATACCAGAATATTGCATTTAATACCACCAATTCTTATACTCGTTTGTTTATAGGCAGGTGCTTTTAATCCGTGTTTGCTATATATTTACAGGCTACAGGTTCCTAGTCCAAAATAGCGCAAATGATACAGAATCTCCACAGTTACGCTAAAATGCAGAACATCTGTTGCCAACAGATAAAAGTCGGGTTCCGGTCATCCGTATTCGTCCAATGCCGCTGACCTGTTCTAGAGACAAGTCAAATGATAGTGGTCATTCGTGTCTCGGACAAGCACAGAGCACGGGAGGGGCAGCAAAAGATTCAATGAGTGCACGGAGCTCGAGGGAGATAAGGTCAAATCAATTAAAAGTGATGCCATTTTGGACTGTTGCAGATCTGAAGAAATTGTGGAAGCAATTTGCAATTTGGAGCATGTAGAACAACGGAAGATAGAAACATAAGGAATCCCAGAAAATACGAGACTCCAATTCCACAAAACCGCGGCGGAACCGCCGCTAAATGTGGGTTTTTGCGGCGGTTCCGCCGCGGTTTCGTGTCATCATCTGACCAAACATTGGGGTTATTTTGGTCATTGTATTTGGATTCAGAATTTAGCCCTAGGGTTTCAGCACTCAGCCTATAAATAGCCCAGTTTTGTGCCAAGCCAAGGAGGCTTCTTTTTGTTAGGTTTTAGTGTAGTTTAGTTTAGCTTCTTCTTCTTCTTCTTCATTCTTTCCTCCATGAAAATTGTAGTGAGAGCTTTTTGAATGGAAGATCAATGAAGATGAGGGTTTTTATTATCTTGTCTCTTTAATTTCTTGTCTTGTAATTTTATTATCTTGTATTGTAATTTCAATTCTTGTTGTTAATTAGTTGTTGTTATTTCTTTGCTTGTGCTCTTTTCCTTCTCTTCTCTTTTCTGTATTATTTTCAAGCGATGATACTCAACGGAGTTTCTTGCTAAGGTGAGGACCCAAGAGTTAGTTTGCGCCATTTGTAAAACCGTATTTTCCTTTTCTCTCTTTTCTTCCTTCTTGCTTTGTTTTATTTTCTTTTATAATGTGTGAATAATTCCACACCTGTTAAGGCTAATGAAGGTGGTATGAGGGACGGAAAAATCCCTTGTGCTCTCTTCGCCAAAGATCTTGAAACGAATCCCGACCAAACAAACGCAACCCCCTCACTTAGGTGCGCTATACGTGACATATAGCCGCTACCTAAGTCGAGAAGTCCTTTAAGCACACTACAACGTGACATATAGTTGTGACTTAATTGGATATATGGTTGCGGGTGTTTGGCTGAGGGTTGGAAATAAGCGTATTTAGCGGACGGATAAGAGGTACTATGAATGGATGTAGCGTTGGAAAGCTCGCTTAAACTCGCAAATCCCATTCCTATGTCCTCCTAATCCCCGCTACTTTCGATTATCCCAAATCTTTTTAAGAATGGCAAAAGATAAGCACAAGACTTATCCTAACTCTACTAACCGAGCTTAACCTTAATAAGCTCACTTGAATATAAAATACGACACTTAGGATAGAATTGAACATACACATATACATTCTTTATTGACTCGTCTAAAACTCGAACGGTCTGCGGATAGACCCGTGCTCAACCGGATAGCTACAAAGCGACACCATCCTTGATCGCGGTTATAAATTTAGAACTTTGAACTCCGACACGCCAAAAGCGTGCGATCACTGGTTTAATGGGGCCGATTATATCGGTTCCCCGCATCTCGAAGGCCAGTTGGCTACTGTCAGATGTAGCGGATTTGGATGTTAATGAATGAAGTCCCTATGTATTTGGCACAAGTGACACTGCTTTGCATATTCAAGGCAACCCTGAATTATCGTGGGCCAGTAATAGCCTATCCTTTTTATCTTCAGCTTCATTTTTGGTCCTGCTTGATGAGAGCAACAAAGTCCGTCGTGTATTTCTTGGACGACTTTCTTTGCTTCCTTCGGCCCTAAACATCTTAACAATACGAAGTCGAAGGATCTCTTGTACAGAGTGTCATTGACGAAGGCGAATGACAGAGCTCGTTTCATGAGCTGATGTCTAGATGACGAATCTTCAGGAGTGCTTTGGGACTTAAAGTAGTCTATGAAGACTTCTCTTAAGTCCCTGACATCTTCTTCGTTCTCTATTTGGAGAACTTTGTGTTTAGTCATTTCTTTTTCCTCGGATAGTTCTATTAGATCTAACTAGCAACTTTCCTAGGAGACGGAAACTCCGAAGGTATATCTGCTTGCGCCAGGATCCTACAGCCTTGAACGATGATCCTTACGTCATCGAGGTCTTCGTCGGCCAATTCTTTGGCCAACTTGGATAACGCATCTGACTTGCTGTTTTCCGCTCTCGGTACACTTTCCAAGGTATAGGAAGGGATTTGGGTCAGCAGCTGCTGCACTCTTTTGCTATACATTATTAGTTCTGGCTTGCATATTTAATAGTCACCATTTACTTGACTGGCAATCAGCTAGGAATCTCCATATATGAAATGGTTCTTTATTCCCATGTCGATAGAAATCTCAAGACCAGCTATCAAAGTTTTATATTCTGCTTCATTATTAGTCCTGGGTTCCATCAAGAAGAGGGTGTGATGCAATATTCTTTTTTGCGGGGTCACGAAGATAAGACCCACCCCGCTTTGATTATAGGAGTATTTCTCTTTCGCCGCTTCATGGAAGATACTCTATCAAAGTAAAGTTCCCATTGAGACTTATTTTCTTCTTTCTCTTCTTCGACTACGTCGAACGCGTGTTCATCTGGCAACTCACAATTTAGGAGTGAGTCGGCTGGTATCGGATGTTCTGCAATAAAGTCTACGATGGCTTGTGCTTTCACCGCTTTGAGTGGTCGATACGTTATAGAGAATTCCATCAGCAATAGGGCCCATTTGGCGAGCCTTCCCATCAGTTTAGCCTTCGACATTAGATATTTAAGAGAATCCAACTTTGATATAAGATGGACCTCATACGTCAAGGCATAGTGTCTAAGCTTTGTAATTGCAAAGATCAGCGCCAGGCAGTGCTTTTCGATGGGGGAGTAGTTGCTTTCTGCCGCAAGGAGAACTCGACTTAGATAGTACAGAGCTCTTTCCTTTCCTTGGTCACTCTTTTATGACCATAGTGCGCGTAAAGATCCTTCAAGGGCCGTTGTATATAGGATAAGGGGCTTTTCCTTAACTGGAGCGGCCAATACCGGCGGATTTTGCAAATATTGTTTGATTTCGTCCAATGCATTTTGGCAATTCTGATCCCAGACGAATGGGGTCCCCTTCTTCATCAGATGGCTATAGGGGTGACATTTTTCGGAGAGCTTGGCTATGAACCGTCGGATGTATGCGAGCTTTTCTTAGAGAGATCGCAGCTGTTTGAGGGTTCGTGGAGATGGAATTTCCATGATCGCCTTGATTTTCGAGGGATCAATTTCGATGCTTTAGTGACGGATGATGAATCCTAGGAATTTGCTTGAGGAGACTCTAAACGCGCACTTTAGAGGGTTCATCTTCAGATTATACTTCCGAAGACGCTCAAAAACGATTTTTAGATGTTCCCAGTGTTCCTCATGAGATTTTCTTTTGACCACAAGGTCGTCGATATAACATTTGACGATCTCGTGTATGAGACCATCGAATATCTTCATCATGGCTCTTTGGTATGTAGCTCCGGCGTTTTTCAAACCGAAGGGCATCACTTTGTAGCAGAATACGCCTAACGGTGTCCGGAAGGCGGTATAGTTTTGGTTCTCAGGATCCATTTTTATTTGGTTGTATCCTGAAGATTCATCCATGAAGGAGAAGAACTCATGGGTAGATATGTTATCGATCATTAGCTCGGTAACGGGCACTGGGAAGTCATCTTTCGGACATGCCTTGTTAAGGTCCTGAAAGTCCATGCAAATGCGAACGGCCCAGTTTTTCTTCATCACTGGAACGATATTAGCGATTCAGTCAGGATATTGAACTTCTTGGATGAAGCCAGAGTTAATTAATTTCTTGACTTTGGTGTTTATACCCATCTCAAGTTCGAGCCGCATCCTTCTTAGTACCTGTTTGACTGGTTTTATGTCTGGCAATATGGCCAGCTTGTGTACCGCTAACTATAGATCTAAACACGGCATTTCAGAGTAGTTCCAAGCAAAGCAATCTTTGTACTTCATAAGCACATCTTTTAATGCGGCTACCTGTTTTTCGGACAGCAGCTCACTGACAAACGTTGGCCTCGGATCATCCTCCGTTCCTTAGTCAATTTTCTTCAGGCTATCCGCTGTGGTATGTATCCCATCATCCAGCTCTTTTGGTGCCAGTGGAAATTCTGAGATCTCCTCGTCGTCATCATCGTTTATGAAGTATCTGAAGAGGTCAAACAGGTCCTCGTCCTCTTCCTCTTTTGAGAGAGTTACCATATGACAGGTACAAGTTCGCTTCCATTTCCGCGGTCGAGCTGGTCCTATCCTAATAGTATAGGTCATCTTTGGCTTGTGCTTTTGTGATGGGCTTATCCTCCAGCTGCCGGATAGGATAAACCTGCCTTGTTGATATTGGTCCTCCACTCAGTCCTTGAACGTGAAGCAGTCCTCAAGTGGATGGCCTATTGCTCTGTGATAGGAGCAATAGTCTGGATAGTGGACCTCATTTATCTATTCGGGTGTTAAGATTCCGGAAGTTTCACCATTTGATGCTTCATGATAAGGATGAAGATTTTCCCTGTCCTGTCTTGAGGGAAGGAATATTTTCGACCCATCTTCTTTATAAAGAACGGACTCCAACCGAGCTTTTCTTGATTAATCGATGTCTTGGACCTACTTTGTTGTCCTTGAATGTTGTTTGCATTCTTCACTTTATTTTTACCTCCACTTCGGGATTTACTCTCTTTGCAAAAGCGAATAGCGGGCTATGGACGAAGAGCATTATGTTGGATATATGTATGCCCTAGAGGCCATTATGTGATAGTGGATGTATCTATACATGTATATATATATATATATTCAGTATGCATTCTTGCTCGATATGATAGTATGCTATCTGGTTCTTCTTTATCTGACATGTTGATTTGATCATGCTTTTATTCATTCATACATGCTGATAAAGCCCTGAGGATATTGGCTTGACTACTCTGATTATGATGGAGATCATACTAGTGGGACATCTGTAGTCTATAAGCATATCCTGGAAAGTCCCTAGTCGTAGGTATATCGAGACGGGGCATTGATATACCAGAGTAGACTAGCGTATATGATACTAGACCCATACGATGGGCGATGGATGTTCCCACATTCATCGATGTTTGACATCAAGATCATATACGGGTGCTCAGTGGTGAATGGGTACACTGGACGGACTCACTGAGAACTCCTATATGGAATTATATCTATCGTCGGATAGCAGTTCTTAGGTGACACTGGTACAGGTTAGTCTGTAGACCTGAGATCGTCATAGAGTCTTGTGTGTTCTCCCACTGTACTTTGATTGCCACCCTACCACGGCTCTACCGAGTCGTGCAAACAGGTGGCCGTTGGGTACAGTCCCGAGACACACGAAGACGATGAGCGATAGGAGGGGTTTCGTCTCTCCCGGTATTGGGAGTTGATGCTGTGCTGTCCCCGACTGGTTATAACAGCAAGTCCCTGGCCAGGGTTGTTGAGATTTGCTGATAAGTGTTATCAGTAGTTTCTCGATCTGTTATAGACCATTCACCGGCACGACTTATTGAGTTATTAGGGTCGACGTGACCATCCCTAGGCTCGATATGCAGCATATCTGACGAAGAGACCGGACTGTACGGTAGTGTTGCCGGATGGCTCGACGGGAGTTGTAGCAGGTTCGCTTGTTTTCTTCTGATCACTCAATACCCGGGTGGCCGTTATGTTTAGCTGACCGCTTGCGGCTTGGGGGTACCTGATATGATCATCACCCTCTGCCGGCGTATTGACGAGTCTTAGAGTCCCACAAAGGAGTTACCCAGTCCAGGCGAAACGTTGTGGTGCGCGTATGCGATATGCGCAAGCACCCGATTAAAATGTGCGTATATGATACCGAACATTGATCGGGTGAACTGCTTTTGGTGGGGTCATATGAGATATGACCGGATTGATAAATCAAGTGTTGATTTATCATTTAACCATTAGTTTTCTCACTTAAAACTTTTTCTTGGATGATGGATGTGTGCATGCATGTGTGCTTTTCTTTCTTTCTTTCTTGCTAGTTTCATGCACATATGGATGTGCATACAAACACACATACATACACCCATCTATCATGGTTGTTAACATATGGAAATGGTGGCAATATAAGACTCACACCATGGATTAAATAATGGATTATTATTTAATTTTGGTTTTAAAACAAAATGAAAAGAAAAGGATAATCATTCTAGCTTCTACATTCTTCCTTTGACCTAACCATGCTTACCTACCTCTTAACTTGAGTTATCCTTCTCTTTATCATTTAAAACTCAAGTTAAATAATGTCTCCATCACTTTAACCATGGTTCATAGTAAGAAGAAATAAAATATATATTGATATATTTCTTTTTCTTCTAGTGAGTTATCTTTATCTTATTACCTCTTGTGAAAAATATTGCCACCATCTTCTTCCTCTTTCTCATTTGCTCTCTAGCTTTTTCTAGTGAGTAAATCACACTTAAAGAAAGGTTTTTGAAGTGAGAATCTTAACCACAACTTCATTCTACACAAGTTTAGCCAACTTGTTTAGAGTGTTCTCTTCGGTTTTACGAAGTTGCGAGCTTGAACGGAGAACTCCGTGGTGGATCGTCGTGGACACAAGAGGACTTCAAGAGGACTTCCATTCAACACCCTAAGACCAAAGAGTCCAGCGAAAGGGAGCTACAAAGGTTGTAGTCTCGAAACCCTAGATTAGTTCGCTTTAAATTTCGAAACCCTAATTTTCTAGGATCGATTCCTTTGCATGTTCGTTTAGCACCATAAAAATTTAAACTTTTGGACATGTGATGCTTCAAAACTCTTCATAGGGTGTTAAACAAACCTTTCATTGGTATCAGAGCCGACCTAGAACATTAGGCGACCCTTTTACGAAGTTAAAACTCCGTTCGAACCGAAATACGGTTTTTTAGGGTGCTCTCTGGAAATTTTCTAAAAATTGACATTTTTCAGAATTAAAAATATGTAAAAAATACAGCAGGAAAAAATAAGGATTACGGTACAAAAATTATTCCATGAACAGTGATTGTTGCCGCGGAAACGCGGCCTAAGCTTGCTTAGACCGCGGAAACGCGGCCGTATGTATTAATTGTTGGATAATTTTTTTTACAGTAATTCATTAATCTGCTTGTATATTGTTTTGGATATTTTTAATCTGTATTTAGTTTTGAAAAATTCTGGAGATGATTTTGGACCCGTCGATTCGATCGGAATTTTGTTTTCGTGGTTTTTCCGGGTAAATTAGAAAGTATTGAAGTGTTTGAACGACTATCATTTACTCACTATTCACGGGGTTTAAATACTTTGGAGATACGTGCAAGTCTTTTTGTGGTGGACCCTCTAGAAGACAACAAACCTTAACTCGATTATGTGACCGTCTTGAACTGCCCTTTGAACCTTAGGGTTTGGGGCAGTACGGTGTGCCACATGTGAGGCGTTGGCTTGACCCTTCTACGGCTGGACCGCTACTACTGTATCACACTCCGGATTTTTTGAACCCTGCTCAAGTGTTGAGCTTTAGTGAATCTTGGGTACTTGATCGTTCGTTCGAAAACTTTAATACTGTCTGTTTATCTGGAATTTGATACAATATGTGGAATTCATATAGTTTAGGCATGAAATACGAAATATGTGATATTTCGCATTTATGATGTCTAAAGAGAATGTGGATTCCAAATATTGTAGTTTTACACTTTCTTTTCTCTGACCGTAAGTGTAGTATGTCCGATATCCCCGGTTTCGTTGCTATACGTCAACGACAATTGGGGTATGCATACTTACTTACGTTGATGATATGAGATATTATGTGTTGCTGAGATATGATGTGCAGGATTGTCACGATCGAATAGCCGGGGGGTTTTTGTGAGATGAGAGTTTTATATTTTCATTCATGTAAATTCAAATGTAATGTAATATTCTTTTATTTGGGGCACTTCCGGGTTGAGGTTGTGTCGCCAGTGTTGTATATTATTTACTTTTCCGCATTAGGATGGACCCAAGGAGGGGAGCACAGGTGACCGGGTTCTGGGGTTCAGTGGGAGGCCATCTCGAGGAGTTGAGACCGGGTCTCCTAAACTCCAGGATTGGTAGGGTCACTTGCCGCTCTCGTAGGGGTCCAGGGTGTGGGCTTGGCTATTCATCGCGACTGTGGAATCCATATTTTCTATTCTGGCAAAATACTAAATACGGACGTCCTAGTATATCCCACGTTATATCTATATTTCTGCTGCATGTGTTCTGTGATATCTGAGACGAATGACATATTATATATATGATATATAGTAGACGTTGCTTATGTTTTACACCCGCGCTAGTCCCGTCCCGGTATGCCGTTAGTTAAGTAACCTAACGGTGCATAACGGAACATTGCGGCGAATGCGGATGGCATAAGCGTACGTGTTATTTTCGTTTCTTTTCTGTGATTGGCTTAAGGACTTAAATGATGGGATTATATTAATATGATTAATGTAAAGAAAATAAACCTAAAAAGATGTTGTAGAATCGGATTTGAAAACCACTCGGCTATTTATGAAAAAGCTATATTTCAAAACTGCGGAGCTTAAGCCACTCCTTTTGAAAACCATTTGATTCTACAACGATATCAAGTTCAAAGCATTAAAGATTTTCTTAAAAATCATTCGCAACCCTCCGTCATTTTAGGAAGTAGAGTACTTAGTATTCGTGCTACGTTTGTTGACTTTAGTTAAGGCGTAGTGTACGGTAGCTAAGTGATGTCTTCTTACACTGCATATGATGCAGATTAATTAGGACATTCATACGACTTTGTTGACCATAGTTAAGGGTCATATGGGTGGGTCTAATTGATCAAGAAATGACGGGTAGAACTTGACCGGTACTTATGATTTGTTGACCATAGTTAAGGTCATAAGTGCTAGGGGTAAAAACCACATCGGGAATTTCAATAGTTGAAATTTGCAATGAGATTGCATACCTTCCATGTGATGGTTGGATCCCGATTCCACTGTGGGCAATAGTTGCTCCTAGGAGAGTTTTACAGTTTACAATTAGCTAACTCATTAGGTGTCTAGAAAGGTGTTAACGGGACTCCGCCTCTAGGAAAACGAGGTTTACTCTAATTAGGTCCGTGCGAAAGCACGGGGAACCTCCCTCAAAGTACCGACTCTGGCCTGGCTGAACGGTTAGCGAAGTTGTAGACTGTAATTAATCCTGGCTAGTTTTTCTTTTTAAGGTTTGAAAGAAAAACTCGATAAAAGCAGTGGGAAACATCGATTAGACAAGATAATAAACCAATCTAATCTATGCAAGAGCTTTCGCTGAGTGTATTCTTTTCTCTCTCTTAATGGCAGATACCCATGACTGGACTCAAGCTTTTACTAGATAAAAACAAACTGAATGGGACCAACTATAAAGACTGGCTGAGGAATCTGAAAATCGCCTTGACTTATGATAAAGTATCATATGTCCTCACGTCTTCAGCCCCGCCCGTCCCAGGTCCAAAATCCTCAGTTGCGGACGTTGAAGTCCGCAAGACATGGGACGCTGACTGTGCCATGGCCAAATGCCTCGCGCTTGCATCGATGGACAATACACATCAAAAGCAGCACGAGAATATGGACATTCAAACCATATTTCTCCATACAAAGGAGTTGTATGGAGAGCAATCCCGCGTATTGCGATACGAAGCATCAAAGAAACTGTTTCAGATGCGAATGGCCCCTGGCACACCAGTAGGAGACCATGTTTTGAAGATGATAGCTCTTATAGAAGAGCTTGAGGACCTTGGATGGACAATGGACAATGAACAATATATAGATATTATTCTGCAGTCCCTCCCCTCCACCTTTGCTCATTTCATAGTGAACTTCAACATGCATGGCATGGAGAAGGAACTCCCTGAACTCCTTAATATGTTAAGGAGTGCAGAGAGCACTATGAAGTTAGCAAAAACTCCCGTTATGACTATTGGACAGTCTTCTTCTTCTCGCCCGAAAGCTAAGGCCAAGGGAAAGAAAAAGAAGAAACCCACTAATCCTAAGGGCGGATTTAAAAAGGTGAAGGGAAAGGGAAAGTCCAAGGCTGGAGACTCGGGAAAGGGAGAATGTTTTCATTGCCACAAGACAGGACATTGGAAGCGCAACTGCACGGAGTACTTAAGTTTCAAGAAGAAGCATGGTGATGCTTCTGCTTCAGGTGCGTTTGTGACTGAAAACTGTTTTTCTATAAACTCTGCTTCCTAGGTATTGGATACCGGTTCAGGTTCTCACATTTGCAATTCAATGCAGGGGCTGAGAAATAGCAAGGTTTTGAAGACAAGTGACCATACTCTCCGCGTTGGAAATGGTTCCAATGTACATACAGTCGCAGTGGGAGAGTATCACTTGGGGTTGCCATCTGGATGTATTTTGATTTTGAATCCATGTTATTTTGTACCAAGTATGCTATGTAATATAATATCCGTTTCTTTGTTGGACAATGAAGGATATAATTTTGTACTGCAGAACAATGTTATGAACATTCACCTAAATCAAATGTTGGTTGGGTATGGTACGCTTAATAACGGAATATATGTCCTAAATCAACACACAGTTTTCAGAATACAACACACTAATAAAAGAAAACTTTCAGAATTAAATGAAGCTTTTCTTTGGCATTGTAGACTTGGTCATATTAACGAAACAAAACTAAACAAGTTACACAAAGATGGATATTTAAACTCTTTTGAATATAAATCTTATGCGACTTGCCAGTCTTGTATCAAGGGTAAAATGACCAAAACTCCGTTTACCGGACACGGAGAAAGAGCTACTCAGCTCCTTGGCCTCATACATAGTGATGTATGTGGGCCAATGTCTACACAGGCTAGAGGCGGTTTTTCATACTTCATTACATTCACTGACGACTTCTCAAGATTCGGTCATGTATTTTTATTAAAGCACAAGTCCGACGCTTTCGAGAAATTCATTGAATATAAACAAGAAGTAGAAAAACAAACCGGCTTGAGTATTAAGATGCTTCGATCAGATCGAGGTGGTGAGTATCTCAGTACAGAATTTGCAAACTTCCTAAAAGAGAATGGGATTCTCTCTCAGCTCACTCCTCCTTACACACCACAGCACAACGGTGTGTCAGAACGACGGAATAGGACCCTATTAGATATGGTCCGGTCCATGATGAGTGACGCTGAGTTACCAGTCTCATTTTGGGGGCATGTATTGGAGACTGCAGCGTTTCTGCTGAACAGGGTTCCAACTAAAGCCGTGTCTACCACGCCATATGAGATATGGAATGGGAAGAGACCATCTCTTAAGAGAATTAAGATTTGGGGTTGCCCGGCCTATGTTAAAAAGCAGAATCCGGACAAACTCGAGACACGGTCAGTCATGTGTAACTTTGTGGGATATCCAAAGAATTCTTATGGATATCTGTTCTACCACAAAGAGGAGCAAAAGGTGTTTGTTTCCTAGTATGCCACATTCTTAGAAAAAGAGTTTTTCACAGATAAAGATGATGGCAAGGTGGTGGATCTAGAAGAGGTTCTAGAGACACAAACTACAAATGACGATTTGGTTGAACCGGCTGTTGCAACAGAAACTAAGGAACCTCGGCCACTCCGAAGGTCTGGTAGGACTTCTCGCCCACCGGAGAGGTACTACGGTTTCCTCATTGATGGTGACAGGGAAGATTGCATCATGGATGATGATGATCCTACCAGTTTTCAGCAAGCTATCACGAGTGGTGACTCTGTGAAGTGGCTGGATGCCATGAGATCCGAAATGGAGTCTATGTACACCAACAAAGTATGGACTTTGGACGTTGTACCCCCTGGGGTAAAACCTGTAGGGTGCAAATGGATCTTTAAAAGAAAGATTGGTGTGGATGGGCAGGTAGAGACCTATAAGGCAAGACTTGTGGCGAAAGGTTTTCGTCAAAGACCAGGTTTGGACTATGACGAAACTTTTTCGCCCGTAGCCATGCTTAAATCCATTCGGATCCTACTTGCTATTGCTGCTCACTACGACTATGAAATCTGGCAGATGGACGTTAAAACAGCATTTCTAAATGGAGATTTAGAAGAATGCGTTTATATGGATCAGCCAGAGGGCTTCATTGACAGTAGGAGCAGTGAGAAAACGTGTAGGCTGCTTAAATCCATATATGGGTTAAAGCAGGCATCTCGGAGTTGGAACATCTGTTTCGATGATGTTATCAAAGAGTTTGATTTCATCAAAAATCCAGATGAACCTTGTGTTTATAAGAAAGCTGTAGGAAGAGCTGTCACATTCCTCGTATTGTACGTAGATGACATTCTTCTGATAGGATATGATATTCATATGCTACAGTTGGTCAAATCATTCTTATCACTGAGGTTCTCCATGAAGGACCTGGGTGATGCCACATACATCCTGGGCATAAGGATCTATAGGGATAGATCCAAAAAGTTATTGGGATTGTCCCAAACCAGGTACATCAACACCATCCTAAAAAGGTTTAGTATGGAAGACTCCAAGCGGGGTGCCTTACCCGCTTGCCATGGAGTCACTCTCTCCAAGGATTCTTGTCCAAAGACCGATGAAGAGAGAGCTCGCATGAGCATTATACCCTATGCTTCGGCAGTAGGATCTATAATGTATGCGATGTTATGTACACGCCCAGATGTAGCTTATGCACTCAGTGTTGTAAGCAGGTATCAATCCAACCCATGGGAGAACCACTGGACAGCTGTAAAGAACATTCTCAAGTACTTGCGAAGGACTAAAGAATTGTTCTTGGTGTATGGTAATAGAGATCTCCAAATGGAGGCCTTTACCGATTCGAGCTTCCAGAGCGATAAGAATGACAGCAAATCTATCTCTGGGTTTGTATTTACCCTCAATGGAGGGGCGGTAAGTTCGAAGAGTTCCAAACAAGATACCGTTGCAGACTCTACGATGGAAGCTGAGTACATTGCTGCAAATGATGCCGCCAAGGAAGCCGTCTGGATGAAGAAGTTCGTCTCGGAGCTAGGAGTAGTTCCAACCATCATTGATCCAATACCTTTGTATTGTGACAATAATGGGGCTATGGCGTTAGCCAAGGAGCCCAGATCCCATCAGCGGTCCAGACACATCCTGAGGCGTTTTCATTTGATCCGGGAGATTGTAGATCGCCGCGAGATCGAGATTAAGAGAGTAGACACAAAGAATAACGCCGCGGATCCATTCACCAAGGCCCTCCCTCAGCCGCAGTATGAGCGACTTTTTGAGATGTTGGGTATGAGATACGCCAATAACTGGCCTTAGTGCAAGTAGGAGATTGTTGGATATATGTATGCCCTAGAGGCCATTATGTGATAGTGGATGTATCTATACATGTATATATATATTCAGTATGCATTCTTGCTCGACATGATAGTATGCTATCTGGTTCTTCTTTATCTGACATGTTGATTTGATCATGCTTTTATTCATTCATACATGCTGATAAAACCCTGAGGATATTGGCTTGACTACTCTGATTATGATGGAGATCATACTAGTGGGACATCTGTAGTCTATAAGCATATCCTGGAAAGTCCCTAATCATAGGTATATCGAGACGGGGCATTGATATACCAGAGTAGACTAGCGTATATGATACTAGACCCATACGATGGGTGATGGATGTTCCCACATTCATCGATGTTTGACATCAAGATCATATACGGGTGCTCAGTGGTGACTGGGTACACTGGACGGACTCACTAAGAACTCCTATATGGAATTATATCTGTCGTCGGATAGCAGTTCTTAGGTGACACTGGTACAGGTTAGTCTGTAGACCCGAGATCATCATAGAGTCTTGTGTGTTCTCCCACTGTACTTTGATTGCCACCCTACCATGGCTCTACCGAGTCGTGCAAACAGGTGGCCGTTGGGTACAGTCCCGAGACACACGAAGACGATGAGAGATAGGAGGGGTTTCGTCTCTCCCGGTATTGGGAGTTGATGCTGTGCTGTGCCCGACTGGTTATAACAGCAAGTCCCTGAACAGGGCTGCTGAGATTTGCTGATAAGTGTTATCAGTAGTTTCTCGATCTGTTATAGACCATTCACCGGCACGACTTATTGAGTTATTAGGGTCGACGTGACCATCCCTAGGCTCGATATGCAGCATATCTGACGAAGAGACCGGACTGTACGGTAGTGTTGCCGGATGGCTCGACGGGAGTTGTAGCAGGTTCGCTTGTTTTCTTCTGATCGCTCAATACCCGGGTGGCCGTTACGTTTAGCTGACCGCTTGCGGCTTGGGGGTACCTGATATGATCATCACCCTCTGTCGGCGTATTGACGAGTCTTAGAGTCCCACAAAGGAGTTACCCAGTCCAGGCGAAACGTTGTGGTGCGCGTATGCGATATGCGCAAGCACCCGATTAAAATGTGCGTATATGATACCGAACATTGATCGGGTGAACTGCTTTTGGTGGGGTCATATGAGATATGACCGGATTGATAAATCAAGTGTTGATTTATCATTTAACCATTAGTTTTCTCACTTAAAACTTTTTCTTGGATGATGGATGTGTGCATGCATGTGTGCTTTTCTTTCTTTCTTTCTTGCTAGTTTCATGCACATATGGATGTGCATACATACACACATACATACACCCATCTATCATGGTTGTTAACATATGGAAATGGTGGCAATATAAGACTCACACCATGGATTAAATAACGGATTATTATTTAATTTTGGCTTTAAAACAAAATGAAAAGAAAAGGATAATCATTCTAGCTTCTACATTCTTCCTTTGACCTAACCATGCTTACCTACCTCTTAACTTGAGTTATCCTTCTCTTTATCATTTAAAACTCAAGTTAAATAATGTCTCCATCACTTTAACCAAGGTTCATAGTAAGAAGAAATAAAATATATATTGATTTATTTCTTTTTCTTCTAGTGAGTTATCTTTATCTTATTACCTCTTGTGAAAAATATTGCCACCATCTTCTTCCTCTTTCTCATTTGCTCTCTAGCTTTTTCTAGTGAGTAAATCACACTTAAAGAAAGGTTTTTGAAGTGAGAATCTTAACCACAACTTCATTCTACACAAGTTTAGCCAACTTGTTTAGAGCGTTCTCTTCGGTTTTACGAAGTTGCGAGCTTGGACGGAGAACTCCGTGGTGGATCGTCGTGGACACAAGAGGACTTCAAGAGGACTTCCATTCAACACCCTAGAGACCAAGGAGTCCAGCGAAAGCGAGCTACAAAGGTTGTAGTCTCGAAACCCTAGATTGGTTCGCTTTAAATTTCGAAACCCTAATTTTCTAGGATCGATTCCTTTGCATGTTCGTTTAGCACCATAAAAATTTAAACTTTTGGACATGTGATGCTTCAAAACTCTTCATAGGGTGCTAAACAAACCTTTCACATTACGGTCTACATCTTCCACTGATTGCTGACTGAGACGCTGCATCTTGGCCGTTTCATATATGGCCATTTTGCGGCTGTAGTTGTCTCGGCTCACCGGACAAGTTTTTTTTATTAGCTTATCAATTTGCACTTCAAGAGACGGACCTAACGTTTTCAAAGTGGGATTTCGCTCCAATTTGACGCCATGGCTATTCGGAAGATTGTTTTCTTTTTCACTCGAGCTATTTATGACGTGGCAGCTGTAGACTTGCTTCCGTTTCTTAGACCGAACATATCCTAGCCCTGTTGTTTCCATCTTCCTGTTGGGTTTCTTTCGTTGAGTCCTGAGGATATCCTAAATCTTTTTTATAGAATTGGGCATGCCGAACTGTTTGTTTGAGATGTACACCTTGGCGCTTTAACAGTCTCTTTAATCCCTTCGCATAATATCTCGGCATGCGGATGGGCTAGAGCCTGTCAAAAGTGAGGTTGGCACCATGCCAGACATCTTTCTCCACCTTAGTTTCCATAGATTTGTAGAAGAGGATCACATTTTCACCTCTTCATCTTGGAGGCACATAGAAAGTTTTCAGTTCTTGCACGATGTGTGTATTGAGCGCGTAAAGTTCCCTATAGTGTCGATGCGGAGTTGTCATAATATGTAGATTCTAATCCGCTTCGGCCGGAGTTTGTATTGATGGGCGAATGGAGAACACCATGTTCGCCTCATCTTCAGAGTCACTGCCAAAGATCAGGATAGGGGTCGATGGTCCGGGTTTATTATTTTCCCTTTGAGGTTGTCCCGAGTAGACTATTTGTTCGTCTTCTTTCGTATCACTTCCGAATACCAGGATGGTAGCCATAGATTTTTACTTATTTTCGGGCATGTGGTATCTTTCAGTGTCTTCAAAGTCCAGCTGAAAGTGCTTTGTATCTTCATACTTTTGCATCTCGTACACCGAGAAAGGATTGAACTCTCCCGTGACGATGTACTCAGAGCCATCTTTGAAAAACTTCATACACTGATGTTATATAGAAGGGACGACGTTGAATTCGTGCAGCCAAGGCTTACCGAGCAGAGCGTTGTAACAAGTCTTGGTGTCAATGACATGGAATTTGATGCCAGTGATGAGCAGCCCGAAGTGGTGCGTCAATATTATAGACCCAATCGTCCGTGACGACTGCGAGTCGAACCCTAAAATGGTTATTTTGTCTCAGGAAAGGTGCTGAACATTCATACATATTTCCTTCAGCACTCTCTTGTTGAGAAGATTGACGGATGATCCATTATCGACAAGGATTTTTCCTATCTTGACGTCGTGGAAATACCCGGTGACATAGAGTGGTCGATTATGTTCACATGTATCAAGGAGAGATCTTCATTGCTGAATGTGATATCAGCCGTATAGACCTCTGCCAGTTCGTTTTTCATCTTCTCTTCTGTGAGGAAGGCCTGAAACTGATCAGGCTCTTGCAGGGCTTTGATCAGAGAGTCTCGTGCCTCTTTGGACAAGAGCAAAGCATCTAGTATACTCAGTTGCGTGGGAATTTTCCTCAGCTGGGTAAGGACATTATAATCTGTCTTGGTTTTCTTAGGCAGGTCTTTCGCGGCGAGCTCTTTGGCCACGTCTTCATAAAGGACAATCCTGTTAGGTATTTTCCCCTTCCCTTTTTCCTTTTTATTCGGACCCTTTTTTGCTGGTCTGAGATTCTTTTCGGGCAACATGCGGTTACAGGGCTGGATGTTCTCGCAATCTTTCTCCTCCTCTTCTTTTTCAAAGGGGGAGTTTTCAAAAAGAGAATCGAAAGGTATTTTATCCTCATAATCGCTCCCGAACATGAGAACTCTGGTTTTTTCCCCTTCTGAACTGGTACCAGCCATATGATAGGTGCTAGTTGTTTCTTTTTTTGTTGTCGTTTCTCCATTCTCATTTCGATGGGCGTGAGCTTCAGGCTTCTCCTTCTTAAAGTGTTTTCTGTGGGCAACATATTCTTGCCACCACTTCTTGAAGGTGCTTTACTCCTCGATGGGTTGAGCAACTCTTCGGTGGTATGCACAGTATTTTGGGTGTCCTTCTCTATCATCAAAATGTGGGACCCCGGGCGTGTACATCATGAGAGGTGGCAGCTTCATCTCCAGTGATAGGGCTTTGGAAAACCGCTTCTCAGCTTTAATCCTGCTCTTATTTATTGTAGAAATGCTTTGGTTTGGTCATAGCACTTTATGACTCATTCTCACCGCAGCTTCTTTATTTAGACGCTAACGCTTAGCCTTTTCATATATGTCTGTCTCGCGTTCTTGGTCATTTTCGCTCTTTTGAAAAGCTTCGTTTAGTAGCGTTTTAATAGGGTTTTCTTCCGGCATTTTCGAGGAATTTAGCGTCGATTCTGCCCCCAGTTTACCCACGTCGCTTTCTGACACTGGCGAAGCTTCATCATCATGTAGCAATGATTGGGAGATCATGTGGCAGCTTTCCACACAGTCTTCTGTTTCTTCTGATGAGTCTTTTTCCTCATCATCATCACTATCCTTGTCGTCAAGAATATGCTTGAGGAATTCTTCGAGTGTGACTGGTGTTCACGCTTTCTGATTATATTCTTCCAGCGCATCTATGTATCTTTGGCGGTCTGTGCACCTGTCGACATATTCATCAGGCTGCACAGGCTTCTTAGTCTTCTTCTTTTTCTTAGAAGACTTTAAGGTCTTGACCTGGGGACTTTTCCCCTTGTCGGCGATTTTTGGCATGGGACAAGATTTTAACATCCCCTCTATAATTTCGGGCTCAAGCGGGTTTTTCCACTTGATCTCCAGACAGGCTTGTAGATCTTTCAGCATTCTTTTAGTTTTTGCTGAAAGTCATACTTCCCATAGAGCTTCTTTCATGAGAGAGCAGGATGCCCCCAGCACCTCCACTTTTTTTGGGAGCATGTTTTTGGGGCGGATTTACCCTCCAATTGTCAGATAGTGCGAACTTCCCATGCTGGTATTAATCCTCGACCCAATTTGTGAAGATGTAGCAATCCTCGATTGGATGACTTATTATCTGATGGGAGGAGCAGTAGTTGGGGTTATTGACGTCGCCGGCTTGTGCAAGTCGCCGTGGGTCTGGCAATGTGATCAGATTATTTCGCATTGCTAACTCGAACAACCTTCACGTATTATCGTGAAGGAACGAATAAGCATGTCCCAGCCTTTCTTCTATGGACGAGCACGTACGAGGGTTGTTTTGATAGACAGTTGTTTTCGGACCGCCCGGTTGTTGCTGTGTGTTGGCAACAAAAGGTGATTTCCCCTTGGCCTTGTTATTGTTTTGAGGATCCTTGCTTGAGGAAGAAGGACTATGACCCATCTGATCCATATGTGCTAACTTATCAATCAGCGTCTGGAACATAGTGGGCTTGAAGAAGGTCATGAACTGGGACACGTTTGACTGAGGATCAATAGTCCCATTCAACATTCCCACAGCCGGAGACTCCTCATTGCGCTGGTTGCATTTGGACCATAGGTTTAGCCACTGGATCGCATATTGGACCCACGTTTTAACTGGCTTAACCCTAGCATTGATCAGTGCTGTGATCATAGTACGATAGCTCGCACTGGCGAACCTTTGCTTAAAGAGCAGTTCCATTTCAGAAAAGGTTTTCACAGAGTCATTTGGGAGCTCCGAGTACCATTCGATAGTTGTTTCTGATAAGCTTCCGACGAACTGGAGAAACAACAATTTTTCATCGCCTCCAGTATTGCCGCATACAGCTCTGAACTGTGCGGCATGCTGATGGGGATTCCCCGTTCCTTTATATACATGGAACTTTAGGATGGCATATCCTGGTGGGTACTTTATTTTGTCTTACCAGGTCGGATATGGTCGTCCGGTTTTGACGATTTGGTTAGTGGCTTCATTGGCCTAGTAAGCTCTAATTTGCTGAGCAATATAATCATCCAGGGTTGTCTTTGAGATCATTTCATCCTTGGCCGTCGAAACGGCTTGGAGGATTCGACGTTTCCCCTCTATCATCTTCGATGATCACCGGAGGATCTTCAGCCGGTGATTCTGGTTGGATCATCATTCCAACCATATCTTGAAAGAGAAGAGCTATATGTTTTATGTTAGCAGCCTGCTCCACAGCTTCTTTATCTTGCTTCTCTAGAACTCGTCGCAAGAACTCTGTATCGGTTTCTTACTCCTGGTGCTGTTCTGTTTATCTGTCCGGACTTTCTTTAGGTCCAATGAGTGTTGTCATTTTGATCAGCCTATCTTAGAGTTTTCGCTGGTGCTCCTGTGCCTTTATCAGCGACCGAGTATATGGTCTATGATTGACAAAGCACTACTCTCTTCTTTTCCGTTGGTTACATAGACCGTATGTATAGTCATGCCCCGAGATTTGGGGCGTTTGGAGCCTTCGCCTTTGGATTTTGCCACTGGCTATGGAATTTTCTCTGGCCTCATTCTTTTATGAAAGGTAGGAGCACGAGGAGCCGCTGTGACGGGAATCTCTTTATACAAAGTCCCCCGTTGTATGGGGGAGGAGCATTCTTTTTCTTTTCGGAACTTGGATTTCTTCGGTCAACGAGCATAGTTTTCATCAAGAACTAAGGCTCGGACTTTTCGCCAGACTCTATGAATTTGGGTGGAGAGATACTGATAAGGCTGCTCCGGCTTTGCCTGCACTATAGCTTTTGCAGATGAGGGTGATTTCTTTAGCACTGCCATTGGGGAGTTTTTGCGCACCCTCCTAAGCGGCTTAAAGTTGTTCCCTATTAAAACAGCAGCATCAACATCCACTGTAGGAGCTGGTGGGGTAAGTCCGGAAGTGGAGTTGCCACCAGCCTGTCTCACTCGGCACTAGTGGCGACGTTGAGCATGTCGTGTAGCGGGAATTGGCTCAGTTTTGGAGGCATCTTCATCATGCTCCCGGCGTTGCTGGGAGCTTCGCTTGGTGTTAGCCTCTTAAAGACGGACGCTCTTGGCTGATTTGGAGCAAAGTTGACTAATCTGTCGAAGACCGACCATCTTGTTGGCAAAGCACTTTTGTTGGCCTCGCGTATGGTAGGAGAAGGGAGGGCTAGCTATTTTGGGGCAACCACTTCTAGAATCATGGGCTTCTTTACGAGCCTATTTGAGTTCTTCTTCAGCCTATTGAAGACTGAGACTTCAGAGTTGGACGGCTTGCTGGTAGGAGCTGTCTTAGTAGTAAGCCGGTCGAAGACCAAGCTTTGGGGAGTTTCTTTTTGTGGCATTGTGGTACCAAAGCTCATGGGTGGGAGTATGGTCCCGAAGTGACCTGTCCTACCGGCATTGAGAATACGGAAGCCACAATAGGCTCGTATGTCACTCCTCTAGCTGGAGCAGAGTGAGAGTTGCTTTTGCAGGAAGTGCAGATGAAAGCCATTGATTCTGCACAGAGGTGAAGGATCAAATTTTAGTATCTCGCATCCAAGGGTAACCATGAATATAGCGAACCACGATTTTGTTCGTGAAACACGACACACGAAGTGTAGAGTGGAAAGAGGAAGTGGTCCCACCGGGCGTGCCACAATCTGTTTACCGCCAAAGACTGGACTGAGACGCGGAGACGTCTACCCTGAATTCGGAGGTAGATGTTATTTAGATATATCCATCCACCTCTCCGAAGATACCAAGTTGATTTATGGCACCGTATATTGGAGGTTTGGATAGATGCGACTAATGTAGCAGACTTTAGCATATCCTCCCTCATTTGTGAGGGTTATTTTATTGTGGGGACGCTCTTCCCAGCAGGCTCAAGCCCCTGCAGTTAATTACGGTATCGCATTGCGATAACAACATTTTGCTGCTCTGGTAGGTCACTTCGTGTCATGTTATATTTTGTTTATTTTGGTTGTCCGTGTATTGTATACGGAGACTAATTTATGTCGTCGTCCGTAGGGCGCGGATTAGTCCAAATCTTTATATTTTAGATTTGGGTTTGAACTTAGGTTATATATTTCATCAGTTCAAAGGATATTTTATTTTGTTTAACGACCATTAATCTGATTTCAAATTAAGATCAATTTAAATATATGTAAGCATATGGGCTCAATTTATTTTAACTAAGGATGCGTTATTATTTTATGAAACTTTGATCAACTTAGAAATATGTTTAAGGATCATTAAATTTTATTAAGATCCATCAACAGAGCATATGGACTCGGCTTCAATGAAATTTCAGAGACTTAGCCAATTTTGGGCTCAATCCAAGGCTTTTTCCCTCATTCAGCAATGCTAAACACTTAGTCTTTTGACTATATATAGTGTTAAGCAATTTTTTTCAGCACTCACGTGTGTTTCACGTGAAGCACTGAGTTCTTGAGCCCTCACATGCGTTTCACATGAGGCGCTGAGTTTTTAAGCGCTCACATGCGTTTCACGTGAGGCGCTCACTTCAGGGAATCTTTTGGGCGCTCATGTGTGTTTCACATGAGGCGTTGAGCCCTTTAGAGATTTACTCTCTGTTTATCTTCTGAAAATAAGTTAAACTTCTATTAATGGTGTTTTGTCCATAAACGATCACTGGGATCATATTTTCTTTGAGAACTAAGTTTTTCTATTCTTTTTTGTAAGAACTAAGTTCTATGAAAGGCTAAACCCTTTTTTTAGAGAAATTAAATTCCTGAAATGTAACTTCTATCTTCTTCCTTTTTATTTCTTTTATCATCTCTAGTTTTTTCCCTTAGATCTTGAGAGAATAAAATCTTCCCAATGGGAATTAAATTCTCAATTTATGAGAGATTTTCCTTGCGGATGTCAGATCCAGAGCAAGAACCAAGTTCTTTTTGGAGGGTTATACCCTTGTATTTTTATATGCTAGGAAAACGAGATATTTTTTATCTCTACTTTTTTCTTTTTCTAGGGTTTGAGAGGGGAAGGGACTTTTCTTCAGCAATAGAATTAAATTCTCAATTGTAGCTACCAAAGCTTATGGAGGGTCTCTCTATATGAGACTTGAAGTCTCGGATTCTTTATATAGGTAATACGAATTGTTGATCAGTTTTGAGAAAATATCTCATTTGAGAGATACTAATTGATTTAATTGGCCTCCAAGATTGTTCTGGAAATTTTATCCACCGCTGAATCATTGATCCAGTGATTTTCTATTTAACAGGATATATTTTCTGTTAGTTTTAACAAGATTAGGAAAATATTTTCCTAACAAAGAAATTGATTTGATTTTTTGATTTGATTAGTGATACTATAATCACCGTTGGATTTTGAATCCAAAGGTTCTCTTTTTAAAAGAGAAAATCTTTCTCGTTTGGAAAGATCGGGGGGATATTTACCCAAATAAAATTTAATTCTATCTGAAGCTAGCGCTTCAAAATAATGTGCTCACGTGTTTAATGTTAGGAATATGTATGCCCTAAAGGCCATTATTGTAAGATATAGTGGATGCTTGGACATATATATAGAGGACTTTCTAGCTCGACATGATAATATGCTATCCGACTGCTCTTTATCTTAATATGTACACTTGTATTATTATACTGTCTCTCTGTTACATGTTGATAAAGCCCTTAGGACGTAGGCTTGACTACCAGGACTATGATGCAGATCATACTAGTGGAGCTTGTGTAGTCCACAAGTACATCCTTTAAAAGTTCCTAGTCGAGGGAGTATCGAGATAGGGCATCGATATTCTAGAGTAGACTAGTGTGTACATTTCTTGACCCTGTATGGGGCGATGGTTAATCCTACAAACATTGTTGTTTGAAATCAAAGATTGTACACAGGTTCTCATTAGAGAATGGGTACACCGAACAGGACTTGCCGAGAACTCCTAGATGGTACCATAGCTATCGTCAGATAGCAGATCTTTGGTGACACTTGTATAAGTTTGTCTGTAGACCCGAGATCGTCATAGTGTCTTATGTGGTTCCCACTGTGCTTTGATTTCCTCCCTACCATGGCTCAAAGGAGTCGTGCAAACAGGTGGATTTTGGGTACAGTCCCGAGTCACATGGAGGCAGTGAGCGATAAGAGGGGTTTCATCTCTCCCGGTATTGGGAGTTAATGTTGCGCTATGCTCGATTGGATATAACAACAAGTCCCTGATCAGGGCTGATAAGATTTACTGGTAAGTGTTATCAGTAGTTTCGCGAAAGATTATAGGCCACACATCGGCATGACTTATCAAGTTACTGGGGTCTGACGATTCCACCCCCAGACTCGATATGTGACATATCAGACGAAGAGACCAGATTGTACGGTAAGTGTTGCTTATAGGCACTATGGGAGTTTGGACAAGTTTTCTTCTTGATTTTCTATTCGTTCAATACCTGGGTAGCCGTTATGTACCGCTAGTACCGCTGACAGCTTGTGGGTATCTGATATGATCATTACCTACTGCTAGCGTATTAACGACTCTTTAGAGTCCCACACAGAGGTTTCCTAGCTCAAGCGAAATGAAGTAAGGTATATATGGTGATATGTGCAGGAGCTTGATTAAATACGAGTATGTGATACCATATTCTAATCTCGTGATATTTGATATTGGTTAGGTTATATGTGATATAACCGGATTATTGAATCAAGTGTTTATTCAATGATTTGATATATGTATATTTATATTTGATATTGGCCGATTATATATGATATGACCGGATTATTGAATCAAGTGTTGATTTAATATCTAATATTAAATATTTGCCGGTTGTATATGATATAACCGGATTACTAAATCAAGTGTTGATTTAGTAATGTGATATATATATATATATATATATATATATAGACACACATTAACTAATATTTAGCTCACTTGAGTTTTTCTTCTCTTTGTGTGTGTGTGTGTGTGTTTAGATATATCATGGTTGATAATACATAGAACATGGGTGTATGAGATTCACACTTGAGCATAAGAAAATATGAAAAGATTTGTATTTTAAGAAAAGACAAGAAAAGAGTATGAGTCATAGCTTTGGATGATTGTAGAAGTATTGAGAAGCCATGACTCATCTCTCATTCTTGTTTGTTTCTTAGATATTTTAATCTTTCATATATTATCTTATCTCAAGAAGAGAATGGTTCACTTAACCTCATACAACATCCAAGTTCTTCTTCTTCTTCATTTCCTTCTCTAGGTTTTTTCTTGAGTTGGAAAAAGAAATTGAAAAAGATTTCTAAAGTGAGCAAAATTCCTACTTCATCAATCTACACTAATCTAGCCCATTAGTTTAGATTGTTTGCTTCACTAATACTTTAATTAGTGAAGAGTGAGCTTGAGTTAGAGAGACTTCAAGGTGGATCATCTTCGGCTTCGAAAACTACAAAGCAAAATCGTTCCTTTCACCAAGTGAAGTCTAAGAAGAGTTCTAGGGACTAATAATTGGATCTTTAGAAGTGAAGGACCGGTCTACAAAGGTTGTAACCCTCTTCACTTAGTATAGAACTTGTTTTCTTGCTTCAAAACCCTAATTCTTTAGTTCGATTCTAGGATAGTATACCTTAGACCTCTAGATTTTTTAAAATTGCATACTTGATGCTTGTATAAACCTAGTAGAGGTGCTCAGACATACTTTCATGGTATCAGAGACAAGCTAGAGACTTAGGCGTAGTCTAAACGATGTTAAAGTGTTTGATCGAAGTTTCGAAATCCTAATTTTCATAGTTTCTGTCCATTTTTTCAAAAGTTAAAATTTTACATATTAAAAATATTCAGAAAATCATGTAGGTAATTGTATGGATCCCCAAGAAGTACGAGAGCCTATCTCAACCAAATGGCCGCGGAACTGCCGCATAACCTAGGGTTTAGCAACGGTTCCGCCGCCAACATATAGAGTTTAGGACTCGTATTTTTTTGCTGCTCCATTATGTCATTTTGGAATTTCTGGGTATCATTAGTGAGGCTCAAGTTGTTGAGGTCTCTGTGATTTGCAGGTGTTTGAAAAATCGATTGAAATATTTAACATCGAGTGAAAAATAGTTAGCGATTTGTGAATCTAGCATTTTAGTCTCATTGATGGATTGCTACGGAGTTTCGATTCGGATTAAAACTCCGTCGCAATCTCGTATTTTACGTGAACACTCGCTGGGAGACACTACTAGACAGCCACGCCCCACAACCCCGACCAAGTGATTATAGGAGAACCCCATGGCCAAAAGCATCCACTCAGGTGCTCGCGGCCGCGGTGTTCCACCCAAGTGCACTTCGTTGATGGCATCGGGGTTGCGGCCATCTACTAAAGTTCCCGACGAGCATTCGATCATATAATCGGGAATCTTGTTGAATTACCCGACTTGTTTATTGAAAAGCGTTTTCAATTTGAGACTTAAATGCAAGATTTATAGGGTTAGGCATGAAATCCGAAATATGTGATATTCTGGGTTTATGATGTCTAAGAATGGTGCAGATTCTAATTATTGTAGTTTTCACTTCTTTTTCTGCGACCGTAAGTGTAATATGTGGATTTTCCCCGATCTCATTGCTATATGTCAATGATATTAGAGATACGTATATTTACTTACGTTAATGACATGTGATGTTATTGTGTTGCTGGTTGATATGTTATATTAGATCGTCGTAATTGAATAGCCGGGGGGTTTTGCGTGAGATGAGAGTTTTTCAATTTTCATTCCTGTAAAAAATTTTTTATGTAATATTCTTTTATTGGGACACTTCCGGGTTGAGGTTGTTGTCTCCATTAATGTATATTATTTATTTTTCCATATTAGGATAGACCCAAAGTGGGTAGCACAAGTAACCGGGTTCTATAGTCCAGTGGGAGGTCATCTCGAGAGGTCGAGACTAGGTCACCTAACTCAAGAATTGGCAGGGTTGCTTGCCACTCTTGTAGGCGTCTAGGTGTAGGGTTATTTATCACGATAGAAAGGTTTCGGGTGGCATCATCCATGCCAATTTTAAATTTTGTCATGTTTAAACAACCCTAACCCTAGATCTTTAACTAGAGAATCAAACTAAAACATCAAGTAAACTACTTTACTTCTAAGTGATCGGGATTACAACCTTTGTAGTCTGTTCCTTCGCTTCATAAGCTCCGAGTTGAGGTCCCTTCACTACGATCATCAAGATCCCGGACTCTAGAGAGGCTCCCTGAGGTGAATGATCCATGCTAGCTTGAAGTTTTCACAATCCAAGATGATCTACCTTGAGGAATCATAAACCCAAGCTATCTCTTCACTAATTATGGATTAGTGAAGCTAACACACTAATCTATATGGCTAGTTTAGAAGAGGATGATGAAGTAGGAATTTTGCTCTCTTTAGTTTTCTATTTCTCACAATCTTTCTTCACTTGGAAAAATCAAGCAAGCTCCTTTTCTTTTTGAAGAAGAAGAAGAATAAGTGATGAATGAATAATGTTTTTGGTTAGAAAATGCAACCAAGGGTTAAGGATGTCATGCTTAACCCTTGTAGAGAATTAACCATGGCAAAGTGGTTAGGGTTAGGTTAACAAATATCTTAGAAATATCAAGAGAGTGGATTAAGTCAACAAGAAAAAAACATCTTTAACATTAATCCACAATTTTGAATTATCTAAAACAAATAAAAACCTAACCCTAATTACAAAGCATGGTTTAGCTCTCATAAACCCTAGTTGCATGTGTAACCCTAGCATGTTACAATATCACATTTCACATATATAATATTTTGTAACAAAAGAAAAGAATACATTTAACATATATCAATGCATCTTAAGTGAGAAAAAGAATCATTTAAGTGAGTTTATATTAGTTAATGTAATGTAATATATCACATACATAATTATACATTAAATTATTAAATCAATACTTGATTTAATAATCCGGCTATATAACATATAACCGACCAAATTAATATGTATCATTTTATCGAATCAACACTTGATCCGGTGACCCGGCTATATCACATATAACTGGCCGATATCACACATCACGAGAATAGAATACGGTATCACATACACGTATTATTGTCGGTCCCGCACATATCACATATGTGCTCCTACTCCGTTTCGCCTGAGCCAAGAAACCTTTGTGTAGGACTCTAAAGACTCGTCAATACGCCAGGAGTAAGTGATGATCATATCAAACACCTATAAGCTGCAAGCGGTCAGCTAAATGTAACAGCCACCCAGGTATTGAACGATCAGAAGATCAACAAGCAAGCCTGCACACACTCCTGTGAATCCAATCAGTAACACTACCGTACAGTCCGGTCTCTTCGTCTGATATGTCGCATATCCAGTCTAGGGGTGGTAAACGCCAGACCCCAGTAACCGATAAGTCATGTCGATGTGAGGCTCACAACGGGTCAAGAAACTACTGATAACACATACCAGTAGATCTCCATATCAGCCCTGGCCAGGGACTTCCAGTTATAGCCAATCGAACACAGTGCAACATCAACCCCCAATACCGGGAGAGACGAAACCCCTCATATCGCTCATTGCCTCTATGTGATTCGGGACTGTACCCAAAAGCCACCATTTTGCACATTCTCTTGAACATGGTAAGGTGGAAATCAAAGCACAGTGGGAATAACACAAGATTCTATGACGATCTCGGGTCTACAGACTAACATGTACCAGTGTCACCAGAGAACTGCTATATGACGATAGGTATAATACCATCTATGAGTTCTCGCCGAGTCCGTTCACTGTACCCAGTCTCTACTGAGCACCCGTACACCTTCTTTGATGTCAAACACCAATGGATGTGGGATCATCCATCGCCCATCATATGGGTCAAGATGCGTAAACGTTAGTCTATTCTGGAGTATCGATGCCCTGTCTCGATACACTCTCGACTAGGAACAATTATAGGATGTACTCATGGACTACCCTGGCCCCACTAGTATGATCTGTATCATAGTCCTAGTAGTCAAGTACATATCCTAAGGGTTTTATCGACATGTGAAAGTAAGACAGTAATACAATACAAGTCAGCATGTTAAGATAAAGTGAAACCAGATAGCATACTATCATGTCGAGCAAGAAAGTCCTCTCTATATATATCTAAGCATCCACTATAATATACATCATATGTATAACAATGGCCTCTAGGGCATATACATAACTAACAATCTCCCACTTGCACTAAGGACAGCTGTTGTAGTATCTTATAACCAACATCCCGAAGAGTCTCTCAAACTGTATCTGGGGTATGGCCTTCATGAGTGGATCCGCAGTATTGTCTTTCGTGTCAACTCTCCTGACCTCGATCTCCCGGCGATCAACTATCTCCCGGATCAGGTGATACCGCCTCAGAATATGCCTGGATCTCTGATGGGACCTGGGTTCCTTGGCCAAAGCCACAGCTCCATCGTTATCACAATACAAAGGTATTGGATGCTCAATGGACGGAACCACTCCAAGTTCAGTTATGAACTTCTCCATCCAGACAGCCTCTTTGGCGGCATCGTTGGCAGCGATGTATTCAGCCTCCATCGTCGAGTCTGCCACGATTTCCTGTTTGGAACTCTTCCAACACACCGTCCCTCTATTGAGGGTAAAGATAAATCCCGAGTGCGACTTAGAGTCGTCCTTATCACTTTGGAAGCTCGAATCGGTAAAGGACTCCAACTGGAGTTCTCCATTACCATACACCAAGAACATCTCTTTAGTCCTTCTCAAGTACTTGAGAATGTTCTTCACAACTGTTCAGTGACTCTCTCTTGGATCTGCTTGATACCTACTCACTACACTTAATGAGTATGCTACATCGGGTCTAGTACATAGCATCGCATACATGATAGAGCCTACTGCCGAAGCATAGGGTATCTCTTGCATGCGAGCTCTCTCCAAATCAGTCTTGGGAGACATCTCTTTGGAGAGAGTGAGTCCAGAGATCGTGGGTAAATTCCCACGCTTGGATTCTTCCATACTAAACCTCTTTAGTATGGTGTCAATGTACCTGGATTGGGAAAATCCCAGTATCCTTTTAGATCTATCTCTATAGATCTTAATCCCCAAAATGCAGGAGGCATCACCTAGATCTTTCATTGAGAATCTTTGTGATAAGAAGAGCTTGACCGAGTGCAGCATAGGAACATCATTTCCTATCAAGAGTATGCCACCCACGTACAATACGAGGAAGACAACCTTACTCTCTGCCACCTTCTTATAAATACAAGGTTCATCTACGTTTTTGATGAAGTCAAACTCTTTGACTACCACATCAAAACAGATGTTCCAACTCCGCGATGCCTGCTTTAACCCGTAGGTGGATTTAAGCATCTTGCACACCTTTCCGCTGCTCCCACTGTCTACGAAGCCCTCTGGCTGAGCCATGTACACGCACTCCTCTAAATCACCATTTAGAAAGGCGGTCTTAACATCCATTTGCCAGATTTCATAGTCATAGTATGCAGCAATGGCAAGTAGGATCTAGATGGACTTAAGCATAGCTACTGGAGAAAATGTTTCGTCATAATCCACACCTGGTCGTTGACGAAAACCCTTTGCAACAAGTCTAGCTTCGAAAGTCTCAACTTTTCCATCTACACCAAATTTCTTCTTAAAGATCCATTTGCTCCCAATGGGTTTTACCCCTTCAGGAGCAACTTCCAAAGTCCATACTTTGTTGGTGTACATGGATTACATCTCAGATCGTATTGCATCCGGCCATTTCACAGAGTTACCACTCGTGATGGCCCACTCGAAGCTAGTCGGGTCATCATCTTCCATGATGCAGTCCTCGCTCCCACCATCAATGAGAAAACCATAGTATCTCTCAGGTGGATGAGGAACCCTACTAGATCAGCGGAGCGGCTGAGGTTCGTCGGGAACTACTGAATCCTCTGGTTCCAACAAATCATAAGTTATAGTTTGTGCAGCTGGAACTTCTTCCAGCTCTACCTCTTTGCCACTAATCTCTTTTGTAAGAAATTCCTTTTCTAAAAAGGTGGCATGCCGAGAAACAAACACCTTTTGTTTCTCGGTGTGGTAGAAGATATGCTCTTATGAGTTTTTGGGATATCCTACAAACTTGCACAAAAGCGACCTTGTCTCGAGTTTGTCCGGAATATGCCTTTTGACATAGGCCGGACAACCTCATATCTTAACATAATTAAGACATGGTCTCTTCCCCTTCCATATCTCATATGGAGTGGTAGGCACTGATTTGGTAAGGACCATATTCAATAGGTGTATGGCTGTTTCAAGCGCATACCCCCAAAAGGAAATAGGTAACTCAGCATTGCTCATCATAGAGCGCACCATATCTAATAGGGTGCGATTCCTCCGCTCCGATACACTATTGTGATGTGGTGTATACGGAGGAGTAAGCTGAGAGAGAATCTCATTCTCTTTTAGATAGTCCAGAAACTCATTGCTCAAGTATTCTCCTCCTCGATCGGATCAAAGGATCTTAATACTTTTACCCGTTTGGTTCTCTACTTCGTGCTTATATTCTTTGAATTTCTCAAAAGCTTCAGACTTGTATTTCAACAGGAACACATGTCCGTATCTTGAGAGATCGTAGTGAATGTAATGAAGTACGAAGAACCATTCCTGGCATGTGTAGACATGGGACCGCATACATCACTATGTATCATTCCCAAGAGTTTCGTAACTCTTTCTCCTTGTCCACTAAACACAGTTTTGGTCATTTTGCCTTTGAGACATGACTGGCAAGTGTCATAAGATGAAAACTCAAATGGATTCAAATATTCATCCTTATGTAAGTTAGCTAGTCGTGTCGCATTAATATGACCTAGTCTACAAAGCCACAAGAAGGATTCGTTCATTTCTGAACTCTTTCTCTTGTGTGTGTTTTGTATATTAAGAACTGTAGTTTGATTCAGAACATATATGCCTTTATTTAACGAGCCTGATCCAATCAACTTTTGATCTAGGAAGATGTTCATAACATTATCCCGCACTACAAAATTATATCCTTTTTTACTCAATAAAGAAACTGATATAAGATTGCATATCAGGGTCGGAATGTAATAGCATTCATTCAGAATCAATGTATTACCATTTGGCAACATAAGGTGATATTCGCCAACTGCTTGGGCTGCAACATTTGCACCATTCCCTACTCTTATAGAATGGTCACCCATTCCCAGTTCCCTACTTTTCCTTAGCCCATGTAACATTTTATATATGTGGGATCCCGATCCGGTATCTAATACCCAGGACGAAGAGTGAACTGAGAAGCAGTTCTCGATAACAAACACACCCGAAGAAGATGCATCAACATGCTTGTTCTTCGTTTGGGCAGCGTGGGAATCCGGATATTTCCTTATTTCCTGCTCAGTCTTATAACAATTATAAGAATGAACGGAACTAACGTTCCCCTGCTCAGTATAATAAGCGGGTTCGGTTATACATCCATATTATTATCTTGATTAAGGCCTGACATGGTCGCTACCTGGAGAGAGAGAGAAGAAAACACTTTAGCATATGCTCTTGCAAGATTAGATTGGTTTATTATCTTATCTAATCAGGATGGCTCCCACTGTTTTCATCAAATCTTCCTTCAAACCCAAAAAGGTAAGACTAGCCAGGATTAATTACACCTTATAAGTTCGCCAATCTTTCAGCCAGGTCAGTGTTGGTACTTTGAGGAAGGTTTCCCGTGCTGACCTAATTAAAGTAAACCTCATTTTCCCAGAGGCATAACCCCGTTAGCACCTTTCTAGACACCTACTTGGTCGACTAATTGTCATGTGTAAAACTCTCCCAGGAGTAACTCTTACTCGCAGTGGGTATCAGGATCCAACAATCTCATAGAAGATATGTAATCTCATTTGCAAATTTCAACACTTGAAATTCTCAATAATGCTTTTGCCCCTAACGTGCTATGACCTTGACGAAAGCCAACAAAACATAGTCCGCTAGTCAAGTTCAACCCGTACATTTCATAATTGAATTAAACCCACCCGCACGACCCTTGAAGAAAGCCAACAAAGCCGTACGACTACCCTAATCCAATCGCATCATATGCGGCAGATAAGCAGTAAGTAGCTACCGCACACTACGCCTTGATGAAAGCCAACAAACGTAGCATGAATTCTAAATATTACTTATCTGAAATGTCGGAGGGCTATGACAGGTTTTTCAGAAAACCTTTCGCTTAATGAACTTGATATCGTTGTAGAAACAAGTGATTTTGAAAATGAGTGTTTTTGAGGCTTTTACGAGTTTTGCTAAAGAGGTCACTCTCGGTGAAGGGATCTCGGCTCTTTCCTTATCGAATAAGGTGCAGGATATTTCACAAATACCGCTATGCAAAGCACAAACTAGAGAAGCAATCAAAAACAAAACCGAGTGAGTTGTAGCATCTGCTAGTTTTGCTAAAGAGGTCACTCCCGGTGAAGGGATCTCAGCTCTTTCCTTATCGAATAAGGTGTTGGATATTCTACAAGGAATACCGCTATGCAAAGCAAAAACTAGAGCTACCCTTTTTTGAAAATTTGATTCTACAACATCTTTTAGGTTTCTTTATCTTTCATTAATCTCATTAATTAAGTCCCAACATTTCCAAAGCATCACAGAAGAAACAAAAATACAACATACGCTTATGCCATCCGCATTCGCCACAGTGTCCCGTTATGCACCGTTAGGTTACTTAACTAACGGCATACCGGGACGAGACTAGCGCGGGTGCAAAATATAAGCAACTTTTATTATATATCATATATACAATAATAAAGCATTCGTCTCAGGCATATAAAATGATCACATCATAGAATATCAGCAGCAGAAGATAACATATGAAATATTGGATATATTAGGAGGTCCGTGTTTTATTTTGAGCCTGTATAAAACACGGATTCCACGGTCGCGATGAATAGCCAAACCCACGTCCCTAGACCCCTACGAGAGAGGCAAGAAACCCTACCAATTCTAGGGTTAGGAGACCGGGTCTCGACTCCTTGAGATGGCCTCCCACTGGACCCTATAACCTGGTTACTTGTGTTCCCCTCCTTGGGTCTATCCTAATGCTGAAAAGTAAATAATATACAATAGTGACATTATCCTCAACCCGGAAGTGCCCCAATAAAAGAGTATTACATACAATGAATTTTACATGAATGAAAATGAAAAACTCTCATCTCACATAAAACCCCCGACTTTTCAAATCACGACGATCTAATATAACATATCACAGCAACACATAACATCATATATCATCAACGTAAGTAAATATACGTATCCCAATTGTCGTTGATGTATAGCAACTAAACCGGCGATACACCACATATTACACTTACGGTCGCAAAAAAGAAAGTGAAAAACTACAACATTTGGAATCCACAATCACCTTAGAGATCATAAACCCGAAATATCATATATTACGGATTTCATGCCTAACTATATGAATTCCACTTATTGTATCACATTCCAGATAACTAGAGAATGTTAAACTTTCCGATCGAATAAACAAACACCCAAAATTTCCCAATTAGCTCAACACTTGACCGGAGTTCAAAAGGTCCCAGAACATGCCACAGCTCCTATGAACCAGCTGTAGAAGGGTCAACCAATGCCTCACATGTGGCACCGCTGAACTACCACAACCCTAGGGTTTAGTAGCGGTTCTGACGGTCATATAATCGAGTTAAGGTTTCGTTCTTCTAGAGGGTCCATAGAATCGCTTGCATGATTTTCTGAAAGTTTTAAACTAAAGAAAAATCCAACATTTGGAAAATTTCCAATAAGGGAAAAAGTGAGTAATTGATATCCGTTCGAACTTTTTAACACGTTCTAAAATACCCGAAACAAAACCTATAATTATGAATACGAAACACTCCGAATAGTTAATGCAGTAAATTAACATCACATGCAATTTTAGCAAAAACAAACAACACCTGAAGTACCAAACCCAAGAGACTGGAGCACCCCAACACAGGAAACCACTAAATGGCCGATCTGACTGGTTTTACCCTCAAAGTGCACGGCCATTTTCCGAGGGGATGGGCTAAAATTTGTACGGCGTTCATAATGTATCACATACAACATTCTGCAACTATTTGAAATTTTTTTTGACTCTCTGAAAAATTTTACAGAAACTAGGGTTTGACGTCAGTTGATTCGATGTTGTTTCGGTTTCGTAATCCTACACTTATCCGCTTAATTCTCTAGCTAGGCTCTGATACCACTGTTGGGTTATTTGTCATGACAGCAAGGTTTTGGGTGGTATCATCCATTCCAATTTTAAATTTTGTCATGTTTAAACAACCCTAACCCTAGATCTTTAACTAGAGAATCAAACTAAAACATCAAGTAAACTACTTTACTTCTAAGTGATCGGGATTACAACCTTTGTAGTCCATTCCTTTTCTTTATAAGCTCCGAGTTGAGGTCCATTCGCTGCGATCATCAAGCTTCCGGACTCTAGAAAGGCTCTATGAGGTGAATGATCCATGGTAGCTTGAAGTCTTCACAATCCAAGATGATCTACCTTGAGGAATCACAAACCCAAGCTATCTCTTCACTAATTATAGATTAATGAAGCTAACACACTAATCTATATGGCTAGTATAGAAGAGGATGATGAAGTAGGAATTTTGCTCTCTTTAGTTTTCTATTTCTCACAATCTTTCATCACTTGGAAAAATCAAGCAAGCGCCTTTTTTTTGAAAAAGAAGAACAAGTGATGAATGAATAATGTTTTTGGTTAGTAAATGCAACCAAGGGTTAAGCATGTCATGCTTAACCCTTGTAGAGAATTAACCATGGCAAAGTGGTTAGGGTTAGGTTAACAAATATCTTAGAAATATCAAGAGAGTGGACTAAGTCAACAAGAAAAAATATCTTTAACATTAATCCACAATTTTGAAATATCTAAAACAAATAAAAACCTAACCCTAATTACAAAGCATGGTTTAGTTCTCATAAACCCTAGTTGCATGTGTAACCCTGGTATGTTACAATATCGCATATCACATGTATAATATTTTGTAACAAAAGAAAAGAATACATTTAACATATATCACATATATATCAATGCATCCTAAGTGAGAAAAAGAATCATTTAAGTGAGATTATATTAGTTAATGTAATATAATATATCACATATATAATTATACATTATTTATTATTAAATCAATACTTGATTTAATAATCCGACTATATAACATATAACCGACCAATATTATATGTATCATTTTATCAATCAACACTTGATCCGATGACCCGGCTATATCACATATAACCGGCCGATATCACACATCGCGAGAATTGAATGAGAATTGAATATGGTATCACAAACATGTATTATTCTCGGTCCCGCACATATCATATATGTGCTCCTACTCCATTTCGCCTGAGCCAGGAAACCTCTGTGTAGGACTTTAAAGACTCGTCAATACGCCGGTAGTAAGTGATGATCATATCAAACACCCACAAGCTGCAAGCGGTCAGCTAAACGTAACAGCCACCCAGGTATTGAACGATCAGAAGATCAACAAGCAAGCCTGCACACACTCCTTTGAATCCAATCAGTAACACTACCGTATAGTCCGGTCTCTTCGTCTGATATGTCGCATATTCAGTCTAGGGGTGGTAAACGCCAGACCCCAGTAACCGATAAGTCGTGTCGATGTGAGGCTCATAATGGGTCGAGAAACTACTGATAACACTTACCAGTAGATCTCCATATCAGCCCTGCCCAGGGACTTCCAGTTATAACCAATCGAACACAGCGCAGCATCAACCCCCAATACCGAGAGAGGCGAAACCCCTCCTATCGCTCATTGCCTCCATATGTTTCGGAACTGTACCCAAAAGCCACCGTTTTGCACATTCTCTGAACATGGTAAGGTGGAAATCAAAGCACAGTGGCAATCACACAAGACTCTATGATGATCTCGGGTGTACAGACTAACCTTTACCAGTGTCACCAGAGAACTGCTATCTGACGATAGATATAATACCATATAGGAGTTCTCGGCGAGTCCGTTCAGTGTACCCAGTCTCCACTGAGCACCCGTATACCATCTTTGATGTCAAACATCAATGGATGTGGGATCATCCATCGCCCATCATATGGGTCAAGTTGCGTATATGCTAGTCTACTCTGAAGTATCGATTCCCTGTCTCGATACATCCTCGACTAGGAACATTTATAGGATGTACTCATGGACTACCCTGGCCCCACTAGTATGATCTGCATCAAAGTCCTAGTAGTCAAGTACAAATCCTAAGGGTTTTATCAACATGTGAGAGTAAGATAGTAATACAATACAAGTCAACATGTTAAGACAAAGAGAAACTGTAAGTGCACGGCGGCGCCCCGGCCGTCAATCCGACGCCGGAATGCGGAAACGATGATTTACTTTAACTTTATAACCGGCACCACCGTGCACAAAAATCCTGGATCGGGCCATTAATCTAGTCCTAGCTAAACTAGAGAAGGGGTGGAGAGATATATCGAGCGATCCATGTCCTTCGGTCTTCTCATCGTCGTCCCTATCTCCCGCGGAATCTCCGGTCTTCACGTCCTCGCCGGAAGGGCACCACATCGCCGGCTTCTTTTACGGGCTCCCACCTCTGGACCGAGGAAACTCGGGCACGAAGTTGGCGAGCCGACGTGCCCAAGATTTGCTGTAGAATGAGTGTAGAGCTATGTCTCATGGGGGTTGAGGAAGTTGCCTTTTGGTGGAGAAAATGAAACATGAACTTTTGTAGATCAACTTGGGGATTTTTCAAGCATCAAGAGAACAAAATCCCCTTGCCAAAAATTTGGACAGCCCGTAGAGGAAGTGGCCGGCCCTCTCATGTGTGGGAGTGAGGAAAATGGAGAGAGAGTGAGGAAAAGTCAAGGGGTGGGAAAGCAAATAACTCAAGCAAAAAGGAAAATGATTATCATATGAAATGATGATCACAATCCAATCCAAAACCACTCCCATCATCAACAACCATGATGAACCAAAAGTCAAGCCATGATCAAAAGAAGAAGTCAAATGGTGGAGGAATTATCATGATACAACAATATGCAAATAACACCCTCCACAAACCAAATTTGCTTGCTTGCAAATAAGCCCTCCTCCACCAATTTCCGGCCAAGGAAAGATACAAATGAAAATGGCCGAAACGGAAAGCAAACTGGTAACTTCAGAAAACTGATCCCGTAATAAATTACAGGAAAACCCCGCTACTGTATATACATACCCGCATTTGTATTCCGACCGAAATACAAATGCAATGAGACAAAATCTACACTGTGCAATACTAAGATCCGGCTTAAACCGAAAGCCGATAGTATTATCCGTCAGATCATGATCCGTGCAATACCGCACGTATCTGATTGAACCCTGCCATATCTCCATACGGCCTCTACAGCGTTTCGCCGGAAACTTGAGAAACTGGTCTGTGGCGGACTCTAAAGACTCGTCAATACTTTGGTTGTGGATTTAACCACTAGCACGTCAGAGGTATTAGCCTATACGTAACGGGCTACCAGGTATTGACCAAAAGGTACGTCTGTGTGCGAACTCAGCCTGACACCCTACTGATCCTGTCAGTGACAATATCCGTACAGTCCGGTCCGTTAGTCTATGAGCATCGCATGGCGGGCTTAAGGGGTTGGTAAAAGTCAGACCCCCAAAAGCGGTACAAGTCGTATCGGAGTGTAGCCCAGAACACCCTGAGATACTACTGGAATATCTACCAGTAAATCTCCTGCCTCTGCCGAGGGCTTTGTGTAATGGCTCTCCTAGACACAACGCGACCTCACCCCCAATACCGGGAGAGACGAACCCCTGAAGATCCGCTCACTGCCTCCATGTGGCTCGGGACTGTACCCAACTAAAACCTGTCTACACGTCTCCTTTGAGTGTGGTAGGGTAGTAATCAAAGTACAGTGGGAACTCACACGAGACAAATGACGATCCTCGGGTCGATGAACTAACCTGTACACATGTCACCAGGAAACTGCTATCTGACATCAGGTATAAGAACAACTAGCATGTTCCCGGCGAGTCCTGTCCGGTGTACTCATAACCCAATGAGCACCTGTATACATCTTAGGTGAACCAACTGACACCAGTGGCTTGTGAGACCGGCCATCGCCCCTCGTCGGGGTCTCGACTGTATACACTAGTCTACTCTGGAGTATCGATGCCCTGTCTCGAAACTCCCACGACTAGGGACCTTTTAAGGATGTGCTTATAGACTACCAACTCCCACATATATGATCGCCCTCATACTGCTGGCAGTCAAGCAAGAATCCTAGGGGCTCTATCAACGTGTAATAGCGACCTGTCAGGTCACCTAAAGTAGCACACGATGATTAAGATAAACCAAATAGCATACTATCATCTTGAGTAAGACTGTCCTACTGGGATAGGTCCTCCCTCAATTATTGCAATCACGTGCCTGTGATCCAATAATTGACTCTGAGGGCACTATCTTCAACAATCTCCCACTTGCACTCAAGGCTAATTATTGCGATGTCGCATACTCCCAGCCCGTGTGATACTGAACACCCAACTCCCCTACTAGTCAGTCTCACAAAGCTCGTTTGCGAAACTATTGCGTTCGAGGAATAGCCTCAGTGAGTGAATCCGCTGTGATGTTTCTTTCTATGTCTCTCTATATCTCAAGTTCGCGGAGAAAGCCATCTCCCGAAATGAGCAATACCTGTCTTAGAATGAGTCTGGATGTCTGATGGGACCTAGCTCATAAATGAACTCCAAATCCAAACTTCTTAGACTGTATCGTCAACTGAACTCAATTAGTATCCTACGCCATGCCTCCCTCAGTATCCCTTTGGACCACCTGTCCAAAATACTGCCCCTCGTCAGAGGGAAGACTATAGCTTTGACAACCTCTCTGTCATCCAGGTCACCTTGGAAGCCTGGAATGATAATTGTCTCCTGAATGAGGCTGATGTTATCATATCCCTAGAACATCCACTTATGTTCTAAAGCTGCTTCCGATTGTTTCTCCAGGATTGGATCAATATCAACTTATTGCATTTACTGCAAAAGCAACATCTGGTGTGGTACTTGACATCTCACGATTGATTCAATTGCCTAAGCAAGTGATCTGCCAATCATGCACATCCCTCTCCCCTTTAGTCTGTAAGACAGCTTTAGAGAGGGTGACTCCATCACCTGCAGGTACACTACCGTGCCAGGAGTCGTCCATTCTAAATAATCTTAGAATGCTGTCTAAGTACCCTGATTGGGTCACTTCCCAAATCTAGATCTAAAACCATAGATCCAGTAACCAGAATGTCTGATATTATATCCAAGTCCCATGTGGAGAAACCACTGTGTGACAACCAAAGTATAACCGATTGTAGTATAGGAATTTCTTTTCCAACTCTGTGTATGTCATCCAAATACTATGACATCACACCCTACTTTCTTCTCAACAGATCCATCCCCTATTCTGATGAAGTCAAACCTGTGACTGTCACATGAGAAATAGATGATCTATCTCCGCTATATCTGCTTTAGTCTATAAATAGACATAAGCCACTTGTCCACCAATGCTTCCACTGCTCCCACTGACTACGACAACCCTCTGGAAAAGTTATATTGACGTACACTTCTAAATCTAGTTTAGAACGACGCTATACTCATCCTTCTGCCGGGTCTCGTAGCCTGGAACAACAGCAATGGCACGTCTGGGTAAACAAGAACCTCCCTGTCACCGTCCTTGAGGCTACCGGAGTACCCCTCGGGTGCCTGAGGTTACCCACCGTATCTGCGGAGTGGCCAATGGAATGTCAAGCCAGATTGAATCTTTAGGTTCTTATCAAATTTTCAGTAATCGTTTGCGGTTCTGGAATCACTTCCAGTTCTACCATACTCCCACTTCTGTTTTCTGAATAAATCCATTTTTATTAAAACTGTGGCGAGTCAAGAACAATATCACTATTGATCTTCCAGATGGTAGAAAATCAACCCTCGTCATAGCCTGGGTCAACCCACAAACAGCCATTACAGAAACGTGCCTTGAGTTATCCAGAGTCTGGTTTCAAGCATAAGCCGGACAACTCCCCATACCTTAACAATGTCAAGAAATGAACTGTTCTATATCCAATATAGAAACAGAGGCACTGATTCAATTGAACCAGATTCAAATCATGCAGCTGTCTCCAGTGCATGTTAACTAAATGGAAGGAGGCCGGTCAGCATTACTCAACTTAGGAACGCTTCCAATTATGAGCAACCCGAAAGAGAAGCAAATTCTCTTAATCATTACTATCAACTGAATACCACACACAAGTATCTACATCTTCGATCACCTTGAAGAATCCCGATACTTGCAACACCCGGTTCTCTACTTTATTCATATACCCATAACTTCTCAAAATTCGGACCCTGTGTTTCTACGAAACACCTGTCTAAAAACTAGAGAAGTCATAAGTAAACCGAATATAGTACGAGAACCAACCCCCTTGTCCTCATGGACGCTGGACAACATACAATACTCTGTATAAGTCCCTTGAGTCTAATAACTCATTCCCTGTGTGTCGTAGGTTGAAAACTGTACTATGGTTATGAAGAATTACACCACTGTTTAATGCTCCTTACCTAACCATCCACTGATATAGGTAAATGTCATAGACATAATTTCAAAAAGGTATATCTCACTCTATGAAAATAGACGTACAGATATATCAATTTGAAATCGGTGCATAACAGCGGATATTCAAAACCAAATATTTGCCGTCCGGCAAACAACCCAGGTGACTTCCTCAAATATCACCGATTACAACGAATCCCGATATAATGAGGATGATCACCCAATTCCAAATAACTTACTCCCACTCATCATCTGTAAAACCATACAGATGTGAGATTCACACCTGGTAAATACATACCCTGGAGCAAGTGTCTAATTGGGAAATCAGTTTTCTTTTAACAGTACACAGTGAAACTGAAACATTGAAATGTTTCGATGGGGTATCCGGGTATTCCTAGTAATGCCTCTTCCATTATCCAGATTCACAATTGTAACCGTATATTTCTATGCCACCTCTTCAAATCCCTTAATATGTCTTTAGTCATTACCTTCTGCACACCCCTTTAGGCCAAATGGTTTTCTTCCTTCCCTACCGTTCGGCACCAGCCTATGGTTTGGAAGAAGACTATCCAATAAGCATAATGGGTGTACTGTCCTAATCCTAGGAGCACTCGCAATGCGAGAGAAGGTGAAGATAAAAGACAACCGAATAAACCTTATTCCTATTTCTCCTGAACCAGATTCCATCCCCAAACTGGAACAAGTTCCTTTCGAGTTCGTATATAACCATACGATGGAGTATCCAATAAACTGTGGATTTTCGTAGTGATACGGAGTGTCCTGGAGAAATTCAAAGGTGAAGTGGGAGTGGTAATGAAAAACTTGGTTTGGTCGGGAATAGCAGTCGTAATTTACTTTGCCCTCTTACTAATCCCTTGATATATCTTTATTTAATACCTTCTGTACACCATCGTTATGCTAATTGGTTTTCTTCATTCTCCACCGTTCGGCACCAGCCTAAGATTTGGAAGAAGACTATCCAATTTGCATAATGGGTGTACTATCTCCTAAACCAAGGAGTACTCGTAACCTGAGAGAAGGTAAAAGGAAAAGACAACTGTATAATCCTATCCGTTTTCTCCAGAACCGGAAACCATCCTCGAATAAATTCCTCCGAGTTCGTATATAACCATACGATGGTTTTGTCCAATGGAAGTGGACGTTCGTAGTAATACGGGGTGCACTGGAGAAAAGGGTAAAAGTAGGAGTGGCAATGAGGTTCGCAACTCTGACAATCCAAAAGCCAGTGTTTAAGAAGGTTCGGTTAATTTTGGTCTCTGAGTCATAGTCTAGGGTCGGGTCATGGTCGCTACCAAAGAGAGAGAGAAAAGAAACACTCAGCGTGCACTCTAACCTAGATCAGAATGGTTACCAATTTATCTAATCTGGAAACCTCCCATTGTAACGTCAAATTCTCCTCCAAACCTGAAAGGAGAATTAGTCGGGATCACCCGAGGAGTAAACCAACTCATCAGTGGGAATCGGGATCCAACTATCATCGCATGATAACGTGACGGAATCCGCTCACGTTATCACACTCCAGAAGGTATGCATATATCTGGCAAGTTTCAGTTTCTTTAGAAACTCCCGATGTGATTTTTACCCCATGCTCTTATGACCTTGGCGTGAGGTCAAAATATCATAAGTCACATGTCAAGTTCTACTCATCATTGTCCAGGTTAATTTGAACACACCCGTACATACCCTTGACGAAGGCCAAAATAGTAGTACGACTGTCCCAAACCAACGCATCTATCTATGCAACAGATAAATATCCGGCAGCTACCAATCACTATGCCTTGGCGTGAGGTCAAAATACATAGCTTGAATACTACCGAATATTTAACTGAAATGATGGAGGGCTACGAATGGTTTCTGGCGAAAACCTTTAACGTAATGAACTTGATATCGTTGAAGGAACTGGATAGCTTTTATAAAAATATAGTGACGAAAACCATTGCTAAAGAGATCACTCCCGGTGAAGGGATCTCGGCTCTTTCCCCGTAGAATGAGGTGCAGGATATTCCAACTGAATACCACAATGCAAAGCAAAAGTAATCAGCTATAGTGAAGTTATTACCCTGACGCAAACTTCTGTCCAATGGGTCACTCCCGGTGAAGGGATCTCGGCCCTTGCCTCGTCGACTGAGGAGCAGGATATTCCAACTGAATACCACTGTGCAAAATAAAAGTGAACGTCCTTGCAATAACAGCTTTTTGAAAAATATTCCAACAACATCAGATTAGGTTTGTTTTTAACTTGCATTGAACCGAATCAACGCAGTCCCATCAATTGATCACACCAATAAAGAACGAAAATAATGACGTACGTATATGCCATCCGCATTCGCCACTGGGTCCCATCATTACCCGTTAGGTTAGTTAACTAACGACAGAGTGGGGACTGGACTAGCACGGATGCAAAACATATACAACATCTATTAGTATATATATCAATATATAATATTTCAAGCAAGGCGCGATAAAATGCAACATCACAGAAATGTAATAAGCATCACAGAACAATACAGATATCTAGGATCCCCGGGTTTCACAGAGCCGCTACTGAAACCCGACGTTCCCCTGGTCGTGTGGATAGCCTGTGCAATGAAATCCTAGACCCCTACGGTCGCGGCAAGTTACCCGCTAAAACCTGAAGCGAGCCGGCCCCCTTCAGCAACGTGAATGGACCACCCTGCACTCCACGGAATCCGGTAACTTGGGCACCCCTCCTGGGTCAAGCTATACTCCCTACGAGTGCGGCGAATAGCCCGCCAATTTTAGAGTGAAGCCCCCTCCGTCTCAACGCCATGAGATGCGGACCCGTTGCCCTCTAGAACCCGGCTATCCGTGCACACCTCCTGGGGGTAATCCTAGTACAGAAAGTAAAATATACATACAACGGGTACATCGACCTCAACCTGGTCGTGCCCCAAAAGAATAATATACAGACAGACAGTGGCGGCAGTCCACATGTCGGACGCTCGCCCCGCAATATCAAATGTACATAATACAACAAAAATTGTACTAACATTGCACCCAGGCTATCCACCACGACAAATCCGCAACATCACAGCACAACACAGAACATCAACGTGAATGTCACGTTCGCAAATCCGTCTAACCGGGCTATAGCAGTTAGACAGGATTTACCGATCAAGTGACATTCACGGTCGCAGATATAACGTAAATACTGTGAACTAATGTGTTTAAAATTTTCGATCGATCAAATTTATCGAAGTGGGCCCCAAGCACTACTGTAGCACTCACAGAAATTCTGGGCTCAAAAAGAATATCCCAAGAACCCTATTTTCAACCCAGAAGCCCACTGGAAAAAATTGGTGAACTGAAGCTTAATTCCTGAGGCGGAACCGCGGCCAAAGTGGGGTTATGGCCGCGGTTCCGCGGCCCTATCGAAGGATCATGTCACCAAATTTTTACAGTGATCTTACAAAACCCTGCAAATCATTCTGCAACAATCTGAAAAATTTTTGGAGCCAAAAAAATTTCGACAGAGAACTGATATACATGAAAATGCGGTTTTGGGATTTTTGTTCGATCGAAGCTTTAAACATATTAGTGCAAGCTTGACTAGCTTAATGGCGTGGCTCTGATACCAATGTAAGTGCACGGCGGCGCCCCGGCCGTCAATCCGACGCCGGAATGCGGAAACGATGATTTACTTTAACTTTATAACCGGCACCACCGCGCATAAAAATCCCGGATCGGGCCATTAATCTAGTCCTAGCTAAACTAGAGAAGGGGTAGAGAGATATACCGAGTGATCCGTGTCCTTCGGTCTTCTCGTCGTCGTCCCGATCTCCCGTGGAATCTCCGGTCTTCACGTCCTCGCCGGAAGGGCACCACATCGCCGGCTTCTTTTACGGGCTCCCACCTCTGGACCGAGGCAACTCGGGCACGAAGTTGGCGAGCCGATGTGCCCAAGATTTGCTGTAGAATGAGTGTAGAGCTATGTCTCATGGGGGTTGAGGAAGTTGCCTTTTCGTGGAGAAAATGAAACATGAACTTTTGTAGATCAACTTGAGGATTTTTCAAGCATCAAGAGAACAAAATCCCCTTGCCAAAAGTTTAGACAGCCCCTAGAGGAAGTGGCCGGCCCTCTCATGTGTGGGAGTGAGGAAAATGGAGAGAGAGTGAGGAAAAGTCGAGCGGTGGGAAAGCAACTAACTCAAGCAAAAAGGAAAATGATTATCATATGAAATGATGATCACAATCCAATCCAAAACCACTCCCATCATCAACAACCATGATGAACCAAAAGTCAAGCCATGATCAAAAGAAGAAGTCAAATGGTGGAGGAATTATCATGATACAACAATATGCAAATAACACCCTCCACAAACCAAATTTGCTTGCTTGCAAATAAGCCCTCCTCCACCAATTTCCGGCCAAGAAAAGATACAAATGAAAATGGCCGAAACGGAAAGCAAACTGGCAACTTCAGAAAACTGATCCCGTAATAAATTACAGGAAAACCCCGCTACTGTATATACATACCCGCATTTGTATTCCGACCGAAATACAAATGCAATGAGACAAAATCTACACTGTGCAATACTAGGATCCGGCTTAAACCAAAGCCCGCTAGTATTATCCGTCCGATCATGATCCGTGCAATACCGCACGTATCTGATCGAACCCTGCCATATCTGCATACGGCCTCTACAGCGTTTCGCCCGAAACTTAAGAAACTGGTCTGCGGGGGACTCTAAAGACTCGTCAATACTTTGGTTGTGGATTTAACCACTAGCACGTCAGAGGTATTACCCTATACGTAACGGGCTACCAGGTATTGACCAAAAGGGACGTCTGTGAGCGAACTCAGCCTGACACCCTACTGAGCCTGTCAGTGACAATATCCATACAGTCCGGTCCGTTCGTCTATGAGCATCGCATGGCGGTCCTAGGGGGTTGGTAAAAGTCAGACCCCCAAAAGCGGTACAAGTCATGTCGGAGTGTAGCCCAGAACACCCTGAGATACTACTGGAATACCTACCAGTAAATCTCCTGCCTCGGCCGAGGGCTTTGTGTAATAGCTCTCCTAGACACAGCGCGACCTCACCCCCAATACCGGGAGAGACGAACCCCTGAAGATCCGCTCACTGCCTCCATGTGGCTCGGGACTGTACCGAACTAAAACCTGTCTGCACGTCTCCTTTGAGCGTGGTAGGGTAGTAATCAAAGTACAGTGGGAAATCACACGAGACAAATGACGACCCTCAGGTCGATGAACTAACCTGTACACATGTCACCAGGGAACTGCTATCTGACGTCAGGTATAAGAACAACTAGCATGTTCCCGGCGAGTCCTGTCCGGTGTACTCATAACCCAATGAGCACCTGTATACATCTTAGGTGAACCAACTGACACCAGTGGCTTGTGAGACCGGCCATCGCCCCTCGTCGGGGTCTCGACTGTATACACTAGTCTACTCTGGAGTATCGTGCCCTGTCTCGAAACTCCCACGACTAGGGACCTTTTAAGGATGTGCTTATAGACTACCAGCTCCCACGTATATGATCGCCCTCATACTGCTGGCAGTCATGCAAGAATCCTAGGGGCTATATCAACGTGTAATAGCGACCTGTCAGGTCACCTAAAGTAGCACACGATGATAAAGATAAACCAGATAGCATACTATCATCTTGAGTAAGACTGTCCTACTGGGATAGGTCCTCCCTCAATCATTGCAATCACGTGCCTGTGATCCAATAATTGACTCTGAGGGCACTATCTCAAACAGAAACCAGATAGCATATTATCATGTCGAGCAAGAAAGTCCTCTCTATATATATCCAACCATCCACTATAATATACATCATATGTACAACAACGGCCTCTAGGGCATATACATAACTAACACTAGGGATGTGGGTTTGGCTATTCATCACGACCGTGGAATCCGTGTTTTTCATTACTGGCTTCATTTAAAACACATACTTCCTAATATATCCTATATTTCATATGTTTATTTCTGCTGATTCTGTGATATGATGTGATCATATAACTGCGTGAGAAGAATGCTACTTATATATTGTAGGGTGTTTTTCGTCACCCCATTGAGATGGGAATACGCGCACGCTTGTCAGGCGTACTACAGATTCCCCCTGCCTGGGGTAGGCCGGGGTTTAATGATTGTGGGGATCCGAATCTCCGGCAGCCGCGGACTAAGCTGCCGTTAATTACCCCTCGCCTTTGGGGCGAGGGAACCTCCGATTAACGGGTTAAACTAGTCATGCGAACCCAATGTGCGGTGTACGTGTGTTCTGTTTTGAAAAGGGGGTTTTGGATATATCGGGAGCCACGCAGAGTTTTTACGGGGGTCCCGCTACCCGGATAGCGGGCTGGGGGTCAAGGGGGCTAGCAGCCCCCTTGCGGGGTGCGGGGCAGCGCCCCGTTAGAAATTTTTTTCTAACAGGGACAGTGTCGTGGAGTGCGTGTGTGCACAAATTTGTATACATATGTATATATATATGCATATATAAGTAAAGGGGAAAAAGACATCCAAAGGATGCGTGGGGCCAGCGCCTAGGCGCTTGAGCGCGAGCGCGCCACGTGTCGGCACGTGGGCGCTTTGCGCTCGAGCGCAGAGTGCTGGAGCGCAACGCGCCACGTGTCGGCACGTAGGCGACTTGCGCTCGAGCGCTTGCGCTTGAGCGCAAGCGCGCCACGTGTCGGCACGAGGGCGACTTGCGCTCGAGCGCTTGCGCTGGAGCGCAAGCGCGCCACGTGTCGGCACGAGGGCGACTTGCGCTCGAGCGCTTACGCTTGAGCGCAAGAGCGCCACGTGTCGGCACGAGGGCGACTTGCGCTCGGGCGCTTGCGCTGGAGCGCAAGCGCGCCACGTGTCGACACCAGGGTGACTTGCGCTCGGGCGCTTGCGATGGAGCGCAAGAGCGCCACGTGTTGGCACGAGGGCGACTTGCGCTCGAGCGCTTGCGCTGGAGCGCAAGCGCGCCACGTGTCGGCACGTGGGCGCTCTGCGCTTGAGCGCCGGCGAGAAAAAGAGGCTTTTAGCCTAAAAAGATTTCTCTGATGAGAAATCAAAGAGGAGTTGGACTCCTGAGTGTGGTTTTTTTATTTTTTTGTGTTTAGTGAATGATGTTCTTCTTCCTCCTGTTGCTTGCTGGATCTTGAAGATCAAGAGATGTGAAATCTCAAAATCTCTTCTTTTTCAGATCTAATGATAGATCCAAGTTCCCCTGTGTGGGTTTTGTGGTGAAAAACTAATTTGTTTTGAAAAAGGAAGAGTAAAACTCTTGATTTAATTCAAGAGAAAGAAGAAGGTTTTGGAACCTTGAAGAAGGAAGAAAGAGCTCAGCTCTAATTTTTGTGGAGAGGATGAAAAGTATTACTTTATTCATCATCATTTTGCCTTATATAGGCTTACATATTTACATATAGCCCCTTGGGCTTTACAAAAATAGCATTTTTGCCTATCCCATGGCTCATGTGCCATTTCATTTTTGCACATAAGCCACGGGCTTACAAAAATTTGGCTTTATGCCCATTTTGCATACATTCATGTATAAAAAATTACATAAAAATTATTTATTACATGATCTATATTTTAGCATGGAGGAGGCTGGCCGCGGGCTCGACTTGGGCATGGGCCCGCTTGACCTGAGCTTGGGCCCACCTGGCTTGGGGTTGACCTTGACTTTGACTCGGTCAACGGGGGTGTAAATTTTTACCCCAACATATATATGATATACTAGTAGACACTATATATGTTTTTCATCCGCGCTAGTCCTGACTCCGCCCTGTCGTAAGTTAAGTATCCTTACAGTGAAGACTCAGGCCCCTCTGGCGAATGCGGATGGCATATATGTGTATTTTATTTTCGTTGCTTCTGTTATGTTAAGGAAACATAACTGATGAGACGTTATTAATGAGATTAATGAAAAGAAAAGAAACCTAAAGATGTTGTAGAATCAAATTTTTCAAAAAGGTAGCTCTAATTCTTGCTTTGCATAGTGGTATTCCATTATGAATATCCAGCATCTCATTCGAAGAAGAAAGAGCATAGATCCCTTCACCAGGAATGACCTCCTTAGCAAAACTGGCATATGCTACAACCCACTTGGTTTGTTTTGAAAACTGCTTTATTTTAAAGCGGAGCTTAAACCACTACTTTTCAAATCACTAGATTCTATAACGATATCAAGTTCATTACGCTAAATGTTTTCTTCAAAACCAGTCATAGCCCTCCGTCATTTCAGATAAGTGTTATTTAGTATACGTGTTGCGTTTGTTGACCTTGTCAAGGCGTAGTGTGCGGTAGCTGATTAGTGCTTATATGCCGGATATGATGTGATTGGATTAGGGTAGTCATACGGCCTTGTTGACCTTGTTAAGGGACGTGCGGGTGGGTTTAATTCAATCATGAAATGACAAGTTGAACTTGACTTGCGGTTTATGGTTTGTTGACCTTGTCAAGGTCATAAGCCACATGGGGTAGAAACAGATATCGGGAATTTTAAGTGATGAAATTTGCAATGAGATTACAAACCTTCTATATGATAGTTGGATCCCGATACCCACTGCGAGTAAGTGTTACTCCTTGGAGAGTTTTCCACTTTACAATTAGCTAATCCATTAGGTATCTAAGAAAGGTGTTAACGGGGTTATGCCCCTGCGGAAATGAGGTTATTTAATTAGTTCCATGCGAAAGCATGAGGAGACTCTCTCAGAGTACCAATACCTGCCTGGCTGACCGATTGACGAACTTGTAGGGTGTAATTAATCTCGGCTAATCTTACCTTTTAGGGTTTGAAGGAAGATTTGATAAAAACAGTGGGAGTCATCCTAATTAGATAAGATAATAACCAATCTAATCTTGCAAGAGCGCACGCTAAAGTGTTTTCTTCTCTCTCTCTCTCCAGGTAGAGACAATGACACGCCTTAATCAAGATAATAGTATAGATGTATTAACAAAACCCTCTTATTATACTGGGCTGGGGAACGTTGGTTCCGCTCTATCTTATGACTGTCATAAGTCTGAGCAAGGGACAGGGGAATGCACGGATTCCCATGCAACCCGAACGAAGAAAGAGCATATTGATGCTTCTTCTTCGGGTGTGTTAGTTTCTAAGAACCGTTTCTCAGTCTGCTCTACGTCCTAGGTATTAGATACCGGATCAGGATCCCACATATGTAATCTGTTACATGGGCTAAAGAGATGTAGAGAACTGGAAAAGGGTGATATGTCTCTCAGAGTAGGGAATGGAGCAATTGTTGCAGCCAAAGCAGTTGGCGAATATCACCTAGTACTACCAAATGGTAATACATTGATTCTGAACAACTTTTAGTTTGTACCAAAGATGATATGCAATTTAATATCCGTTTCTTTATTACATAAAGAAGGATATAACTTTGCATTAGAGGATAATGTTATGAACATTTTCCTAAATAAAGTGTTGATTGGGTTTGGTACATTCTGTAACGGTATATACGTTCTAAATCAAACTAAACATACAGAATACACACAAGAGGAAAAATTCAGAAATGAACGAAGCCTTCTTATGGCATTGTAGACTTGTTCATATCAATGCGACCAGACTAGCTAAGTTGCATAAAGATGGATATTTGAATCCGTTCGAATTCATATCTTATGAAACTTGCCAGTCATGTCTCAAAGGCAAGATGACCAAAACTCCGTTTACGGGACATGGAGAAAGTGCTACTGAACTCTTAGGACTGATACATAGTGATGTATGTGTTCCTATGTCTACACATGCCAGGAATGGTTCCTCGTACTTCATTACATTCATCGATGATCTCTTAAGATTCGGACATATGTTCCTGTTGAAACACAAATCTGAAGATTTTCAGAAATTTAAGGAATATAAGTGCGAAGTAGAGAACCAAATGGGTAAAAGTATTAAAATCCTTCGATCTGATCGAGGAGGTGAATACTTAAGCAAGGAATTCCAAGCTTATCTAAAAGAGAATGGGATTCTCTCTCAGTTTACTCCTCCTTAAACACCACAGCACAATGGAGTATCGGAGCGGAGGAATCACACCCTATTTGATATGGTACGCTCTATGATGAGTACTGCTGAGTTACCTATCTCCTTTTAGAGTTATACACTTGAGACAACTACATACCTATTGAATCAAGTTCCATCAAAATCTGTGCCTGAAACACCATATGAGATATGAAGTGGAAAGAGACCATATCTTAAACGAGTTAAAATATGGGGTTGTCCGGCCAATGTTAAAAAACAGAATCCGGACAAATTCGAAGCACGATCAGTTCTTTGCAAGTTTGTAGGATATCCAAAGAATTCACATGGATATCTATTCAACCATAGTTAGGAACAAAAAGCGTTTGTTGCTCAACATGCCACCTTTTTAGAAAAGAAATTTCTTGCAAAAGAAATTAATGGTAATGAGGTAGAACTTAAAGAAGTTCCATCTACACAAACTACAACTGATGATTTGGTAGAACCGGAGGATTTGGTAGTTCCCAACGAATCTCAGTCACTCCGCAGATCTAGTAAAGTTCATCATCCACCTGAAAGATACTATGGTTTTATCATAGACGGTAGGAGTGAGGATTGCATCATGGAAGATGATGACCTAACTAATTTCGAGCAGGCCATCACAAGTGGGGACTCTGTGAAATTGCTGGATACTATGCAATCTGAGATGGAATCCATGTACACCAACAAAATATGGACTTTGGAAATTGCTCCTGAAGGGGTAAAACCCATTGGGAGCAAGTGGATTTTTAAGAAGAAAATTGGTGTAGATGGAAAGATTGAGACCTTCAAAGCTAGAGTTGTAGTAAAAGGTTTTCGTCAACGATCGACTATGATGAGATCTTTTCTCCAGTGGTTATGCTTAAGTCCAACAGGATGCTACTTTCCATTGCTGCATATCTTGACTATGAAATCTGGAAAATGGATGTCAAGGCCGCTTTTCTAAATATTGATTTAGAAGAGAGCGTGTGCATGACACAGCCAGAGGGCTTCGTAGACAGTGGGAGCAACAGAAAGGTGTGCAAGCTGCTTAAATTTATCTACGGATTAAAGCAGGCATCGCGGAGCTGGAATATCTGTTTTGATGTGGCAGTCAAAGAGTTTGACTTCATCAAAAATGTAGATAAACCATGTATATACAAAATAGTTGTAGAGAGTAAGGTTGTCTTTCTCGTACTGTACGTGGATGACATAATCTTGATAGTAAATGATGTTCCTATACTGCACTCGGTCAAACTCTTCCTATCACAAAAGTTCTCCATTAAAGATCTGAGTGATGACTCTTAAATCCTGGGGATAAAAATCTATAGAGATAGATCAAAAAGAATGTTGGGATTGTCCCAATCTAGGTACATAAACACCATACTAAAGAGATTTAGTATGGAAGATTCTAAGCGTGGTAATTTACCCACTTGCTCAAAAATCACTCTCTCCAAAGAGATATCTCTCAAGAATGATTTGGAGAGGGCTCGCACGCATATGATACCCTATGCTTCTGCAGTTGGGTCTATCATGTACGCAATGTTATGCACCATACCGGATGTAGCTTACGCACTTAGTATTGTAAGCAGGTATCAATGAGACCCAGGGGAGAAGCACTGGACAGCTGTGAAGAACATTCTTAAGTACTTGAGAAGGACTAAAGAAATGTTCTTGGTGTATGGTAACGGAGAATTCCAGGTGGATTCCTTTACCGATTCGAGCTTACAGAGTGATAAAGACGACAGCAAGTCAGTCTCGGGTTTTTTCTTCACCCTCAATGGAGGGGCGGTATGTTTGAAGAGTTCCAAGCAAGATACCATACCAGACTCGACGATGGAGGATGAATACATCGCTACCAACAATGCTGCCAAAGAGGATGTCTGGATAAAGAAGTTCATTGTTGAAATTGGTGTAGTTCCATCCATTAAGGATCCAATACCCTTGTATTGTGATAACAATGGAGCTGTGGCTTTGGCCAAGGAACCCATGTCCCATCAGCGATCTAAATATATTCTGAGGTGGTATCACCTGATCCGAAAGATAGTTGATCGCCAGGAGATCGAGATCAGGAGAGTAGATACGAAGGACAACACGGCGGATCCACTCATGAAGGCCCTCACCCAGACACAGTTTGAGAGGATTTTTGGGATGTTGGGTATGAGATAATACAACAATTGGCCTTAATGCAAGTGGGAGATTGTTAGGAATATGTATGCCCTGGAGGCCATTACTGTATGATATAGTGGATGCTTGGACATATATATAAAGGACTTTCTTACTCGAAATGATAATATGCTATATGGTTGCTCTTTATCTTAACATGTACACTTGTATTATTATACTGTCTCTCTGTTATATGTTGATAAAGCCCTTAGGATGTAGGCTTGACTACCAGGACTATGATACAGATCATACTAGTGGGGCTTGTGTAGTCCACAAGCACATTCTTTAACAGTTCCTAGTCGAGGGAGTATCGAGACAGGGCATCGATATTCCAGAATAGACTAGTGTGTAAATTTCTTGACCCTGTATAGGGCGATGGTTGATCCCACAACCATTGGTGTTTGACATCAAAGATTATACACATGTGCTAATTAGAGAATAGGTACACCAAACAGGACTCGCTGAGAACTCCTAGATGGTACCATACCTATCGTCAGATAGAAGTTCTCTGGTGACACTTGTACAGGTTAGTCTGTAGACCCGAGATCGTCATAGGGTCTTGTGTGGTTCCCACTGCACTTTGATTTCCTCCCTACCACGGCTCAAAGGATTCGTGCAAACAAGTGGATTTTGGGTACAGTCCCGAGTCACATGGAGGCAGTGAGCAATAAGAGGGGTTTCGTCTCTCCCGGTATTGGGAGTTGATGTTGCGCTATGCTCGATTAGCTATAAAAACAAGTCCCTGGCCAGGGCCGATGAGATTTACTAGCAAGTGCTATCAGTAGTTTCTCGAAAGGTTATAGGCTAAACATCGACATGACTTATCAAGTTACTGGGCTTTGACGATTCCACCCCCAGAATCAATATGCGACATGTCAGATGAAAAGACCGGACTGTACAGCAAGTGTTGCTTATTTTCTCTACGGGATTTTGGAAAAATTTAATTGTTGATCTTCTATTCGTTCAATACCTAGGTAGCCGTTACGTACAGCTAGTACCGCTGATGGCTTATGGGTATCTGATGTGATCATTACCTATTGCTGGCGTATTGACGAGTATTTAGAGTCCCACACAGAGGTTTCCTAGCTTAAGCAAAACGAAGTAGGGCACATATGGTGATATGTGCGGGAGCTTGATTAAATACGAGTATGTGATACTGTATTCTAATCTCACGATATTTGATATCGGTTAGGTTATATGTGATATAACCGGATTATTGAATCAAGTGTTGATTCAATGATTTGATATATGTATATGTATGATATTGGCCGATTATATATGATATGACTGGATTATTGAATCAAGTGTTGATTTAATATCAAATATTGAATATTTGCCGGTTGTATGTGATATAACCGGACTATTGAATCAAGTGTTGATTTAATAATGTGATATAAATATATATAAATATAATATTAGTCAGTTATATATAATACAACCGAATTATTGAATCAAGTGTTGATTTGATTATTTGATATATATATTTATATATTTGATACACACACACACACATTAACTAATATTTAGCTCACTTGAGATTTTCTTCTCTTTACAAATATTTATATAAATATATCATATATTTATATGTGTATTTAGATGTATTATGGTTGATGATACATAGAACATGGGTGTATGAGATTCACACTTGAGCATAAGAAAATATGAACAGATTTGTATTTTAAGAAAAGATAAGAAAAGAGTATGAGTCATAGCTTTGGATACTTGTAGAAGTTTTGAGAAGCTCTGCCTCATCTTTCATTCTTGTTTGTTTCTTAGATATTTTAATCTTTCATATATTATCTTATCTCAAGAAAAGAATGGTTCACTTCACCTCATACAACATCCAAGTTCTTCTTCTTCATTTCCTTCTCTAGCTTTTTTCTTGAGTTGGAAAAAGAAAGTGGAAAAGATTTTTAATGTGAGCAAAATTCTTACTTCATCAACCTATACTAATCTAGCCCATTATTTTAGGTTGTTTGCGTCACTAATATTTTGATTAGTGAAGAGTGAGCTTGAGTTAGAGAGACATCAAGGTGGATCGTCTTCGGCTTCGAAGACTATAAAGAAAGCTCATTCCTTTCACCAAGTGGAGTCTAAGAAGAGTTTTAGGGACTACTAATTAGAACTTTAGAAGAGAATGACTGGTCTACAAATGTTGTAACCCTCTTCACTTAGCGTAGAACTTGTTTTCTTGCTTCAAAACCCTAATTTTCTAGTTCGATTCTAGGATAACCTTTGACCTTTAGATTTTTTTAAATTGCATACTTGATACTTGTATAAACCTAGTAGAGGTTCTAAGATATACTTTCATTTAACACGTGACCCCCCAGTGTGTGTATTAGCATGTCTATATTCAGCGCTCATATGTTTTGCATATGAACGCTCACGTGTTTAACTCGTGAGGCCTATTTGGCTTTTGGTTATTTACTTTCAGCGCTCATATGCTTTGCATATGAGCGCTCACGTGTTTAACACGTAAGGCCAAACTGTGGGTTTTAATTCTCCTTAAATCCATAACACTCACGTGCTTTGCATATGGAAGGAATTCACTTCTTTTTTTTTCTTCTCCCTTTTTTTATAAGGGAACACACAACTCATCCTCGTTCTTGATAAAGTCAAATTCCTTGACTATCTTATCAAAACAGATGTTCAAGCTCCGCGATACCTGCTTTAATCGATAAATGGATTTAAGAAACTTGCACACCTTCCCGTTGTTCTCATAGTCCACGAATCCTTTCTGCTAATCCATATAAACACACTATTCTAAACTTCCATTCAGAAAAGTCGTTTTTACGTCTATCTGCCAGATTTTATAATCATAGAAGGCAACAATGGCAAGTAGGATCTGAATGGATTTCAGTATAGCCACTGGAGAAAAGGTTTCGTCATAGTCCACTCCAGGTCTTTGACGAAAACCTTTTGTAACAAGTCTAGCCTTACAGGTCTCCAACTGTCTATCTACACCAATCTTCTTTTTGAAGATCCATTTGCATCCAATGGATTTTACCCCAGGAGGAGTAATATCCAAGTTCCAAACTTTGCTACTGTACATGGACTCCATTTCGGATTCCATATAATCGATTCATTTATCAGAGTCCCTACTGGTAATGGCCTGCTTGAAACTAGTAGGATCATCTTCTTCCAAGATGAAATCCTCTCGATCCGCGTCTATGAGAAAACTGTAGTATCTCTCAGGCTGATGAGAAATCCTACTAGATTTGCGGAGGGACTGAGGTTCGTCCGGGACTATTGAATCCTCTGGTTGTATCAAATCTTCTGTTTCAGTTTTTGGTTCCTGAATTTCTTCCAGTTCTACCGTGCTCCCACTAATTTCTTTTGCAAGAAATTCCTTCTCTAAAAATATGGCATGGCGAGCAACAAACACCTTCTGTTTCTCGGTGTAGTAGAACAGATATCCCGGCGAATGCTTTGGATATCCTATAAACTTACATAGAACTGATCGTGCCTGAAGTTTGTCCGGTTTTTGCGATTTTACATAGGCTGGACAACCCCATATCTTAATACATTTAAGATATGGTCTTTTAACATTCCACATTTCAAATGGTGTCTTAGACACGGATTTGGATGGAACATCATTCAATAGATATGCTTCTGTCTGGAGCGCATGTCCCCAGAATGAAAAAGGTAACTAAGTATTGCTCATCATGGAGCGAACCATATCCAATAGGATACGATTCCTCTGCTTCTATACACCGTTGTGCTGTGGTGTATACAGAGGAGTAAACTGAGAGAGAATTCCATTCTTTTTTAGAAAGTCAAAGAATTTCGTGCTTAAGTATTCACCTCCCTGATCAGATCGAAGGATTTTAATATTTTTTCCAAGCTGGTTCTCTACTTCGCTTTTATATTCTTTGAATTTCTCAAAAATTTTAGATTTGTGTTTCAGAAGATACACATATCCGAATCTAGAGAGATCGTCAGTGAATATAATGAAGTACGAGAACCCACCCCTTACATGCGTAGACATTGGACCACATACATCACTGTGTATGAGTCACAAGAGCTCTGTTGCTCTTTTTCCATGTCCGGTGAACAGAGATTTGGTCATCTTTCATTTGAGACAAGACTAATAAGTTTCATAGGATGAAAATTCGAATGGATTCAGATACCTATCCTTATGCAATTTGGCCAGCCTTTTCTCATTGATATGACTAAGTCTATAATGCCACAAGAAGGCTTCGTTCATATCTGAATTATTCCTCTTACGTGTAATGTGTATATTGAAAACTGTGTTTTGATTAAGAACATAGATACCATTACACAGTGTACCTTCTGCAACCAATACGTATCACACAGTGTACCTTCTGCAACCAATACCTGATTAAGGTAAATGTTCATGATATTTCTATCTAGAACAAAGTTATATCCATTTTTATCAAGTAATGAAACTGAGATGATGTTGCAAAGTATCGAAGGTACATAGTAATAGTTGTTCAAAATCATAATATTGCCGCTTGGCAATACTAGGTGATATCTACCGACGGCAGCAGCATCAACTTGTGCTCCATTATTAATTACAGATATGAGATTTTGATTCGGTATCTAGTACCCAGGAGGTATGACTGACCGAAATGTTAGGTTTTCGACTGCGCCGGGGCCATCTACCATGGCCGATGCGGATCAAAGACTAGCGTTTAAACTTTTGGCGCAAACAAAACCCGCTCAAGATCGAACCATAAACCTATACTAACATATAACAAAGAGCTAAACTAAAGGGTTAGAGGTGTTATATCGAATGAACAAAGTCCTTCGGTATTCCTTCAACTTCCTTAGCTCCTTGAGGAGTGATCGAACAAGCTTGGCCGACGGTCTTCCTCCGTCGAAGATGATCCACCCGAGAGATGTAGCTCATTGCTCTATCTCCATATCGAAAGCAAATGAAGCAACTAGGGATTCTAGGATGCTAGTCTATAATGCCTAGGATGTAGTGGTCTAAGTGTTTATCTATCTCATCTCACCTCCTCTCATGATTCTCAACACATGAGAGGGTTGAGAGGAGGTGGAAGATGAAGGTGGAGGAAACTCAAGAGAGCCAACATGAGAGTGATGCTAATGGTGAGAAGAAGAGGGCTTAAGAAATGAACCATCTCAAAAATAATGAATTCTCCATCCATGAGCAAGAAAATCTCATGGCTATGTTTTGTAAAACATTTTTCCAATTAAAATATACAACCCATACTTGAATAGTATGCACAAATGAATTAATAATTCATTTATGCACACTATGCAAGCATGGTCCTCACCATACTCCCATCAAGTCAATGCCACCTCATTTATCCATTTATAATAAATGGTCAAACCCTAAAATGAGGTGTCCACCTTCTAGAATATTTTCCGGAAAAAATACGGATTACATTCTACTTTATATACATACCTATATTCGTACCGAAATACGAATACCCAAAGAGATAGAATAACACAAAGAACATTATACTAGAATATTCATATCGAAATATATATACGTAAATTATTAAATCAATACTTGATTTAATAATCCGGCCCAAACCCGAGCCGGCTAGTATCATCAACTGTCCGATCAAAAGTCCGGGTACAAAGTGCAATCGATCGATCGGAACCCTGCACGTATCCAATACGGCTACTACATCATTTTGCCAGAGTCAGGAAAACCATCTGTGTGGGACTCTAAAGACTCTTCAATACTCTAACAGTGGGTTTAACCACAAGCACGTCAGCGGCACTAGTTGTACATAACGGCTACTTAGGTATTGAGCGAAAGGAAGGCCGATGAGCAAGCTCATCCAAACCCCTACAGAGCCTGTCTGTGACAATCTCCATACAGTCCGGTCTGTTCGTCTAAGAGTATCGCATATCGGGTCTAGGGGGTGGATAAAGTCAGACCCTAATAACGCGATATTTCGTATCGGTATGAAGCCCATCACCCACTGAGAAATTACTGATCTAAATCAGTAATTCTCATCCATCGTGGCCACGGATTTCTGGTGATGGCCATCCATGTATAATGCGACATCAACCCCCAATACCGGGAGATACGAATCCTTGATGATCCGTTAACTGCCTCCATGTGGCTCGGGACTGTACCCAACTAAAACCTGTTTGCACGACTCCTTTGAGCCATGGTAGGGTAGTAATCAAAGCACCGTGGGAACTCACAAGAGACAAATGATGATCTAAAGTCGACAGACTAACCTGTACTCATGTCAACTTGGAACTGCTATCTGACAATAGGTATAATACCAACTAGCATGTTCCCGGTGAGTACGTCCAGTGTACTCATAACCCAATGAGCACATGTATACTATCTTAGGTGACTAACTGACACTAATGGCTTGTGAGACCGGCCACCGCCCCTCGTCGGGGTCTCGATAAGTATACACTAATCTACTACGGAGTATCGATGCCCAGTCTCGATACTCCTATGACTAAGGACATTTAAGGATGTGCTTATAGACCACCCAGCTCCCACGTATATGATCGCCATCATAATGCTGGTAGTTAAGCAAGAATCCTATGTGCTCTATCAACATGTAATGGTGATTTGTAATGCCACCTAATGTTGTACATGATTATAAAGACAAACCAGATAGCATACTATCATCTCAAGTAAGATTGTTCTCCCTGTATAGGTCCTCCCTCAACTATCATAATCGCGTGACTGTAATTCAATAATTGACTTGAGGGCACTATAGCCAATAATCTCCCACTTGCACTTAAGGCTAATTATTGCGGTGTCGCATACTCATAGCCCGTATGATACCGAACACCCAACTTCTCTACTAATCAGTTTCGCAAAGCCCGTTTGGGAAACTATTGCATTCGATAAATAGCCTCAGTGAGTGGATCCGCACCAGTGTTTCTTTCTGTATCTCTTTATATCTCAACTTCGCGGAGAAATACTATCTCCCGAAATGAGCGTTACATGTCTTAGAATTTATCTGGATATTTGATGGGACCCAGTTCATAAATGAAATCCAAATCCAACAAACTTCTTAGACTGTATCATCCACTGAATTTAATCAGTATCCTGCGCTATGCCATCCTCAGTATCCGCTTGGACCACCTGTCCAACATACCGCCCCTCAAAAAGAGGGAAAACTATAACTCTGACAGCCACTCTGTCATCCAGGTCACCTTGGAAGCCTAAAATAATAACTGCCTCCCGAAGGAGGCTGCCGTTACCATATACCAAGAACATCCACTTATGTTTATAACTACTTCCCTCAGTTTCTCTAGGCTTGGATTAATATAAATGCTTATTGCATCCAGTGCAAAAGCAATATCTGGTGTGGTACTTGACATTTCATGATTAACTCAATTGCCTAAGCAAGTGATATGCTAATCATATAGATCCCTCTCCTCATCAATCTGAAAGATATCTCTTTAGAGAGGGTGACTCTATCACCTGCGGATACACCACCATGCCAGGAGTCGTCCATTCTAAAACAGTTTAGAATAGTGTCAAAATACCCAAATTGGGACACTTCCCAATCTAAATCTAGTAACCAGAATCCCTGATATTTTATCCAGATCCTATATAGAGAAACACCGTGTAACGACCAGTATAACCGATCGATGTTTAGGAATATCACTTCCTATCAAGAGCATGTCATCCAAATACCAGGACATCACTCTCTACCACTTTCTTACCAGATCCATCTGTTATCCTGACGAAGTCAAACTCTATGACTGTCACATAAAAAATAGATGATCTATTTCCGCTATTCCTGTTTTAGTCTATAAATAAACATAAGCAACTTGCCTACTATGCTTCCACTGCTCCCACTGACTACAACAACCATCTGGCAGAGTCATATACACATGCATTTCTAAAACTAATTTCAAACGACGTTATACTCATCCTCCTGCCAGATCTCATAGTCTAGAACAGCAGTAGTGGCAAGTTTGGGTAAACAAAAACATCTCTGTCACCGTCATTGAGGAGACCGAGGTATCTATCGGGTGCCTGAGGTTACCCACCAAATCTGCGAAGTGGCTAATGGATTGTCGAATCCAATTTGAATCTTTAGATTCTATTAAATCTTCAGTAATCGTTTATGGTTCTGGAATAACATCCAGTTCTACCATACTCCCACTAACGTTTTCTGAAAAGAATCCATTTTACTAAAACTGGTGGTGAGTCAAGAACAATATAACTATTGATCTTCCAGATGGTAGGATGTTAACCCTCGTCAATGCCCGGGATAACCCACAAACTGGCATTACTGAAATGTGCCTTGAGTTTATCCAGATTCTGGTCGTAATAATAATCCAGACAACTCCGTATATATTAACATCGTTAAGATATGAATCCATTCTATATCCATTATAGGAACAAAGGCACTAATTTAATTGGAACCAGATTCAAAATACATGCAGCCGTTTCCAGTGCATATCAACAAAATAGAAGGATGCCAGGCAGCATTACTCATTAAGGAATGCATCCACATATGAGTAACCTGAAAGAGAAGCAAGTTCTCAAAACTTTTACTTATGATGGTATACCTAGCACAAGTACTACATCTTCGATCATCTTGAAGAATCCTGATACTTTGCAACATATGGTTCTCTACTTTATTCTTATACCTATAGCTTCTCAAAATTAGGACCTTGTATTTCAACGAAATACTTGTCTAAAACTAGAGAAGTCATGAGTAAACAGAATATAGTATGAGTACTAACCCGTTTGTTCTAATGGACATTGGACAACAAACAATACTCTGTATAAGTCCACTGAGTTTAACAACTCGAATCCTGTGCGTCGTAGGTTAAAAACTATGGTATGGTTAAGAAGAATTACACCGCTGTTGAATGCTCCTTATCTTACCATCAACTGATATAGGTAAATGTCATAGACATAATTTCAAAAAATTATATCTCACTTTATAAATAAACATACAAATATATCGGTTTGAAATTGGTGCATAACAATGGATATTCAAAACCAAATATATGCCGCTAGTCAAAAAACCTGGTGATTTCCTCAAATATCACCAATTACAAAGAATTCTGATATAATGAGGATATAATCATCCAACTCCCAATATCTTACTCCCACTCAGCATCCGTAACGCCATACAGATGTGAGAATCAAATCCGGTAAATACATACCCTGGAGTCAGAATCTAACTGGAAAACAGTTTTCAATTAACACCGCACAGTAAAACTGAAACATGAAAAATGTTTCGAAGGGGTAGCCGGGTATCCCAAGTAGTGCCTCGTCCACTATCCAGATTCATGATAGTAGCCGTATATTTTCTTGCTCTCACTCCAATCCTTTTATATGTCTTTACTTATTACCTTCTGTACACCTTACTTAAGCTAAATGGTTTTCTTCATTCCCTACCTTTTGGCACATGCCTATGGTTTGGAAGAAGACTATCCAATAAGCATAATAGGTGTATTCTCCTAATACTAGGAGCTCTCACAACCTGAGAGAAGGTAAAGAGAAAAGACAACTGAATAATTATATTCAAATTCTCCTGAACCAGAAAGCATTCTCGAACTGAAACAAGTTTCTTCGAGTTTGTATGTAACTATACGATGGCATATCCAATAAATGTGGATCTTCGTAGTGATACGGAGTGTTCCGGAGAAATGCAAAAGCGAGGTAGGAATGGCAGAGATATATACGTCGTCGTCGTGAATGATAGCAGTCGCAATTTCTTTTGCCCTCATTCTAATCCCTTTATTTCTCTTTACTTATTACCTTTTGTACACCACCCTTAGGCTAAATGGTTTTCTTCCTTCCCTACCTTTCGGCACCTGCCTATGGTTCGGAAGAAGACTATCTAATAAGCGTAATAGGTTTATTCTCCTAATACCAGGAGCCCTCGCAACCTGCGAGAAGGTAAAGGGAAAAGAAAACTGAATAATCTTATTCGATTTCTCCTGAACCGGAAACCATCCTCAAACTGGAACAAGTTCCTTTGAGTTCGTATGTAACTATACGATGGCGTATCCAATAAAAGTGAATCTTCGTAGTAATACGGAATGTTCAGGAGAAATGCAGAGGAAAAGTAAGAGCGGCAATGAGTTATGCGACTCTGATAAATCCAAAAGCTAAAGTATTTTAAGAAGGTTCGGTTATCTTTGTTCATGAGTTTTAGTTTAGGTTAGGTCATGGTCGCTGCCAAAGAGAAAGAGAGAAAAGAAACACTCAGCGTGCACTCTAACCTAGATTAGATTGGTTAATTAATTTATCTAATTAGGATGTCTCCCACTGTTTCCTCTAATTCTCCTACAAAACCGAAAGGAGATTTAGTCGGGATCATCTAAAATCACCCGAGGAGTAGTACCTACTCATCAGTGAGAATCGGGATCCAACTATCATCGCATGATAACTTGATGGAAGCCACTCAAGTCACGACACTCCAGAAGGTATGCGCATGCCTGGCAAGTTTTCTGTATGCTTGAAACTCCCGATGTGATTTTTGCCCCCAAGCGGTTTCTGACCTTGACTTTGGCCAATAAATCATAACCTGCAACTCAAGTTCTACCCGTCATTATCCAGATTGATTTAGACCCATCCGCACACACCCTTAACTTTGGCCAACAAAGTGGTATGACTTTCCTAAACCAATGCTACGGATAAGCAATACACAACTACCGTTCAAAATGCCTTGACTTTGGTCAACAAACACCGCATAAATACTATGTGCTACTTATTCGAAATGACGGAGGGTTACGGCTGGTTTTTGGCGAAAAACCTTTAACGTAATGAAGTTGATATCGTTGAAGGAACTCGAGTGGTTTTACAAATATACAGTGGTCAAACTTTTGCTAAAGAGGCTACTCCTAGTGAAGGGATCTCGGCTCTTTCCTCATCGAATGAGGTGCAGGATATTCTAATCTGAATACCACGATGCAAAGCAAAAGAGTCGACTATAGTCAAGTTATTACGATGATGCAAATTTTGCCCAAGAGGTCACTCCAGATGAAGGGATCTCGGCTCTTGCCTCGAATAATGAGATGCTGGATATTCTGAACCGAATACCACTGTGCAAAGCAAAAGGAAACGTCCTGTAATAACAATTTTTGAAAATTTGGTTCCAACAACATCTTTTGGGTTTATCTTTCCTTGCATTGATCTGAATCAACGCAGTCCCATCAATTAATCCATATCACACCACAGAAAAGGAACGAAAATAAAATGTACGCATATGCCATCCGCATTCGCCACTGGGCTCCATCATCACCCGTTAGGTTACTTAACTAACAGCAGAGCGGGAGCTGGACTAGCGCAGGTGCAAAATATATACAACATTTACTAGTGTGTGTGTGTGTGTGTATAACATTCGTCCCACGCATGATATAAGCAACATTACAGAATCTCAGCCAGCAACAAAGAGTGGTGGATAATCATGGAGGCCCTGGGTTTCCTTTGAGCCGCAAATGAAAGCCGACGATCCCCGGTCGTGTGGATAGCCTGTGCAATGAAACCCTAGATCCTTACGAGTGCGGCAAGTTACCTGCCAATCCCATAAGTTAGGCAACCCTAATCAACAAAGTGAATGGACCACCCGGCACTTCACAGAATCCGGTAACTTGTGCACCCCCTCCGTGGGTCATCCTATACCCACTACGAGTGCGGCGAATAGGCCGCCAATTATAGAGCAAGGTCCCCTCCGTCTCAACGCCATGAGATGCGGACCCGTTGCCCTCTAGAACCCGTCTATTCGTGAACTCCACCACAGGGTAATCCTAATACAGAAAAGAAAAATATATACAATGGCGACATCGATCTCAACCCGGTCTGCCCCAATAAAAGAATATACAATCTGGCAGAGACGGCTGTCCACATGTCGGACGCTCGTCCCACAATACAAAATTTACAAATGAATCTAAACTGTACTACTACCATTGCACTCCAGGGTATCCACCATGACAATCCAACAACAATATTAACATAACACAGAACATCAATGTGAATATTATGTTCACAAACCCATTTAGTTGATCATATAGCAACTAGTCGGGTTGTACCGCTCAAAAATATTCACGGTCGCAGATAAAACCACATGTACTGAAAAACACACAGTTAAAATTTTAATCGACTAAACTTTTCCAAATTGGCCCCAAATGCAAACCAGCAATTTAAACAAATCTGGGCCAAAACTAAATATCCCAAAATTCAAAATTCCATGTCAGAGAGTGCCAGAAGAAATTTGGCGCAACGTGGCCACAAAACCCCCACGGAACCGCGGCCAATGAGGGTATAATGCGGCGGTTCCATGGCCATTTAGTGGGTTCCCATTTCCAAATTTCTTCAGTTGCTCTAAAATTTCTTGCACGGATTTTTAAGACCCTCAGAAGGATTTTTTGAACACTTTTCAAAATCGACAGCAAGTATGGCAAAACGGAATTTTAATTCGGAAATATTGGTCGATCAATACTCTAAGTTCGTGCAAACTAGCTAGTATTAGTTTATGGGTGTATCTGATACCATGTTTGGCTGCGCCCTGGTCATCTACCATGACCGATGCGGAACAAAAACAGGCGTTTAAAATTTTGGCGCAAACAAAATCCGCTCAAGATCGAACCATAAACCTATACTAACATATAACAAAGAGATAAACTAAAGGGTTAGAGGTGTTATACCAAATAAACCAAGTCCTTCGGTCTTTCATCAACTTCCTTAGCTCCTTGAGGCGTGCTCGAACAAGCTTGGCCGCCGGTCTTCCTCCGTCGAAGATGATCCACCCGGGGGATGTAGCTCATGTCTCTAACTCCACATCGAAAGCAAGTGAAGCAACTAGGGATTCTAGGATGTGTTGGAGATAGTGCCCTCAGAGTCAATTATTGGATCACAGGCACGTGATTGCAATGATTGAGGGAGGACCTATCCCGGTAGGACAGTCTTACTCGAAATGATAGTATGCTATCTGGTTTACCTCTATCATCGTGTACTGCTTTAGGTGACCTGACAGATCACTATTGCACGTTGATAGAGCCCCTAGGATTCTTGCTTGACTACCGGCAGTATGAGGGCGATCATATACGTGGGAGCTGGTAGTCTATAAGCACATCCTTAAAAGGTCCCTAGTCGTAGGAGTTTCGAGACAGGGCATCGATACTCCAGAGTAGACTAGTGTATACAGTCGAGACCCCGACGAGGGGCGGTGGCCGGTCTCACAAGCCATTGGTGTCAGTTGGTTCACCTAAGATGTATACAGGTGCTCATTGGGTTATGAGTACACCGGACAGGACTCGCCGGGAACATGCTAGTTGGTCTTATACCTGACGTCAGATAGCAGTTCCCAGGTGACATGTGTACAGGTTAGTTCATCGACCTGGGGATCGTCATTTGTCTCGTGTGAGTTCCCACTGTACTTTGATTACTACCCTACCACGGCTCAAAGGAGTCGTGCAAACAGGTTTTAGTTGGGTACAGTCCCGAGCCACATGGAGGCAGTGAGCGGATCTTCGGGGGTTTCGTCTCTCCCGGTATTGGGGGTGAGGTCGCGCTGTGTCTAGGAGAGCCATTACACAAAGACCTTGGCCAAGGCAGGAGATTTACTGGTAGGTATTCCAGTAGTATCTTAGGGTGTTCTGGGCTACACTCCGACACGACTTGTACCGCTTTTGGGGGTCTGACTTTTACCAACCCCCTAGGCCCGCCATGCGATACTCATAGACGAACGGACCGGACTGTACGGATATTGTCACTGACAGGCTCAGTTGGGTGTCGGGGTGAGCTTCCTCATCGACGTCCCTTTTGGTCAATAGCTGGTGGCCCGTCACGTATTGGCTTATACCTCTGACGTGCTAGTGGTTAAATCCACAGCCATAGTATTGACGAGTCTTTAGAGTCCACCACACTTTCAGTTACTCAAGCTTTCGGGCGAAACGCTGTAGAGGCCGTATGGAGATATGGCAGGGTCCGATCAGATACGTGCGGTATTGCACGGATCAGGATCGGACGGTTTTGTACTAGTGGCCGTATAGTTATATGGCAGCGTTTGATCAGATACGTGCGGTATTGCACGCATCAGGATCGGACGGACATTACTAGCCGGCTTTGGCTTAAGCCGGTCCTAGTTTAGTACAGTGTAGATTTTGTCTCATTGCATTTGTATCCGGACGGAATACGAATGCGGGTGTGTATGCACAGTGTGGGGTTTTCCTGTAATTTATTATGGGACCAGTTTTCTTGAGTTGCCATTTTGCTTTCCGTTCCGGCCGGTTTTTCTTTGTTCTTTCCCGGCCGGACTTTTCTGATGGAGGGGGTAATTTGCAGTTTTGCAAATTACTTTTGTGGAGGGGTTTCATGCATTATGATAGCATTTTTTCTTTTTCCTTCATAATGGTTAGCATCTTTGCTTTATGAGATTTGAAATGGATTTGAGGTTGATTTGAGATTTAGTGATGATTATGTTCTTGGATGTGGTCACCCTCCTCCTTTTACTACACTCACCTCCCTTCTTGCTTCATATTAGTTTTTCCTCCACCATTTTCAAAGAGAGATAGATCTTTATCATGGTTGAAAAAAAGAAAGAGAGAAGAAGAAAAAGAAAAGAGAGAAAGAAAATGAGAGGTTCATCTTGAGAGTTCATTCTTGATCTCATTTTCTTGCAAGAAAAATGCAAGCACCATTTTTCTATTCTTTGATTCCTCCATCATCCTCAAATGGCAACCAAACCCCAAAAGAGAGACTTTGATTCTACACTATATTCCTACAGCAAATCTTGAGCATGTCGAGTTGCCGGCTTCATGCTCGAGTTGCCTCAGTATCGAGGTGGGAGCCCGTAAAAGTACCCGGCTTCGTGGTGCCCTTTCCGACGAGGAGGAGACGGACGGAGATCCCGCGAGGAGATCGGAGTGGAGATGAAGACCGGAGGACTTGGATCGTCGGTACATCTTTAACCTATCTTGTTAGTTAGCTAGACTAGTTTAATGGCACGATCCGGAGTTTAGTGCGCGGTGGTGCCGGTTTGCTAAGTCCGCAAAATTTAAAGTTCATCACCGTTTCCGCGTTCGGCCGTCGGGTTGACGGCCGGGGCGCCGCCGTGCACTTACAGTGGTATCAGAGCCTCGCCATTAACATAGTCTAGCTTGGTGTAATGTGTTTTACGTTTCCGATCGAACAAATTTCCAAAAACCGTATTTTTCTAGCACATCAGTTTCTGTCGAAATTTTTTGGAGTCCAAAAATTTTTCTGGTTGTCTCAGAGTGATGTGCAGGGAATTTTAACCATGCTGAAAAAAATTGGTACCATGATCTCACTATTCCGCCGCGCAAGCGCCGCGAAACCCCACCTCGTGCGGCCCTTCCGCCGCGCACTATTCATGTCACATCACCAAATTTTTCCAGAGGCCTTCTGGGCTTAAAATATGGGTTTTGGAATATTAAAATTGGGCCCAGGGTTTCTGTGAGTGCTACAGTTTTGTTTGAGGGCCCACTTGTTAATTTTTGATCGATCGGAATATTTTAAAACACATTTTTCACAGTATTTACATTATATCTGCGACCGTGAATGTCACTCGATCGGTAAATCCTGTCTAACTGCTATAGCCCGGTTAGACGGATTTGCGAACGTGACTTTCACGTTGATGTTTTATGTTTATGCTGTGATGTTGCGGATCGGTCGTGGGGATAGCCTGGATGCAATGCTAGTACAGTTGTGGTGGTATTATGTACATTTGATATTGCGGGGCGAGCGTCCGACATGTGGACTGCCGTCACTGCCTGATTGTATTATTCTTTTGGGGCACGACCTGGTTGCGGTCGATGTACCCGGTGTATGTATATTTTACTTTCTGTACTAGGATTACCCCACGGTGGGGTGCACGGATAGCCGGGTTCTAGAGGGCAACAAGCCCGCATCTCATGGCATTGGGACGGAGGGGGCTTCGCTCTGGGATTGGCAGGCTATTCGCCGCACTCGTAGGGGGTACAGGTTGACCCAGGAGGGGTGCCCAAGTTGCCGGATTCCGTGGAGTGCTGGGTGGTCCATTCACGGAGCTGAAGGGGGCTGCCTCGCTTCAGGTTTTGGCGGGTGACTTGCCGCGCCCGTAGGGGTCTAGGATTTCATTGCACAGGCTATCCACACGACCAGGGGAACGTCGGGTTTCAGTAGTGGCTCTGTGAAACCCGGGGATCCCAGATATCTGTATTGTTCTGTGATGCTGTACATTTCTGTGATGTTGCATTTCTTATCACGCCTTGAGCGAATATAATATATTGGTATATATATTAGTAGATGTTGTATATGTTTTACATCCGAGCTAGTCCAGTCCCCGCTCTGTCGTTAGTTAGCTAACCTAACGGGTAATGACGGGACCCAGTGGCGAATGCGGATGGCATATACGTACATCAGTATATTTTCGTTCTTTGTGGTGTGATCAATTGATGGGACTGCGTTGATTCGGATCAATGCAAGTTAAACAAACCTAATCTGATGTTGTTGGAACACTTTTTCAAAAAGCTGTTATTGCAAGGACGTTCACTTTTGTTTTGCATCGTGATATTCAGTTGGAATATCCTGCTCCTCAGTCGACGAGGCAAGGGCCGAGATCCCTTCACCGGGAGTGACCCCTTGGACAAAAAGTTTGCGTCAGGGCAATGACTTCACTATAGCCGATTACTTTTGCTTTGCACCGTGGTATTCATTTGGAATATCCTGCACCCCATTCTACGGGGAAAGAGCCGAGATCCCTTCACCGGGAGTGACCTCTTTAGCAACGGTTTTCGTCACTATATTTTTAAAAGCTATCCGTTCCTTCGACGATATCAAGTTCTTTACGTTAAAGGTTTTCGCCAGAAACCATTCGTAGCCCTCCGTCGTTTCATATGGGTGGTCAATAGTATTCAAGCTGTGTATGTTGGCCAAAGTCAAGGCACAGTGATTGGTAGCTATTGGGGTATTCATATGCAGCATAGATAGATGCGTTGGTTTGGGACAGTCGTACTGCCATTTTGGCCAAGGTCAAGGGTATGTACGGGTGGATTCAAATTAACCTGGAGAATGACGGGTAGAACTTGACATGTGACTTATGATATGTTGGCCAAAGTCAAGGTCATAAGAGCATGGGGTAAAAATCACATCGGGAGTTTCAAAAGAACTGAAACTTGCCAGATATGCGCATACCTTCTGGAGTGTGATACCGTGAGCGGATTCCGTCACGTTGTCATGCGATGAGAGTTGGATCCCGATTCCCACTGATGAGTTGGTTTACTCCTCGGGTGACCCCGACTAATTCTTCTTTCAGGTTTGGAGGAGAATTTGAGGTACAGTGGGAGGTTTCCAGATTAGATAAATTGGTAACCATTCTGATCTAGGATAGAGTGCACGCTGAGTGTTTCTTTTCTCTCTCTCTTTGGCAGCGACCATTGACCCGACCCTAAGATTTTGACTCAGTGACCAAGTTGACCGAACCTTCTTAACACTGGCTTTTGGATTGTCAGAGTTGCAAACCTCATTGCCACTCCTGGTTTTACCCTTTTCTCCAGGACACCCCGTTTTACTACGAACGTCCACTTCCATTGGACAAAACCATCGTATGGTTAGATACGAACTCGAAGGAATTCGAGGATGGTTTCCGGTTCTGGAGAAAACGGATAGGACTATTCAGTTGTCTTTTCCTTTTACCCTCTCTCAGGTTACGAGTACTCCTTGGTTTAGGAGTAGTACACCTATTACGCAAATTGGATAGTCTTCTTCCAAACCATAGGCTGGTGCCGACCGGTAGGGAAGGAAGAAAGCCAATTAGCCTAAACGGTGTACAGAAGGTATTAAGTTAAGACAAAGTAAGGGATTAGTAAGAGGGCAAAGTAAATTGCAACAGATATTCACGACCAAACCATGTATTCCTTCGCCAATCCTAAATCACCTTTGTATTTCTCCAGGACACTCCGTATCATTACGAAGATCCCATTTTATTGGATAATCCATCGTATGGTTATATACGAACTCGAAAGGAACTCGTTCCAGTTCGGGGATGGATCCTGGTTCAGGAGAAATAGGAATAAAGTACATTCAGGTGTCTTTTATCTTCACCTTCTCTCGCGATGCGAGTGTTCCTAGGATTAGGACAGTACACCCTTTATGCTTTTTGGATAGTCTTCTTCCAAACCATAGGCTGGTGCCGAACGGTAGGGAAGGAAGAAAACCATTTGGCCTAAAGGGGTGTACAGAAGGTAATGACTAAAGACATATGAAGGGATTTGGAGAGGTGGCAAAGAATTATACGGTTATAGTTGTGAATCTGGATAATGGATGAGGCATTACTAGGAATACCAGGATACCCCAACGAAACATTTCAATGTTTCAGTTTCACTGTGTGCTGTTAATGGAAAACTGATTTCCCGATTAGACACTTACTCCAGGGTATGTATTTACCAGGTATGATTCTCACATCTGTATGGTTTTACAGATGATGAGTGGGAGTAAGTTATTGGGAATTGGGTGATCATCCTCATTATATCGGAATTCGTTGATATTGGTGATATTTGAGGATGCCACCTGGGTTGTTTGCCGGTCGGCAAATATTTGGTTTTGAATATCCGCTGTTGTGCACCAATTTCAAATTGATATATCTGTACGTCTATTTTCTTAGAGTGAGATATACCTTTTGATATTATGTCGATGACATTTACCTATATCAGTGGATGGTTAGGTAAGGAGCATTAAACAGCGGTGTAATTCTTCTTAACCATAAATACAGTTTTCAACCTACAACACACAGTGAAAGAGTTGTTAGACTCAGCGGACTTATACAGAGTATTGTATGTTGTCCAGTGTCCATTAGGACAGAGGGGTTGGTCCTCGTACTGTATTCTGTTTACTTATGACTTCTCTAGTTCTTAGACAGGTGTTTCGTAGAAACACAGGGTCTAAGTTTTGAGGAGTTATAGGTATTTGAATAGAGTAGAGAACCAGGTGTAGCAAGTATCGGGATTCTTCAAAGTGATCGAAGATGTAGATACTTGTGTATGGTATTCAGTTGATAGTAATGATAAAGAGAAATTACTTCTCTTTCAGGTTACTCATAATTGGAAGCATTCCTAAGTTGAGTAACGCTGATCGGCCTCCTTCCATTTAGTTGACATGCACTGGAGATAGCTGCATGATTTGAATCTGGTTCAATTAAATCAGTGCCTCTGGTTCTATATTGGATGTAGAACAGTTCATATCTTAACGTTGTTAAGGTACGGGGAGTTGTCCGGCTTATGCTTAAAACCAGACACTGGACAACTCAAGGCACGTTTCTGTAATGGCTGTTTGTGGGTTGACCCAGGCTATGACGCGGGTTGACTTTCTACCATCTGGATGAACAATAGCAATATTGTTCTAGACTCGCCACAGTTTTATTAAAAATGGATTTTTTCAAAAACAGCAGTGGGAGTATGGTAGAACTGGAAGTGATTCCAGAACCGCAAACGATTACTGAAGATTTGATAAGGAACCTAAAGATTCAATCTGATTTGACATTCCATTGGCCACTCCGCAGATAAGGTGGGTAACTTCAGGCACCCGAGAGGTACTCCGGTAGCCTCAAGGACGGTGACAGGGAAGTTCTTGTTTACCCACACTTGCCATTGTTGTTGTTCCAGGCTGCGAGACCCGGCAGGAGGATAAGTATAGCGTCGTTCTGAACTAGCTTCAGAAGTGTACGTGTATATGACTCTGCCAGAGGGTTGTCGTAGTCAGTGGGAGCAGCGGAAGCATTGGTGGACATCAGGCTTATGTCTATTTATAGACTAAAGAAGATGTAGCGGAAATAGATCATCTATTTCTGATGCGACAGTCATAGGTTTGACGTCATCAGAATGGGGGATGGATCTGTTGAGAAGGTAGTAGGAAGTGATATTCCTATACTACGATCGGTTAGACTTTGGTCGTCACACAGTGGTTTCTCCACATAGGACTTGGATATATATCAGACATTCTGGTTACTAGATCTATGGTTTAGATCTAGATTTGGGTGGTTTCCCAATCAGGGTACTTAGACAGCATTCTAAGGGTATTTAGAATGGACGACTCCTGGCACGGTAGTGTACCTGCAGGTAATGGAGTCACCCTCTCCAAAGGTGTCTTACAGACTAAAGTAGAGAGGGATGAGCATGATTGGCAGATCACTTGCTTAGGCAATTGAGTCAATCATGAGATGTCAAGTACCACACCAGATGTTGTTCTTGCACTAGATGCAACAAGTTGACATTGATCCAATCCTGGAGAAATAGTCGGAAGCAGTTTTAGAACATAAGTGGCTGTTCTAGGGATATGATAACGGCTGCCTCTTTTAGGAGACGGTTATCATTCCAGGCTTCCAAGGTGACCTGGACGACAAGGAGGTTGTCAGAGTTATAGTTTTTCCTTCTGACGAGGGGCAGTATTTTGGACAGGTGATCCAAGGCAATACTGAGGGTGGCATGGCGCAGGATACTGATTAAGTTCAGTTGACGATACAGTCTAAGAAGTTTTGGAGTTCATTTATGAGCTTAGTCCCATCAGACATCCAGACATTCTAAGACAGGTATTGCTCATTTCGGGAGATGGCTTTCTCCGCGAACTTGAGATATAGAGAGACATAGAAAGAAACTTCTAGGCGGATCCACTCACTGAGGCTATTCCTCGACCGCAATAGTTTCACAAACGGGATTTGTGAGACTGACTAGTAGAGGAGTTGGGTGTTCGGTATCACACGGGCTGTGAGTATGCGACATCGCAATAATTAGCCTTGAGTGCAAGTGGGAGATTGTTGGAGATAGTGCCCTCAGAGTCAATTATTGGATCACAGGCACGTGATTGCAATGATTGAGGGAGGACCTATCCCGGTAGGACAGTCTTACTCGAAATGATAGTATGCTATCTGGTTTACCTCTATCATCGTGTACTGCTTTAGGTGACCTGACAGATCACTATTGCACGTTGATAGAGCCCCTAGGATTCTTGCTTGACTACCGGCAGTATGAGGGCGATCATATACGTGGGAGCTGGTAGTCTATAAGCACATCCTTAAAAGGTCCCTAGTCGTAGGAGTTTCGAGACAGGGCATCGATACTCCAGAGTAGACTAGTGTATACAGTCGAGACCCCGACGAGGGGCGGTGGCCGGTCTCACAAGCCATTGGTGTCAGTTGGTTCACCTAAGATGTATACAGGTGCTCATTGGGTTATGAGTACACCGGACAGGACTCGCCGGGAACATGCTAGTTGGTCTTATACCTGACGTCAGATAGCAGTTCCCAGGTGACATGTGTACAGGTTAGTTCATCGACCTGGGGATCGTCATTTGTCTCGTGTGAGTTCCCACTGTACTTTGATTACTACCCTACCACGGCTCAAAGGAGTCGTGCAAACAGGTTTTAGTTGGGTACAGTCCCGAGCCACATGGAGGCAGTGAGCGGATCTTCGGGGGTTTCGTCTCTCCCGGTATTGGGGGTGAGGTCGCGCTGTGTCTAGGAGAGCCATTACACAAAGACCTTGGCCAAGGCAGGAGATTTACTGGTAGGTATTCCAGTAGTATCTTAGGGTGTTCTGGGCTACACTCCGACACGACTTGTACCGCTTTTGGGGGTCTGACTTTTACCAACCCCCTAGGCCCGCCATGCGATACTCATAGACGAACGGACCGGACTGTACGGATATTGTCACTGACAGGCTCAGTTGGGTGTCGGGGTGAGCTTCCTCATCGACGTCCCTTTTGGTCAATAGCTGGTGGCCCGTCACGTATTGGCTTATACCTCTGACGTGCTAGTGGTTAAATCCACAGCCATAGTATTGACGAGTCTTTAGAGTCCACCACACTTTCAGTTACTCAAGCTTTCGGGCGAAACGCTGTAGAGGTCGTATGGAGATATGGCAGGGTCCGATCAGATACGTGCGGTATTGCACGGATCAGGATCGGACGGTTTTGTACTAGTGGCCGTATAGTTATATGGCAGCGTTTGATCAGATACGTGCGGTATTGCACGCATCAGGATCGGACGGACATTACTAGCCGGCTTTGGCTTAAGCCGGTCCTAGTTTAGTACAGTGTAGATTTTGTCTCATTGCATTTGTATCCGGACGGAATACGAATGCGGGTGTGTATGCACAGTGTGGGGTTTTCCTGTAATTTATTATGGGACCAGTTTTCTTGAGTTGCCATTTTGCTTTCCGTTCCGGCCGGTTTTTCTTTGTTCTTTCCCGGCCGGACTTTTCTGATGGAGGGGGTAATTTGCAGTTTTGCAAATTACTTTTGTGGAGGGGTTTCATGCATTATGATAGCATTTTTTCTTTTTCCTTCATAATGGTTAGCATCTTTGCTTTATGAGATTTGAAATGGATTTGAGGTTGATTTGAGATTTAGTGATGATTATGTTCTTGGATGTGGTCACCCTCCTCCTTTTACTACACTCACCTCCCTTCTTGCTTCATATTAGTTTTTCCTCCACCATTTTCAAAGAGAGATAGATCTTTATCATGGTTGAAAAAAAGAAAGAGAGAAGAAGAAAAAGAAAAGAGAGAAAGAAAATGAGAGGTTCATCTTGAGAGTTCATTCTTGATCTCATTTTCTTGCAAGAAAAATGCAAGCACCATTTTTCTATTCTTTGATTCCTCCATCATCCTCAAATGGCAACCAAACCCCAAAAGAGAGACTTTGATTCTACACTATATTCCTACAGCAAATCTTGAGCATGTCGAGTTGCCGGCTTCATGCTCGAGTTGCCTCAGTATCGAGGTGGGAGCCCGTAAAAGTACCCGGCTTCGTGGTGCCCTTTCCGACGAGGAGGAGACGGACGGAGATCCCGCGAGGAGATCGGAGTGGAGATGAAGACCGGAGGACTTGGATCGTCGGTACATCTTTAACCTATCTTGTTAGTTAGCTAGACTAGTTTAATGGCACGATCCGGAGTTTAGTGCGCGGTGGTGCCGGTTTGCTAAGTCCGCAAAATTTAAAGTTCATCACCGTTTCCGCGTTCGGCCGTCGGGTTGACGGCCGGGGCGCCGCCGTGCACTTACAGGATGCTAGTCTAGAATGCCTAGGATGTAGTGGTCTAAGTATTTATCTATCTCATCTCACCTCCTCTCATGATTCTCAACACATGAGAGGGTTGAGAGGAGGTGGAAGATGAAGGTGGAGGAAACTCAAGAGAACCAAGTGATGCTAATGGTAAGGAGAAGAGAGCTCAAGAAATGAACTATCTCAAAAATAATGAAGTCTCCATCCATGAGAGAGAAAATCTCATGGCTAGGTTTTGTAAAACATTTTTCCAATTAAAATATACAACCCATACTTGAATAGTATGCACAAATGAATTAATAATTCATTTGTGCACACTATGCAAGCATGGCCCTCACCATACTCCCATCAAGTCAATGCCACCTCATTTATCCATTTATAATGAATGGTAAACCCTAAAATGGGGTGTCCACCTTCTAGAATGTTTTCTGGAAAAAATACGGATTATATTCTACTGTATATACATACCTGTATTCGTACCGAAATACGAATACCAAAAGAGATAGAATAACACAAAGAAAATAATATTAGAATATACATATCGAAATATATATACGTAAATTATTAAATCAATACCTGATTTAATAATCCGGCTCAAACCAGAGCCTGCTAGTATCATTAACTGTCCGATCGAAAGTCCGGGTTCAAAGTAAAATCGATCGATCGATCGGAACCCTGCACGTATCCAATACAGCTACTACATCATTTTTCCAAAACCAGGGAAACCCTCTGTGTGGGACTCTAAAGACTCGTCAATACGCTGGCAGTGGGTTTAACCACAAGCATGTCAGTGGCACTAGCTGTACGTAACGATTTCCCAGGTATTGAGCGAAAGGAAGGCCGATGAGCAAGCTCATCCAAACTCCTACAGAGCCTATCCGTGACAATCTCTATACAGTCCAGTTTGTTCGTCTAAGAGTATCGCATATCGGGTCTAGTGGGTGGATAAAGTCAGACCCCTAATAACGCGATATTTCGTATCGGTATGAAGCCTATCACCCACTGAGAAACTACTGACCTAAATCAGTAATTCTCATCCACCGTGGCCACGGATATCTGGTGATGGCCACCTGTGCACAACGCGATATCAATCCCCAATGACGGGAGAAAAGAATCCCGGCGATCCGCTCACTGCCTCTATGTAGCTCGGGACCGTACCCAACTAAAACATGTTTGCACGACTCCTTTGAGCCTTGGTATGGTAGTAATCAAAGCACAATGGGAACTAACACAAGACAAATGACGATCTCAGGTCGACAGACTAACCTGTACTCATGTCACCTGGGAACTGCTACCTGAAAATAGGTATAATACCAACTAACATGTTCCCGGCGACTCCGTCCAGTGTACTCATAACCCAATGAGCACCTGTAAACTATCTTAGATGACTAACTGACACCAATGGCTTGTGAGACCGGCCACTGCCCCTCGTCGGGGTCTCGATAAGTATACACTAGTCTACTCCGGAGTATCGATGCCTAGTCTCAATACTCCCACGACTAGGGACATTTAAAGATGTGCTTATAGACCACCCAGCTCCCACGTACATGATCGCCATCATAATGCTGGTAGTCAAACAAGAATCCTATAGGCTCTATCAACATGTAATAGTGATCTGTAATACCATCTAATGCTGTACATGATGATAAAGACAAACCAGATAGCTTACTATCATCTCGAGTAAGACTGTAGTCCCTATATAGGTCATTCCTCAATCATCACAATCGCGTGCCTGCGATTCAATAATTGACTTGAGGGCACTATAGCCAACACGAAAATCAGTTCACAATAATAAGAACACCCGAAGAAAATGCATTAGAATGCTTCTCCTTCATTAGGGTAATGTGGAAGTCCATGCAATCCTCTTTCTTTTGCTCATACTTGTGACAATTGTTACAAGTTAGAGCCGAATCGACGGTCTCCAGCCCCGAATAAGAATCTGAATCAGTCAAGTCATATATTTTATTATCTTATTTAGGATATGATATGGTTGCTACCTGAAGAGAGAGAAAAGAAATACTCATCATGCACTCTTGCAAGATTAGATTGGTTATTAATTTATCTAATCAGGGTGACTCCCACCGTTTTCTTGAATTCTCCTTCAAACCTTAAAAGGAGAACTAGTCGAGATCATTTACACCTTACACGTTCACTAACCGTTCAGCTAGGTGGGTGTTGTACTCCGAGAGAGATTCTCCGTGCTCTCGTACGGACCTAATTGAAATAAATCTCATTTCCGTAGAGGCGTAGCACCGTTTACACCTTTCTAGACACCTAATAGATTGGCTAATTGTGAAGTGAAAAATATCTCCCAAGAGTAATCCTGCTCATCAGTAGGATTGGGACCCAACTATTATCGTGTGATAATCTAGATGGAATCCACTCTAGTCATCACACCGTAGAAGGTATGCGACACTAACAAGTTTCCTGTAAATTTAAAACTCCCGATGTAGTTTTTGCCCTTAGGACACTAGTAACCTTGATTGAGCCAACAAATCAAAAGGTCCTAGATAAGTTCAACCCATCATTATCTTGATTGAATTAAACCCATCCATACGAGCCTTTGACTGAGCCAACAAGGTCGTACGACTGTCCTAACCAATCGTATCGAATGCTACAAACAAGCACTACTTAGCTACCGTACATTACACCTTAACCGAGCAAACAAACGCAGAACGAATACAAGTATTACTCATAGGAAATGACGGAGGGCTACGTTTGGGTTTTTGGCGAAAAACCCATTAACGTAATAAACTTGATATCGTTGAAGGAATCGAGCAGTTTTGAAAAGGAGTGGTTTAAGCTTCGCTTTTGAAAACTAGTGGTTTTGAAGAAAACCGAGTAATCTATAGTAACATAAACTTTTTCTCAAGAGATCACTCCTCTTGAAGGGATCTAGGCTCTTGCCCCCTCGAATGAGGTGCAGGATATTCCTAAACGAATACATCTATGCAAAGCAAAAGAATACGACTATAGTTTTTTGAAATTTTTTGTTCCGACAATATCTTTTAGGTTTATTTTTCCTTGCATTAATCAAAATTAATGCGGTCACATCAATTAAAACCTACCACACCAGAAAAGAAAGAAAATAGAATCTACGTATATGACATCCGCATTTGCCATGGGGTCCCGTCATGCACCGTTAGGTTACTTAAGTAACGGCAGAGTGATTAGTCTAAAATATTGCACATTTGTATTAACATTTTCCCTACTATTATTAACTGCTAAATTGTGTTAATTGTAAATATAGAACATATGTGGGTTTATTTGTAAAAGGATTATTATCATATGTTTCTTCATTTTAATTAATATAAAATATTAGTAATTAAAATATGCATATCATTTCAAATATTTCTAATCAATATTCTTAAGATATTATATCATATAAATGGTTAGGATAATAACTCAAAAATACCAAATGCTACTAGCACTTTGATTTAAGATATTGTGCAGATATTAGCTCAGGTCTGGAATCCAAGTAAAAGATCCGAGTCAAATCGGGATATCGAAACCGAATCTGCCAAATTTTAGAAGCAAATCGAGGAATCTAGCAACGGCAGAGACTCGGAGAAATATTTTCAGAATCTATACATCAAGATCTCCAAATGTCGACACAGAAAGCCATAAAAAATCCCAAGTCATGATCCCACCAAAGCGCGGCGGAAGAGCGGCCAAACGTGGTATTATGCGGCAGTTCAGCAGTCAAATCTGGGCCGTTGGATATGGGATTTGGGATCATGATCTTAACTGCATTTATTCCTATATGGAATCTAGGGTTTCAGGTTTTAAGGACTATATAAGGGACCGAGAGCTATACATTGAAAATCATCACCGAAGAGATCCACGTATCCGAGTGATCATCATCTATTCATCCACCTCATAAAAGAGAGAGATCTAGAGCAAACTATGGTTCTTGTAATGTACTTTCTAAAGAGCAAAATTGTAAATGTGATAGTTGATTAATAAAGGTAGTTTTTATTATAATTCTTTTTGCATTTATTTTACGCATTTAATTTCTGCACTTACTTTTACGTATTACTTTTCTGCATCTTAATTATGGTTTCATTCTTATTCAACCTTTCTTCTAAATCTCTAACCATGAGCGAGTAATTCTTAGCTAAGGTTCGTAGGATAGGGTAGAACAATGGATGAGAAAAACCTTTTAACTTCTTTTTGACATTTTAAAGTTTATAAACCTTAGCAAAATAAATGTAACCATCCAATCTGGCGCGCTATCAATTTATTGATAGTCACGACCACGATTTGGGATTGGTTAAACACTTATTTTTTTTGAGGGCTTGACATGAATATAGATCATTGAAAGGACAAGGGTTAGAGTGGGAAACCCTAATTCTCTCTATGAATCCTAATCTACATTCATCACTATCGCTCAAGTTTTAAACTATTAAAAGTTAAAAGAGTCATTTTTAAATATTCATCCATTAACTACTAAGTCCTATGAACCCTACAAACCTTTTTATTATAAATTTTATATCTGTAATAAAATAGAACGATAATCAAACAATCACCCTTCTTTCATCAACTCGTCTAAAGAAATAAAAGAGTTCGCATTTCCATACGGACGATCCGTACTCATCACGACTAGCTACTAGCGACACCATTTTGATTGCAGTTAATTATAAAAACACTTTCTTCACTTACGATCAATCAAATGGCGCCGTTACCAGGGAAACAGTCGTAATTTTTTTCTTATTATTCGGATTGATTTCTTATTAAAACCAGCAAACATAAAATAAAAGAGAACCAAAACCGCATCTTGTGTGTCTAATGATTATTGTGTGAGTTTTGCAAGGGAATCTGGAGTAACTAGAGTAAGGAAACAGAGATTCAGAGACTTTCAACGTGGACCAGAGGAGTATATGAGGGCCCTGAAGAAAATTTAGCAAACAAACACTCCACATTGCAGCGGAACCGTGGCATATTGGTGGAGTTGGACCCCCAAATTTCTGTGGTAATTTCCTACTATCTTTCTCTCTCCTCTAAAACTCCAATAAATTGATTTTACCTGCAGTATTCTTTGCAAATATCGCCGCTAAATGTTTTTGGCGTTTTTAGATTTTGGTTTGTTTTGCATATCTAAAATGGATATTAAGGGACAATAAACACAAAAGTCAGATTAGGTGGGGATTTTATCACCTTTCCTAGGCCTCACAAATCACAAACGAGCATACGCATAACCCAACATTAATAAAAAAAATATCTAAACCAATCCTCTAATGACTGTCGCGCTAAATTTGGACAAAGGAAGGTCGCAGGTAACCTATTACTTTTCCGCATTTTTCTTGTGGTGTCTGAGGCAAGTGTGGCTAAGGAAAATGGTTAATTAATTAGGCCCGCTATTTCGGTGATTCGTATAACGGATACCTCCCACTTACCTGGCACTTACCTGGCGACAAGATTGATAAGGAGGTAGTAGAGAATTGATCTTGCGATTTTTCCTTTAGAAGTCTAGGAGTGGTCTAGTGACTTGACTTAGGTGACCCTAGTTCGAGGGATTGATTGTGCATTTTGTGATTTGTTGAGTCTGTTAGTTGTATGTATGCCCTAGAGGCCAGTATTGTACAGATGTTGTATATTATATTGGATGCTTGGACATATATAGAGATGACTTTCTTGCTCGATATGATAGTATGCTATCTGGTTACTCTTTATCTTAACATGTACACTAGTCTCTTTATACTGTCTTGTAGTTACATGTTGATAAAGCCCTTAGGATGTGTACATGACTACCTGGACTATGATGCAGATCATACTAGTGGGGACATGGTAGTCCATAAGTACATCCTTCAAGGTCCCTAGTCGTGGGTGTATCGAGACGGGGCATCGATATACCAGAGTAGACTAGCGTATACGCTTCTCGACCCATGTGATGGGCGATGGATGATCCCATATCCATTGGTGTTTGACATCAGAGATGGTATACGGGTGCTCAGTGGAGACTGGGTACACTGGACGGACTCGCCGAGAACTCCCAGATGCTATTATACCTCACGTCAGATGGCAGTTCTCAGGTGACACTTGTACAGGTTAGTCTGTAGACCCGAGATCGTTATAGAGTCTTGTGTGATTCCCACTGTGCTTTGATCTCTACCTTACCACGTCCATGAGGGCGTGCAAAACGGTGGTCTTTGGGTACAGTCCCGAGTCACATGGAGGCAATGAGCGATAGGAGGGGTTTCGTCTCTCCCGGTATTGGGAGTTGATGTTGCGTTGTGCTCGATTGGCCGTAACAGGGAAGTCCCTGGCCAGGGCTGATCAGAGATTTGCTGGTAAGTGTTACCAGTAGTTTCTCGACCCGTTATGAGCCTCACATCAGCACGACTTATCGGGTTATTGGGGTCTGACGTTTACCACCCCTAGACTTGATATGCGACATATCAGACGAAGAGACCGGACTGTATGGTAAGTGTTACTGGTCGGATTCACAGGAGTGTGAGCGGGCTAGCTCGTCGATCTTCTGATCGCTCAATACCCGGGTGGCCGTTACGTTTAGCAGACCGCTTGCGGCTTGTGGGTGCTTGATATGATCATCATCTGCTACCGGCGTATTGACGAGTCTTTAGAGTCCTACACAGAGGTTTCCTGGCTCAAGCGAAACGAAATAGGAGCGCATATCAGATATGTGCAGGACCGAGAATAATGCGTATATGTGATACCGCATTTCATTCTCGCGATATATGTTTCGAATGGTTATATTCGATATGACCTAGTTATCGAATCGTTGATTCGATAAATCGATGCATTGAATACTAGTCGGTTATGTGCGACATGACCGGATCATTGAATCAAGTGTTGATTTAATGATTTAATGTATAATTATATATTTGATATATTACTTTGCATTAACTAGTATTGGTTCACTTTAAACGGATTTTTCTCACTTGATGCACATTGTATATGTGATATGCTTTAGTGCACTACTTTGTATCATGTTTGATGATACTTGATCATATAGTTAAGTTTATAGAATTAATCCATGGTTAATTTGATAATTAGGGTTTTGCATATTCATTTATTTATTTATTTGTTTATTTATTTATTTCAAATGGATTAAGATAAGAATGGTGGCTTTATTTGTTTTATATTGAAGCTTCATGAAGCTTTGACTTTGCTAACCATCCTTATCTTCATGCTTAACCCTAACCCATCCAAGTGACCATGGTTAATTCTCTACACTTAACCCTAGTTCAAGTTATGATAAGTATTTGATTTAAATTTATTTTAACATGAGACTTATCATATTCTTTTCTTGAGCTCATCTTCTTCATCTTCTTCAAGCTTGCTACAACAATGGCAACTTGAGATCTAGTGAGATAAATCCAATTCTAAAGTGAACCCACCTCCTATTTCTTCACCCTCTACCTCTTGCCAAGTTGTTTTGGGTGTTTACTTCACAAGTTTCACAAGTTTGTGAAGTCGGAGCTTGAGTTTGTGCAACCTCGACGTAGATCGTCTTTGACACAAAGCCGACGACCTATTCCGCTTGTTTTCCCGATGAAGCCGACGGAGGAGTCTAGGATTCATGATGTACAGCGAGAAGACTTCGTTGCGGAGCCGTGGAGGTGGATATCCGGATCTACAAAGGTTGTAATTTCCGTATCCTAGTAGTTAAGAGTTAACTAGTATTCTATTTCGCCTAAACATCTAGTTTAAGATCCGAAGTTTAGGGTTTCTCGGCACTAAAATTTAAAATTGGCATGTCCGATGCCTCATGAAACCTTACTAGAGTGCCTAGGAACCTTTCACTGGTATCAGAGCCTAGCTAGAGCCTTAGGCGAAGTCCCGACGACGTTTGAAACCCGATCGAACCGAAATCCAAAACCTAAAAATGCTCTCTGGACTTTTTCTAAAAATTCGGATTTTTGTCAATTAAAATATGTAGAAAATCAAGCAGGGTGTTATTAGAATTACTGTGAAACACGAGGGGCTAATTCAACCTTTCCACCGCGGAAGAGCGGCACATGCTAGGCATGTGCGGCGCTTCCGCGGCCGTACTGTTCCCTTGCATAATTATTTCTGCACAGTAACTCTTGTAATATAATGCTATATTTTCTGGGATATTTTGTTGTGACTTAACAGAAGAGTATTTTGGGGTTGCTTTGGGGATTCGTTTTTTCAATCGGGTTATCAAATTTTTGTCTAAGTGGATTTCCAGATAACTGTGGAATATGTTAAAATGTTTGACCGGATACCAATACCCAACTTTTCCCTTGCCGAAAAATTCCAAGTGTTGGATTTTTCTGTGGTTAAAAGACGTTCGAAGTAGTGCAAGTAACGCGATGGTCCCTCTAGAAGACAACAAACCTTAACTCGATTATGTGACCGTCTTGAACTGCCCTTTGAACCTTCGGGTTTGGGGCAGTACGGCGTGCCACATGTGAGGCGTTGGCTTGACCCTTCTACGGCTGGACCGTTGGTACTGAGGTATGAAATGAATGTCTTTGAACCTATTTCATGTGTTGATCGGTGTCGGGAAAACTTGGGTGTTCGAATGTTCGATCGGAAAGTTTGATATATTCTATTTATCCGGAAATGGATACAATAATTGGAATTCACAAACAGTTATGTGATAACTGAATGAATGTTATAAATCTAGCAATTTAGTCCCATATGATATTGAAAAGAGTTTTCGATAATGAGACTAAAATGCGGGATTTATATCTGTTAGGCATGCGATGTCTAAAGAGATTGCGGATTCCAATTGTTGTAGTTTTACACTTTCTTTTCTGTGACCGTAAGTGTAGTATGTTCATATCGCCGGTTTCGTTGCTATACGACAACGACAATTGGGGTATGCATACTTACTTACGTTGAGGACATGTGATGTTATGTGTTGCTGGATATGTTATATTGGATCGTCGTATTCGAATAGCCGGGGGTTTTTTATGTGAGATGAGTGTTTTTCATTTTCATTCATGTAAAAACTTGTATGTAATATTCTTTTATTTGGGGCACTTCCAGGTAGCGGAAGATGTCACCCTTTGTATATTATTTACTTTTCCGCATTAGGATAGACCCAAGGAGGGGAGCACAAGTAACCGGGTTCTGGGGTCCAGTGGGAGACCAACTCGAGGAGTCGAGTCCGGGTCTCCTAACCCTAGAATTGGCAGGGTTGCTTGCCGCTCTCGTAGGGGTCTAGGGGTGTGGGATTGGCTATTCATCACGACCGTGGAATCCGTGTTTTATACTGGCTCGTATTGAAAATACGGACGTCCTAGAATATCCAATATTTCATATGTTTATTCTGCTGCGATATCTGTGTTGTGATTCTGTGATGGATATAGTATATAGTATATATGATATATTATATAGACGTTACTTATGTTTTACACCCGCGCTAGCCCTGCCCTGCTCTGTCGTTAGTTACCTAACCTAACGGTGCACGAGGGGACATCGAGGCGAATGCGGATGGCATAAGTGTACGTCATATCTATCTGTGATGTTTAGGTATTTAAATGATGGGACTTCATTAATGTGATTAATGAAAGATAAAGAAACCTAAGATGTTGTAGAATCGAATTTTAAAATAAAAAGGGTAGCTACAGTTTTTGCTTTGCATAGCGGTATATATGATATACCCTGCACCTTATTCGATGAGGAAAGGACCGAGATCCCTTCACCGGGAGTAGACTCCTTTAGCAATAACTGGCAGATGCTACACACTCGGTTTGCTTTTGACTGCTTTTGGGTTTTTGCTTTGCACAGCGATATATATGATATATCCCGCACCTCATTCGACGAGGAAAGGACCGAGATCCCTTCACCGGGAGTGACTCCTTTAGCAAAACTAGAAAAGCCTCAAAATCACTCCATTTCAAAACTTCATTTGATTCTACAACGATATCAAGTTCATTACGCAATAGGTTTTCAGAAAAACCTAGCGTAGCCCTCCGTCATTTCAGATAAGTCCTGTTTAGTATCCGTGCTGCGTTTGTTGACCTTGTCAAGGCGCAGTGTGCGGTAGCTAACCAGTATTTGTCTGTTTATGCATATGATGCAGATTGGGTTAGGGTAGTCGTACGGCCTTGTTGACCTTGTCAAGGGTCGTGCGGGTGGGTTTGATTCAATCAAGAAATGACGGGTTGAACTTGACTTGCGGTCTATGGTTTGTTGACCTTGTCAAGGTCATAGATCGTTCGGGGCAAAATATTATCGGGAATTTCAAGTGTTGAAATTTGCAATGAGATTGCATACCTTCTATGAGATAGTTGGATCCCGATACCCACTGCGAGTAAGAGTTACTCCTGGGAGAGTTTTACACAGTGCAATTAGCCGATCAAGTAGGTGTCTAGAAAGGTGTTAACGAGGTTACGCCTCTGGGAAAACGAGGTTTACATTAATTAGGTTCGTGCGATAGCACGGGGGACCTCCCTCAAAGTACCGACACTGGCCTGGCTGAAAGATTGGCGAACTTGTAGTGTGTAATTAATCCCGGCTAGTCTTTCCTTTTAGGGTTTGGAGGAAGATTTGATAAAAAGCAGTGGGAGCCATCCTGATTAGATAAGATAATAACCAATCTGATCTTGCACGAGCATACGCTAAAGTGTTTTCTTCTCTCTCTCTCCAGGTAGCGACCAGTTCATGCCTTAATCAAGATAATAATATGGATGTATTGACCGAACCCGCATGTTATACTGTGCTGGGGAACGTTGGTTCCGTTCATTCTTATAAGAGTTATAGGAATGAACAGGATATAGGGGAATACCAGGATTCCCATGCCACCCGAATGAAGAAAGTACATGTTGATGCATTTTCTTCGGGTGTGTTCGTTACTGAGAACTGTTTCTCCATTTGCTCTATGTCCTGGGTATTAGATACCGGGTCGGGATCCCATATATGTAATCAGTTACATGGGCTAAGGAAAGGTAGAGAACTTGGAGAAGGTGATAAAGACATTAGAGTTGGAAATGGTGCAATTGTTGCAGCTAAGACTGTCGGGGAATATCACCTTGTATTACCAACTGGTAATACATTGGTTCTGAACGAATGCTATTACATGCCGAACCTGATATGCAACATTATATCGGTTTCTTTATTAAGTAAAGAGGGATATAATTTTGTATTACAGGACAATGTTATGAACATTTTCCGTAACCAAAAGTTGGTCGGATCAGGCACGTTATGCAATGGCATTTATGTTCTAAATCAATCAACAGTTCTGAGCATAACAAACACACACAAGAGGAAGAGTTCTGAACTCAACGAATCCTTCTTGTGGCATTGTAGACTGGGTCACATCAATGCGACACGACTAGCTAAGTTGCATAAGGATGGATATTTGAAACCTTTCGAATTTTCATCTTATGACACTTGCCAGTCATGTCTCAAAGGCAAGATGACCAAAACTCCGTTTACGGGACACGGAGAAAGAGTTACCGAACTCTTGGGACTGATACATAGTGATGTATGTGGTCCTATGTCTACACATGCCAGGGATGGTTCTTCGTACTTCATTACATTCACTGACGATCTCTCAAGATACGGACATGTGTACTTAATAAGACACAAGTCTGAAGCTTTTGAGAAATTTAGAGAATATAAACAAGAAGTCGAAAACCAAACCGGAAAGAGCATTAAAATCCTTCGATCTGATCGAGGTGGTGAATACTTGAGCAATGAATTCCTGGACTTCCTAAAAGAGAATGGGATTCTCTCTCAGCTGACTCCTCCATATACACCACAGCACAACGGTGTATCTGAACGAAGGAATCGCACCCTATTAGATATGGTGCGCTCTATGATGAGCACAGCTGAGTTACCTATTTCCTTCTGGGGTTATGCGCTGGAAACAGCAACATACCTATTGAATCAAGTTCCATCTAAATCTGTACCTACCACACTATATGAGATATGGAGTGGGAAGAGACCATATTTTAAACGAGTTAAGATATGGGGTTGTCCGGCCTCTGTCAAAAGACAAAATCCGGACAAGCTCGAGGCACGGTCAGTTCTCTGCAAGTTTGTGGGATATCCAAAGAATTCTTATGGGTATTTTTTCTACCACAGTGAGGAACAAAAAGTGTTTGTTGCTCAACATGCCACATTTTTAGAAAAGAAATTCCTTGAAAAAGAAATTAGTGGCAAAGTGGTAGAGCTGGTAGAGGTTCCAGATACACAAACCGTGACTGAAGATTTAGTGGAACCAGAAGATTCAGTAGCTCCCAATGAACCTCAGCCTCTCCGCCGATCTAGTAGGGTTCCTCGCCAACCTGAGAGATACTACGGTTTTCTCATCGATGGTGGGAGCGAGGATTGCATCATGGAGGATGATGACCCAACTAGCTTCGAGCAGGCCATCACGAGTAGGGACTCAGTGAAATGGCTGGATGCTATGCGGTCTGAGATGGATTCCATGTACACCAACAAAGTATGGACTTTAGAAGTTGCTCCTGAAGGGGTAAAACCCATTGGGAGCAAGTGGATCTTCAAGAAGAAACTTGGTGTATATGGGAAAGTGGAGACTTTCAAAGCTAGACTAGTAGCAAAAGGTTTTCGTCAAAGACCAGGTGTGGACTATGACGAGACCTTTTCTCCAGTAGCTATGCTTAAATCCATCCAGATCATGCTTGCCATCGCTGCATATCATGATTACGAAATCTGGCAAATGGATGTTAAGACCGCCTTTCTAAACGGTGATTTAGAAGAGTGCGTGTACATGACTCAGCCAGAGGGCTTCGTAGATAGTGGGAGCAGCGGGAAGGTGTGCAAGCTGCTTAAATCCATTTATGGATTAAAGCAAGCATCGCGGAGTTGGAACATCTGCTTTGACGTCGTTATCAAAGAGTTTGATTTCGTCAAAAATCCAGATGAACCTTGTATCTACAGGAAGGTGGCAGAGAGTAAGATTGTCTTCCTCGTATTGTACGTGGACGACATACTCTTGATAGGAAATGATATTCCTATGCTGCAATCGGTCAAGCTCTTCTTATCACAAAGATTCTCAATGAAAGATCTTGGTGATGCCTCCTGCATATTGGGGATCAGGATCTATAGAGATAGATCCAAAAGGATTTTGGGATTGTCCCAATCCAAGTACATTGACACCATACTAAAGAGGTTTAGTATGGAAGAGTCCAAGCGTGGGAACTTACCCACGATCTCTGGAGTCACTCTCTCCAAAGAGATGTCTCCCAAGACTGATTTGGAGAGAGCTCGCATGCAAGGTATACCCTATGCTTCGGCAGTAGGCTCTATCATGTATGCGATGCTATGTACCAGACCCGATGTAGCATACTCACTAAGTGTAGTGAGCAGGTATCAAGCTGATCCTGAAGAGAGTCACTGGACAGCTGTGAAGAGCATTCTCAAGTACTTGCGAAGGACTAGAGATATGTTCTTGGTGTATGGTAACGGAGAACTCCAAGTGGAGTCCTTTACCGATTCCAGCTTCCAGAGTGATAAGGACGACTCTAAGTCGCAGTCGGGCTTTGTCTTTACCCTTTACGGAGGGGCGGTTAGCTGGAAGAGTTCCAAGCAGGAAACCGTGGCAGACTCGACGATGGAGGCTGAATACATCGCTGCCAACGATGCTGCTAAACAAGCTGTTTGGATCAAGAAGTTCATTGCTGAACTTGGTGTGGTTCCATCCATTGAGCGTCCAATACCTTTGTATTGCGATAACAATGGAGCGGTGGCTTTGGCCAAGGAACCCAGGTCCCATCAGCGGTCCAGGCATATTCTGAGGCGGTATCACCTGATCCGGAAGATAGTTGATCGCCGGGAGATCGAGGTCAGGAGAGTTGACACGAAGAACAACACGGCGGATCCACTCACGAAGGCCATTCCCCAGACGCAGTTTGAGAGACTCTTCGGGATGCTCGGTATGCGATACTACAGCAGCAGGCCCTAGTGCAAGTGGGAGATTGTTAGTTGTATGTATGCCCTAGAGGCCAGTATTGTACAGATGTTGTATATTATATTGGATGCTTGGACATATATAGAAATGACTTTCTTGCTCGATATGATAGTATGCTATCTAGTTACTCTTTATCTTAACATGTACACTAGTCTCTTTATACTGTCTTGTAGTTACATGTTGATAAAGCCCTTAGGATGTGTACTTGACTACCTGGACTATGATGCAGATCATACTAGTGGGGACATGGTAGTCCTTAAGTACATCCTTCAAGGTCCCTAGTCGTGGGTGTATCGAGACGGGGCATCGATATACCAGAGTAGACTAGCGTATACGCTTCTCGACCCATGTGATGGGCGATGGATGATCCCATATCCATTGGTGTTTGACATCAGAGATGGTATACGGGTGCTCAGTGGAGACTGGGTACACTGGACGGACTCGCCGAGAACTCCCAGATGGTATTATACCTCACGTCAGATGGCAGTTCTCAGGTGACACTTGTACAGGTTAGTCTGTAGACCCGAGATCGTCATAGAGTCTTGTGTGATTCCCACTGTGATTTGATCTCCACCTTACCACGTCCATGAGGGCGTGCAAAACGGTGGTCTTTGGGTACAGTCCCGAGTCACATGGAGGCAATGAGCGATAGGAGGGGTTTCGTCTCTCCCGGTATTGGGAGTTGATGTTGCGCTGTGCTCGATTGGCCGTAACAGGGAAGTCCCTGGCCAGGGCTGATCAGAGATTTGCTGGTAAGTGTTACCAGTAGTTTCTCGACCCGTTATGAGCCTCACATCAGCACGACTTATCGGGTTATTGGGGTCTGACGTTTACCACCCCTAGACTTGATATGCGACATATCAGACGAAGAGACCGGACTGTATGGTAAGTGTTACTGGTCGGATTCACAGGAGTGTGAGCGGGCTAGCTCGTCGATCTTCTGATCGCTCAATACCCGGGTGGCCGTTACGTTTAGCAGACCGCTTGCGGCTTGTGGGTGCTTGATATGATCATCATCTGCTACCGGCGTATTGACGAGTCTTTAGAGTCCTACACAGAGGTTTCCTGGCTCAAGCGAAACGAAATAGGAGCGCATATGAGATATGTGCAGGACCGAGAATAATGCGTATATGTGATACCGCATTTCATTCTCGCGATATATGCTTCGAATGGTTATATTCGATATGACCTAGTTATCGAATCGTTGATTCGATAAATCGATGCATTGAATACTAGTCGGTTATGTGCGACATGGCCGGATCATTGAATCAAGTGTTGATTTAATGATTTAATGTATAATTATATATTTGATATATTACTTTGCATTAACTAGTATTGGTTCACTTTAAACGGATTTTTCTCACTTGATGCACATTGTATATGTGATATGCTTTAGTGCACTACTTTGTATCATGTTTGATGATACTTGATCATATAGTTAAGTTTATAGAATTAATCCATGGTTAATTTGATAATTAGGGTTTTGCATATTCATTTATTTATTTATTTGTTTATTTATTTATTTCAAATGGATTAAGATAAGAATGGTGGCTTTATTTGTTTTATATTGAAGCTTCATGAAGCTTTGACTTTGCTAACCATCCTTATCTTCATGCTTAACCCTAACCCATCCAAGTGACCATGGTTAATTCTCTACACTTAACCCTAGTTCAAGTTATGATAAGTATTTGATTTAAATTTATTTTAACATGAGACTTATCATATTCTTTTCTTGAGCTCATCTTCTTCATCTTCTTCAAGCTTGCTACCACAATGGCAACTTGAGATCTAGTGAGATAAATCCAATTCTAAAGTGAACCCACCTCCTATTTCTTCACCCTCTACCTCTTGCCAAGTTGTTTTGGGTGTTTACTTCACAAGTTTCACAAGTTTGTGAAGTCGGAGCTTGAGTTTGTGCAACCTCGACGTAGATTGTCTTTGACACAAAGCCGACGACCTATTCCACTTGTTTTCCCGATGAAGCCGACGGAGGAGTCTAGGATTCATGATGTACAGCGAGAAGACTTCGTTGCGGAGCCGTGGAGGTGGATATCCGGATCTACAAAGGTTGTAATTTCCGTATCCTAGTAGTTAAGAGTTAACTAGTATTCTATTTCGCCTAAACATCTAGTTTAAGATCCGAAGTTTAGGGTTTCTCGGCACTAAAATTTAAAATTGGCATGTCCGATGCCTCATGAAACCTTACTAGAGTGCCTAGGAACCTTTCAGAGTCAAACCTCAAGTCCGAATTTTTTCAAAACAATCCCTCTAAAAATCATTCTCACACACACTGTCACGTGCACTAAACCCTCTTAGTGCATGATTGGCTGGACACGGGATTCTAGTACCCGTCTTGTCCGCGGTTTTACTATCGACTCCAAAGTCGGTACTTCTTCATCTTCTATTTCTCCTCCACCCACCACATCCCCCGAAATGGACGGATCTCCATCGGGTTTTAACGACACCACCTTGCCACCACCCGCAGGTGCGCAAAATCCATCATGCATCACTCTACAAAACAGATGCTATCTCGTACGCGGCCCCTTCCTACTTGTCTGTCTCTTCCACCAGCCAATGGGGATAATTTCGAAATTAAACCCCACTTCATCAACTTGTTGCCCAAATTTCACGGGCTTGAATCCGAAGACGCATACGTTTTTATAACCAAATTCGAAAATGTATGTGCTATGATGAGTACAACCCAACTTTCAGGGGATACTCTACAATTACGTCTTCTCCCTTTTACCTTATGCGATCTAGAAGAAAAATGGCTTTATAGCACTACCGCACATTCTATCGCTAAATGGGATGAATTCGTTATAGCATTCTTTAAGAAATTCTATTCTCATCATAAGACTGCCCGTATTCGAAGCGAGATTAACCAGTTTACCCAACTTCCTAACGAACCATTTTAGAAATGTTTTGAACTGTTTAAAGATCTTCTTGTCCAATGCCCTCATCATGGAATAGATAGATGGCAACTTTGCCGCATTGTATATGAGGGTATTAATCCAACTACAAAAAAATGCTAGAAACTATTTGCCAATGTCATTTCATGTCAAAAGACGATGGAAAAGTTTGGAAATTTCTGGAAGATCTTGCCGAACAAACCTTACAGTGGGGGAGCACTAGACCAATATCATCTTCATCTAGGGCAGGTATCCATCAGTTCGATATTTCCATCGCAGTAAAGACCGAAATGGCCGCGATACAAAAGAAACTCGAAGTTATAGAAAACAAATTCTCTTCAGCCTCCCTAAAACAAGTGACGCCTCCAAAAACCGTGTGTGGTTGCTGTTTGGACCCATCACATTTAACGGAAGAATGTCCTTTGAATCCTCTGTCTCAAGGTCATGAACAAACCAATGCCGCTTTTCAGTAACATCCTAGAAATGACCCTTATTCATCCACATATAATCAGGGATGGAGGAATCAACCTAATTTTTCTTAGAACCAAAACCAATCTCAAAATAAAAATCAGTTCCCAAGCCAAAATAACTATAAAAGGCTTCTTCCACGGCAACAGCTACCACACTAAATTCAGCAACCCTTTCAACCACAATCTTTTCAAAATCCGGCCTACAACTTTGCTCCTTATAATAATATTTCGACGGCCCGTACCGATAAAATCTCTGCACTCGAACGAAACTTAGAAACGATCACTAAACAATCCACGCAAGCGATGGCTAATTTAATGTCTTCTATCCAAACGTTAGTGCAACACACTGCTTCCCACGGTGAAAGCATAAAATGGATAGAAGCACAACTAGTACAGTTAAATGCCGCGATGAGTGAGAGAGAGAAAGGAAGACTTCCATCTCAACCTCTACCAAATCCCGGCCACACACAAAGCGCAAATCTCATCCTTCAAAATCATAATGTGTGTGTCGTAACTGCGTTGAGATCGGAAAGAGTGCTAAATAACCAAGTCGGTGAACAAGTTAAAGTTGATGACATTGATGAAACCCCGGCTACTACTTCTAATTCTACTTCGTCTAATCCAACATCTTCTTCCGAGCCTATTCTCCGTTTTCCACTAGGCTCGAACTCTCAGCCCACTTCCTTGAAAGAATTACCATCAATCTCCACCCAAAGAAGTAGAACCGCCACCATTTCTTCTTATCAAGTACGAGAATGCAAATATTCCACCTGCTCCTTGTCTTTCACATTCGCGTTTTCATCCACCATCACTGTTTTGTCTCTATCAACCGAGACGTAAACCCGTTCAATTATACCTCTGATCTCCACCCCATTTCTTCACGTCTATCTATAACATGATCTTCAACCAACCATGGTGTCACATTGATAAAATATTTGAATGGTTGGTGTTGAATTTTGGTCTTTGTAAAGCTTTTTATAGACCAATAATTTTAACCCCTTCTTATTATTTTCAATGCTTAAAAATATTGTTTTACTTAACTTTAGGGTGTGAGAGAAATATTTTGGCTCTTGAAAGAAAAACAAATTTTCAAACAATTGTGAGCCAAAAATAAGTTTGGGGGAGGATTTCACTGTTAATGTCTTTTGTCCCCTTTTACTAATCATTGAGAACTTTTCCTCCCAAGTCTATAGGTTTTGAGATTAAAAGATGACATCAGTGAGGACACCGCAGCAAATAGGTTTGGAGGAGGTTTGTGCTTATTCGTGCAACATTTTTGCATTATAGTAAATAATAGCACTAAAATTTTTTGATAATAGAAGTTAGAAAGTGAAAAATACATATGAAAGATAGAAAGAAATTTAAGGAATGCAAGAAAATTAGATGTTTTAAAACGAAGCTAGTAATAGGTAGTCATGAGCTGTTGTCCCGAGTGTTAGTAAGATGAAAGGAACCACTAATATAAGAATAGAAATAATTCTGAAAAATAGTCCCTACTCTTAAGTCCAAACATCTGAACGTTGATACCCTACTATACGCACTTGCACACATCTTGAAACTTAGGATAGTAGAGGATACCTTAAAATGCTCTTTTCTAAAACCCTTAGTATGAAGAAAAAAGTATAAATCAACGAAAATATAAATGACACAGAAAAAAATGGTGAAGAAAAATGAACACTAGTTTTGTAATTACTTAAGGCAGCATAAAAAAAATATAGCAAGGGTGCCTTATTACCTAGTGCTTTAGACCAACTGGTTTGGGAGCCACTACTAAGCCTCAGGTGTTGCAAGACAAGGATATTGCTAATTACGCCTTAATAAGCGAGCACATTTGGTAATTGGTTGGTCAGTTGGTACCTCAAGAAGTATTAACGGTCGCATGAAGAATGTGTAAGCAATTCCATCTAAAAACATTCACCGACTTAAAAGTACTAAGGAAGATAGACAAGAGTATGATAGCTTGAATTGAATTTTCTAAGTGTAGGGATGTATCTTCCACACACGTAGGAATATATGATCGATATTTAGAAGAAAGGTAGAGAGGAAGACTAAAGACAATTTTTATTGAGAGATGATGTGATTTCTGACATTTTTTCAAGACCATTAAGATAGGGCTCATGACAACTAAAAAGCTAGTTTAGTTTGAAACTCTTATTTTCAAGTTCTTTATTTTATAAGTTTCTTATCTTTGTATGTAACTTTCATCTTCTTTTTTTTATTATGGGATTTTGTGAGTGTAGTCCGCTGAAAACCCTCAGGAGACAACACTCCTCCTGCTAGAGACATCTAGAGGTTTAAAAGCTTGTTGCACATGCTGAGTGCAATCGTGTTCCCTATGAAAGTGTGCTAGGTTTTACGTTTTTCTTTTTCTCTTTAATAACTAGTTTGCTCGGGACGAACAAAGATAAGTTTGGAGGTCACTAGTAAAATAAGGGGTTGCCCCTACGGATATTGACATCCGTAGGGGCAATTTATGTTTGGCCCTACGGATTAATCCGTAGGGCTAAAAGGTTGCCCCTACGGGCATAGACGTCCAAGAATAAAAATATTAATTCTTAATTTGGTGTTTGCCCCTACGGAGCCGCAAACAAAGGACCTACGGGTATATCCGTAGGGGCAAGTAAATATCGATTTAACAAAATCCTAGATCGATCGCCTACGCTCGCTCACTTTCTCTCTCTCTCGATCGCGCGCGAAAAAATTCCCCAATTCGCCACGCCGTCGTCGCCAACGTCGTTCTCCTCGTCGCCACCGCCGGTTTCGTCGCCACCTCAGCTCTCGTTGCCACCGCGGTTCAGGTCGTCGCCCCAGCCCCAGCGCAGCAGCGGTTCAGGTGAGTAAATCTTTGGATTACTTCGGGCTTAGGGTTCAGGTGAGGTAAATTAAAGATTTTTGGGATTATTTTGGGCTTAGGGTTCATGGCGCGCGAGTTGGGGTTGGGCAGGGGTCGCGGTCGGGGTCGGGGTAGGGTTAGGGTTGGTGTTCGGCTGCTGTGGGGTGGGGCTAGGGTTAGGGTTTGCCTTAGGGTTGGTGTTGGGGTTTAGCTGGCCGCACTGGGTTTAGGGTTAGGTTGGGGCTGGGTTGGGGTGGGGTGGGGCTGGGCTGGGGTGGGGCTGGGGCTGGGGGCCGGGGCTGGGGCTGGGTTGGGGTTAAGTGGTGGGGAGTTGGAAAATTATTCTAGTATGTATCCTTACACTCTAGTTAGTATAGCAAGATGCCCAGATGTGTTCTTGTGTACTGCTGTGTAAACCATTCTTTCACCAACTAATTCGTAGCAAAACTGGCTTTGGTGTTGTCAATTGATGTAGCCTTGAAAACTGGCTTTGGTGCTGGCTTTGGTGTTGTCAATTGATGTAGCCTTGAAAACATTGTTATATCATCCGATCACATTTATTTATTGTAGATGTTGTTTGGATATTGGATGCATTGTTCATATTTGATATGTAAAAATAAAAAAATAAAAAATTGTAGTCAGATTCATATTGAAAATGGATGTTAAGTGTTCTGGGCTCATATCGAATATGTTGGATGATTAGTGTCCTTGGGCACATGGATTCTCAAAGTCTTATGGTTGATTCATGAATTTATGTGTCTTTTTTATTTGTTTTGTACCAAATGAAAATGAAAGATGATGGTTTACGAGTTTCTTATTCTTTTGTTTGGTTGTGCCCAAATTGTGGACATGGATTTTTTTGCAAATCCTTACCTTTTTCGACGGAATGGAAAGGGCTCCAAATATCCTAGTTGCATCAATCAATCCTAAAATCAAGTTTGCAAACCAAATACAAAACTGGCAAGTTTTTATGGATTTGATATTCCAAAAATCCAACTCCAATCCAAATCCACTGAGGGGTTGTTTGTTTCATGGAATTAGAGCGTAAGTATAGAGGGGACAATTACTGTAGTAACACCAATGTCATGTTTTTAGTTTGGACGAGTATTGTTGCCGAAGGCTAGTGATTTGGTACTAAATGCTGTTGAATTGCTTGAATTATTAAGCAACTTGGGGTTAGGGTTAGGTGGATTGATGACAACAAAATACCATAATTTATAACTATATTACTCATATAATGTGTATGTCATGTGAAAGCTAGATGAAGGTCGAGGCAAGCACAACAAATTTGTTGGATAAGACAATATCAATAGGAGCTCAATGCTATTTGGAAAAATAATAATTCAAAAACATAGTGGAGTTTCCGATTGGTGGCATGGACTAGTTTGATGTATGTTGTTGGTTTGATTTATGAAAAAATAGGGAGACAACATGCATGTATGCATATAGGTAACATCTGCCAATATGCCATATCCAGACCGCAATCTATTTTTGCCTATTGGCTAATATGAAAATATCGGCCCGCGTATATGACATAATCAAAGTTGTTAAATCTTGATACGGTTTGTGTTTCGTTTTTTTATTTATCAGTTCTATCAATGTTGCGTATAACGCTTTATGATATCAGTATCCTACATTTGTAGTTTTAATTGTTGATTGTTATAGATGAATACCATTGCAATAATAGTTTTTGGTTGATGAATGCTATTGCAATGTAGGATGATCAGTTCTATCAATCTTGATCTCAATGGTTTAAAATCATGTTACACAAACAACACGAATGCACAACAAACGCATAATTAGAGAGCGACTCGAGATATTCAGGTTAAAACCAATATATGATACTCGATGATAATATGAAACCTTCATATTCCCATCGATACTCATATATGAAACTAAAAGCGCCACTTTGTCCCTACGGTGCCCGACATTTTAATTTAAAAATATTAAATCTTAATTTGTTGTTTGGCCCTACGGAGCCGCAAACCAATAACCTACGGTTATGTCCGTAGGGGCATCTAAATTGGAATTTAATTAAAAAAGGCACAGAAATGCCCTACGCCTCGATATCTTTCCCTCTCGTTCCCAAAATTTTCTCTCGTTCCCGCGTCTCCAATTTTCTCTTCGTCGCCACCGCGCGCCATCCGTTCTCAGCCCGCCACCGCCTTCCGTTCTTGGCCCACCACCGCCCTCGTTCTTCCTCGTCGAGTTCCTCGTCGCCGATATTTGTGCCTACATTGATGCCTCAAGCAACGAATCAAATGATGTGGATCACAAACTAATTAAATAAATTTTGAATACCAATCTGGACTAGGATTTGAATACCAATCCTAGTTTTCTATATTTTTTTATATATAGTAGATGGTGATACTTCTTTAAGTAAAAACAACCCTACACTTAAGCGAAATCATAAATCGAAACACACATATATATAATACAACTCATACATGGGTATCCTCAAATCTAACTTTCATTGAATTTGCACGCGCACTTAAAATAACAACCTTTATACTAAAAAATTATGTATGCCATTACTTAGTAGTTTATGGTTTTTAGACGCAAAAGCCATTTGAGAAATACTTTTCCAACCCACTATTAATCCATATTCTCAATATAGTCATTGAATTTGCATGCGCACATAATAAGAAGGAGAAGACAATAATGTGGCAGAAGAAGAAGGAGAAGACAGTAATGTGGCAGAAGAAGAAAAAAATGACATTCCTCGTTCTCTGTTTCAGCATCAATCTTCTGATATGAACTAATGATGGCTTTCACATAGGCTTTTCCCTTTAGATACTTCTTAGTGTCCAATGGAAAGCATACATCAGATTTGTGCAGGTCAGGTTCTTCTATGACTTTCAAGAGTCTCAACTGATTCTGTAAATTACACTCTAGTTGGGTGGTACTTTTACCACTTCTCACTGCAGGTGCGCTCTCTAATATCCATTTTGAATGTAATATTATCGATATTCAAAATGGATATTAGAGAGCGCACCTGCAGTGAGAAGTGGTAAAAGTATCACCCAACTAGGGTGTAATTTACAGATTCAGTTGAGACTCTTAAAAGTCATAGAAGAACCCGACCTGCACAAATCTCATGTATGCTTTCCATTGGACACTAAGAAGTCTCTAAAGGGAAAAGCCTATGTGAAAGCCATCATTAGTTCATATCAGAAGATTGATGCTGAAACAGAGAACGAGGAATGTTATTTTTTTCTTCTTCCGCCACATTACTGTCTTCTCCTTCTGCCACATTACTGTCTTCTCCTTCTTATTATGTGCGCGTGCAAATTCAATGACTATATTGAGAATATGGATTAATAGTGGGTAGGAAAAGTATTTCTCAAATGGCTTTTGCGTCTTAAAACCATAAACTACTAAGTAATGGCATATATAATTTTTTTAGTATAAAGGTTGTTATTTTAAGTTTTCCCTTATAGAGATATGATCTAACTGCATCTATAAACTATAAGTGTGCAGAAAATTATGATAAGAAACCATAAGAAAGGGTCGTAGCCATGCATAACCTTGAATCTACATACCAAATCATGCAAAAGCATGCACTTATTGTCACCTTGCCTTGGAATATAAAATATCTTGGAAGACTATAAGCGAGCATTTAAATCTTGATAGCTTTTGACTTCAACATATATTTTTCTCAAGTACCATGAAATATACTTGCTCCGTATAAACCGTTTTCAGGAAAATGGATTAATAATGACAAATTATCCATTGTGGCTCACTAGGTTAGCATTTTCTCTTCTACTAACTATCTTACTAATCTGCTTGGTAAATTTATTCGGAACCGGCTGCGAATCATTAAAAGACATGCATAAGAAAGAAAGCTAAAATACAGATATATAGCATACCGATACATCGAAACTTCATAGTTGATATGGAAATCCAGAGATATTTATTTCTACACACGTGGTGCGCGTGCGAATGCGTCAGGCATCATGGACAAATATTTCAGAACATGGAAAGTATTATTCGTATAAAGTAATTAAAACTTTTAAACACCTTGGGTAGATATTTTTTTAGTTGATGCAATCATATCATGAGGACTAAATTTAAGCTATTATACATATGCATATGTATTTTTCTAACCTAATATATCACACACACACACACACACACACAGAGAGAGAGAGAGAACACCAGGTAGGTAGAGAAATCAGGTAGCAGGATCCTGAAGAAATGGAGTCCATAGCATTACTCATCATCACCATCCGTGATCCCTTTGAAAAAATATTATCAAAGGGATCATGGATGATGATGATGAGCAATACTATGGACTCCATTTCTTCAGGATCCTGCTACCTGATTTCTCTACCTACCAGGTGTTCTCTCTCTCTCTCTCTGTGTGTGTGTGTGTGTGATATATTATGTTAGAAAAATACATATGCATATGTATAATAGCTTAAATTTAGTCCTCATGATATGATTGCATCAACTAAGAAAATATCTACCCAAGGTGTTTAAAAGTTTTAATTACTTTATACGAATAATACTTTCCATGTTCTGAAATATTTGTCCATGATGCCTGACGCATTCGCACGCGCACCACGTGTGTAGAAATAAATATCTCTGGATTGTCATCGCAACTATGAAGTTTCGATGTATCGGTATGCTATATATCTGTATTTTAGCTTTCTTTCTTATGCATGTCTTTTAATGATTCGCAGCCGGTTCCGAATAAATTTACCAAGCAGATTAGTAAGATGGTCAATAGAAGAGAAAATGCTAACCTAGTGAGCTACAATGGATAATTTGTCATTATTAATCCATCTTCCTGAAAACGGTTTATACGGAGCAAGTATATTTCATGGTACTTGAGAAAAATATATGTTGAAGTCAAAAGCTATCAAGATTTAAATGCTCGCTTATAGTCTTCCAAGATATTTTATATTCCAAGGCAAGGTGACAATAAGTTCATGCTTTTGCATGATTTGGTATGTAGATTCAAGGTTATGCATGGCTACGACCCTTTCTTATGGTTTCTTATCATAATTTTCTGCACACTTATAGTTTATAGATGCAGTTAGATCATATCTCTATAAGGGAAAACTTAAAATAACAACCTTTATACTAAAAAAATTATGTATGCCATTACTTAGTAGTTTATGATTTTAAGACGCAAAAGCCATTTGAGAAATACTTTTCCTACCCACTATTAATCCATATTCTCAATATAGTCATTGAATTTGCACGCGCACATAATAAGAAGGAGAAGATAGTAATGTGGCAGAAGGAGAAGACAGTAATGTGGCAGAAGAAGAAAAAAATGGCATTCCTCGTTCTCTGTTTCAGCATCAATCTTCTGATATGAACTAATGATGGCTTTCACATAGGCTTTTCCCTTTAGAGACTTCTTAGTGTCCAATGGAAAGCATACATCAGATTTGTGCAGGTCGGGTTCTTCTATGACTTTTAAGAGTCTCAACTGATTCTGTAAATTACACCCTAGTTGGGTGATAATTTTACCACTTCTCACTGCAGGTGCGCTCTCTAATATCCATTTTGAATGTAATATTATAGATATCCATGCCTGTTTATGTCAAAATTACTTATATTGTCAATGTTTGATTGTCTAGTTGTTGGTGATGCATCCATATCAGGGACAGAGGCCACTCCCGTTCCTCCGGGTATGTTTATATATTATATAGGGCATGTATATTGATTTAGAATGCTATATCATAAATATACACACATTCCTTTTGCTCTTAGTCGTCCAACTCATTATCATGGGCTGCTTGATGAGATTAGATTTGCGCCTGATGATCTACAAGAGCTTGTTCACTCCCTGTCATATGTGTAAGCAGCGCTATATGCGAGTTTACCTTGTTAGTATGTATGTACTGAAATTAATTAATATTATTCAAATTTTGATACATGCAGATACCAGAGGAGCACATCTTCTATCTCTGTAGGTAAGGCTTTGACTTTGTTGATTTTGGTATTTCTTGTCAATTTTATAGACCAGTATGTGCTAAATATAATGTTCTGACAGTTGCTAGGGGGAAGGCAACATTCGAGGCTGCTGACCCCAGTCCTGGACGCCGCACACGGACGGCACCACGGAGGTTGGGAGAGAGGCCGAGGACTGGGCTCTAGCAGGGCCCATATGAGGTTAGACTCCACCCCGGTGGTTACTTCCTCCGTCTCCAGTGAACGATGTATCCAGCAGGAACTGGAGAGCTTGAAGGCCACCGTTCAGGAGTTGAATGAGATGCTGGTATGTATACTACTTAATAGTAAAATATAATGTCATATTATAGATATCAACATATCCAATATCAGTACATAGCCTGAGCTTATTTGGTTGTAGACTTATGTTTTATTAATCATACATGTACATATCTAATTAAAATAAACTACAGTTTTCCAAACTAGATATCCAAATGGGGTTTCGAAATAACTCGATAATGATAAGAATTCGAATGTGGGTGTAGGAGCGGGTGGTTGAGCAGGCCCAGGCCTGGGGAACGATTTTACCGGACAGAACGATCCGAGGCTGCTGACCCCAGTTCTGGACGCCGCACACGGAGGGCACCACGGAGGTTGGGAGAGGCCGGGGATTGGGCCCTAGCAGGGCCCATATGAGGTTGGACTCCATCCCGGCGGTTACTTCCTCCGTCTCCAGTGACCGGCATGTCCATCATGAACTGGATAGCTTGAGGGCCAGCGTTCAGGAGTTGAAGGAGATGCTGGTATGTATACTACTTTATAGTAAAATATCATTTCATATTATATACATATCAACATATCCATAATTAGTACGTAGCTTGAGCTTATTTGGTTTTAGACTTAAGTTTGATTAATCATACATACATATGTAATTGAAATAAACAACGCTTTTCCAAACTAGATATCTAAACAGGGTTTCGAAATAACTTAATAATGATACGAATTCGAATAATAAACAGTTCTTACATGCTTCTTACACACGTTATATCCAGACGCGACAAGGTAGATCGGCCGAGCCTCCACACGCATCTCCTTCGGCTGTGGCTCCGCAAGCCACTACATCGGCTGCGGTTCCGCAGACAGCTCCTGTAGCTCCACCACCCACTCAGACTCCCGCAGCCGCGGCTCCGCAAGCGACTACCTCGACGGCGGCTGCGCAGACCACATCGCCGGTTCCACATGCCGCTCAGACTCCCGCTCGCGACGAATTGCAGAGTTTATTGACCGAGGAGCAGGCGCGCGTTATTCTATCGTTATTCAAAGGTGGAGCTGGACCGAGCTAGGGTAGATTTTTGGTTCTTTTTTTTTGAAACATGTATTTATTTATATCATACACATTGTACTACATTTTGAAACTATATTGATATTGGTTTGTATTTATATCATATTCAGTTTTTGTGTTTCTTTTGTATATTATATATATGCGTGAGATGTGATTATGAATAATGCAATATATGATTTGATTGATGTATATATTATTGTGCACAGGGCGGGAAAAAATCAAGCAGCCCATTTTTTAAAAAAAATTACAGACAATATGTACCTACGGATTAATCCGTAGGCACACATGTTACCCCTACGGATATGTCCGTAGGGGCAAAATATCAGCAGTAACTGATATTTCCCCTAGATCTCAGTGCCAGGGGGTTTGGAAAGCCCCTACAGATATATCCGTAGGGGCCACTGACTCTCCCCTACGGCGTTATCCGTAGGGGAAAAATATCAGGAATCCTGAATTTGTGCCCCTACGGAAACGTACCTACCCATATATCCGTAGGGGGTAGTACATGCCCCTACGGGTATATCCGTAGGGCCAAGTAATTTATTAAAATAAACCGTAAATACTATAAAATCTTATACCCTACGGATTAATCCGTAGGGGCAACTGGACCTACACATATATCCGTAGGGGCAAGAATTTAACCGTAGGGGCAAGTTCAGGGCCTCTACTTGCACCTGCGGCCTTTGCACCTACGGGGTATTTTTTCGCCCCTACGTATATATCCGTTGGGGCAGTGGGTTGCCCCTACGGATAAATCCATAGGGGCAACCCTTCTTTGTAGTAGTGGGTATTTTATTAGTCTAAAATATTGCACATTTGTATGAACATTTTCCCTACTATTATTAACTGGTAAATGGTATTAATTGTAAATATAGAACATATGTGGGTTTATTTGTAAAAAGATTATTATCATATGTTTCTTCATTTTAATTAATATAATTAGAGAAAATATATGCATATAATATTTAAATGAAATATTAGTAATTATAATATGCATATCATATCAAATATTTCTAATATATATTCTTAAGATATTATATCATATAAATGGTTAGGATAATATCTCAAAAATACCAAATGCTACTAACACTTTGATTCGAGATAGTATGCAGATATTAGCTCAGATCTGGAATCCAAGTAAGAGATCCGAGAAAAATCGGGATATCGAAACTGAATCTGCCAAATTTTAGAAGAAAATCGAGAAATCTAACAACGGCAGAGACTCAGCGCAATATTTTTAGAATCTATACATCAAAAGGATCTCCAAATATCGACACAGAAAGCCAGAAAAAATCCCAAGTCATGATCCCACCAAAGCGCGACGGATAGGCGGCCAAACGTGGCATTATGCGGCGATTCAGCGGTCAAATCTGGGCCGTTGGATGTGGTATTTTGGGATCATGATCTTAACTGCATCTATTCCTATATGGAATCTAGGGTTTCTGGTTTCAAGGACTATATAAAAGATCGAGAGTTGTACATTGAAAATCATCACCAAAGAGATCAAAAGATCCACGTATCCGAGTGATCATCATCTATTCATCTACCTCATACAGGAGAGAGATCTAAAGCAAACTAGGGTTCTTGTAATCTGCTTTCTAAGGAGCAAAATTGTAAATGCGATAGTTGATTAATAAAGGTAGTTTTTATTATAATTCTTTTTGCATTTATTTTCCGTATTTAATTTCTGCACTTACTTTTACGCATTACTTTTTATGCATTACTTTTCTGCATCATAATTATGGTTTCATTCTTATTCAACCTTTCTTTTTAATCTCTAACCATGAGCGAGTAATTCGTAGCTTGCTAGGGTTCGTAGGATAGGGTAGAACAATGGATGAGAAAAACATTTTAACTTCTTTTTGACATTTTAAAGTTTATAAACCTTAGCAAAATAAATGTTAACCATCCAATCTGGCGCTCTATCAATTTATTGATAGTCACGACCACGATTTGGGATTGGTTAAACACTTGTTTTGTTAAGGGCTTGACAAGAATAGAGATTAATGAAAGGACAAGAGTTAGAGTAGGAAACCCAAATTCCCTCCATGAACCCAAATCTATATTCATCACTATCGCTCAAGTTTTAAACTATTAAAAGTTAAAAAAAAAGTCATTTTTAAATATTCATCCATTAACTACTATGTCCTATGAACCCTACAAGCCTTTTTATTATAAATTTTATATCCGTATTAAAATAGAACGATAATCAAACAATCACCCTTCTTTCATCAACTCGTCTAAAGCAAGAAAAGAGTTCACGTTTCCCTGAGGACGACCCGTACTCATCGCGGCTAGCTACTAGCGACACCGTTTTGATTGCGGTTATTTACAAAAACACTTTATTCACTTACGATCAATCACAAAGCGGGAGCAGGGTTAGCGCGGATGCAAAACATATATAACATTTATTTATCTATATATAAATATAGAGTCATCTCAGGCATGATATAAGCAATATCACTGAAAAGCGTTAAGCAATATGGAAAATCAGAGAATCTATGAGCCCTGGGTTTCATTTGAGCCGCAAATGAGACTCAACGTTCCCCGGTCGTGTGGATAGCCTGTACAGTGTAGAATCAAAACCCCTATGAGTGTGGCAAGTTACTCGCCAATCCCAGAAGCGAGGCAACCCCAATCAACGAAGTGAGTGGGCCACCCATTACTTTACGGAATCCAGTAATTTGAGCACTCTACCATGGGTCATCCTATACCCCCTACGAGTGCGGTGAATAGCCCGCTAATTCTAGAGTAAGGCACCCTGGTCTCAATGCCATGAGATGGAGGCCTGTTTCCCTCTAGAAACCGACTACTCGAGCACTCCGCCGCGGGGTTTATTCTAGTACAGAAAAGAAATAATATACAATGATGATATCGACTTCAACCCGGACGTATCCCAATAAAAGAATATACAAACAGGAAGAAGCGGCAGTCCACATGTCGGACGCTCGTCCCTCAATAATGAATATACAAATGATATAAAACTATATAACCAACATCGCACAAAAAGCAATCTATCATGACAATCCGTCAAAACCATTACTAAGATATTTCAAGTAACATCATAAGTAAACAAGATGCGTGTAACCCCTTCTAATTGATGTATAGAGATTAAAAGACGTTAAAAAACACATATACACATCACAGAAGAAAGTAACGATAACTATAGTAATAGAATTCCACATACAAATAGAAAACACAACAAGTTTTCCCAAACATGATAAAACAGTTCACTAAAACCGAAAAAATCCAACATTTTAAGCCAATCGGAGAGTCGAAATGAACTCGAAACTTGCCCGAACCTTTGCGGGGTAGAAAGAACCAAAATTAACTATCGCTCGGGGGGGGCTAGAGTGTAACATTTCAAAAAAAATAAAGTATTATTTTTGGGAACTTTCATAATTTAATATTAATTTTTAATGAATATTTTAATAGTCGGTATAATTAAATACCGATAAATGGTGAAAATTCCGGAGAAAATTTTGGAAATTCTAAATTAGGGTATTTCGTGAAAATATGTCATTTTTAAGCTTCTATGGTTACGTAAATGCTATTTTGGTGTTAACCGCGATTAAAAATCGCTAATTGGATTTTTGGCTTTTTGTGCAAAAATGTGCACATAACATTTTCCATACTTGTTTCATGTTTTGGACTCATGTTAAGCCTAGGGTTGAACCTTGCTTAGATGACCATGGTGGATTGAATCAATTGGTTAGGTTAATTAGTTTTAACTTAGGGTGTGTTCACTCTCATCCCTTTCTTATCCATCACATAGAATCTATAGGACTCCATGCATACACGCACACTCCGCGCCCTACGGCATCCTATCCCTCGAGGTAACGGTGATACCGTAGTATAAAGGCCCGGTTGCGCGCGTTTTCCATGGAGGTTAGGGTAAGGATCTCTAAAGTAAGGACAAGAACCTAGATGAAGGAACACCTTCCCGAATGGATCAATCCCCTTTATTGATAATTACCATAACTCCTTTTAGATCCTAACCTGGTTATAGAAAGCGTTGAGATTTATTTACATTTCCAAACCATTCCTAAACCTAACCCTAGCAAGATTTAGATCTAGACAATTTTTGATATAGATTAATTAGGTTTTTAGATTTAATAATCAATCCGAACACCTTTCGGAATTAACTCGTTAGCGCGACTAGGAGATTCACAACATCCCTGTGGACCGACCCGTACTCACCGGCTAGCTTCATGCGACGCCATTCTTGATTGCGGTTACAAATATTTTTTATCTATCTTTTAGAAAGCGCAAGCACGCTAAATCTTTCAATCAAATGGCGCCGTTGCTGGGGATGGCGTAGAACTTTCCTTTTCGCAATTTCGGGTAATCATAAAATTAAAAAATCATAAAATATAAAAATATATATCATTTGTTATTTTTGGAAGGGATACTTTGTGGTTGAATTTTTGCAGGATATACAGAATCGGATCTGGAAAATTCCAGAAAGCGAAACAAAAAAAGGGGTATCGGAACAGAAGGGATTTTAACTAACAGAAGAGCACAAAAATTTTGGAGTCTTGAACCGCCCATCCGACCGCATTTCCGCGGCCAAAACCCACCTTAGGCCGCGGAACCGCAGCCATCTTGTCGATTCGTCGCACCAAAATATTTTTGGGGCACTGTGCAGTTAATGTGACCGCGAAATCGCGGTGGGAGCCACGTTTTGCCGCGGAAGGGCGGTGGAATAGTGACATAATCAAACCAACTTTGCTCTGTAAGATCTTCTATTCATCCTCTGTAATTTTTGAAATATATTTTCTGAAAAATGCCTGCAGGATTTTGTGCACATTAAAAATATATTCCCTTCCAAATAAGGATCTTGTGCAGGATTTTTGGGCCCCGCTTGAAATGAAATTAGATTGCAAGTAATATTCTGCCGTTGCATATCTTTTCTATAAAATATTTTGCTGTTGCATATCTTTTCTATAAAATCTTTTTGCAACAAAATTTTTCCAAATAAAGAGAAAGAAAAAAATCAATGAAAAATGAAAATAAAAATGACAAATATTTTATAGAACTTGCAAATTTTTTTAGCCCCAAATAAATCCTTGCACCACCCAACCTTCCTTCTTGTCACCTTTCTTCTTCTAACATGGGTACCCCACACAATAAATCATTAGCCGAACTTTGGTATCCCGAACCTAATTTTGCGTTGTACGTTAATTTGTTCGGTCAATTTAAAAACGATCCTTCCTTGCCAAAAATTTCGTTGAAAGATCAAATAGTGGCATCTAGGAGAAACAGTTTGACTTTTCAACCCAATTTGTGTCGACCAATTCCATCTTTACCACCTCCATATGTTGACACCAATTTTCCAAGTCCTTCTGTCATTCCTAGGCCGATGTCCATTGCTGAGCATATTGCTCAATCTCGCAGTCGATCTTTCACCCCTCTCTACTCATCTAGTTCTAGGGATCCACACGACTATTCACCTTTTTATCAACATGTTGACCCTACCCCTGTCCAATCACCTACTTCCTACCAGTCATACCCGACCTTCCCACCTTCACTAGACACCGTTTCTACACAGCCTGTTGGGAGTTTTGCATATCCACACCATTTTGAATCTTTTACCGAAACCCCCTCACCACCAAAGTCTAGTTTGGAAGAGTCGTTGGAAGCGTACATTGCAGCAACGAATAAAATGACTAGGAATGTGGAAGCGTCCGTGACCGCCCTTATGCAACCTACTGAAGCGGTAGCTAGTTTCCCGCTAGCTCAAAATTTTTTAATGTATAAGGAGGCGGTTGGACAGAGTGAGAATGAGAGAGGATTTGCAAATCAAACCTACCCGAACCCAATTGAAGCCCACAACTCCTGTTTTCCATCGATTGCCCTAAATAGTTCACCTGTTGAAAATAAAAATGAGTTGTGTGATTTTGTAGTGTTTGATTTGCCAAATTGTGAAGAACCCCTTTCAAGTGAAACCGCACCTAATCCGTTTGACCTTTACACCTCCACTCTAGAACCTAAATCGATACATATCCATGCTTTTGATGAGGTGTCTAAAGAAAATGATTTTCACTTGATTGAGGATATAGACGCCGGGAATATTTCGGATGATGAACCTGTCGATTTAATTGAAACTTTATATTCAAATCATCATCCCGAGTTATTAAATGTTTCTCCCGAATCTCATATGTGTCTTGATTTTGATGATAATGGCATGGATGAGTTAAATATTGAGGATAGTATTGAGGAGAGTTTTGAGGATAATATTGAGGTTGAATCATTTTTATTTGATGTGTCTGATTTTCCAACTCATCCTCTTAAACCTTTACCTAAATCACCCTCCCTCCTTTCCATCGTTCCGACTACGCCTAATATCACGCTTGAAAACTGTGAGCTTGAAAAATTTCTTTTTGAATCTAACACAGTTCTCACAGACGATAATGATTACGAGTGTTTCACTTTTTCGGACGATCTTGATGACTCACCGCCCGAGTTTGAGTCATTTACATTTTCAGATGAGTTAGTCGAACCATCAGACTCGGTTGCTTACAGTCGTTTCGAACCATTGATGGAATCTTTCAAGTTCGAGACAGTTTACTACGGTAAGAATGAGACTATCCCTAATTCACCCCCTTTCGCCCTTCCTATCGTTCCGACCGTACAAGAGACCGATACGCTTTCATCTCCTATACCAAGTTCGGCGTACCCATGTTTTCTTATGAATCTTGAGGGATTTGATCTCATTTCTCGACGGGTTGATAGGTTAGCGCAATCGCTTTTAACACATCGGTCATCACATATTGCTCTAATTTATTCACTCGATTTACACCATCAAGATCGCGCGACTCTTCTTTCTCCTTTCCGCCCTTCTTCTCCTCTACCGAGACCATATTCCACCCTTCTTTCCACACGGTCTCGTGTGTTTCTCATTTCTTTCATCTACACCCTATTATTTCACCAACTTGGCCATTACCACGATAAAATTTTTGAATGGTTGGTGCTAACCTTTGGCTTGTGTAAGGCCAAGCTTAAGTTTGGGGGGAGCCTTGTTGTATATATGTATATATATTTTTGTTTTCTTTTTCTATAAAAAATAAAAAAAAATTATAAACATTAAAAAAAATATAAAAAAAAATTATAAATAAATAAACAGGGGAGTGCCGGTATTTTGATCCTCTTGGTTTAGCATGACAGTGAGGACACTGTCAAGTTCAAGTTTGGGGGTATGCTCGGTACGTCTTCTTTCTTTACATTCATTTGTACATATTTTTGCGAAAACCCATAAAAAATTGAAAAATTTCAAAAATTATAAAAATTATTGTATTCAATTTTGGCTAAGTGACTTTGGTTTGACAAATAGGTCAACTGGCTAGGAACAACTAGATCTTAGACTTAGTGAATTAAAACCCCTAAAAATAACATTCCTTAAAGTTTAACGGTAGAAAGTATATGTCTTTATAGATTATTTAGAAATAGGCAAATTTTGGGTTCACTTCTTGGGCTAAGTCGAAACAAGGGAAGAGTATTGATGTTCTTATTAGAGTATAAGTTTGAAAAATAGTTCCTAACTTAAGTCTAGATTCTGAAAACGTATACCCTACAATTTGCACAATCACGCACCTTGAAACTTGGAATAGTAGAAGAGACTTTGAAATGTTCTTGTCTAAAGTCCTTAGTACGAAGAAATAAAAGAAAAAAAAGTGAATAAAGAAAAAAAAATGGACACTGGTTTTTGTGATTACTTAAGGCTACAAAAATAGAAAAATATTTAGCGAGGGTGCTTCATCACCTAGTGCCTTAGACCAACTGGTTTGGGAGTCACTGCTAAAAGCCTTGGGTGTTGCAAGACTAGGAATTACGCTTTAATGTGCAAACACATCTTGTAATCGGTTGTTGGTACCTCAAGAAGTATTAACGGTCGCATGAAGGATGTGTAAGCAAAATTCAATTAAAAATTCACCTACTGATAAGTACTTTGGACAACGGAAAAGGGCATGATTGCTTGATTTGAATTTCCAAGTGTAGGGGTGATCTATACACACACGTAGGGGTATGTGATTGGAATTTAGATAAGAGAGAGGAATGAAGAATAGAACTTGTATCTTTAGTAGAGTTGATAGAAATTCCTAAGTAGAGATGGAACTTTAGAAGGAAAATTTAAGAGATGCTGAAAGCTAAGTAAGTCTATAGAACATATATAATCTTAAGTTAGATGATGACGAAGTGTGAAGAATATGAGTGGATAATTTGCGGGTCGATGATAATAGAATTCTTAGTTAGAAAACCTAATTGGAGAACAAAAGTCAATGGGCCGAGTTGATAGGATTTAGTGGGTGTAATCCGCTGAAAACCCTCAGGAGACAACATTCCTCCTACTAGGGACACCTAGAGGTTTAACGGCTTGTTGCACGTGCTCAGTGCAATCGCATTTCCCTGCGAAAGTGCGGTTAGGATTTTAGTGAATAAAAATAAGTTTGCTCGAGGACGAGCAAAAGATAAGTTTGGGGGTATTTGTTCACACCATAATATTGTATTATTATATTCCCCATTCTTATTCTTTTTATAAATAAACGGGTGCTTTTGACGCATGTCTGCTACATGTTACAGGTTACAGGTTCTTGGACAAAAAACAGTGAAAAAGAGGTAAAGACGATGAAAAAGTGGACTTTAACCAATAAACAGAAGATCTTGATCAAGCCTACATAAGAAACAGTTCACAAAGCAAGTTTCAAGACATCGACTCAAAGCGAACGGTTAAAAATCCATTGCAAATTGTTCACTGAAGATCTGGAACCAACCTAGAAGCCCAAATGGAAAAAGATATATAGATACAGGAAGCCCAAAACAACCACAGCCTACAGAAGAAATTTCAGAACCCAGCTCTTCTTTTTGGCCGCGGAACCGTGGCCAAACCAAGCCTAGGGCCACGGTTCTGCGGCCGAGTTAGGGATTTAGGAGCAAATATTTTTCCATATTTTTTGTGGCGGCATTGACTGGTCTTTCTAGGGCTATTTTTGTAATTGTGGACATGCGAAACAAATGTAATCCTAAGGTTTCCTATTCTTTATAAATAGGAACTCTAAAGATTGTAATTCTCAACCACGATTTGGGATTGGTTAAACACTTGTTTTGTTAAGGGCTTGACATGAATAGAGATCAATGAAAGGACAAGAGTTAGAGTAGGAAACCCAAATTCCCTCCATGAACCCTAATCTATATTCATCACTATCGCTCAAGTTTTAAACTATTAAATGTTAAAAAAAAAGTCATTTTTAAATATTCATCCATTAAGTACTATGTCCTATGAACCCTACAAGCCTTTTTATCATAAATTTTATATCCGTATTAAAATAGAACGATAATCAAACAATCACCCTTCTTTCATCAACTCGTCTAAAGCAAGAAAAGAGTCCACGTTTCCCTGCGGACGACCCGTACTCATCGCGGCTAGCTACTAGCGACACCGTTTTGATTGCGGTTATTTACAAAAACACTTTATTCACTTACGATCAATCACAAAGCGGGAGCAGGGTTAGCGCGGATGCAAAACATATTATAACATTTATTTATCTATATATAAATATAGAGTCATCTCAGGCATGATATAAGCAATATCACTGAAAAGCGTTAAGCAATATGGAAAATCAGAGAATCTATGAGCCCTGGGTTTCATTTGAGCCGCAAATGAAACTCGACGTTTCCCGGTCGTGTGGATAGCCCGTACAGTGTAGAATCAAAACCCCTATGAGTGTGGCAAGTTACTCGCCAATCTCAGAAGCGAGGCAACCCCAATCAACGAAGTGAGTGGGCCACCCATTACTTTACGGAATCCAGCAATTTGAGCACTCTACCATGGGTCATCCTATACCCCCTACGAGTGCGGTGAATAGCCCGCCAATTATAGAGTAAGGCACCCTGGTCTCAACGCCATGAGATAGAGGCCCGTTTCCCTCTAGATTCCGACTACTCGAGCACTCCGTCGCGGGGTTTATTCTAGTACAGAAAAGAAATAATATACAATGATGATATCGACTTCAACCCGGACGTATCCCAATTATAGAATATACAAACAGGAAGAAGCGGCAGTCCACATGTCGGACGCTCGTCCCGCAATAAGGAATATACAAATGATATAAAACTACATAACCAACATCGCACAAAAAGCAATCCATCATGACAATCCGTCAAAACCATTACTAAGATATTTCAAGTAACATCATAAGTAAACAAGATACGTGTAACCCCTTCTAATTGATGTATAGAGATTAAAAGACGTTAAAAAACACATATACGCATCACAGAAGAAAGTAACGATAACTATAATAACAGAATTCCACATACAAATAGCAAACACAGCAAGTTTTCCCAAACATGATAAAACAGTTCACTAAAACCCAAAAAATCCAACATTTTAAGCCAATCCGAGAGTCGAAATGAACTCGAAACTTGCCCGAACCTTTGCGGGGTAGAAGGAACCAAAATTAACTATCGCTCGGGGGGGGCTAGAGTGTAACATTTCAAAAAAAATAAAGTATTATTTTTGGGAACTTTCATAATTTAATATTAATTTTTAATGAATATTTTAATAGTCGGTATAATTAAATACCGATAAATGGTGAAAATTCTGGAGAAAATTTTGGAAATTCTAAATTAGGGTATTTCGTGGAAATATGTCATTTTTAAGCTTTTATGGTTACGTAAATGCTATTTTGGTGTTAGCCGCGATTAAAAATCGCTAATTGGATTTTTGGCTTTTTGTGCAAAAATGTGCACATAACATTTTCCATACTTGTTTCATATTTTGGACTCATGTTAAGCCTAGGGTTGAACCTTGCTTAGATGACCATGGTGGATTGAACCAATTGGTTAGGTTAATTAGTTTTAACTTAGGGTGTGTTCACTCTCATCCCTTTCTTATCCATCACATAGAATCTATAGGACTCCATGCATAAACGAACACTCCGCGCCCTACGGCACCCTATCCCTCGAGGTAACGGTGATACCGTAGTATAAAGGCCCGGTTGCGCGCGTTTTCCATGGAGGTTAGGGTAAGGATCTCTAAAGGAAGGACAAGAACCTAGATGAAGGAACACATTCCCGAATGGATCTAATCCCCTTTATTGATAATTACCATAACTCCTTTTAGATCCTAACCTGGTTATAGAAAGCGTTGAGATTTATTTACATTTCCAAACCATTCCTAAACCTAACCCTAGCAAGATTTAGATCTAGACAATTTTAGATACAGATTAATTAGGTTTTTAGATTTAATAATCAATCCGAACACCTTTCGGAATTAACTCGTTAGCGCGACTAGGAGATTCACAATATCCCTGTGGACCGACCCGTACTCACCGGCTAGCTTCATGCGACGCCGTTCTTGATTGCGGTTACAAATATTTTTGATCTATCTTTTAGAAAGCGCAAGCACGCTAAATCTTTCAATCTGGGTGTTGGCCTTGTTTAAAGGGTGATTAGGGTTAGGTTGACATGGGGTAGGAGAGAGGGTGAGCCATGATGGCTTATGTGTGCTAACATTTTCAAAAGAGAGAGATAGAGAGAGAGAGGTGGCTAGGGTGTGCCATGATCCATCCCATTTCATTATTCCTTGTGTTCTTTTACTTCCTCTCACACATCATCCTATATCCACACTTCAGCCCTCTACAACAGCAACATCAGCAGCTGATACACGACATCAGCCCCTAAATTCAGCTGAAACAATACCATCAGCCATCAACACCCCACTAGCTACCCTACACGAGCTCCTAACCCCCTTAGCCCAATACCTACACACTCACATCAGTCCCCATATCAACACATCAGCCCCAAATCCCTCACATCAGCCACCCCAACACTTCAGCTGCTGCAGTAGTAGCACATCAGCACTTCAGCCCCAAGTTCTGCTTCAGCTGCAGCAATATCATTCAAACAACAACTCCACATCATCCTCATACTAAGCCACCAACACATCACAACATAAAACAACAACTGCTGTAGCAGCAACAGCAACTAAAGAAACCAACAGCAACACAAATTGCTGTTAAAAACCAGCATACCAACAGCCACAGCAACCCCATCATATAATTCAACCCACTCCCCCCTCAAACACAAAAACATCAGCCCTTCACACCAAAACAACAGCCCTGCAGTAGCTGCTGCAAACAGCAACAAAAAGAAAGAAAAGATTGCAAGCAGCAGCAGCAACCTGAGCAACATCAGCTATGAGAAAACAGCCACAAGCAGGGACTTTAGCAGCACCAACCCACTTCACCTCCTCCTCCTTCCTTCATCCTCTCTTCTCCTACATTCTAGGACCCCCGTGAGGTATAATCTCACAATCCAACTCCTATCTTGTTAAGTTATAGTTGTTTAGCTGAAATTTAGTGTTAATTTGTGATCTAGTGCTAGTTTTAGTGATTTTGAGTGAGATGTGGCCAAGTGATGGTTCTGATTGCTAGGGTAACCTTATTAGGTATAGTTGAAACCATTGTAACCAAGATTACCCAGATTTCAAGTTAATACCAGATTGTTCGACTTGGTGTAAATTAGCGTTTTTGTCGATTTTGTGGCCTTTCTGGAATCTGCTACAACCCGAGATACCCTAAAATAATATTGACTTGGCAGTGGGGTATGCAGGTAGGTAGAAACCAACACCCAAAACCCTAGCCCCCAACTATTTACCCCGGCCGCAGATATATTCCCTCTGGCCGCAATTTGCTGCCAGAGCAGTAGGGAACCCCCTCGTTTTGCATGCACAGCCCTATTTCATGTAAACTTGACCCCTGGTATGTCTAGTTTTGACTAATTTCAGTTAGGATAGAATCTGGGTTGACCTTCATGAGTTGGCGTATGATTTACGATTTGTTTTTGTATGGATTTTGGTATTCAATGATTCGTGCTGTCGGGTGGCGTTTGAACGCCAACGACCAGTGAGCATTGGCTGTGTTTGCACGCGAGGCTATAGGTTTTTACTTATAGACGTAGCGTGCACCATTTTGGTTTCCGACTTGGTTTTCATGTGTTTTAGCGTGTGATATCCTTATAGGTACCCCACGTGGCGTCGGAGCGTTGGAGATGCAAATGGAGACATCGGCACCGGCACGCTTAAAGAAAAGTGAGTAGATTTATATCTACGGGGAGAAGTCGGGTGGATGGCGTATAGCACCCCCGCAGTCCGTGGTGATGTATACGGATGCGTATACACACCTATAATTATTTACGTTGTTTAGGAAATTATCGATGTTTAGGATGGATAATTGGTGGACTTGGATGATTTAGTGTCGCGAAAACCTAGAATAGTGGGTGCACTACACATACACACTCCCACACATACATACTTTCATACATCCTTATTTCATATGTGCATAGACGGGATTCTATATAGATATGTGTTCACATGGGTATGGGACTATGTGTTCACATACGGATTGAGGATGATACATGGGATTGAGATGAGTCGATGATATTGATCTGGGATTATGATATCGGTGATATGGTAGGCTTCGTGCTAGAGATACGTCCTGATACGATAGCGGGTCTTGGATGACGATGCCATGTGCATAGTGATATAAATGTAAAATGATCGACATGTGATTATAATACGAGTTAGGATATGATATGATGTGATATGACATGACAAGATTAGTATGATAGGCCGCATTCGGCGATGTGTACTTCTTGAGATGATATGTGCTGATGATATCGTTCTTGCTAGAGGCTGTCAATCGAAAGCCGGATTATGATTATATTGACGATATATGATGATAATGTCGATTTATACTAGACTGTCGATCAGTAGTCAGATCGTGATTATAGTGATGACATTAGCATTGTACTAGATATAGGTCAGTACCCAGATAATGATATTTGATAAAGAGAATACCAGATGAATGATATAACGAATGTAATATTGACCCGTACCCTGATTTAGGGATGCCGTACGACGGATTTACGTACGAGCTATAAATTGATGTTTGATCCGCACTCTTGATTTAGGAATAACTAATTATAGAGATATGGTATCGGATGTGATATTATCGAGATGGGATCACCGACTATATAAGTATATATATGTATCGACTCAGAGGTTAGGCGGTTTCCCATACCTACTGTTAGCTTTAGCTTGGCCTTATAGTTGGGGTAGCTGTATGACTCGTATGACATTAGATGCAGTTTAGCTATCTTTGTGTTTAGCATTCAGCTCCCGCATATTATTGTTGTTACTCTGCATCGCATACTTATTGTGATTCATATTTCATTATTGATATCATGCTGTTAGGACACCAGCACCATTACCGATGATGCGTATGTTCCACATACACTTACTTGCCAGCTCACACACATCTTCATCGGTAATTGCCATGTCACTACACAGTAGTATTATTGCATCAGGATATAACCCTTGTATGTGCATACTATTATTCCATGTTGCATGATATACTGTTATACTTGCATTTCATTTATATGTCGCATACATCATGCTTCCTGATTATACGCATTGAGATATGTTGTTTCTATGATATTTCTGGATTTGGGAACCGTGGATATTTCAAAGAGATCATGTAAATGTTTTAAAAACCTGGTTACCCTTGATATGATATTTCAGTGCGTCCACCATGTGTTTTCTCGGTGCTGAGAGCGACATGTGGAACCCGAATCGAGGAGGCGGATGAGACCGATTGCGGGTACAAGGTGGGCCCGGTGCGGTACCCCGGGGCAAGAAGATCGCAGGAGATGGCGTTGAGCCTGGCAGGGGAGCACTACCGACCGGTGATTTTATTCGACACGTCGGATATCCGGAGGATACCGTCGTAGTCATGAGATGGATGGTATGGGCCGATCTGGACTGACGGCATCCTGGATTTTATGATTGAGATATTGAGATTTGAGATATTGAGGTACAGAGATTGTGATATAGAGATATCGAGATATCGAGATTATTTTTTGTGCCGATGCTAGGCACTGTTTTATGCTGATTTCATTATGATAGCTCATTTTAAAAAAACAGAAATCTCACTAATTTATGAAAGCAGTTTTCTTCAGTACATGCATTCTGTTTCATGCATTCATACATCATTCATATGATACATTGCTACCTGAGCACTGACACGGGCACATGGGATTACACTTGGGTTAGATATTTACCCTAGTCATGTTATAGATTGCTGGTTATATATATTTGAGGATTATATATATTGATCGTATGACCTAGGATTGCGTCATACATGCGATTTCTGTTCGTAGATCTTTTTCTACTCACGAGTTGGCAACTCACCCCCGTTGTGCCCCAGTTTCTTGCAGGTGTTGCCGTACGGGTTTCATGACGGCTTTGCGGGTACAGCTTCTTTCAGGTGACTTACTAGTAAGTGGGTTATTTGTACCGTACCCACCATTATACATTGTATATTATATTCAGTTGTATCTAGAAGTTCCATCAACCAAACATGTACTTATTTGCGATAGAGACCAGTGATGTTTATTCTTTCGACCTTAGAGTCGCACGTTATATTCTGTGGATTTCTTGTTGTTGGAGTTTCCTTTCTGTTGTGATCCTCGCCTTTAGGCGTTGTATATTATGTTGCTACTGGTTGATTTGATATGGTTCTTCCTACTCTCTACTACTTTTCTTGGTTTGGATTTCTGGGCTCGGCTTACTTAGAGCACGTACGCCTTGAGACGTTCGTAGCCTAAGTGCCGGTCATGTTCCGTACTTTCGGGATGTGACAAAGTTGGTATCAAACCGTTAGGTTTTACCTTTGGAGCGTAGGATGACCCTTGGTTGATGGAATAGGTGACTAAAGTAGAGTGACGTACCGTTGGTATGTTTCGAGGCATACTTACGACACGCCACTCCACTTAAGAAGCCTTAGGATGTGCATTTCTTTGTTCAGTATCATATTCATTCCTGATCTAGCCTCATCGGTACCAGTTATGGTTTTGCTGCCACGATTACGGGCAGAGAGAGCTACGGCTAGAGTTGCGGTCAGCATGAGCTCGTCACGAACGAGGACTGACCAGGGCATGATTCTGGCGATACACGATTGAAGAGATGTGTCTTTTGATTGTGTTTTGCGCCACGAGCGTTGGATGGATCGCTGTATGAGATTACTCGGACGTGCAGATCAGCACCAGAGGATTGATCCACTGACAGAGGCCAGCCAGATTTGATGACCGTTGGTGTATTGCTTACTCATGGTGATTGAGGCACTGTCCAGCGTGCAGACGGGCGAGCCAGTTATTGCTGCGAACAACGAGATATCGCCCCAGATGTTGGAGCTATTACAGTATGAGATTGTACTAAGAGATGATAGAAGGTTGCTAGTCACCAAGGATGAATGACTAGGACATGTGGATCGTTTGCTACCCCGATGCAAGGTCATCAGATAGATTGATTCCAGCTGAGACGACTTCACACAGAGACGTTGAGAGTCGACAGAGACGATCGAATGTCAGTAACCTATTATTCCAAGTTTAAGGTATTCAGAAAGACATGCAGGCAATTCTATTGTCCCTCTAGAAGAATGAAACCCTAACTCGACTTAATGACCGTATGAAAGCCTTTGAACCTTAGGGTTTACGGCAGTTCTGCGGCGCCATTAGTGAGGCTTGGGTTTTCCCTTCTACGGCTGGACCACCGATGCTGAGGTATGTACTCGATACTATTAAACTATACCCAAGATGTTGAGCTCTTGGGGGATTATGAGGTCTTGACAAATCGATCGAATGGTTCGACTTAATTCGGATGCTAGGTGGTGAGATGCATTCTTGGGAGACTCCAGATACGAGGATAGCCGTTGGAGCTCAGTCCATGCAGCCACGACGAGACGAGTCCGAAGCAGTCGACTTTAGAGAAAAGTGGAGTACGTGGTTCGTACCAGATCGGGACGAGATGACGTTCCACTCTGCCGACATCAGAGATGCGATGCGCCTGCCTAGGCAGAATACTGGATATACCTTTCAGAAGGAGTCGCGATGAGCATGCAGCCGTTCCGGAACAAGAAGCAGATATAGTAAAGGACGATGACTTCCGGACATTTGGCAGAGATGAGACTTGGAAAAGACCTTGAGCAGGATTCCTTCCAGGACACTGCTGCAATGATATTTGCATCCAGGATCAGATATGTCGCGTACATTCAAAGAGCCAGAGGCCGACGCCGGTGACATGCTGCTTTACGAGTGGTCGCGATGATTGACCAAGAGATGACCAGAGAAGTGCCAAAACGGAATCGTCCCCGTTAGCATATCTGACAGGGCCGATGAGCCGATGGATCGTGAGCTTGGTAATCCACATAGAAGACTTAGACCTAGGAGTGGTCATTGTTACGCACACCAGCAGGCCAGAGTTCATAATCGTCGACGAGGCATGTTATGAGTAAACGCGACAGTTGGCCAGAGATTCTTGGAGGATGCGCTTGAGCGGGACTACTCCTCCATACTTGATTTCGGTATTTTGGGCGATTTATTCGCATGGTTTGATTTGATGATTGAGTATTTATGATTTTTGCACAGTTGTTGCACTTGATATCATTTTCATGCCTTGGTTTCCTCTATTTATGATTTTATGGATTTTAGACAGTGGAGTTGATTTCGTGCGTATGCACGCACACGATTCGGTTTTTGCACTCGGTATAGTTCACATATGCTTGCAGTGCAGTGTTTCGTATTTTGTGCACTTGGATGCACTGGACTTCGATTTCGATGGTGATGCTCGATATTTATTTTGTGCATTTATGCACCTGATTGGATTTGCGCTTGTTCGGCGCTTGATATTGAATTTCATGATTTCATGCATGATGGATGTACCGGATTTGGATTTTTTTAGCGCATGTTAGGCGCATGTTATGAGATGCGATTGGGTGCACACCAGATGCACTAAATCGAGATCTTTCGTGCATGTCAGATGCACCTGATTTTGCTGTCAGGCACACACGTTGCCTATGACCGATGCTGTGTGCACACCCGTTGCACCTTGATGTTGTTTTTGTGCACCTGCTTGGCACATGTATGGATTTTGATTTCCGTGCGCACCGGACGCACAGGGTTTTTCATATGCCTTTTTGGGATTGAATTCTATGGAGCAGTACGTCTTATGATATTTGCTATGTGTTTTCGTACTGAGCAGGACAAGTCAGAGGACAGTGCCTGGATATATTTTGCATGCATTGGTAGATTTCAAAGGGATTTCCAAAAGCGAGCTATAGTCTCATTATTTACATTCGTGTCCGATATGACACGAAACGTTTAAAACAGGGAACTCTTCTAAATTTTTTTCAAAACGGCGGATCGTGCAAATTAAACAAAAGATATATACATATATGGCTATTTTCTTATAGAGACGTTCGCCACTGTGCAGTGTTATGCGCATTGCACAACGACTTTAAAGAATTAGGCATGCACTTTCTTCAGATATTTACATGTACGGATTTGGTACTTACATGCATAGTTCCGATTTATAGCATATCGGTTCTGCTTGGGATTTGGCATTCGTGTTTTCACCTTGACTCCGATGATTGCGGGATGCTTGATGGAGTTTTGATTTCGAGTTATCTACTCGTTACGCATGCGCATGTATTGCGCTACAATGCGTTTTATGTATTGAGGATTTCGGAACCCCGTTGACTAGGACATTTTATTGAAATGTTTTAGAATTTGAGGGTTTAAATTTATATTCGGGGACCGAATTTCTTTAAGGGGGAAGACTGTAACATTTCAAAAAAAATAAAGTATTATTTTTGGGAACTTTCATAATTTAATATGAATTTTTAATGAATATTTTAATAGTCGGTATAATTAAATACCGATAAATAGTGAAAATTCCGGAGAAAATTTTGGAAATTCTAAATTAGGGTATTTCGTGGAAATAAGTCATTTTTAAGCTTTTATAGTTACGTAAATGCTATTTTGGTGTTAACCGCGATTAAAAATCGCTAATTAGATTTTTGGCTTTTTTGTGCAAAAATGTGCACATAACATTTTCCATACTTGTTTCATGTTTTGGACTCATGTTAAGCCTAGGGTTGAACCTTGCTTAGATGACCAGGGTGGATTGAACCAATTGGTTAGGTTAATTCATTTTAACTTAGGGCGTTGGCCTTGTTTAAAGGGTGATTAGGGTTAGGTTGACATGGGTAGGAGAGAGGGTGAGCCATGATGGCTTATGTGAGCTAACATTTTTAAGAGAGAGAGGTGGTTAGGGTGTGCCATGATCCATCCCGTTTCATTATTCCTTGTGTTCTTTTACTTCCTCTCACACATCATCCTATATCCACACTTCAGCCCTCTACAACAGCAACATCAACTGCTGATTCACAACATCAGCCCCTAAATTCAGCTGAAACAATATCATCAGCCACCAACACCCCACTAGCTACCCTACACCAGCTCCTAACCCCCTTAGCCCAATACCTACACACTCACATCAGCCCCCATATCAACACATCAGCCCCAAATCCCTCACATCAGCCACCCCAACACTTCAGCTGCAGCAGCAGTAGCATCATCAACACTTCAGCCCCAAGTTCTGCTTCAGCTGCAGCAATATCATTCAAACAACAACTCCACATCATCCTCATACTAAACCACCAACACTTCACAACTTAAAACAACAACTGCTGTAGCAGCAACAGCAACCAAAGAAACCAACAGCAACACAAATTGCTGTTAAAAACAAGCATACCAATAGCTACAGCAACCCCATCATATAATTCAACCCACTCCCTCCTTAAACACAACAACATCAGCCCTTAACACCAAAACAATAGCCCTGCAATAGCTGCTGCAAACATCAACAAAAAGAAAGAAAAGATTGCAAGCAGCAGCAGCAACCTGAGCAACATCAGCTATGAGAAAACAGCCACAAGCAAGGACTTCAGCAGCACCAACCCACTTCACCTCCTCCTCCTTCCTTCATCCTCTCTTCTCCTACATTCTAGGACCCCCGTGAGGTATAATCTCATAACCCAACTCCTATCTTGTTAAGTTATAGTTGTTTAGCTGAAATTTAGTGTTAATTTGTGATCTAGTGCTGGTTTTAGTGATTTTGAGTGAGATGTGGCCAAGTGATGGTTTTGATTGCTAGGGTAACCTTATTAGGTGTAGTTGAGACCATTGTAACCAAGATTACCCAGATTTCAAGTTAATACCAGATTGTTCGACTTGGTGTAAATTAGCGTTTTTGTCGATTTTATGGCCTTTCTGGAATCTTCTACAACCCGAGATACCCTAAAATAAAATTAACTTGGCAGTGGGGTATGCAGGTAGGTAGAAACCAACACCCAAAACCCTAGCCCCCAACTCTTTACCCCGGCCGCAGATATATTCCCTCTGGCCGCAATTTGCGGCCAGAGCAGTAGGGAACCCCCTCGTTTTGCGTGCACAGCCCTATTTCATGTAAACTTGACCCCTAGTATGTCTAGTTTTGACTGATTCCAGTTAGGATAGAATCTGGGTTGACCTTCATGAGTTGGCGTATGATTTACGATTTGTTTTCGTATGGATTTTGGTATTCGATGATTCATGCTGTCAGGTGGCGTTTGAACGCCAACGACCAATGAGCATTGGCTGTGTTTGCACGCGAGGCTATAGGTTTTTACTTATAGACGTAGCGTGCACCATTTTGGTTTCCGACTTGGTTTTCATGTGTTTTAACGTGTGATATCCTTGTAGGTACCCCACGTGGCGTCGGAGCGTTGGAGATGCAAATGGAGACATCGGCACCGGCACGCTTAAAGAAAGGTGAGTAGATTTATATCTACGGGGAGAAGTCGGGTGGATGGCGTATAGCACCCCCGCAGTCCGTGGTGATGTATACGGATGCGTATACACACCTATAATTATTTACGTTGTTTGGGAAATTATCGATGTTTAGGATGGATAATTGGTGGACTTGGATGATTTAGTGTCGCGAAAACCTAGAATAGTGGGTGCACTACACATACACACTCCCACACATACATACTTGCATACATCCTTATTTCATATGTGCATAGACGGGATTCTATATAGATATGTGTTCACATGGGTATGGGACTATGTGTTCACATACGGATTGAGGATGATACATGGGATTGAGATGAGTCGATGATATTGATCTGGGATTATGATATCGGTGATATGGTAGGCTTCGTACTAGAGATACGTCCTGATACGATAGCGGGTCTTGGATGACGATGACATGTGCATAGTGATATAAATGTAAAATGATCGACATGTGATTATAATACGAGTTAGGATATGCTATGATGTGATATGACATGACAAGATTAGTATGATAGGCCGCATTCGGCGGTGTGTACTTCTTGAGATTATATGTGCTGATGATATCGTTCTTGCTAGAGGCTGTCAATCGGAAGCCGGATTATGATTATATTGACGATATATGATGATAAAGTCGATTTATACTAGACTGTCGATTAGTAGTCTGATCGTGATTATAGTGATGACATTAGCATTGTACTAGACATAGGTCAGTACCCAGATAATGATATTTGATAAAGAGAATACCAGATGAATGATATGACGAATGTGATATTGACCCGTACCCAGATTTGGGGATGCCGTACGACGGATTTACATACGAGCTATAAATTGATGTTTAATCCGCACTCTTGATTTGGGAATAACTGATTATAGAGATATGGTATCGGATGTGATATTATCGAGGCGGGATCACCGACTATATATGTATATATATGTATCGACTCAGAGGTTAGGCGGTTTCCCTTACCTACTGTTAGCTTTAGATTGGCCTTATAGTTGGGGTAGCTGTATGACTCGTATGACATTAGATGCAGTTTAGCTATCTTTGTGTTTAGCGTTCAGCTCCCACATATTATTGTTGTTACTTTGCATCGCATACTTATTGTGATTCATATTTCATTATTGATATCATGCTGTTAGGACACCAGCACCGTTACCGATGATGCGTATGTTCCACATACACTTACTTGCCAGCTCACACAAATCTTCATCGGTAATTGCCATGTCACTACACAGTAGTTTTATTGCATCAGGATATAACTCTTGTATGTGCATACTATTATTCCATGTTGCATGATATACTGTTATACTTGCATTTCATTTATATGTCACATACATCATGCTTCCTGATTATACGCATTGAGATATGTTGTTTCTATGATATTTCTGGATTTGGGAACCGTAGATATTTCAAAGAGATCATGTAAATGTTTTAAAAACCCGGTTACCCTTAATATGATATTTCAGTGCGTCCACCATGTGTTTTCTCGGTGCTGAGAGCGACATGTGGAACCCGAATCGAGGAGGCGGATGAGACCGAGTGCGGGTACATGGTGGGCCCGGTGCGGTACCCCGGGGCAAGAAGATCGCAGGAGATGGTGTTGAGCCTAGCAGGGGAGTACTACCGACCGGTGATTTTACCCGACACGTCGGATATCCGGAGGATACCGTCGTAGTCATGAGATGGATGGTAGGGGCCGATCTGGACTCACGGCGCCCTAGATTTTATGATTGAGATATTGAGATTTGAGATATTGAGGTACAGAGATTGTAATACAGAGATATCGAGATATTGAGATTATGTTTTGTGCCGATACTAGGCACTGTTTTATGCTGATTTCATTATGATACCTCAATTTAAAAATACAGAAATCTCACTAATTTATGAAAGCAGTTTTCTTCAGTATATGTATTCTGTTTCATGCATTCATACATCATTCATATGATACATTGCTACCTGAGCACTGACACGGGTACATGGGATTACACTTGGGTTAGATATTTACCCTAGTCTTGTTATAGATTGCTGGTTATATATATTTGAGGATTATATATATATTGATCGTATGACCTAGGATTGCGTCATACATGCGATTTCTGTTCGTAGATCTTTTTCTACTCGGGAGTTGGCAACTCACCCCTGTTGTGCCCCAGTTTCTTGCAGGTGTTGCCGTACGGGTTTCATGACGGCTTTGCGGGCACAGCTTCTTTCAGGTGACTTGCTAGTAGGTGGGTTATTTATACCGTACCCACCATTATACATTGTATATTATATTCAGTTGTATCTAGAAGTTCCATCAACCAAACATGTACTTATTTGAGATAGAGACTAGTGATGTTTAATCTTTCGACCTTAGAGTCGCACGTTATATTCTGTGGATTTCTTGTTGTTGGAGTTTCCTTTCTGTTGTGATCCTCGCCTTTAGGCGTTGTATATTATGTTGCTACTGGTTGATTTGATATGGTTCTTCCTACTCTCTACTACTTTTCTTGGTTTGGATTTCTGGGCTCGACTTACTTAGAGCACGTACGCCTTGAGACGTTCGTAGCCTAAGTGCCGGTCATGTTCCGTACTTTCGGGACGTGACATAGAGGGTTACGAACCCTTCGAGGCCACCACGAGATGGCCAGGAGGGGAGGGCAGACCCGAGCCTACACTTATAAGGTAGGTCTCATGTCCCCACCCCTAAGGCCACCACATAGTGGTCTCGGGAGGGGTGGTCCTAACCTTCGTCCCCTAGGGCAACCCCCAGGGTATCCACGTAACTCCCCACGGCTTCTCGGTCCAAACCGTAAGCCCGCAGGGAGTGCAAACATGCTAAATTTTGGATTTTCGGGACTTTTTTGTTAGCATTTTTTACGCAAAGAAAACGTCAGAATTCGAACGTCGTAACTAACTAGTTTATATGTTTAGGTGGCTCTGATGCCATGTTAGAGTTCTTAGCGCCCTAGCCGCTACAACCGTGGCCTATGTTGAATGAAAAACAAAAATTCGAAAGGCGCTAGAAACTACAAACTACAAACCCTAGAATCTAAACCAAACACTTAAACTAGAAAACATTATAGAGTTCAAGCTACTATGAAAAGGGTTATACCAAAGAGATCAAGTCCTCCAAGTCTTCAAATCCACTTCTTTAGCTCCTCGAGAACTCCGGGATCGAGCTTGATCACCGGTCCTCCTTTGTTGTAGATGATCCATCCGAGTAATGTGGTTCAAAGCTCTAGCTCCACACTAACAATCAAGTGAAGTAACTAAAGACCCTAGGTTGCTAATCTATAGTGCTTAGAGTGTAGTGAAGTGTTCTAGTGTATTTCTACTACTTTTTACCCTTGATTCTCAACTCATGAGAGTGTAGGGTAGAAAATGAAGAAGAAAGAAGAGGAGCTCAAAAGGAAGGAGAGAGAAACGAAATGGGGAAATGAAAACATCTCATAACTCAAAAAAAAATGGATAGCATGGTTTTTTCTAGCTATTTTTAAAATAGAAAATAGCAACCATACTCCAATAGTGCATACAAATGCAATAAAGAAATAATAAAGCCATTCTTCTCACCATGCATCCTTTACACCTCACCCTTCCACCTCATTTCCAATTTCAATAAATGAAATTTATACAAATGAGGTGTCCTCCTTCTAAAATGTGTTCTTGTATAAATACAAGAATGCATTCCCGTATTCGTATCAAAATACGAATACCCTAAGAGATAGAATAATATAATAAACATAATACTAGAATATACATATCGAAATATATATATGTAAATTATTAAATCAATACTTGATTTAATAATCCGGCTTAATCCTAAGCCGGCTAGTATTATCAACCATCCGATCAAAAGTCTGGGTAGCTAGTACACTCATTTGATCAGAACCCTGCACGCATCAAAATACGGCCAGTACATCATTTCGCTTGAACCAAGAAAACTGTCTATATGGGACTCTAAAGACTCCACAGTACGCTGGTAGTGGGTTTAACCACAAGCACATAAATGGAACTAGCTGTACGTAATGGCTACCCAGGTACCTGTTGAAAAGGAAGGCCGACGAGCAAGCTCATCTGAACCCCTACTGAGCCTAGCTATGACAATCTTCATACAGTCCGGTCTCTTTGTCTAAGAGTATCGCATACTGGGTTTAAGGGTGGTAAACGTCTGACCCTAATAATCCGATAATTCGTGCCAATATAGCTTAGGACCAACCGAGAAACTATTGACCAACCTGTCAGTAAATCTCACCTGCCTTGGCCAAGGACTTATGGTGCTAGCCAATCAAATAAAGAGAGACATTGACTCTCTATACCGAGAGAGACGAATGCCTAACAATCGATCACTGCCTCTATGTGGCTCGAGACTGCACCCAACTAAAACCTGTTTGTACGAATCAGTAGAGCCGTGGTAGGGTAGTAATCTAAGTACAGTAGGAACTCACACGAGACAAATGATGATCTCAGGTCTAAAGACTAACATGTACTCATGTCGCCTAAGAATTGCTATCTGACAATAGGTATAGTATCATCTAGATGTTCTCGGTGAGTCCGTCCAGTGTACTCACCCCTAGTGAGCACCTGTATGCGATCTTAGGTGCTAAAAACCAATGGCTATGGAACCAACCATCGCCCCTCGTCGGGGTCTAGAATCATATACACCAGTCAACTCCAGAATATCGTTGCCCAGTCTCGATACTCCCACGACTAGGGACATTTAAGGTTGTGCTTATGGACTACCCAACCTCCATATATATAATCGCCATCATAACACTGGTAGTCAAACAATAATCCTACGAGCTTTATCAACATGTATTAACGATGCGTAATAACAAGAAAACATATACACACGTTAAGATAAAGACAAACCAAATAACGTACTATCATATCGAGCAAGATTGTCCTATACATACATATGTCCAAGCATCCACTATACGCACACACACACACATACAATAAAGGCTTCTAGAGCATACATATCCAACAGAATTAGTGGAGTATATGCTGTCTATTGCAGAGACAGCTGATAGTAGCGAGCCGACAAAGTATAAAGAAGCTATCTCATCCGATGAAGCAGCTCGTTGGTTAGTCGCTATGAATGAAGAGATTGAGTCTCTTCATAAGAACCGAACTTTGAAGCACGTGAAGTCCGAAAGAGGAAAGAAGATAGTTGACTGTAAGCGGGTTTTCAAGAAGAAAGAAGGTGACCAAGGGGCAGAAGATACAAGATACAAGGCACGGTTGGTATCTAAAGGCTATTCACAGGTGTGGAGAGTTGACTTCACTAAGGTATTTTCTCGTGTTGTTAAACACACCTCTATAAGTTTCTTGCTAGGTTTGGTAGCTATACTGTTAGTTATATGTATGATCTAGAGGCCATTACCGTACATGTGATGTATATTGTAGTGGATGCTTGGACATATATAGGGAGGACTTTCTTGCTCGACATGATAGTATGCTATTTGGTTGCTCTTTATCTTAACATGTACACTTATTTTCTCTCTCTCACATATTGATAAAGCCCTTAGGATGTGTACTTGACTACCAGGACTATGATGTAGATCATACTAGTAGGGCCATGGGTAGCCCACAAGTACACCCTATAATTGTTCCTAGTCATGGGAGTATCGAGACAGGGCATCGATACTCCAGTGTAGACTAGCGTATACGCTTCTTGACCCATGTGATGGGCCATGGATGATCCCATATACATTGGTGTTTGACATCAGAGAAGGTATACGGGTGCTCAGTGGAGACTGGGTACACAGAACAGACTTGCCGAGTACTCCTAGATGGTCTTATACCTATCGTCGGATAGCAGTTCTCTGGTGACACTGGTAAAGGTTAGTTTGTAGACCCGAGATCATCATAGAGACTTGTGTGATTCCCACCGTGCTTTGATTGCCACCATTACAAGGTCAAGAGATCGTGCAAAAAGATGGTTTTTAGGTACAGTCTCGAGTCACATAGAGGAAATGAGAGATAGGAGGGGTTTCGTCTCTCCCGGTATTGGGAGTTGATGTTAAGCTATGCTCGATTGGCCATAACAGGAAATCCCTGGTCAAGGTTGCTGAGATTTACTGGTAAGTGTTATCAGTAGTTTCTCGAACCGTTATGGACCTTGCATCGGCATGACTTATCAGGCTATTGGGGTCTGACGTTATACCACCCACAGGCTTTGATATGCGACATATCAGACGAAGAGACCGGACTGTACGGTAGTGTTACTGATTGAATTCGCAGGAGTACGAGCAGGCTTGCTTGTTGATCTTCTGATCGCTCAATACCCGGGTGGACGTTACGTTTAGCAGACCGCTTGCGGCTTGTCGGTATGATGTGATCATCACCTACTGCCGCCGTATTGACGAGTCTTTAGAGTCCTACACTGAGGTTTCCTGGTTCATGCGAAACGGAGTAGGAGAACATATGTGATATGTGCGGAATCGAGATTAATGCGAGTATGTGATACCGCATTCTATTCTCGCGATATGTAACATTCGTCGGTTATATGTGATATAGCCAAGTTATCGGATCAAGTGTTCATTCGATAATTTGTTACATTTGATATTAGTCGGTTATATGTGATATAGCCGGATTATTAAATCAAGAGCTGATTTAATAATTTAATGTATAATTATATATTTGATATATTAAATTACATTAACTAATATTAGCTCACTTAAGTATTCATTTTTCTCACTTGTGATACATTGATATATATGTGATATATGTTAAATGTATTGTTTTCTTTTTGCACACAAAATATATATGTGATATATATTGTTGTGTCTGTAGGGTTCCTAGGCACTCTTACAAGGGTTAAGAAGGCATCAACCATGCCCGAATAAAAATTTAGACGTCCCGAACAACCCAAAGCCGGGATCTTTGCTAGATAATTAGGGTTTAACATGCAAGTAAACATCTTTACAACTAAGTGTGAGGGATTACAACCTTTGTAGTCCGCTCCTTCGCTTCATAAGCTCCGAGTAGAAGTCCCTTCGCCGCGATCCATGATCTCCCAGACACAAGAGAGGCTCCACAACTCGAATGATCCATGCTAGCTTGTAGTCTTCCTTTTCTCCGATGATCTACCTCGAAGTTTCTATAACTCAAGCTCTCTCTCTAATGACCCTAATATAATTGGCTAGATTAGATGAGTATGATGGAGTAGTATTTATGCTTTCTTTTTATATCAAATTCTCACACAAAATCATCACATAAAGAAAACCTAGAAAGCTTTCTCAAAGCTCAAGACTGAAGAAGAAGAAGAATAATGAATTAATTCTTTTTGTGATGAATAATGAAATGATATAGAATTAATAATGCAACCATGGTTAACTATGACAAGGCTAACTCATGTAGAGAATTATCTAAGGCTAAGGGTTTGGGTTGGGTTAAGAATGAGTTACTAGAAAATATCAACCATAATATCTAGCTCAAAACAAAATAAATCCTTCTAGAAGCATCAAGAAGGATCTAACCCAAATAAAACCATAACCTTGTTTAATCTCCACTAAACATGTTGCATTAGTAATCATATCATGTTACTATATTATATATCACATATATAATATATATTATAACAAAAGAAAATAATACAATTAACATATATCGCATATATATCAATGTATTACCCGGTGAGAAAATGAAATAATAAAGCTAGCCAATATTAGATAATGTAATGTAATATATCATATATATTGATATACATTAAATTATCAAATCAACACTTGATCCGACAATCCGGCTATATCGAATATAACCGACTAATATATCATGTACCGATTCATCGAATCAACACTTGATCCGATGACCCGGCTCATATCTAAATATCGCGAGAACATAATATTGTATCTCATATCGCATTATCCTCGGTCGTGCACATATCACATATGTGCCCCTACTCCGTTTTGCTTGAGTCAAGAAACCTCTGTGTAGGACTCTAAAGAATCTTCAGTACGCCGGTAGCAGGTGATGATCATATCAAACACACACAAGCTGCAAGCGGTCAGCTAAACGTAACAGCCACCCAGGTATTGAGCGATCAGAAGATCAACAAGATAGCCTGTACATTCTCCTGTGAATCCAATCAGTAACACTCCCGTACTGTCCGTTCTCTTCGTTTGATATGTTGCATATCTAGTCTAGGGGTGGTATACGTCAGACCCCAGTAACCGATAAGTCGTGTCGATGTGAGGCTCATAACAGGTCGAGAAACTATTGGTAATACTTACTAGTAAATCTCTATATCAACCCTGGCCAGCCTATCGCTCATTGTCTCCCTATACCGGTTACAGCCAATCGAACACAGCACAACATCAACTCCCTATACCGGGAGAGACGAATCCCCTCCTATCGCTCATTGTCTCCATGTGATTCGGGACTGCACCCAAAAGCCACCATTTTGCACGCCCTCTTGGACGTGGTAAGGTGGAAATCAAAGCACAGGGGGAATCACAAAAGACTCTATGACGATCTCGGGTCTACAGACTACCCTTTACCAGTGTTACCGGAGAACCGCCATCTGACGTGTGGTATATCACCATCTGGGAGTTCTCGGTGAGTCCGTCCAGTGTACCCAGTCTCCTTTGAGCACCTGTACACCATCCTTGATGTCAAACACCGATGGATATGGGATCATCCATCGCCCATCATATGGGTCAAGATGCGTATACTCTAGTCTACTATGGTGTATTGATGCCCTGTCTCGATACACCCTCGACTAGGAACAGTTATAGGATGTACTCATCGACTACCATGGCCCCACTAGTATGATCTCATCATAGTCCCAGTAGTCGAGTACAGATCCTAAGGGCTTTATCAACATGTGAGAGTAAGACAGTAAACATATACAAGTCAACATGTTAAGATAAAGTGAAACCAAATAGCATACTATCATGACGAGCAAGAAAGTCCTCTCTATATATATCCAAGCATCCATTATAATATACATCATATGTACAACAATGGCCTCTAGGGCATATACATAACTGACAATCTCCCACTTGCACTAAGGCCGGCTGCTATAGTATCTCCTACCTACCATCTCGAATAATCTCTCAAACTGTATCTAGGGAATGACCTTCATCAGTGGATCCGCAGTGTTGTCCTTCGTATCTACTCTCCTAACCTCGATCTCCCGGCGATCAACTATCTCCCTGATCAGGTGATACCTCCTCAGAATATGTCTGGACTTTTGATGGGACCTGGGTTCCTTGTCCAAAGCCACAGCTCCATTGTTATCGCAATACAGAGGTATTGGATGTTCAATGGATGGAACCACACCAAGTTCACTAATGAACTTCTTTATCCAGATAGCCACTTTGGCAGCATCGTTGGCAGCGATGTATTCAGCTTCCATCGTCGAGTCTGCAACGGTATCCTGTTTGGAACTCTTCCAACATACCGCCCCTCTATTGAGGGTAAAAACAAATCCCGAATGCGATTTAGAGTCGTCCTTATTACTTCGGAAGCTGGAATCGGTAAAGGACTCCACCTGGAGTTCTCCGTTACCATACACCAAGAACATCTCCTTAGTCCTTCGCAAGTACTTGAGAATGTTCTTCACAGCTGTCCAGTGACTCTCTCCAGGATCTTCTTGATACCGACTCACTACACTTAGTGAGTATGCTATATCGGGTCTGGTACATAGCATCGCATACATGATAGAGCCTACTGCCGAAGCATAGGGTATCCCTTGCATGCGGGCTCTCTCCAAATCAGTCTTGGGAGACATCTCTTTGGAGAGAGTGAGTTCAGAGATCGTGGGTTGGTTCCCACGCTTGTATTCTTCCATACTAAACCTCTTTAGTATAGTGTCAATAGACCTCGATTGGGACAATCCCAGTATCTGTTTAGATCTATCTCTATAGATCATGATTCCCAATATGCAGGAGGCATCACCTAGATCTTTCATTGAGAATCTTTGTGATAAGAAGAGCTTGACTGATTGCAGCATAGGAACATCATTTCCTATCAAGTGTATGTCATCCACGTACAATACGAGGAATACAACCTTACTTTCTGCAACCTTCTTATAAATACAAGGCTCATCTATATTTTTGATGAAGTCAAACTCTTTGACTACAACATCAAAACAGATGTTCTAACTCCGCGATACTTGCTTTAACCAATAAATGGATTTAAGCAGCTTGCACACCTTTCCGCTGCTCCCACTATCTACGAAGCCCTCTGGCTGAGTCATGTACACACACTCTTCTAAATCACAGTTTAGAAAGGCGGTCTTAACATCCATTTGCCAGATTTCGTAGTCATGGTATGCAGCAATGGCAAGTAAGATCCGGATGGACTTAAGCATAGCCACTGGAGAAAAGGTTTCGTCATAATCCACACCTGGTCGTTGACGAAAACCCTTTGCAAAAAGTCTAGCTTTGAAAGTCTCAACTTTTCCATCTACACCAACTTTCCTTTTAAAGATCCACTTGCTCCCAATGGGTTTTACCCCTTCAGGAGCATTTTCCAAAGTCCATACTTTGTTGGTGTACATGGATTCCATCTCAGATCGCATTACATCCAGCCATTTCACAGAGTCACCACTTGTGATGGCCTGCTCGAAACTAGTCGGGTCATCATCTTCCATGATGCAATCCTCACTCCCACCATCAATGAGAAAACCGCAGTATCTCTCAGGTGGATGAGAAACCCTACTAGATCGGCGGAGAAGCTGGGGATCGTCGGGAACTACTGAATCCTCTGGTTCCATCAAATCATCTGTCGTAGTTTGTGTTGCTGGAACTTCTTCCAGTTCTACCTCCTCGCCATAAATTTCTTTTTCAAGAAATTCCTTTTCTAAAAAGGTGGCATGTTGAGAAACAAACACCTTTTGCTCCTCAGTGTGGTTGAAGATATACCCTTGTGAGTTCTTGGGATATCCTACAAACTTACATAGGACAGACCTTGCCTCGAGTTTGTTCGGATTTAGCCTTTTGACATAGGCCGGACAACCCCATATCTTAACATACTTAAGAGATGGTCTCTTCCCTTTCCATATCTCATATGGACTGGTAGGCACTGATTTGGTAGGAACCATATTCAATAGGTGTATGGTTGTCTCAAGCGCATACCCCCAAAAGGAAATAGGTAACTCAGCATCACTCATCATAGAGCGTACCATATCTAATAGGGTGCGATTCCTCCGCTCCGATACACCGTTGTGCTGTGGTGTATAAGGAGGAGTAAGCTGAGAGAGAATCCCATTCTCTTTTAGATAATCCAGAAAATCATTGCTCAAGTATTCTCCTCCTCGATCAGATCGAAGGATTTTAATACTTTTGCCCGTTTGGTTCTCTACTTCGTACTTATATTCTCTGAATTTCTCAAAAGCTTCAGACTTGTGTTTCATCAGGAACACATGTCCGTATCTTGAGAGATTGTCAGTGAATGTAATGAAGTAGGAAGAACCGTTCCTGACGTGTGTAGACATGGGACCGCATACATCACTATGTACCAGTCCTAAGAGTTCCGTAACTCTTTCTCCGTGTCCACTAAACGGAGTTTTGGTCATTTTACCTTTGAGACATGAATGGCAAGTATCATAAGATGATAATTCGAATGGATTCAAATATCCATCCTTATGTAACTTAGCTAGCCGTGTCGCATTGATATGACCAAGTCTACAATGCCACAAGAAGGATTCGTTCATTTCTGAACTCTTCCTCTTGTGTGTGTTTTGTATATTAAGAACTGTATTTTGACTGAGAATGAATATGCCATTATGTAACGAGCCTGATGCAATCAACTTTTGATCTAGAAATATGTTCATAACATTATCCTGTACTAAAAAATTATATCCTTCTTTACTTAATAAAGAAACTGATATAATGTTGCACATCATGTTCGGTATATAATAGCACTCATTCAGAATCAGTGTATTACTACTTGATAATACTAGGTGATATTCGCCAACTGCTTTGGCTGCAATACTTGCACCATTCCCTACTTGAACGGAATGATCACCTTTTCCCAGTTCTCTACCTTTACGTAGCCCATGTAACATTTTACATATATGGGATCCCGATCCGGTATCTAATACCCAGGACGTAGGGTGAACTGAGAAACAGTTCTCAATAACTAACACACCCGAAGAAGGTGCATCAACATGCATGTTCTGCGTTTGGGCGGCATGAGAATCCAGATATTCTCCTGTTTCCTGTTCAGTCTTATAACTCTTATAAGAAAGAACGGGACCAACGATCCCCTGCTCAGTATAATAAGCGGGTTCAGCCAATACATCCATATTATTATCTTGATTATGGCCTGACTTGGTCACTACCTGGAGAGAGAGAGAAGAAAACACTTTAGCGTATACTCTTGCAAGATTAGATTGGTTATTATCTTATCTAATCAGGATGTCTCCCACTGTTTTCATCAAATCTTCCTTCAAACCCTAAAAGGTAAGATTAGCCGGAATTAATTACACCATACAATTTCGTCAATCTTTCAGCCAGATCAGTGTCGGTACTTGAGGGAGGTTCCCCGTGCTTTCGCACGGACCTAATTAAAATAAACCTCGTTTTCCCAGAGGCTTAACCCCGTCAACACCTTTCTAGACACCTACTTGATCGGCTAATTGTCCTATGTAAAACTCTCCCAGGAGTAACTCTTACTCGCAGTGGGTATCAGGATCCAACTATCTCATAGGAGGTATGCAATCTCATTGCAAATTTCAACACTTGAAATTCCCGATAATGCTTTTACCCCTAACGTGCTATGACCTTGACGAATGCCAACAAACCATAGTCCGCTAGTCAAGTTCAACCCATACATTTCTTGATTGAATTAAACCCAGCCGTACGTCCCTTGACGAAAGCCAACAAAGCCGCACGACTACCCTAACCCAATCTCATCATATGTTACAGATAAGCAATGGTTAGCTACCGCACACTACGCCTTGACGAAAGCCAACAAACGCAGCACGAATACTAAGTATTACCTATCTGAAATGTCGAAGGGCTACGCAGGTTTTTCAGAAAACCATGAGCGTAATGAACATGATATCGTTGTAGAAACAAGTGATTTCGAAAAGGAGTGTTTTTGAGACTTTTCTAGTTTCGCTAAAGAGGTCACTCGCAGTGAAGGGATCTCGGCTCTTTCCCCATCGAATAAGGTGCAGGATATATCATATATACCGCTGTGCAAAGCAAGAACTATATAAGCTGTCAAAAACTAAACCGTGAGTTTGTAGCATCTTCTAATTTCGCTAAAGAGGTCACTCCCGGTGAAGGGATCTCGGCTCTTTCCTCATTGAATAAGGTGCAGAGTATATCATATATACCGCTATGCAAAGCAAAACTGTAGCTACACTTTTTATAAAGTTTTGATTCTACAACATCTTTTAGGTTTCTTTTCTTTTATTAATCTCATTAATAAAACCCATTAGCTTATGCTTCCTATGTTAGTTATATGTATGCCCTTGAGGCCATTACTATACATGTGATGTGTATTGTAGCGGATGCTTGGACATATATAGGGAGGACTTTCTTGCTCGACATGATAGTATGCTACTTGGTTGCTCTTTACCTTAACGTGTATACTGATTCTCTCTGTTACATGTTGGTAAAGCCCTTAGGATGTGTACTTGACTACCTGGACTATGATGCGGATCATACTAGTGGGGACATGGTAGTCCATAAGTACATCCTTCAAGGTCCCTAATCATGGGTGTATCGAGACGGGGCATCGATATACCAGAGTAGACTAGCGTATACCTTCTCGACCTATACAGATGGGCAATGGATGATCCTATATCCATTGGTGTTTGACATCAAAGATGATATACGGGTGCTCAGTGGAAACTGGGTACACTCGCCGAACTCGCCGAGAACTCCCAGATGGTATTATACCTTACGTCAGATGGCAGTTCTCTGGTGACACTGGTACAGGTTAGTCTGTAGACCCGAGATCGTCATAGAGTCTTGTGTGATTCCCACTTTGCTTTGATTTTCACCTTACCACGTCCAAGAGGGCGTGCAAAACGGTGGTTTTTGGGTACAGTCCCGAGTCACATTGAGGCAATGAGCGATAGGAGGGGTTTTGTCTCTCCCGGTATTGGGGGTTGATGTTGCGCTATGCTCAATTGGCCATAACAGGGAAGTCCCTGGCCAGGGCTGGTTTAGAGATATACTGGTAAGTGTTACCAGTAGTTTCTCGACCCGTTATGAGCCTCACATCGGCATGACTTATCGATTATTGGGGTCTGACGTTTACCACCCCTAGACTTGATATGCGACATATCAGACGAGGAGACCGGACTGTACGGTAGTTTCACTGTCAGGCTTTTTGCAGGAGTTGGAGCGGGCTTGCTTGCTGATCTTCTGATCGCTCAATACCCGGGTAGCCGTTACGTCCAGCTAGTACCGCTAACGGCTTGTGGGTGCTTGATATGATCATCACCTACTGCCGGCGTATTGACGAGTCTTTAGAGTCCTACATAGAAGTTGTACTGGCTCAGGCAAAACGAGATAGGAGCGCGTATGTGATATGTGCGGGACCGAGAATAATGCGTGTATGTCATACCGTATTCCATTCTCGCGATGTTTGTGTCGATCGGTTATATGCGATATAACCAAGTTATCGAATCAAGGGTTGATTCGATAAGTCGATACATTGTATGTTAGTCGGTTATATATGATATAACCGGATTGTTAAGTCAAGTATTGATTTAATAATTTAGTGTATGATTGTATATATGATATACTAATTTACATTAAGTAACATTGGTTCACTTTAAGCATTTGTTTTTCTCACTTGTGCACAAGTTAATTTATATGTGATATATATTCATTTGTGTACAAATTTGTATCATGGTTGTCGATACAAATGTCATGGGTGTACAAGACTTATACCATACTAATTATAGGTTTAGATTTTTATATTTAAATTAATTCAAAAACAATTGGATAATGAGCTAACATACATGAAACTTCATGAAGCTTATGGATGCTTTGACTTATTCCACTTGTTTTGTTTTACTTAATATATTTACTAACCTAACCGCAATAATTAACAATGGTAAGGTCGCTACATGAGTTAGTATTTGATACTAACTCACCATGGTTAGATTACGCTCTCTCTTGATCATTTATCCATTTTCATTTGAGCTCATCTTCTTCCTCCTTGAGTTTTCATTCCAGGGTTTGAAAAAGAGAGAGATGCGAAGTGAGAAATGAAATTCTAAAGTGTACCCATTTCCTATCTCACCATCCTCTACTAGACTAGCACTTTAGTTTAGGGTGTTTGCTTCACTAATTCTTTGGTTAGTGAGGTAGAAGCTTGAGTCCGTATTCCCTCGACGTAGATCATCTTCGGCATCGAAGACTTCAAACGATCCCGTTGCAATTTCCTCATGGAGCCATCTGAGAGTTCGGGAGTTGGTTGATCGCAGCGAGGGGACTGTAAGTCCATGCTACCTCTCCCGGTACTTTCGGGCATGCGGAATTTGACGAAAAACAATTTTCTAGAGGTGGTAACATGGACTCAAAATCGGATCTTTGTTAAACAACTAACTAACATCCTAACTAGGAGTTGTTAACTACTCGGTTAGGGGGTTATACATTTCTTTCTTGAACTCCTTCGTCTTCATCTCTTGATGGTGTACGGATTGGCGTCACCCCATCGTCTCCTTGCGCTGAAGATCGATCCACCCGAAAGCTTCTACCTTTGGCTTTTTCTTCGAACTTTGAAGAAACTAGTTCACTAAGTTTGCTAAACCTTGTGAACTAGAGTGAGTAGAGGAGAGTGTGATGGGATTTTCTCTATGGTTCTTGCTTCTCAACACATGAGACAAGTGAACCATAGACAAGAGAGAGAGCAAGAGGAAGAGGAAGAGAGAGCTCAAAACCAAGAGAGAGAAAAGCAATGAAAGAATGAGCCTCTCTTTTCTCTATCTCCCTCTCATAATCCATAAACATCATTAGCCATAATCTAAATCAAGTATTATGTGATGGTTCATATCATGTCAAAGGCAATATCATTTTCATGCACTCATTATGCAAACCACAACAAGCAAGCAAAAGTCTTTGCATGAAAATGACAACCATTGTGATGATGATGGTCAACTAGTCCAACCTAGTCAACCGGTCAACAAAGTCAACAAGTCAACAAAGTCAACCCCTCAACAACCATGTCACTATAATACTTAATTAATATTATTGCTAATTATATATATATATATATCATATTCTCATTAGGGTTGAGCAAAAAGTAAATAGTCAACAGTCAACGGTCAACAACCCTAATGAGAATCCTCTGCCTCTGTCTCTCCATCAACTGTGCATACACACCCGCATCCGCGTTCCGAGGAACACGAATACATACTGGATAAAACCAATCCCAAAACGTACACTAGGATCTGGCTTAAACCAAAGCCCGCTAGTGTTAACTGTCCAGACACTGTACGTGCACAAGCGCACGGATGTGACCGGACCCTGTCGCAAAACCATGCGACCTGTCGCAAAACCATGCGACCTCTACTCTTTTGCCTAAAGGTGAATAGCTTTCTGTGTGGGACTCTAAAGACTCGACACTACGCTGGCAGTGGGTTTAACCACAGACCGCAAGCGGCACTAGCTATGCGTAACGGTCCCCAGGTAGATGCCGACAAGAAGACTGACGAGGTGAAACCCATCTGAACACCTACTGAGTCTGACTGTGACAATCTCCGTACAGTCCGGTCTGTTCATCTGATACATCGCATGGCGGGCCTAGGGGGAGGTAAACGTCAGTCCCCTAATAGCGGTACAAGTCGTGTCGGAGTGAAGCCCAAAACACCCTGAGATAACACTGGAAGCCTACCAGTATATCTCGATTGCCCTGGCCAGGGACTACTCGTGTAATGGCTCTCCTAGACACAGCGCGATGTCAACCCCCAATACCGGGAGAGATGAATCCTGTCTAACCGTCACTGCCTACAAGTGCTTCGGGACTGCACCCAACTACAACCTGTTTGCACGACTCCTTTGAGCCGTGGTAGGGTAGTAATCAAAGTACAGTGGGAATACACTCGAGGCGAAGTGACAGAGTCAAGTCAGCGGACTAAGCTGTACTCATGTCACCTGGGAACTGATAACTGACGATAGGTATAATACCAACCGGTCAGTTCCCGACGAGTCCTGTCCAGTGTACTCGTAACCCAACGAGCACCCGCATACTATCTCCCGTACGACGTACTGATGGCTGTAGCACAGACCATCTCCCACTCTGGGATGAGAAGCGCATGCGCTAGTCTACTCCGGAGTATCGATGCCCAGTCTCGATAGTCCTGCGACTAGAGACCTGCATAAGGATGTGCTTATAGATTACCCAGCCCCCACTAGTGTGACTGCCATCACAACGCTGGTAATCAAGTAAAGATCCTAAGGGCTCCACTAATGTGTATAGGTGATATACTAAAATAAACACATGTACACATTGAAGTAGAAACAAACCAAGTAGCATACTACTATATTGAGCAAGATTGTTTATACAATGTGAATATCCCAAGCTTCCATTAAGTAATATACAAACTAGTATGATACAGTAATGGCCTCTAGGGAATATACACTAACAATCTCCCACTTGCACTAAGGCCATGTACTGGCGTATCGAAGACCTATCATCTCGATCAGCCGCTTGAACTGAGTCTGGGGCAAGGCCTTCGTGAGTGGATCTGCAGTGTTATCTTTTGAATTTACTCTCTTTACCTCGATCTCCCGGCGATCAATGATCTCCCTAATCAGGTGGAACCGCTTCAAAATGTGTCTGGACTTCTGATAGGACCCGGGTTCCTTCGCTAAAGCTATAGCGCCATTGTTGTCACAATACAGCGGTATTGGAACAACACTGGTAGGAACCACCTGAAGTTCCGTGAGGAACTTCTTCATCCAGACAGCTTCCTTTACGGCATCGCAAGCAGCTATGTACTCCGCTTCCATGGTTGAGTCAGCAACGGTTTCCTGCTTGGAACTCTTCCAGCAAACCGCCCCTCCATTAAGGGTAAAGACATAACCCGACATGGACTTGGAGTCATCCTTGTCACTCTGGAAGCTGGAGTCGGCAAAGGCCTCAATCTGGAGGTCTTTTCCTCCATACACCAAGAACATCTACTTAGTCCTTCTCAGGTACTTGAGAATGTTCTTTACTGCTATCCAGTGTTTCTCCACTGGGTTCGACTGATACCGGCTTACAACGCTCAATGCGTATGCTACATCTGGTTTGGTACATAACATCGCATACATAATAGAGCCTACCGCAAATGCGTAAGGTATTGATGATATGCGAGCCCTTTCCAAATCAGTCTTGGGAGACATCTCTTTGGAGAGGGTGATTCCGTGACAAGCCGGTAGATTACCGCGCTTGGAATCTTCCATACTGAATCGTTTCAGTATGGTGTCGATGTACCTTGACTGTGAAAGTCCCAACATCCTCTTAGATCTATCACGATAGATCTGGATCCCCAGAATGTAGTTGGCATCGCCCAGGTCCTTCATGGAGAACCTCTGCGACAAGAATCCTTTGACTGACTGTAGCATAGGAATATCATTTCCTATTAGGAGAATGTCATCGACGTACAAGACGAGGAATACCACATTTCTCCCTACAATCTTACTGTAAATGCATGGTTCATCTGGGTTTTTGACAAAGTCGAATTCTTTGACAGTATCATCAAAGCAGATGTTCCAACTCCGCGATGCCTGCTTAAGTCCATAGATGGACTTGAGCAACTTACACACTTTACCGCTGCTCCCACTCTGAATGAATCCCTCTGGCTGATCCATATAGACGCACTCTTCCAAATTTCCATTTAGGAAAGCCGCCTTTACGTCCATCTGCCAGATCTCATAATCGTGGAAGGCAGCAATGGCAAGAAGGATCTGAATGGATTTAAGCATGGCTACCGGAGAAAAGGTCTCGTCATAGTCCAAACCAGGTCTTTGACGAAATCCCTTTGCAACGAGCCTAGCTTTATAGGTTTCAACCTGCCCATCTACACTAATCTTCTTTCTGAAGATCCATTTGCAGCCTACGGGTTTTACCCCTTCTGGAGCAAAGTCCAAAGTCCAAACTTTGTTGGTGTACATGGACTCCATCTCAGTCCGCATTGCATCCAGCCATTTTACTGAGTCACCGCTATGAATGGCTTGCTGGAAGCTAGTAGGCTCATCATAATTAACTGTGCAATCCTCTTTATCCCCGTCTATGAGAAAACCGAAGTATCTCTCGGGCGGATGAGACTGCCTACTACTTCTGCGGAGCGGCGTAGGAGTGTCCGGTTCTCCTGAACCGTCTGGTTCATCCAAGCTTTCAGTAACAGCTTGTGGTTCTGGAATTTCTTCCAGTTCTATTGCGCCCCCACTTATCTGATTTTCCAAAAATTCAGTTTCCAAGAAGTGGGCATGCGGAGAAACAAAAACTTTTTGTTCTTCTGCGGAATAGAAAAGATACCCCCTGGAGTTCTTTGGGTATCCCACAAACTTACACAGTACTGAGCGTGCCTCGAGCTTGTCTGCATGCTGCTTTTTTACAAAAGCTGGACATCCCCATACCTTAAGATACTTAAGACAGGGTTTCTTCCCACTCCACATCTGATATGGGGTGGTAGGCACAGTCTTGGTTGGAGCCTTGTTCAAGAGATATGCAGCTGCTTCTAGTGCATAACCCCAGAAAGATCGCGGTAACTCAGCCTTACTCATCATGGAACGAACCATATCCAATAGGGTCCAATTCCGCCTTTCCGATACACCGTTGTGTTGTGGTGTGTATGGAGGAGTAAGTTGAGAGAGAATTCCATTCTCTTTTAAGTAGCCCAGAAACTCGGCACTCAAGTATTCTCCAACTCGATCCGATCTTAGAATCTTGATACTTTTGCCGGTTTGTTTTTCAACTTCATTCTTGTATTCTCGAAATTTCCCAAAGGCCTCGGATTTGTGCTTCATTAAGAAGACATGTCCATACCGAGAGAAATCATCTGTGAAAGTAATGAAGTATGAATAACCGCTTCGCGCATGTGTAGACATTGGACCACACACATCACTGTGTATGAGTCCCAAGAGCTCGCTCGCTCTTTCTCCGCGTCCAGTGAACGAAGTCTTTGTCATCTTTCCCATGAGACAAGATTCACAAGTGGCATAAGACTGATACTCGAACGGATTCAAGTACCCTTCTCTATGTAACTTAGTTAATCGTGTCTCATTAATGTGACCCAGTCTACAATGCCATAAGAAAGCCTGATTTGTTTCCGGAGACTTTCTTTTAAATGTGTTCTGGACACTGAAAATCTGAGCTTGATTTAACACGTATATTCTGTTCTGTAATGTACCTGACCCAATCAGAACTTGATTTAGGTGGATGTGTACTATATCGCTTACAAAAGTAAATTCATATCCTTCCTTAGAAAGTAAGGATACAGATATGATATTACAAGTTGCATCTGGTATATACAAACAGTTACGCAAAATCAATATCTGCCCAGTTGTCAGTCCAAGATGATATTCCCTTACGGATTCAGCATCCATGCTCATTCCGTTAGCAACCCTGAGAGTCATATCACCTTTCCTGATAATCCTACGGTTTCTCAGAGCCTGTAACGAATTACAGATATGAGATCCTGATCCAGTATCCAATACCCAGGAAGTAGGGTTAACTGACATACAGTTCTCAATTACAAACACACTCGAAGCCGAAGCCACAACATGCTTCGAATTCTGGCTACTGGCTTTGCAAGCCCTGCAATCCTTCTGCCAATGTTCATTCCCGTTACAATAGGAACGACCCTCTTTAACCATATCCAGTCCCGAAACTTTTGCCCTTCCTTTTCCTTCTTCTTCTTCCCTGGTTTCCTTCAGGGTATAAGCAGAAGGCAGGGACTGTAGAATTAAGTCAGTACTTGACCCATTCTCCAACGTGGTCTCCAGTTCCGTGAGCTCAAAATAGCTGGTCTCTGTAAGGACGTTTCCCCCTACAGATGACCCGACAGCCAACCTCGCTTGAAGCAATTCGTTCGAGGTCTCATATCTTGCGATAGGAGATTGCTCTCCATATAAAACTTTGTTATGGAGGAAGATAGAAACTGAGTCCATCTTCTCGTGCTGCCTCTGGTTTGCACCATCAACTGAGGCTAACACGAGGCACTTGGCTTTCGCACAATCCTTTTCCGATGTCCTGCGGATGTAAACATCCGTGACAGGGGAAACTGGACCTGAGACGGCAGGGGTTTGATTAGTTAAGAGGTGTCCCAGCTTGTCATGGGCAATGGACATCTAGACAGACCTTTGCCAGTCATAACAGTCAGGTTCAGTCATCTTATTATCTAGATGTAACCTAGATGTGGTCACAGGGTCGCTACAATTAAGAGAGAGAGAAGAATACACTCAGCATGATGCTCTTGCAAGTTTAGATTGGTTTTTAATTTGTCTAAACAGGATGGCTCCCACTGTCTCTCGAATCCCTCCTCAAACCAAAAAGGAAGAATTAGTCAGGATCAATCTCACCGTACAATTCTTGCTTAACCGTTCAGCCAGGCTGGTGTCGGTACTTCGAGGGAGGTTTTCCAACGCTTTCGCGAAGTTCCTTAATTTAAGAACCCCTTTTCCCTGGGGGCCTAGCCCCGCTAACACCTTTCTAGACACCTACTTGGTTTATAGCATTGATCGTTAAGTGAGAAATTTCCCGAGGAGTAGCATATACTCACAGTAGGATCGGGATCCAAATATCATTGCGTGACAAAACTGAAGGAATCCTACCAGAATCATCACACTCCAAATGGTATGCAGTGCTAGCAAGTTTCAGTTCTTTTGAAACTCCCGATGTGGAATTTTGCCCCATGCTCTTATGACCTTGACGAAGGTCAACAAATCATAAGTCACATGTCAAGTTCTACCCGTCATTATCCAGGTTAATTTGAACCCACCCGTATATACCCTTGACGAAGGTCAACAAGGTAATACGAATGTCCCAAACCAACGCATCTATCTATGCTACATATGAACACCCAACAGCTACCAATCACTATGCCTTGACGAAGGTCAACAAACATAGCTTGAATACTATTGAATATTCATACGAAACGACGGAGGGCTACGAATGGTTTTGGCGAAACCTTGAACGTAGTGAACTTGATATAATCGAAGGAACGAAATAGCTTTTAAAAGGAGTGGCTCAAGCTCCGCATTTAAAAGTTAGTTTTGAAAAGAACCGAGTGGTTTTTCGAAAGTGTTCCAACGACTTTTACTTGGTTTATTTTCTTGCATTGGTTCCTTTAATGCGTGATATTCTTGCATTAGTTCTTTTAATGCGTCCCATCATTTAATCCTACCATTGCAGAAAACAACCAAAATATGACGTACGCTTATGCCATTCGCATTCGCCACGGGGCCCCGTCATTACCCGTTAGGTTACTTAACTAACGACAGAGCGGGGGCTGGGCTAGCACGGCTGCAAAACATAAGCACGCCTAAATAATATCATATATAGATATACTGCAATGATAGCCATTTCAGATCACAGATGAACACATTGGATATACTAGGAACCCGCAATTCGTACGAGCCTGTAATGAAAAGCATATTACACGGTCGCGGTGAATAGCCAAAACCCCACCCAAGACCCCTACGGGTGCGGCAAACTACCCGCCAAGTACCCGAAGCGAAGCAACCTCCCTCAACCCCGTGAGTAGGCCACTCGGCACTTCGGCATACCCGGTAGTTTGTGCACCCCCTCCATGGGTCTATCCTAGGAGCAAAAACAGTAAAAAGAAATTATACAATGACGGCTACAACCCCGACCCGGTTGTGCGGCCATACAAATAATTATTACATCAATTTACAAATTTACATGAATTGAAAGAAAAGAAAACTCTCGTCTCACAACTCCCGGCTATTCACCCGCGATAATCCAATGAATTTATATACACAAACCAATAACATTACAGATCACAGATTTGTATAACCCCCACTAATCAACATATAGCGATTAGCAGACGTTCAATACAAATATCACAGCACAGAAATACCCGTCAGCTTAAGTCTTTAGAAACTCGATCAAAAATACGGTTTTTAGAGCCACAAAAACAAATTTTTCTTTCTGGAAAATTTGGGCTGAAAAAACATATACCAAAATTTCCAAAATACCCTACTAATTATACTGCAGTGAAGAAAATCTACAGAGGAGTTCATTCGGCCGCGGAACCGCGGCAAGAGCGGCGCTTTGATGAGATCTCTTGATCGTTTTTTTTCAGAGCACTATAAAAACCCTGAGTTGATTTTTGAAGCATGATTTATTGATTTTACAGAACTTTAAAAATCGATAGCAAACATGAAATCCGGGTGTATTTCGCGACTTTTTCATTGATCGATCTTCTAGTTACTTTGCTAACATGTTAGATAGAGTTTAACTAGGCTCTGATACCACTGTAAGTCCATGCTACCTCTCCCGGTACTTTCGGGCATGCGGAATTTGACGAAAAACAATTTTCTAGAGGTGGTAACATGGACTCAAAACCGGATCTTTGTTAAACATCTAACTAACATCCTAACTAGGAGTTGTTAACTACTCGGTTAGGGGGTTATACCTTTCTTTCTTGAACTCCTTCGTCTTCATCTCTTGATGGTGTACGGATTGGCTTCACCCCGTCGTCTCCTTGCGCCGAAGATCGATCCACCCGAAAGCTTCTACCTTTGGCTTTTTCTTCGAACTTTGAAGAAACTAGTTCACTAGGTTTGCTAAACCTTGTGAACTAGAGTGAGTAGAGGAGAGTGTGATGGGATTTTCTCTATGGTTCTTGCTTCTCAACACATGAGACAAGTGAACCATAGACAAGAGAGAGAGCAAGAGGAAGAGGGTGAGAGCAAGAGGAAGAGAGAGCTCAAAACCAAGAGAGAGAAAAGCAATGAAAGAATGAGCCTCTATTTTCTCTATCTCCCTATCATAATCCATAAGCATCATTAGCTATAATCTCAATCAAGTATTATGTGATGGTTCATATCATGTCAAAGGCAATATCATTTTCATGCACTCATTATGCAAACCACAACAAGCAAGCAAAAGTCTTTGCATGAAAATGACAACCATTATGATGATGATGGTCAACTAGTCCAACCTAGTCAACCGGTCAACAAAGTCAACAAGTCAACAAATTCAACCTCTCAACAACCATGTCACTATAATACTTTATTAATATTATTGCTAATTATATATATATATTATATTCTCATTAGGGTTGAGCAAAAAGTCAATAGTCAACAGTCAACGGTCAACAACCCTAATGAGAATCCTCTGCCTCTGTCTCTCCATCAACTGTGCATACACACCCGCATCCGCGTTCCGAGGAACACGAATACATACTGGATAAAACCAATCCCAAAACGTACACTAGGATCTGGCTTAAACTAAAGCCCGCTAGTGTTAACTGTCCGGACACTGTACGTGCACAAGTGCACGGATGTGACCGGACCCTGTCGCAAAACCATACGACCTGTCGTAAAACCATGCGACCTCTACTCTTTTGCCTAAAGGAGAATAGCTTTCTGTGTGGGACTCTAAAGACTCGACACTACGCTGGCAGTGGGTTTAACCACAGACCGCAAGCGGCACTAGCTGTGCGTAACGGTCCCTAGGTAGATGCCGACAAGAAGACTGACGAGGTGAAACCCATCTGAACTCCTACTGAGTCTGACTGTGACAATCTCCGTACAGTCCGGTCTGTTCGTCTGATACATCGCATGGAGGGCCTAGGGGGGCGGTAAACGTCAGTCCCCTAATAACGGTACAAGTCGTGTCGGAGTGAAGCCCAAAACACCCTGAGATAACACTGGAAGCCTACCAGTATATCTCGATTGCCCTGGCCAGGGACTACTCGTGTAATGGCTCTCCTAGACACAGCGCGATGTCAACCCCCAATACCGGGAGAGACGAATCCTGTCTAACCGTCACTGCCTCCAAGTGCTTCGGGACTGCACCCAACTACCACCTGTTTGCACGACTTCTTTGAGCCATGGTAGGGTAGTAATCAAAGTACAGTGGGAACACACTCGAGGCGAAGTGACAGTGTCAAGTCAGCGGACTAAGCTGTACTCATGTCACCTGGGAACTGATAACTGACGATAGGTATAATACCAACCGGTCAGTTCCCGACGAGTCCTGTCCAGTGTACTCGTAACCCAACGAGCACCCGCAGACTATCTCCAGTACGACGTACTGATGGCTGTGGGACAGACCATCTCCCACTCTGGGATGAGAAGCGCATGCGCTAGTCTACTCCGGAGTATCGATGCCCAGTCTCGATAGTCCTGCGACTAGGGACCTGCATAAGGATGTGCTTATAGATTACCCAGCCCCCACTAGTGTGACTGCCATCACAACGCTGGTAATCAAGCAAAGATCCTAAGGGCTCCACTAATGTGTATAGGTGATATACTAAAATAAACACATGTACACATTGAAGTAGAAACAAACCAAGTAGCATACTACTATATTGAGCAAGATTGTTTATACAAGGTGAATATCCCAAGCTTCCATTAAGTAATATACAAACTAGTATGATACAGTAATGGCCTCTAGGGCATATACACTAACAGGGACTACATCATGGAGCTTAAGAAGTGAAGGATCGATCTACAAAGGTTGTATTTCGTATTCACTTAGGGTTAAAGTGTTTAGCTTGCATAGTGTTCGCCTAATTTCTAGTTAACGATCTTGCTTCGGGTTGTTAGGCACCTAATTTTTTTTTAATCCGGCATGGTCGATACCTTGTAGAGCCTCCTTAGTGTGCCTAGTAACCCTACAGTGGTATCAGAGCCTAGCTAGAACATTAGGCGATGTGTTTACGATGTTAAAACTCCGAACGAACCCGGAAACTACAAAATATACCCCTCTCTGTACATTTTTAAAAATATGGGAATTTTCTGAATTAAAAATGCCTAAAAAAATCAGCAGGAAATTATAAGAAACACTGTGCAAAACGACCACGTGTGGCGCCCAAAGCGCCGCGGAACCGCGGCACGAGCATGGCTCGTGCGGCGGTTCCGCGGCCATAGGGTGACATCACTGTTTTCTTTTTGTACAGTAATGTTTCTATTTGATTTCCTGACATTTTATGGGTATTTTTATCTGACTCAAGTGTTGAGTATTTTTGGGGTTTATTTTGTATTCGTTGATTCGATCGGAATATTTAATTTCGTATTGTTTTCCGGATATTTAGAAAGTATTAAAATGTTCGAACGGATATCAATAACTCAATTTTTCCCGACCCGGAAAATTTTCAAGTGTTGGATTTTTCCGTTTGTTTAATAACGTTCTAAGTAGTGCAAGTAACGCGATGGTCAGAAGACAACAAACCTTAACTCGATTATGTGACCGTCTTGAACTGCCCTTTGAACCTTAGGGTTTGTGGTAGTACGGCGTGCCACATGTGAGGCGTTGGCTTGACCTTTCTACGGCTGGACCGTTGGTACTGTGGCATGAAGTGGATGTTTTTAAACTTATTTCATGTGTTGAACTTTTCGGGAAAACTTGGGTGTTTGATTGTTCGATCGGAAAGTTTAACATTTTCTATTTATCCGGAAAGTGATACAATATTTGGAATCCACATGTAGTTATGAGATAACTGAATGAATGTTATAAACATAGCAGTTTAGTCTCACTTGATCGGTTGCCACGGAATTTTGATGCGATCAAAAGTCCGTCGCAATCACCTAGCGTACGCGGATACTCGCCGGGTAAAAACTTAATAGACAGCCATGCCCCATAGCCCCGACCAAGTGACTATAGGAGAACTAGGTCACCGAAAGCATCCTTTCGGGTGCTTGCGGCAGCGGTGTTCCGCCTTAGTGCACTTCATCGACGGCGTCCGGGGATGCGGCCGTCTACTAAAGTTTGCGACGAGCATTCGATCACATATCGGGAATCTTGTTGAATTGCCCGACTAGATATTGAAAAGTGTTTTCGATATAGAGACTAAAATGCGGCGTTTATAATTGTTAGGCATGCGATGTCTAAGAAGGTTGCGGATTCCAACTGTTGTAGTTTTACACTTTCTTTTCTGCGACCGTAAGTGTAAAATGTGATATCGCCGGTTTCGTTGCTGTATGTCAACGAAAATTGGGATGCGCATATTTACTTACGTTGATGACATGTGAAGTTATATGTTGCTGGATATGTTATATTGGATCGTCGCGTTCTGAATAGCCGGGGGGTTTATGTGAGATGAGAGTTTTTATTTTCATTCATGTAAATTTAATTGTATGTAATATTCTTTTATTGGGGCACTTCCGGGTTGAGGTTGATGTCACCTTTTGTATATTATTTACTTTTCCGCACTAGGATAGACCCAAGGAGGGGAGCACAAGTAACCGGGTTCTAGAGTCCAGTGGGAGACCAACTCGAGGAGTCGAGTCCGGGTCTCCTAACTGTAGAATTGGTAGGGTTGCTTGCCACTCTCGTAGGGTCTAGGGGTGTGGGTTTGGCTATTCATCGCGACCGTGGAATCCGTGTTTTATACTGGCTCGTATTGAAAACACGGACGTCCTAGTATATCCAATGTTTCATATGTTTCTTCTGCTGCGATATTTGTGATGTTATCATTTGATATGCTGTGATGGATACTGTATATAGTATATATGATATATTATATAGATGTTACTTATGTTTTACACCCGCACTAGCCCTGCCCTGCTCTGCCGTTAGTCACCTAACCTAACGGTGCACGAGGGGACATCGAGGCGAACACGGATGGCATAAGTGTACGTCGTATTTATCTGTGATGTTTAGGTGACTTAAATGATGGGACTTCATTAATGTGATTAATGAAAGAAAAGAAACCTAAAAGATGTTGTGGAATCGAATTTTCAAAAACAGGTAGCTACAGTTCTTGCTTTGCATCGCGGTGTTCCTTGTAGAACATCCTGCACCTTATTCGATAAAGAAAGGGCCGAGATCCCTTCACCGGGAGTGACCCCTTTAGCAATAACTGGCAGATGCTACAAACCTCGATTTGTCTTTTGATTGCTTCTATAGTTTTTTTCTTTGCACAGCGGTATATATGATATATCCTGCACCTTATTCGATGAGGAAAGGGCCGACGATCCCTTCACCGGGAGTGACCCCTTTAGCAAAACTAGAAAAGCCTCAAAAACACTCCATTTCAAAATTCATTCGATCCTACAACGATATCAAGTTCATTACGCTCATGGTTTTCTTAAAAACCTGCGTAGCCCTCCGTCATTTCAGATAAGTACTACTTAGTATTCGTGTTGCGGTAGTTTGGCATGCGTCAAGGCGTAGTGTACGGTAGCTAACTAGTGCTTATCTGCTAGCATACGATGCGATTGGATTAGGGTATTCATACGGCGTTGTTTGGCATGTGTCAAGGGTCGTACGGGTGGGTTTAATTCAATCAAGAAATGTACGGGTTGAACTTGACTAGCGGACTAAGGGTTGTTTGGCATGCGTCAAGGTCATAGCACGCTAGGGGTAAAATATTATCGAGAATTTCAAGTATTGAAATTTGCAATGAGATTGCATACCTTCTATGTGATAGTTGGATCCCGATACCCACTGCGAGTAATTGTTACTCCTGGGAGAGTTTTACACATTACAATTAGCCGATCAAGTAGGTGTCTAGAAAGGTGTCAACGGGGTTACGCCTCTAGGAAAATGAGGTTTACTTTAATTAGGTCCGTGCAAAAGCACGGGGAACCTCCCTCAAAGTACCGACACTGGCCTAGCTGAAAGATTGGCAAAGTTGTAAGGTGTAATTAATCCCGGCTAGTCTTTCCTTTTAGGGTTTGAAGGAAGATTTAATAAAACAGTAGGAGCCATCCTGATTAGATAAAATAATAACCAATCTGATCTTGCAAGAGCGCACGCAGAGTGTTTTCTTCTCTCTCTCCAGGTAGCGACCATATCACGCCTTAATCAAGATAATAATACGGATGTATTGACCGAACCCGCTTATTATACTGAGCTGGGGAACGTTGGTCCCGCTCCAACTTATAATTGTTATAAGACAGAGCAGGAAATAGAGGATTACCAGAATTCCCGTGCCGCCCAAACGAAGAAAGTGCATGCCGATGCATCATCTTCGGGTGTGTTCATTACAGAGAACCGTTTCTCAGTATCCTTTACGTCCTGGATATATGATACCGGATCAGGATCCCGCATATGTAATCTGTTACATGGGCTACAGATAGGTAGAGAACCGAGAACGGGTGATAAGTTTCATGAGATAGAAAACGGTGCAAATGTTGCAGCCAAGTCTGTTGGTCACTATCACCCTGTATTACCGAAATACATTGATTCAGAACAAATGTTATTAGATACCGAACCTGATATACAACATCATATCAACATCTTTATTAATAAAGAAGGATATAATTTTGTATTGTTGGATAATGTTTTGAACATTTCCTATATCAAAAGTTGATCGGTTCAGGCACGTTATCTAAAAGATTTGACGTTTTAAATCAAACTACAGTTCTTAGTATACAGAACACACACAAAAGGAAGAGTTCAGAAATGAACGAATCCTTCTTGAGGTATTATAGACTAGGTCATATCGACTAGCTGAAGTTACATATAGATGCATATTTAAATTAGTTTGAACTTACATCTTGTGAAACTTGCCAGTCATGTCACAGAGATAAGATGACCATAGCTCTGTTTATTGGAAACAAAGAAAGAGTTAGTGAACTCTTGGGATGATACATGTTGATGTATGTAGTTCCCCTGTCTACACATGCCAAGACCGGTTCTTTGTACTTCATTACACTCTCTGATGATCTCTCAAGATTCAGATATATGTTCCTGTTGAAACACAAATCCGAACCTTTTGAGATATTCACAGAATATAAGTTAGAAGTAGAGAACCAAAAACGGGTATAAGTATTATGTCTTTTGATGCGATCAAGGAGGAGAATACTTGAGCACGGGATTCCTGGACTATTCTAAGAATGAGATTCTCTCTCAGCATTATTCCTCCGCATACACCAGAGCACGTCGGTGTATCGGGGCGGAGCTATCACACCTTATATGATATGGTGCGCTCTATGATGAGTACTGTTCATATCGTATTCTTGCATTATTATATTCCCCATTCTTATGCATTTTACAATAAAACAGGTGCTTTTGACCCATGTCTGCTACATATTACAGGTTACAGGTTCTTGGATCTAAAACAGTGAAAAAGATAAAAAAAAAAATGATGCAAAAGAGGGACTTTGAACAACAAATAGAAGGATCTTAATCAAGCCTACACAAAAGAACAGTACAAGGCAACGCAAGGTCCAAGATTACAAACCGAACGGTTAAAGTCCACTATAAGTATTCACTGGAAGATCTGAAGAATATCTAGAAGCCAAATGAAGAAAAGAACCAAATAAATAGAAAGCCCAAAATTACCAGATGCTACACAAGAATTTATGAGTTGGAAATTTTACCACAATTTGGTGGAGGGTTTGACTGGTCAACCTAGGGGTATTCTTGTAAATGCAGACATGCGAATCAATTATAACCTAGGGTTTTCTATCTTCTATAAATAGGAACTCTAAATCATTGTAATGGCCATGCCTCCCTCATGCCTCATTTTATCAATAAAATTTAGATTTCTTTTGGAGAGTATCGATGCCTCTTTTCATTTCAGAAATTCAGATCTGACAAGTCTTGTGTTGATGTTTGGAGAGAGCCATCTGTAAAGTAAGTAATTAATTTCAATTCTTGTCCTATGTAATTTTTCATTCTCTGCCCTATATTAAATTTAATTCCTTGCCCTAGTTAGATAGTTAGATCTTTAATTCAATTGCCCTAGTTAAATAGTTAGAACTTTAATTCCTTACCCAAGTTAAATTTAATTCTTTGCCCTAGATAAATGATAGATTTAGTTTTTAGATTTAAGAAGAAATCCGAACACCCATCGGAATTAACTCGTTAGCGCGATAAGGAAATTCACAACATCCCTGTGGACCGACCCGTACTCACCGGCTAGCTGCAAAGCGACGCCGTTCTTGATTGCGGTAATAGATAGTTTTTGACATACGTACTCACCAGCTAGTTTTCCGCTAGCTCCAAATTTATGCTCGGTATGTCTTCTTCCTTCACATTCATATGTATATTTTTGCATTTGCATACTTATTTTGAAAACCCATAAAAATTGAAAAATTATAAAAATTAATGTATTCAATTTTGGCCTTATTTGATTTGAGTTTGACAAATAGGTTAACTGGCTAGGAACAACTAGATCTTAGACTTAGTAAATTAAAATCCCTAAAAATAACCTTCCTTAAAGTTTAACGGTAGAGAGTATATGTCTTTGTAGTTTATTTAGAAATAGGCAAAGTTTGAGTTCACTTCTTGGGCTAAGTCGAAGCAAAGGAAAAGTATTGATATTTTTATTAAAGTATAAGTTTGAAAAATAATTCCTAGCTTAAATCTAGATTCTGAAAATGTATACCCTACAATTTGCCCAATCACGCACCTTGAAACTTGGAATAGAAGAGGAGACCTTGAAATACTCTTGTCTAAAGCCCTTAGTACGAAGAAAATGAAAATAAAAAATTCAAGTGTGAATAAAGAAAAAAAAATGAACACTGGTTTTTGTGATTACTTAAGGCTGCAAAAATAGAAAAATATTTAACGAGGGTGCTTCATCACCTAGTGTCTTAGACCAACTGGTTTGGGAGTCACTGCTAAAATTCTTGGGTGTTACAAGACTAGGAAGTACACTTTAAAGTGCAAGCGCATCTTGTAATCGGTTGTTGGTACCTCAAGAAGTATCGCATGAAGGATGTGTAAGAAAAATTCAATTAAAAATTCACCAATTAATAAGTGCTTTGGACAACGGACAAGAGTATGATTGCTTGATTTGAATTTCCAAGTGTAGGGGTGATATATACACACACGTAGGGATATGTGATTGGAGTTTAGATGAGAGAAAGGAGTGAAGAATAGAACTTGTATCTTTAATAGAGTTGATAGAAATTCCTAAGTGGAGATGGAACCCTAGAAGGAAGACTTAAGAAATGCCGAAAGCTAAGTAGGTCTGCAGAACATGTATAATCTTAAGTTAAATGATGAGGAAGTGTGAAGAATATGGGTGGATGATTTATGAGTCGACGATAATAGAATTCCTTGTAAGAAAACCTAATTGGCGAACAAAAGTCAATGGGCCTAATTGATAGGATTTTGTGGGTAGTATCCGCTGAAAACCCTCAGGAGACAACACTCCTCCTACTAGGGACACTTAGAGGTTTAACGGCTTGTTGCACGAGCTCAGTGCAATCGTGTTTCCCTGAGAAAGTGCGGTTAGGTTTTGTAGAGAATAAAAAATAAGTTTGCTCGAGGACGAGCAAAAGATAAGTTTGGGGGTATTTGTTCATATCATATTCTTACATTATTATATTCCCCATTCTTATGCATTTTACAATAAAACAGGTGCTTTTGACCCATGTCTGCTACATATTACAGGTTACAGGTTCTTAGATCTAAAACAGTGAAAAAGATAGAAAATGATGCAAAAGAGGGAATTTGACCAACAAATAGATGGATCTTAATCAAGCCTACACAAAAGAACCGTACAAGGCAACGCAAGGTCCAAAATTACAAAGCGAACGGTTAAAGTCCACTACAAGTATTCACTGGAAGATCTGGAGAATATCTAGAAGCCAAATGAAGAAAAGAACCAAATAAATAGAAAGCCCAAAATTACCAGATGCTACACAAGAATTTATGAGTTGGAAATTTTACCACAATTTGGTGGAGGGTTTGGCTGGTCAACCTATGGGTATTCTTGTAAATGCAGACATGCGAATCAATTATAACCTAGGGTTTCCTATCTTCTATAAATAGGAACTCTAAATCATTGTAATGGCCATGCCTCCATCATGCCTCATTTTATCAATAAAATTTAGATTTCTTTTGGAGAGCATCGATGCCTCTTTTCATTTCAGAAATTCATATCTGACAAGTCTTGTATTGATCTTTGGAGAGGGCTATCTGTAAAGTAAGTAATTAATTTTAATTCTTGCCCTAGGTAATTTTTCATTCTCTGCCCTATATTAAATTTAATTCCTTGCCCTAGTTAGATAGTTAGATCTTTAATTCAATTGCCCTAGTTAAATAGTTAGATCATTAATTCCTTGCCCTAGTTAAATTTAATTCTTTGCCCTAGATAAATGATAGATTTAGGTTTTAGATTTAATAAGAAATCCGAACACTCATCGGAATTAACTCGTTAGCGCGATTAGGAAATTCACAACATCCCTGTGGACCGACCCGTACTCACCGGCTAGCTGCAAAGCGACGCCGTTCTTGATTGCAGTAATAGATAGTTTTTGACAAACAAATCAAATGGCGCCGTTGCCGGGAATGGCGTGTTATTTCCTTTTTGCAATTTCGGGTTAATCAAAATTAAAAAAATCATAAAATTCTGAAAAATCCAAAAATTATAAAAATTTATCAATTGTTATTTTTTGGAAAGGGTACTTTGATTTGTGAATCTTGCAGGAACAATCGAGACGGATCTGGAGATTTCCAGAAAGCAAAACAGGAAACAACAAATCAGAACATAAGGGGATTTTCAAAACAGAAAAGCAAAAAAAATTTGGAGTCTCGAACCGCCCACCTCACCGCCCTTCCGCGGCCAAAACCTGCCTTAGGCCGCGGAACCGCGGCCGCCTTGTCGAATCAGAGCGTCAGAAAATTTCTAGGGACTCGCGCCGACTACCCCACCGCGGAACCGCGGTGGAAACCAGGTTTTGCCGTGGAAAGGCGGCTCCACAGTGACGTCATCTGACCAACTTTGCTCTGTAAGCCTCCTCTGTTCCTCCTCTGTAATTTTTGAAATATCTTTTCTGGAAATTCCTGCAGGATTCCGTGAGCTAAAAAATATATTCCCTTCCATATAATAAATCTTGTGCAGGATTTTTGCGCCTAGTTTAAATTAAAAATTGATTGCAAGTAATATTTTTCTGTTGCATATCTTTTATCAACAATCATTTTGCAACAATTTTTCCAAATAAAGAGAAAAAGAGAAAAAAGGAAATTTTTATTAGAAAACTTGCAAACTTTTGCCGCAAATAAATCCTTGCACCACCACCCATCTTTCTTTCTTTCACCCTTTCTTCTTACAACATGGGTACCCCCACATAATAAATCACTTGCCGAACTTTGGTATCCCGAACCTAATTTTGCGTCGTACGTCAACTTGTTCGGTCAATTTAAAGACGATCCTTCCATGCCTAAAAAATCTTTGAAAGATCAAATAAAAGCGTCTAGGAGAAACAGTTTGACTTTGCAATCCACTTTATGTCAACCATGTCCATCTTTACCACCTTCATATGTTGATACCACTTTTTCAAGTTCTTCTGTCACTCCTAAGCCGATGTCCATTGCTGAGCATATTGCTCAATCTCGCAGCCGATCTTTCACCCCTCTCCACTCATCTAGTTCTAGGGATCCGCACGATTATTCACCTTTTTATTCACATGTTGACCCTACCCCTGCCCAACCACCCACTTCCTACCAGTCCTACCCGACTTTCCCACCTTCACTAGACAATGTTTCTACACAGCCATTAGGGAGTTTCACATATCCTAACAATTTCGAAATTTTTACCGAAACCCCCTTACCACCCAAGTCTAGTTTGGGAGAGTCGTTGGAGGCATATATCTTAGCAACAAACAAAATGACTAGGAATGTGGAAGCGTCTGTGGCCGCCCTTATGCAACCTAGTAAACCGGTAGCCAGTTTCCCACTAGCTTCAAATTTTTCAATGTATAAGGAGGCGGTTGCACAGAGTGAGAATGTGAGAGGATTTCCAAATCAAACCTACCCTTACCCAATTGAAGCCCACAACTCCAATTTTCAAACATGTGTCCAAAATGATGAGTTATGGGACTTTGTAGTGTTTGATTTGCCAAATTGTGAAGAACCCCTTTCGAGTGAAACCGCACCTAATCCGTTTGACCTTTGCACCTCCACTCTAGAACCTAAATTGATAAATATCCATGCTTTTGATGAGGTGTCTAAAGAAATTAATTTTCACTTGATTGAGGATATAGACGCCGGGAATATTTCGGATGATGAACCTGTCGATTTGATTGAAATTTTATGTCCAATTCATCATCCCGGGTCATTAAATGTTTCTCCCGAACCTTATATACGTCTTGATGTTGATGATAATGGCATGGATGAGTTGAATATTGAGGAGAATTATGAGGATAGTATTGAGGAGAGTTTTGAGGATCATATTGAAGTTGAACCATTTCTGTTTGACGTGTCGGATTTTCCAATTCCTCCTCCTGAACCTTTAAAATCATCCTCCCTCCTGTACATCGTTCCGACCACGCTTGAAGACTGTGAGCTTGAAAATTTTTCTTCTGAATCTGATACTGTTCTCACAGACGATAACACTTATGAGTGTTTCACTTTTTCGGACAATGTTGATGACTCACCGCCCGAGTTTGAGTCCTTTGAATTTTCAGATGAGTTAGTTGAACCATCAGACTCGGTTGATTACAGTAGTTTCGAACCATTGATGGAATCTTTTAAGTTCGAGACAGTTTACTACGTTGAGAATGAGACTATCCCTAATTCACTTCCTTTCGTCCTTCCCATTGTTCCGACCGCACAAGAGACCGTTACGCTTTCATCTCCAATACCAAGTTCGGCGTACCCATATTTTCTTGCGAATCTTGAGGGATTTGACCCTATTTTTCAACGGTTTAATAGATTAGCACAATCGTTTTTAACACATCGGTCATCACAAATTGCGCTAATTTATTCACTCGATTTACACCCTCAAGATCGTGCTCCACTTCTTTCTCCTTTCCGCCATTCTTCTCCTCCACCGAGACCATATTCTATCCTTCTTCCCACACGGTCTCGTGTGTTTCTCATTTCTTTCCTCTACACCCCATTATTTCACCAACTCGGCCATTACCACGATAAGATTTTTGAATGGTTGGTGCTAACCTTTGGCTTGTGTAAGGCTAAACTTAAGTTTGGGGGGAACCTTGTTGTATATATGTATATATATTTTTGTTTTCTTTCTATATAAATAAAAATAATAATAAAAAATTTCAAAACATTAAAAAAAATTATAAATAAATAAACAGGGGAGTGCCGACAATTTTGACCATCTTGGTGCAGCATGACAGTGAGGACACTGTCATGTTCAAGTTTGGGGGTATGCTCGGTACGTCTTCTTCCTTCGCATTCATATGTATATTTTTGCATTTGCATACTTATTTTGAAAACCCATAAAAATTGAAAAATTTTAAAAATTATAAAAATTAATGTATTCAATTTTGGCCTTATTTGATTTGAATTTGACAAATAGGTTAACTGGCTAGAAACAACTAGATCTTAGACTTAGAAAATTAAAAACCCTAAAAATAACCTTCCTTAAAGTTTAACGGCAGAGAGTATATGTTTTTGTAGTTTATTTAGAAATAGGCAAAGTTTGAGTTCACTTCTTGGGCTAAGTCGAAGCAAAGGAAAAGTATTGATATTTTTATTAGAGTATAAGTTTGAAAAATAATTCCTAGCTTAAGTCTAGATTCTGAAAATGTATACCCTACAATTTGCACAATCACGCACCTTGAAACTTGGAATAGTAGAGGAGACCTTGAAATACTCTTGTCTAAAGTCCTTACTACGAAGAAAATGAAAATAAAAAATTCAAGTGTGAATAAAGAAAAAAAATGAACATTGGTTTTTGTGATTACTTAAGGCTGCAAAAATAGAAAAATATTTAGCGAGGGTGCTTCATCACCTAGTGCCTTAGACCAACTGGTTTGGGAGTCACTGCTAAAAGCCTTGGGTGTTACAAGACTAGGAAGTACACTTTAAAGTGCAAGCGCATCTTGTAATCGGTTGTTGGTACCTCAAGAAGTATTAACGGTCGCATGAAGGATGTGTAAGCAAAATTCAATTAAAAATTCACCAATTAATAAGTGCTTTGGACAACGCACAAGAGTATGATTGCTTGATTTGAATTTCCAAGTGTAGGGATGATATACACACACACGTAGGGATATGTGATTGGAGTTTAGATGAGAGAGAGGAGTGAAGAATAGAACTTGTATCTTTAATAGAGTTGATAGAAATTCCTAAGTGGAGATGGAACCCTAGAAGGAAGACTTAAGAAATGCCGAAAGCTAAGTAGGTCTGCAGAACATATATAATCTTAAGTTAAATGATGAGGAAGTGTGAAGAATATGGGTGGATGATTTATGAGTCGACGATAATAGAATTCCTTGTTAGAAAACCTAATTGGAGAACAAAAGTCAATGGGCCTAATTGATAGGATTTTGTGGGTAGTATCCGCTGAAAACCCTCAGGAGACAACACTCCTCCTACTAGGGACACCTAGAGTTTTAACGGCTTGTTGCACGAGCTCAGTGCAATCGCGTTTCCCTGGGAAAGTGCGGTTAGGTTTTTGTAGAGAATAAAAAATAAGTTTGCTCGAGGACGAGCAAAAGATAAGTTTGGGGGTATTTGTTCATATCATATTCTTGCATTATTATATTCCCCATTCTTATGCATTTTACAATAAAACAGGTGCTTTTAACCCATATCTGCTACATATTACAGGTTACAGGTTCTTGGATCTAAAACAGTGAAAAAGATAGAAAATGATGCAAAAGAGGGACTTTGACCAACAAATAGAAGGATCTTAATCAAGCCTACACAAAAGAACAGTACAAGGCAACGCAAGGTCCAAGATTACAAAGATAACGGTTAAAGTCCACTACAAGTATTCACTGAAAGATCTGGAGAATATCTAGAAGCCAAATGAAGAAAAGAACCAAATAAATAGAAAGCCCAAAATTACCTGATGCTACACAAGAATTTATGAGTTGGAAATTTTACCACAATTTGGTGGAGGGTTTGACTGGTCAACCTAGGGGTATTCTTGTAAATGCAGAAATGCGAATCAATTATAACCTAGGGTTTCCTATCTTCTATAAATAGGAACTCTAAATCATTGAAATGGCCATGCCTCCCCCATGCCTCATTTTATCAATAAAATTTAGATTTCTTTTAGAGAGCATCGATACCTCTTTTCATTTCAGAAATTCAGATCTGACAAGTCTTGTGTTGATGTTTGAAGAGAGCCATTTGTAAAGTAAGTAATTAATTTCAATTCTTTCCCAAGGTAATTTTTCATTCTCTGCCCTATATTAAATTTAATTCCTTGCCCTAGTTAGATAGTTAGATCTTTAATTCAATTGCCCTAGTTAAATAGTTAGATCTTTAATTCCTTACCCTAGTTAAATTTAATTCTTTGCCCTAGATAAATGATAGGTTTAGTTTTTAGATTTAATAAGAAATCCAAACACCCATCGGAATTAACTCGTTAGCGCGATTAGGAAATTCACAACATCCCTGTGGACCGACCCGTACTCACCGGCTAGCTGCAAAGGGACGCCGTTCTTGATTGCGGTAATAGATAGTTTTTGACATACAAATCAAATGGCGACGTTGCCGGGAATGGCGTGTTATTTCCTTTTTGCAATTTCGGGTTAATCAAAATTAAAAAAAATCATAAAAATCTGAAAAATCCAAAAATTATAAAAATTTATCAATTGTTATTTTTTGGAAACGCGGTACTTTGTTGTGTGAATCTTGCAGGAACAATCGAGACGGATCTGGAGATTTCCAGAAAGCAAAACAGGAAACAACAGATCAGAACAGAAGGGGATTTTCAAAACAGAACAGCAGAAAAAATTTGGAGTCTCGAACCGCCCACCTCACCGCCCTTCCGCGGCCAATACCTGCCTTAGGCCGCGGAACCGCGGCCGCCTTGTTGAATCAGAGTGTCAGATAATTTCTAGGGACTCGCGCCGACTACCCCACCGCGGAACCGCGGTGGAAACCAGGTTTTCCCGCGGAAAGGCGGCTCCACAGTGACGTCATCTGACCAACTTTGCTCTGTAAGCCTCCTCCGTTCCTCCTCTGTAATTTTTGAAATATCTTTTCTGGAAATTCCTGCAGGATTTCGTGAGCTAAAAAATATATTCCCTTCCATATAATAAATCTTGTGCAGGATTTTGCGCCTAGTTTAAATTAAAAATTGATTGCAAGTAATATTTTTCTGTTGCATATCTTTTATCAACAATCTTTTTGCAACAATTTTTCCAAATAAAGAGAAAAAGAGAAAAAAGAAAAAATTTATTAGAAAACTTGCAAACTTTTTCCGCAAATAAATCCTTGCACCACCACCCATCTTTCTTTCTTTCACCCTTTCTTCTTACAACATGGGTACCCCACATAATAAATCACTTGCCGAACTTTGGTATCCCGAACCTAATTTTGCGTCGTACGTCAACTTGTTCGGTCAATTTAAAGACGATCCTTCCATGCCTAAAAAATATTTGAAAGATCAAATAGAAGCGTTTAGGAGAAACAGTTTGACTTTGCAATCCACTTTATGTCAACCATGTCCACCTTTACCACCTTCATATGTTGATACCACTTTTTCAAGTTCTGCTGTCACTCCTAAGCTGATGTCCATTGCTGAGCATATTGCTCAATCTCGCAGCCGATCTTTCACCCCTCTCCACTCATCCAGTTCTAGGGATTCGCACGATTATTCACCTTTTTATCCACATGTTGACCCTATCCCTGCCCAACCACCCACTTCCTACCAGTCCTACCTGACTTTCCCACCTTCACTAGACAATGTTTCTACACAGCCATTAGGGAGTTTCACATATCCAAACAATTTCGAAATTTTTACCGAAACCCCCTTACCACCCAAGTCTAGTTTGGAAGAGTCGTTGGAGGCATATATCTTAGCAACAAACAAAATGACTAGGAATGTGGAAGCGTCTGTGGCCGCTCTTATGCAACCTAGTGAACCGGTAGCTAGTTTCCCACTAGCTTCAAATTTTTCAATGTATAAGGAGGCGGTTGCACAGAGTGAGAATGTGAGAGGATTTCCAAATCAAACCTACCCTTACCCAATTGAAGCCCATAACTCCAATTTTCAAACATGTGTCCAAAATAATGAGTTGTGCGACTTTGTAGTGTTTGATTTGCCAAATTGTGAAGAACCCCTTTCGAGTGAAACCGCACCTAATCCGTTTGACCTTTGCACCTCCACTCTAGAACCTAAATTGATAAATATCCATGCTTTTGATTAGGTGTCTAAAGAAATTAATTTTCACTTGATTGACGATATAGACGCCGGGAATATTTCAGATGATGAACCTGTCTATTTGATTGAGATTTTATGTCCAATTCATCATCCCGAGTCATTAAATGTTTCTCCCGAACCTTATATGCGTCTTGATGTTGATGATAATAGCATGGATGAGTTGAATATTGAGGAGAATTATGAGGATAGTATTGAGAAGAGTTTTGAGGATCATATTGAGGTTGAACCATTTCTGTTTGACGTGTCGGATTTTCCAATTCCTCCTCCTGAACCTTTAAAATCATCCTCGCTCCTTTACATCGTTCCGACCACGCTTGAAGACTGTGAGCTTGAAAATTTTTCTTTTGAATCTGATACTGTTCTCACAGACGATAACACTTACGAGTGTTTCACTTTTTCGGACAATGTTGATGACTCACAGTCCGAGTTTGAGTCCTTTGAATTTTCAGATGAGTTAGTTGAACCATCAGACTCGGTTGATTACAGTAGTTTCGAGCCATTGATGGAATCTTTTAAGTTCGAGACAGTTTACTATGGTGAGAATGAGACTATCCCTAATTCACTTTCTTTCGTCTTTCCCATTGTTCCGACCGTACAAGAGACCGTTACGCTTTCATCTCCAATACCAAATTCGGCGTACCCATGTTTTCTTGCGAATCTTGAGGGATTTGACCCTATTTCTCAACGGGTTAATAGATTAGCACAATCGTTTTTAACACATCGGTCATCATAAATTGCGCTAATTTATTCACTCGATTTACACCCTCAAGATCGTACTCCACTTCTTTCTCCTTTCCGCCATTCTTCTCCTCCACCGAGACCATATTCTACCCTTCTTCCCACACGGTCTCGTGTGTTTCTCATTTCTTTCCTCTACGCCCCATTATTTCACCAACTCGGCCATTACCACGATAAGATTTTTGAATGATGGTGCTAATCTTTGGCTTGTGTAAGGCCAAACTTAAATTTGGGGGGAACCTTTTTGTATATATGTATATATATTTTTGTTTTCTTTCTCTGTAAATAAAAAATTATAAAAAAAAAATTTTCAAAACATTAAAAAAAAATTTATAAATAAATAATCAGGGGAGTGCCGACAATTTTGACCCTCTTGGTGCAGCATGACAGTGAGGACACTGTCAAGTTTAAGTTTGGGGGTATGCTCAGTGCGTCTTCTTCCTTCGCATTCATATGTATATTTTTGTATTTGCATACTTATTTTGAAAACCAATAAAAATTGAAAAATTTTAAAAAATTATAAAAATTAATGTATTCAATTTTGGCCTTATTTGATTGGAGTTTGACAAATAGTTTAACTGGCTAGGAACAACTAGATCTTAGACTTAGTAAATTAAAAACCCTAAAAATAACCTTCCTTAAACTTTAACGGCAGAGAGTATATATCTTTGTAGTTTATTTAGAAATAGGCAAAGTTTGAGTTCACTTCTTGGGCTAAGTCGAAGCAAAGGAAAAGTATTGATATTTTTATTGGAGTATAAGTTTGAAAAATAATTTGTAACATTTTCAAAAATATAAAATATTAGTTTTGGGAATTTTTATAATTTAATATTATTTTATTGATTATTTTAATATTAAATCTATAATTAAATGCAAATAAATAGGAAAAATTTGAGAAAAATTATGGAAAATTCTAAAATATGATAAATTAGTGAATTATGACATTTTTAAGTTTTTGTGATTAGTTTGACACTAATTTAGTGCTAATCGCGATTAAAATCGCTAATCGGGTTTTTTTTTTTGGCAATTTTGTGCAAAACTTGCACATATCACTTTTTCTCACACTTGTGCATTTTCTTTCATGATATTTGGGTTTACTATTCTTATGAGAAGGATTATGGTTTAAAAAGAAAAAAGAAAAAGAAAAGATTAAAGAAAATGGGAGTTGGTGAGAATGAGAGGCATGGGGCACCATTGACCAAGGACTTAGCCAATTGTTTCCTTACATTTTCCTCCCTCTTCATCCTCCTCCTGCTGCTGCTCCTACACCTCATACCCTCCCCTCTTAAAGATCCTCAAATCATCTTTAAAACACCCCCAAAACCTCACACTCATTTCATTAAAATTGTGCACAATCCCTAGATCTACACATGGAGCTAAAGAAGCATGGATTTTGGCCGCTAGGGGCAACTCAAGAAAATTCTTGAGTTGCCAATTGAGGTAATTTCTGGACCATTAGCTAAATTGTAGCATTTCCTTTAACCCCAAGTTAAGATTATATCGATATTGTGTGATATTATGGACTTGATGAAAACCTAGTTAGGGTTGTGGTGAATTATGGGTTGTAATATGAAATTGAGCTCAGTAGAGGTCTTACCAACACCCTAGTGTTTGAATTGGAACCCAAAACCTGAAGCTAGAACCAGAATACGGATTTTAGAAATCGATATCGGGGAAATTGTGAAATCTGTGAGGGTTTATTTGAATCTGCTATCACCCGAGACATCCTAAAATAATATTGAGTGGATAGAGATATGTGCAGGCACCCAGGAAACTAACCCCAAGACCCTAGCCCCCAATTCCCTTTCCCGGCCGCCAATTTTCCTCTTTTGGCCGCAAATTGCGGCCTGGGTCCCACCATTTTGGGTCGTGTTGGTTCTGTAGCTCCTTCATGTTTATGTTAGGCCCCTGGTATATATAGATTTGTATAAATTGACCTAGGGTGAAATCTGGGACATATATCCTAAGTTGCTATTTTGGTTTCGTGTTTCCGTATTCCGTATTTTTGATTTTGAAATTGTGGATTGTGTTTTGCCTCGACTATTTGGCGTTTATACGACGATATAGAGGATTTATTGATGGTTTTGAAGGCGTGCCATAGGTTCTCACCTATAGGCCCCTTATCGTATCGTTTTGGATCTCATGCGCCGTTTTAGCTTGGATTTGGTTTTAATGCGCATATACGATATTTTGATGTATAGGTACCCATGAAGACTTCGGGACGGCAAGAAAATGTGTGGTGACGTCCGCATATGATGATGCAAGGTGAGTAGATTATATCTACAAGGGGAAGTCGGGTGGATGGCGTATAGCACCCCCGCAGTCCGTAATTAGTACTATGTGGTATATTTATTTGTGTGATAGCTACAGTGTGTTATGGTTAGTTAGGGGTAGAAATAACTAGCGTAGTTCCTAGTTGCGAACCATAGGATAGATTTGCACCCACACGCATACACTTGTGTGTTTCTTATACTTGCACTGTACTTGTTGATATGGGATGACTTTGGAGATGAGTCGATGATGTGGGCTTTATGCCGCGAGATCGGTGATCGGATATGATTCGTATTTGAGATACGAAATGTGATTCTTGCGGGCTTGGGATATGTGTTTACCCCCGCACGCATACTTCATTGATGGTATCGATTTGTACTAGACTTAGAGTAGTACCCCCTGACTATACGATCTGATGATAGTGATACCTGTTATGTGACGAGATAGTGAGAGGTTGACCTGTACCCAGCTATTGGGATGCCGTACGACGATTTACCGTATGAGCTTTACATTGATGATAGATCCGCGCTCATGACTTGAGGATGTCAGATGATATACTGTATCGTACACGATACTATTGAGGCGGGATCACCGACTTATATATATATATATATATATCGACTCAGATGTTAGGCGGTTTCCTTACCTGTAGTTCAGTTTGTTAGTTCAGCCGTATAGTTAGTGTAGTTGTCAGAGTAGATTAGACTTCTTACCTATTTCAAAAACTAACGAATCGTGGGCATTTTTAAAGACAGCTCAAGGGAATCTACGGATATTTCAAAAATGACGTATCTTTTCATAAAAACACCGTAGCCCCTATTTTCAAAACCCCATGATTCGTGTTATTTCAAAAGGCACCAATTGTAGGACTTATGTTAGATTAATGCAGGTTAGTTTTAGTTACGTCTAGTTTCAGCTCCCACTCCTTTTTTGTGGTTCGCTTTGCATCGCATTCTTATATTATGTTTCATACTCCATTATTAATATCATGCTGATAGGACACCAGCACCATTACCGATGATGCGTATGTACCACGTACACTTACTTGCCGGCTCACACACATCTTCATCGGTAATTGCCATGTCACGTACACCTTAGAAAATATTATTGCTTGACATAGCCTGTTAGCTAATAGTTTAGATATTGTAGTTATTACCTGCTACTTCATGCATACTGTTATTCATTGTTATGCCGCATTCATGGATTATCATGCATATATTCACTATTTTACGTGCTATTGAGGTTTGGATTTGGATTTCTATGAGATTTTCTGGATTTGGAGGAAAACCGCAAAGACACAAATAATCATATTCTCTCTTTTAAAATAAAAAGTGCGGTTTTCCTATGATGTATGAGTCGTCCACCATGAGTTTGCTGATGGATTTGGAAACCCGATTCGAGGAGACGGATGAACCGTTTCGGGTACATGGTGTACCCGGTACGGTACCCCGGGGCAAGAGGAATGTGGTGATGACGTTGAGCCTGGCAGGGGAGTACTACCTACCGGTGATTTTACCCGACGCGTCGGATATCCGGAGGATACCGTCGTGGTCTGAGATTTATGGTAGGGGCCGGTCTGGACTGACGGCGCCCTAGATATTGTGGTTGAGACTTTGAGATATCGAGATATTGGGATTTCGTTTGTGCCGATGCTAGGCACAGTTTTATGCTGATTTCATTATGGTACCTCATCTTTTAAAATACAAGGGAAATCTCACTAAAGTATGAAAACAGTTGCTCCATGTAAATGTATTCTGTTTTCACGCATTCATATCTCATTCATATGCTATATTGTTATCTGAGGCACTGACACAGACACATGAGATTGCACTCGGGTTAGATATTTACCCTAGCCTTGTTATAGGCTGCATGTTATTTTGAGGATTTTATATACTGATCGTATTGACCTAGGATTATGTCTTGCTTTCGGTTTCTGCTTGTAGATATTTCTATTCACGAGTTGGCAACTCACCCCCGTTGTGCCACAGTTCTTGCAGGTTTTGCCGTACAGGTTCCTTGCAGCATTTCTGGCACATTGCTTCCTTGAGGGTGAATTGCATTTGGTAGGTGGTTTCTTTTGCATCAAGAACCACCATTGTATTTATTTATTTCATTGTATCTAGAATTTCCATCAACCAAAACTTGTATATTCTTTCAGACCTAGACTTTAGTGTTGTATATTTCGACCTTAGAGTCGCGCTTAGTAGTATTGCGGTTTCTTGTTGCTTTTGAGCTTTCTTTTGGATTTGATCCTCGCCACTTGGCGTTGTATATTATTGTTGCATGTGTGGTTGTGACCGTCTATTGACGAAGAGCTAGCTCCCGGTTGGGGATGCCTTTATCATTGCATATATATTGTTATTTTGTTGTACCCCATTTGGGGCCAGTTTTACAAAAGAAACTCTGCCGAAATTTTTAGAAAAGACTTACTGTTTTTAAAACGCACCTTCGGCTTAGTTATTTAAAAACCTTGATTTCAAACATGTTTTCTTCACTCCTTTAAACCAGTTTCTTTACTTATTCTTAAAATGGTTTTAGATTTCTGGGCTTTTGGCTTACTTGGATCAGATGGAGTCCTATAGACTTCATATGGTTCGAGGGCCAGTCACGTGCTCTTTCGGGTCGTGACATAATTCCTAGCTTAAGTCTAGATTCTGAAAATGTATACCCTACAATTTGCACAATCACGCACCTTGAAACTTGGAATAGTAGAGGAGACCTTGAAATACTCTTGTCTAAAGTCCTTAGTACGAAGAACATGAAAATAAAAAATTCAAGTGTGAATAAAGAAAAAAAAAATGAACACTAGTTTTTGTGATTACTTAAGGCTGCAAAAATAGAAAAATATTTAGCGAGGGTGATTCATCACCCAGTGCCTTAGACCAACTAGTTTGGGGGTCACTGCTAAAAGCCTTGGGTGTTACAAGACTAGGAAGTATACTTTAAAGTGCAAGCGCATCTTGTAATCGGTTGTTGGTACCTCAAGAAGTATCGCATGAAGGATGTGTAAGAAAAATTCAATTAAAAATTCACCAATTAATAAGTGCTTTGGACAACGGACAAGAGTATGATTGCTTGATTTGAATTTCTAAGTGTAGGGGTGATATATACACACACGTAGGGATATGTGATTGGAGTTTAGATGAGAGAAAGGAGTGAAGAATAGAACTTGTATCGTTAATAGAGTTGATAAAAATTCCTAAGTGGAGATGGAACCCTAGAAGGAAGACTTAAGAAATGTCGAAAGCTAAGTAGGTCTGCAGAACATATATAATCTTAAGTTAAATGATAAGGAAGTGTGAAGAATATGGGTGGATGATTTATGAGTCGACGATAATAGAATTCCTTGTTAGAAAACCTAATTGGAGAACAAAATTCAATGGGCCTAATTGATAGGATTTTGTGGGTAGTATCCGCTGAAAACCCTCAGGAGACAACACTCCTCCCACTAGGTACACCTAGAGGTTTAACGGCTTGTTGCACGAGCTCAGTGCAATCGCGTTTCCCTACAAAAGTGCGGTTAGGTTTTTGTAGAGAATAAAAAATAAGTTTGCTCGAGGACGAGCAAAAGATAAGTTTGGGGGTATTTGTTCATATCATATTCTTGCATTATTATATTCCCCATTCTTATGCATTTTACAATAAAACCGGTGCTTTTGACCCATGTCTGCTACATATTACAGGTTACATGTTCTTGGATCTAAAACAGTGAAAAAGATAGAAAATGATGCAAAAGAGGGACTTTGAACAACAAATAGAAGGATCTTAATCAAGCCTACACAAAAGAACAGTACAAGGCAACGCAAGGTCCAAGATTACAAAGCGAACGGTTAAAGTCCACTACAAGTATTCACTGGAAGATCTGGAGAATATCTAGAAGCCAAATGAAGAAAAGAACCAAATAAATAGAAAGCCCAAAATTACCAGATGCTACACAAGAATTTATGAGTTGGAAATTTTACCACAATTTGGTGGAGGGTTTGACTGGTCAACCTAGTGGTATTCTTGTAAATGCAGACATGCGAATCAATTATAACCTAAGGTTTCCTATCTTCTATAAATAGGAACTCTAAATCATTGTAATGGCCATGCCTCCCTCATGCCTCATTTTATCAATAAAATTTAGATTTCTTTTGGAGAGCATCGATGCCTCTTTTCATTTCAGAAATTCAGATCTGATAAGTCTTGTGTTGATGTTTGGAAAGAGCCATCTGTAAAGTAAGTAATTAATTTCAATTCTTACCCTAGGTTATTTTTCATTCTCTGCCCTATATTAAATTTAATTCCTTGCCCTAGTTAGATAGTTAGATCTTTAATTCAATTGCCCTAGTTAAATAGTTAGATCTTTAATTCCTTGCCCTAGTTAAATTTAATTCTTTGCCCTAGATAAATGATAGATTTAGTTTTTACATTTAATAAGAAATCCGAACACCCATCGGAATTAACTCGTTAGAGAGATTAGGAAATTCACAACATCCCTGTAGACCGACCCGTACTCACCGGCTAGCTGTAAAGCGACGCCGTTCTTGATTGCGGTAATATATAGTTTTTGACTTATAAATCAAGTACTACTGAGTTTCCTATTTCCTTTTAGGGAGTTATGCACTTATGAAGTTGCATACCTATTGAATAGGGTTCCGATCAAATCAGATACCTACCATTTTATATGAGATATGGAAAAGGAAAAGCCCATCTCTTAAGTCAGTTAAGATTTGGGGTTGTCCAGCCTATGTCTAAAAGCATAATCCGGACAAGCTCGAGGCAAAGTCAGTTCTGCAGAAGTTTGTTGGATATCCCAAGCATACGCAAGGGAATATCTTCTACCTAACCGAGGAACAAAAATGTTTTTTTCCTCAGCATGCCACCTTTGTGAAAGGGAATTTCTTGTGAAGAAATTAGTGGACATGAGGTAGAACTGGAAGGAGTTCCAGCTATACAAACTGCAGCTGATGATTTGGTAGAACCGAAGGATTCAATAGTTTCCAACGAACCTCAGCCTCTTCGCCGATCTAGTAGGGTTCCTCACCCACCTGAGAGATACTTCTGTTTCTCTATTACAGTGGGAGCGAGGATTGCATCATGAGATGATGACCCAACTAGTTTTGAGCTGGCCATCAGGAGTGGGACTCTGTAAGAATGGCTGGATGCTTATCGATCTTAGATGGAATCCTTATACACCAACAAAGTATGGACTTTGGTTGCTTGATCTGAAGGGTTAAATCCCCATCAGGAGAAAGTATATCTTGAGAAGATTACTTGGTGTACATGGAAAAGTTGAGACTTTTAAAGCTAGACTTGTTAAAAGTTTGCATCATTAACCAGGTATGGATTGTGATGAAACCTTTTCTAAGTAGCTATGCTTAAGTCCATCCAGATCCTACTTGCCATGGCTACATACCATGACTACGATATCTGGCGGTTGGGTGCCATGACTGTTTTTCTAAATGATGTTTTAGAAGAGTGTGTCTATAAGTACACAGCCAAAGGGCCTTGTAGACAGTGGGAGCAGCAGAAACATGTGCAAGATGTTTTATGTGATAAAGCAGGCATCGCGGAGTTGGAACATCTGTTTTGATGTGGTAGTCAAAGAGTTTGACTTCATCAAAATAGTAGATGAACCTTGTATATACAAAAAGGTAGTAGAGAGTATGGGGGTGATCCTCGTAGAGTACATGGATGACATACTCTAGATGGGGAAGGAGTTTCCTATGCTACGCTCTGTCAATCTCCGCTTTTCACAATGACTCTCCACGTAGGATCAAAATGATACCTCCTAAATCATGAGTTTTGATCTGTGAGATAGATGTAATAGGATGTTAGGATTCTCACTAGTTGTAGTGAGATGGTATCAAACGATCCTAGGGAGAATCACTGGAAAGGTTCCAGGGTGATAAGGATGACTGAATGTCAGTTACAGGCATTGTCTTTACCCTCAGTAAAGGGATGGTATGTTGGAAGAGTTCCAAGCTATATATCGTGGCATTCTAGAAGATTAAAAGCAAGATACATCGTTACCAAAGAGAAAGTCTGGGTGTATATAAGTTCATAAGATGAACTTCGTTCCTACCATTGTATGACAATGGAGTTGTGGCTTATGCCTAGGAACGCCCGTCCCATCAGTGATCCAGACATATTCTAAGGCAGTGTCACCTGATCATGGAGATGGTTGATCTCCAGGGGATCGAGGTTAGGAGAGTAGACTCAGAGGACAACACGGCGGATCCACTCATAAAGGCATTTTCCCAGAGAGAGACTAGTTATGGGATGGTTGAGTATGAGATACTACAACCACTGTTATCAGATGGCCCTAGTGCAAGTGGGAGATTGTTAGTTATATGTATGCCCTAGAGGCCATTACTATACATGTGATGTGTATTGTAGTGGATGCTTGGACATATATAGGGAGGACTTTCTTGCTCGACATGATAGTAGGCTATCTGGTTGCTCTTTACCCTAACGTGTATACTGATTGTCTCTCTGTTATATGTTGGTAAAGCCCTTAGGATGTGTACTTGACTACCTGGACTATGATGCGGATCATACTAGTGGGGACATGGTAGTCCATAAGTACATCCTTCAAGGTCCCTAATCGTGGGTGTATCGAGACAGGGCATCGATATACCAGAGTAGACTAGCGTATACCTTCTCGACCTATACAGATGGGCGATGGATGATCCCATATCCATTGGTATTTGACATCAGAGATGATATACGAGTGCTCAGTGGAGACTGGGTACACTGGACGGACTTGCCGAGAACTCCCAGATGGTATTATACCTTACGTCAGATGGCAGTTCTCTGGTGACACTGGTACAGGTTAATCTGTAGACCCGAGATCGTCATAGAGTCTTGTGTGATTCCCACTGTGCTTTGATTTCCACCTTACCACGTCCAAGAGGGTGTGCAAAACGGTGGTTTTTGGGTACAGTTCCGAGTCACATGGAGGAAATGAACGATAGGAGGGGTTTCGTCTCTCCCGGTATTGGGGGTTGATGTTGCGCTATGCTCGATTGGCCATAACAGGGAAGTCCCTGGCCAGGGCTGGTTTAGAGATATACTGGTAAGTATTACCAGTAGTTTCTCGACCCGTTATGAGCCTCACATCGGCATGACTTATCGGTTATTGGGGTCTGACGTTTACCACCCCTAGACTTGATATGCGACATATCAGACGAGGAGACCGGACTGTACGGTAGTGTCACTGTCAGGATTTTTGCAAGAGTTGGAGCGCGCTTGCTTACTGATCTTCTGATCGCTCAATACCCGGGTAGCCGTTACGTCCAGCTAGTACCGCTGACGGCTTGTGAGTGCTTGATATGATCATCACCTACTGCCGGCGTATTGACGAGTCTTTAGAGTCCTATATAGAGGTTGTACTGGCTCAGGCAAAACGAGATAGGAGCGCATATGTGATATGTGCGGGACCGAGAATAATGCGTGTATGTGATACCGTATTCCATTCTCGCGATGTTTGTGTCGATCGGTTATATGCGATATAACCAAGTTATCGAATCAAGGGTTGATTCGATAAGTCGATACATTGCATGTTAGTCGGTTATATGTGATATAACCGGATTGTTAAGTAAAGTATTGATTTAATAATTTAGTGTATGATTGTATATATGATATACTAATTTACATTAACTAACATTGGTTCACTTTAAGCATTTGTTTTTCTCACTTGTGTACAAGTTAATTTATATGTGATATATATTCATTTGTGTACAAATTTGTATCATGGTTGTTGATACAAATGTCATGGGTGTACAAGACTTATACCATACTAATTATAGGTTTAGGTTTTTATATTTAAAGTAATTCAAAAACAATTGGATAATGAGCTAACATACATGAAGCTTATGGATGCTTTGACTTATTCCACTTGTTTTGTTTTACTTAATATATTTACTAACCTAACCGCTATAATTAACAATGGTAAGGTCTCTACATGAGTTAGTATTTGATACTAACTCACCATAGTTAGATTACTCTCTCTCTTGATCATTTATCCATTTTCATTTGAGCTCATCTTCTTCCTCCTTGAGTTTTCATTCCAGGGTTTGAAAAAGAGAGAGATGCGAAGTGAGAAATGAAATTCTAAAGTGTACCCATTTCCTATCTCACCATCCTCTACTAGACTAGCACTTTAGTTTAGGGTGTTTGATTCACTAATTCTTTGGTTAGTGAGGTAGAAGCTTGAGTCCGTATTCCCTCGACGTAGATCATCTTTGGCATCGAAGACTTCAAGCGATCCTGTTACAATTTCCTCATGGAGCCGTCCGAGAGTCCGGGAGTTGGTTGATCGCAGCGAGGGGACTACATCATGGAGCTTAAGAAGTGAAGGATCGATCTACAAAGGTTGTATTTCGTATTCGCATAGGGTTAAAGTGTTTAGCTTGCATAGTGTTCGCTTAATTTCTTGTTAATGATCTTGCTTCGGGTTGTTAGGCACCTAATGTTTTTTAATCCGGCATGGTCGATGCGTTGTAGAGCCTCCTTAGTGTGCCTAGTAACCCTAAATCCTAAGCATCACAGAAGAAACGAAAGCAGTAATATTTATATATCATCATATATATATAGTATAAGCATTCATCTCAGGCAGTAATATGATCTCATCATAGAACATTGCAGCAGAAGAACATGTATGAAATATTGGATATACTAGGATATCCGTGTTTTAATACGAGCCTGTATAAAATACGGATTCCACGGTCGCAATGAATAACCAAACCCACATCCCTAGACCCCTACGAGAGCGGCAAGTAACACTGCCAATTCTTGGGTTAGGAGACCCGGTCTCGACTCCTCGAGATGGCCTCCCACTGTACCCTAGAACCCGGTTACTTGTGCTCCCCTCCTTGGGTCTACCTAATACGGAAAAGTAAATAATATACACTGGTGACATCAACCTCATCCCGGAAGTGCCCCAATAAAAGAATATTACATACAAATGAATTTTACATGAATGAAAATAAAAACCCTCATCTCACATAAAACCCCCAGCTATTCAGAACACGACGATCCAATATAACATATCACAGCAACACATAATATCTCATATCATCAATGTAAGTAAGTATGCATACACCGATCGTCGTTGATGTATAGCAACGAAAACCGGCAATACAACTACATACTACACTTACGGTCACAGAAAAGAAATTGCAAAACTACAACATTTGGAATCCACAATCACTTTTGATATCATAAATCCGAAATATCACATACTTCGCATTTCATGCCTAACTATATGAATTCCACATATTGTATCACATTCCAGATAAATAGACAGTATTAAACTTTCCGATCGGATAATCAAATACCCAAGATTTCCTAAATAGCTCAACACTAGAGCGGAGTTCAAATAATCCCAAAATATGTCACAGTACCAATAGTCCAGCCGTAGAAGGGTCAAGCCAACGCCTCACATGTGACACGCCGTACTGCCCCAAACCCTAAGGTTTAGAGACGGTTCAGACGGTCACATAATCGAGTTAAGGTTTGTTTTCTTCTAGAGGGACCACCGCGTTACTTGCACGTTTTTCCGAAAGATTTAAACTCAAGAAAAATTCAACACTTGAAAGTTTTTCGTGCCGGGAAAAAATGAGTTAATGATATCCGTTCGAACATTTTAACAGTTTCTAAATTATTGGAAAACATAACGAAATTAAACTTTCCGATCGAATCAACGTATTCAAAATAATCCCCAGAACACTCAACACTTGAGTCAGATTAAAAATACCCGGAAATATGTAGGATTGGCTACGGATATTTCTGTTTAAAAACCTGTCCCCAATTCACTGTTCCTGCTACGAAACCGCCGCGACAAGTAGGTTCTTGCCGCGGTTCAACGGCAATATGAGAGCCTTGGGGGCTCGTATTTTATGGTAACCCTTAAACCTCCCTGCTGATTTTTTAAAGTATTTTTAATGCAGAAAAAAATCACATTTTCACAAAATTTCCAGAAAGGGGTCATTTTCGACGTATCGGGATTCGATCGGACTTTTAACTTCGTATACACGTTGCCTAATGCTCTAGCTAGGCTCTGATACCACTGTAGGGTTCCTAGGCACTCTTACAAGGGTTAAGAAGGCATCAACCATGCCTGAATAAAAATTTAGACGTGCCGAACAACCCAAAACCGGGATCTTTGCTAGATAATTAGGGTTTAACATGCAAGTAAACATCTTTACAACTAAGTGTGAGGGATTACAAGCTTTGTAGTCCGCTCCTTGGCTTCATAAGCTCCGAGTAGAAGTCCCTTCGCCACGATCCATGATCTCCCGGACTCAAGAGAGGCTCCATAACTCGAACGATCTATGCTAGCTTGTAGTCTTCCTTTTCTCCGATGATCTACCTCGAAGTTTCTATAACTCAAGCTCTCTCTCTCTCTAATGAGGTGAACACCCTAATCTAATTGGCTAGATTAGATGAGGATGATAGAGTAGTATTTATGCTTTCTTTTTATATCAAATTCTCACACAAAATCATCACATAAAGAAAACCTAGAAAGTTTTCTCAAAGATCAAGGTTGAAGAAGAAGAAGAATAATGAATTAATTCCTTTTGTGATGAATAATGAAATGATATAGAATTAATAATGCAACCATGGTTAACTATGACAAGGCTAACTCATGTAGAGAATTAACTAAGGCTAAGGGTTTGGGTTGGGTTAAGAATGAGTCACTAGAAAATATCAACCATAATATCTTAGCTCAAAACAAAATAAATCCTTCTAGAAGCATCAAGAAGGAACTAATCCAAATCAAACCCTAATCTTGTTTAATCTCCACTAAACATGTTGCATTAGTAATCATATCATGTTACTATATTATATATCACATATATAATATATATTGTAACAAAAGAAAATAATACAATTAACATATATCGCATATAAATCAATGTATTACCCGGTGAGAAAATGAAATAATAAAGCGAGCCAATATTAGATAATGTAATGCAATATATCATATATATTATTATACATTAAATTATCGAATCAACACTTGATCCGACAATCCGGCTATATCGAATATAACCGACTAATATATCATGTACCGATTCATCGAATCAACACTTGATCCGATGACCCGGCTCATATCTAAATATCGCGAGAATATAATACGGTATCTCATATCGCATTATCCTCGGTCGTGCACATATCACATATGTGCCTCTACTCCGTTTTGCCTGAGTCAAGAAACCTCTGTGTAGGACTCTAAAGAATCGTCAGTACACCGGTAGCAGGTGATGATCATATCAAACACCCACAAGCTGCAAGCGGTAAGCTAAACGTAACAGCCATCCAGGTATTGAGCGATCAGAAGATCAACAAGCTAGCATGTACATTCTCCTGTGAATCCAATCAGTAACACTCCCGTACAGTCCAGTCTCTTCGTCTGATATGTTGCATATCTAGTCTAGGGGTGGTATACGTCAGACCCCAGTAACCGATAAGTCGTGTCGATGTGAGGCTCATAACAGGTCGAGAAACTACTGGTAACACTTACCGGTAAATCTCTATATTATCCCTGGCTAGGGACTTCCAGTTACAGCCAATCGAACACAGCGCAACATCAACTCCCTATACCTGGAGAGACGAATCCTCTTCTATCGCTCATTGTCTCCATGTGATTCGGGACTGCACCCAAAAGCCACCGTTTGTACGCCCTCTTGGACGTGGTAAGGTGGAAATCAAAGCACAGTGGGAATCACACAAGACTCTATAACGATCTCTGGTCTACAGACTACCCTGTACCAGTGTTACCGGAGAACTGCCATCTGACGTGTGGTATATCACCATCTGGGAGTTCTCGGCGAGTCCGTCCAGTGTACCCAGTCTCCACTGAGCACCCGTACACCATCCTTGATTTCAAACATCGATCGATATGGGATCATCCATCGCCCATCATATGGGTCAAGATGCGTATACGCTAGTCTACTCTGGTGTATCGATGCCCTGTCTCGACACACCCTCGACTAGGAATAGTTATTGTATGTACTCATCGACTACCGTGGCCCCACTAGTATGATCTCATCATAGTCTCAGTAGTCGAGTACAGATCCTAAGGGCTTTTTCAATATGTGAGAGTAAGACAGTACACATATACAAGTCAACATGTTAAGATAAAGTGAAACCAAATAGCATACTATCATGACGAGCAAGAAAGTCCTCTCTATATATATCCAAGCATCCATTATAATATACATCATATGTACAACAATGGCCTCTAGGGCATATACATAACTAACAGTATCATGCTAGGTTACACATGCAACATGTATGTATGAGACTCACACCATGCTAGGTTAAAGTTATAGTTTTATTTGTTTTAATTAATTCAAACACTTGGATAATACGTCATGTTCAAAGCTTGTAGAAGCTTGTAGGTTTCATTGACTTAGTCCACTTATTTGTCTAGCTTAAGATATTTGTTAACCCAACCTTAACTCATAGCTATGGTTTAGTCTCTATAATGGCTAGTGCATGACATACACTCACCATGGTTGCATTTCTAACCACATGAGTTTCATTATTCTCATCTTCATTTTTTGATCTTCTTCTTCCTCTTGAAAAAGGTTTTCTAGGCTTTGGAGATGAGAAGAAATATTGTGAGAAAAATAAATCTAAAGTGAGCCCACTTCCTACTTCATCATCCTCTACTATTATCTATTTAGTTTAGGGTGTTTGCTTCACTAATCTACAATTAGTGAAGAGGTATCATGAGCTCGAGTCTCCTCGACGTAGATCATCTTCGGCCTCGAAGACATTGAGCAAGCTTGTTCGTTTCTTCAAGTGAACCCTCTCTAGAGTCCAAGCGTTCACCATTCGCAGCGAAGGGACTACAACATGGAGCTATTGAAGTGAAGGACCGGTCTACAAAGATTGTATTCCCTCATTCACTTAGTTGCAAAGTTGTTTGCATTATGTTTCGTCGGATTTTCTAGTTTCGATTCTAGGGTTAGGGTTAGCTAGAACGGCAAAAATTTAAATATGGCATGGATGATGCCTCCCGAAACCTTATTGCTGTGCTAGACAACCCTGCAGTGGTATCAGAGCGATGCTAGAAAATTAAACGATGTTTGCTAGGATTACAAAACCGAAACTACTCCGAAACACCCGATACGAAAACTTGGTTTCTGTCGAATTTAAAAAGTCTTCAAAAAAAATTTTAAACAACTGCAGAATGATATATATGGTGTAACATGAACACCACCAAAAATTGAAGCAATTTTGTCAAAAATTGGCCGGCCACATAGGCTAAAATTCCGAGCTGCTCGGTTTTTCTGAGGAGTTTGGGGTTCAAATTTTGGTAGTGTTCCAGTCTCTGGGTTTTGGTGTTTCAGGTATTGTTTGTTTTTTCTAAATTTTCATTTGATGTTAACTTTCTGCAAAGACAATTCGGAGTGTTTCGTAATCGTAATTTTAACATGTATTCGGGTTATTTTGACAATGTTAAAAAGTTTGAACGAATATCAATAACCTTATTTTTTCCCCCGCTAGAAATTTTTCAAGAGTTGGATTTTTTTCATAGTTTAAAATGTTCAGAAAATCTTGCAAGTGATTCTGTGAACTCTCTAGAAGAAAGAAACCTTAACTCGATTCTATGACCGTCAAAACCGCCATCAAACCCTAGGATTTGTGGTAGTTCAGCGGTGCCACAGGTGAGGCATTGGTTGACCCTTCTACGGCTGGTTCATAAAAGTTGTGGCATATTCTGGGTACTTTTTGAACTCCGCTCAAGTGTTGAGCTTGTTCGGAAATTTTGGGTGCTTTCTTATTCGATCAAAAAGTTTAACTTCCTCTAGCTATCTGTGATTGTGATATAATATTTGGAATACACAATTAGTTATGAGATAACTAGTTTGAATTTTATAAATCTAGTAGTTTAGTCTCATTTGATCGGTTGCCACGGGATTTTGATGTTGATCAAAAGTCCATCGCAATTACGTAGTGTACGCGGATACTCGCTGGGTAACCTTACTAGATAGCCATGCCCCATAGCCCCGACCAAGTGACTGTAGGAGAACCCCATCACCAAAAGCATCCATTCGGGTGCTCGCTGCCTCGGTATTCCGCCTTAGTGCACTTCGTCGACGGCATCGGGGGGTGCGGCCGTCTACTAAAGTTTCCGACGAGCATTCGATCAGTTTATCGGGAATCTTGTTGAATTACCCGACAGGTTATTGGAAAGTGTTTTCAATATCGAGACTAAAATACGGGGTTTATAATTTTTAGGCATATGATGTCTAAGGAATTCATTTGGTTGGGAATGAAATCCAAAGTATGTGATACATTGGGTTTATGATGTCTAAGGTGGTTGCGGATTCCAATATTGTTGTAGTTTTTCACTTTCTTTTCTGCGACCGTAAGTGTAATATGTGGTGTATCTCCGGTTTCGGTGCTATATGTCAACAACAACTGGGATACGTATATTTACTTACATTGATGACATATGATATTATGTGTTGCTGTGATATGTTATATTGGATCATCGTGTTCTGAATAGACATGGGTTTTTATGTGAGATGAGAGTTTTTCATTTTCATTCATGTTAAAACTTGTATGTAATATTCTTTTATTGGGGCACTTCTGGGTTGAGGATGATGTCACCATTGTTGTATATTATTTACTTTTCCGCATTAGGATAGACCCAAGGTGGGGAGCACAAGTAACCGGGTTCTAGGGTCCAGTGGGAGACCATCTTAAGGAATCGAGACCGGGTCTCCTAACTCAAGAATTGGTAGGGTTGCTTGCCGCTCTCGTAGGAGTCTAGGGATGTGGGTTTGGTTATTTATCACGACCGTGGAATCCGTGTTTTATACTGTCTTAATTTAAAACACGGAAATCCTAGTATATCCAATATTTCATATGTTATCTTCTGCTACTCTGTGATGTGATCACTGTGATATGTTTAGACGAATGCCTATATTATATATATGAGATATAATTTATATTGTAGCTTTCGTTTCTTATATGATGCTTAGGAAGCATAATTGATGGGACTTCATTAATGAGATTAATGAAACTAAAAGAATCCTAAAGATATTGTAGAAACTTGTTTTAAAAACTAGTAGCTCTAGTTCTTGCTTTACATAGCGGTATTCCTTGTAGAATATCCAGCACCTTATTCGATAAGGAAAGAACCGAGATCTCTTCACCGGGAGTGACCTCTTTAGCGAAACTAGCAGATGCTACAACCCACTCGGTTTGTCTTTTGATTGCTTCTATAGTTTTTGCTTTTGCATAGTGGCATTTGTGAAATATCCTGCACCTTATTCGATAAAGAAAGAGCCGAGATCCCTTCACTGGGAGTGACCTCTTTAGCAAAACTAGTAAAGTCTTAAAAACGCTCCTTTTAAAATTCACTCGATTCTACAACGATATCAAGTTCATTACGCAAAAGGTTTTCTTAAAAACCTGTCGTAACCCTCCGTCATTTCAGATAAATGCTGCTACTTAGTATTCGTGCTACGTTTGTTGACCTCCGTCAAGGCATAGTGTGTGGTACCTAACTAGCGCTTACCTGCAAAAGCATGAGATGCGATTGGATTAGAGTAGTCGTGCGGCCTTGTTGACCTCCGTCAAGGGTCGTGCGGGTAGGTTTAATTCAACCATGAAATGTACGGGTAGAACTTGACTAGCAGCCTATGGTTTGTTGACCTCCGTCAAGGTCATAGGACGCTAGGGGTAAAAACATTAGCGGGAATTTCAAGTGTTGAAATTTGCAATGAGACTGTATACCTTCTATGAGATAGTTGGATCTCGATACCCACTGCGAGTAAGAGTTACTCCTGGGAAAGTTTTACACATCACAATTAGCCAATCAAGTAGGTGTCTAGAAAGGTGTTAACGGGGTTATGCCCCTAGGAAAAACGAGGTTTATTTTAATTAGGTCCGTGCGAAAGTATGGGAAACCTCCCTCAAAGTACCGACACTGGCCTGGCCGGAAGATTGGCGAACTTGTATGGTGTAATTAATCCCGGCTAGTCTTACCTTTTAGGGTTTGAAGGAAGATTTGACTAAAACAGTAGGAGCCATCCTGATTAGATAAAATAATAACCAATCTAATTTTGCAAGAGCACACACAGAGTGTTTTCTTCTTTCTCTCTCTCCTGGTAGGGACCATGTCACGCCTTAATCAAGATAATAATATGGATGCATTGACCGAACTTGCTTATTATACTGAGCTCCGGAACGTTGGTTCCGCTCTATCTTATAATTGTTATAAGTCCGAGCAAGAAATAGGTGAATATCCGGATTCTCATGCCACCCAATCGAAGAAAGTGCATATTGATGCATCTTCTTCGGGTGTGCTCATTACCGAGAACTGTTTCTCAGTATCCTCTACGTCCTGCGTATGTGATACCGGATCAGGATCCCGCATATGTAATATGTTACATGGGCTATAGAAAGGTAGAGAATTGAGATTGGGTGATATGTCTCAAAGTGTAGAGAATGGTGCAAGTATTGCAGCCAAATCAGTTGGCAAATATCACCTTGTATTAATACATTGATTCTGAACGAATGTTATTACATACCGAACCGGATATACAACATTACATCGGTTTCTTTAATGAGTTAAAGAAGGATATAATTCTGTATTAGAGGATAATATTGTGAACATTTTCCTGAATCAAGAGTTGATTGGATCAGGCACGTTATGAAATGGCATACACGTTCTAAATCAAACTACAGTTCAAAGTATATAAAAACACACACAAGAGGAGTAGTTTAGAAATGAACGAATCCTTCTTGTGGCATTGTAAACTAAGTCATATCAATGCGACACGACCGGCTAAGTTACATAAGGATGAATATGAGAATCTGTTCGAATTTTCATCTTATGATACTTGCCAGTCTTGTCTCAAAGGTAAAATAACCTATACTCCGGTTACTGGAAACAGAGAAAGAGTTACTGAACTCTACGGACGGATACATAATGATGTATACGGTCTGATGTCTACAAATGCCAGGGTTGGTTCTTGTACTTCATTACATTCATCGACTATCTCTCAAGATTCAGACATGTGTTCCTATTGAAATACGAGTCTAAAACTTTTGAGAAATTCAAGGAATATAAGCTTGAAGTTGAGAACCAAACGGGTAGAAGTATTAAGTCCTTCGATATGATCAAGAAGGAGAATATTTGCGCATGGAATTCCTTGGGTTTCTAAACTGAGAATATGATTCTCTCTCAGCTTACTCCTTCGTATACACCACAGCACAACAGTGTATCGGAGCGGATGTATCGCACCCTATGAGATATGGTGCGCTCTATGATGAGTACTGCTGAGTTACCTTTTTCCTTTTGATGTTATGCACTTGACAAGCTGCATACCTATTGAATGGGGTTCCATCTAAATCAGGGCCTACCACTACATATGAAATATGGAATGGGAAGAGACCATGTCTTAAACGAGTTAAGATATAGGGTTGTCCAGCCTATGTTGAAAGGTAAAATCCGGACAAGCTCGAGGCAAGGTCAGTTCTGTATGTTTGTTAGAATATCCCAAACATTAGTGAGGGAATATCTTCCACCACTCTGAGGAGCAAAAGGTGTTTTGTTTCTCAGCATGCAACCTTTTTAGAAAAGGAATTTCTTGTGAAGAAATTTATGGACATAAGGTAGAACTGGAAGTTGTTCCAGCCTGATAAAGTAACAGCTGATGATTTGGAGAAACCAAAGGATTCAATAGTCTCCAACGACCCTCGGCCTCTTCGCAAATCTGGTAGGGTTCTTCATCCACTTGAGAGATACTGCGGTATTCTCGGTGACAGTGGGAGCGAGGATTGCATCATGGTTGATGATGGCCAACCTAGGTTCAGGCAGACCATCACGAGTGGCGAATCTGAGAAAAGGCTAGATGATATACGATCAAAGATGGAATCCATATACACTAACAAAGTATGACTTTGAATGTTGCATCTGAAAGGGTAAAACCCATCGGGAACAAGTGGACCTTGAGGAGATTCTTGGTGTAGATGTAAAATTTGAGACTTTCAAAGCTGTGCTTGAGTCCATTAGGATCCATGCAAGCATCGCGGAGTTGGAACATCTATTTTGAGGTGACGGTCAAAGAGTTTGACTTCATCAAAAAGGTAGATAAACCTTGTATATACAAGAAGGCTGTAAAGAGTAAGGTTGTCTTCTACGTACTGTACGTAGATGCCATACTCTTTATAGGAAATAGTTTCCTATGCTACACTCGGTCAAGCTCCTCTTATCACAAGGATTCTCAATAGAAGATCTGGATGATACCTACTACATCTTGTGGATTATGATCTATGATGATAGATCTAAAGTGGATGTTGGGAGTGTCCCAAATCCAGGTACATTAACACCGTACTAAAGGGGTTTAGTATGGAGGATTCTAAGTGTGGTGGTTTGCCCACTAACTCAGGAATCACTCTCTCCAAAAAGATGTCTTCCGAGACTAATTTGGAGAGAGCTCGCATGCAAGGGGTACCCTATGCTTCGACAGTAGGCTCTATCATGTATGCAATGTTATGTACCAAACCAAATGTAATAGACTCACTAGGTATAGTGATCAGGAACCAATCGGATCTTGGGAGAATCACTGGACAGCTGTGGAGGACATTCTTAAGTACTTGAGAAGCACTAAAGGAATGTTCTTGGTTCGAGCTTCCAGAGTGGTAAGGTCGACTGAAAGTCAGTCACATGCATTGTCTTTTCCCTCAGAAGAGGGACAGTATGTTGAAAGAGTTCCAAGCTAGATACCGTGACATACTAGACAATAAAGGCTAAATACATTGCTACCAATGATGCTGCCAAAGTGACTGTCTGGGAATTTCTTGTTCATGAGATGAACAAGGTTCCTACCATTGAGCGTCCAATAAATGTTATTGTGACAACAACGGAGTTGTGGCTCTGGCCTAGGAACGTATGTCCCATCAGCGTTCCAGACATATTCAGAGGATAGTATCAACTGATCAGGGAGATGGTTTATCTCTAAGGGATTGAGGTTAAGGAGAGTAGATTTTGAGGTTAACACGGCGGATACACTCACCAAGGCCTGCTTCCCCAAATACTATTTGAGAGATTTTGGGATGGTTGAGAATGGGATACTACAACCACTGCTAAATTGTTGGGTATTGGATACTACAACATATGGCCTTAGTGCAAATGGGAGATTGTTAGTTATATGTATGCCTTAGAGGCCATTACTGTATATGTGATGTATATTATAGTAGATGCTTGGATATATATAGGGATGACTTCTTGCTCGACATGATAGTATGCTACCTAGTTGCTCTTTATCTTAACATGTACACTTATTGTCTCTCTCTCACATGTTGATAAAGCCCTTAGGATGTGTAATTGACTACCAGGACTATGATGTAGATCATACTAGTGGGGCTATGGGTAGTCCACAAGTACACCCTATAATTGTTCCTAGTCGTGGGATTATCGAGACAGGGCATCGATACTTCAGAGTAGACTAGCGTATACGCTTCTCGACCCATGTGATGGGCGATGGATGATCCCATATTCATTGGTGTTTGACATCAGAGAAGGTATACGGGTGCTCAGTGGAGACTGGGTACACTGAACGGACTCGCCGAGAACTCCTAGATAGTATTATACCTATCATCGGATAGCAGTTCTCTGGTGACACTGGTACATGTTAGTCTATAGACCCGAGATCGTCATAGAGTCTTGTGTGATTCCCACTGTGCTTTGATTTCTACCATACCACGGTCAAGAGATTGAGCAAAAAGGTAGTTTTTAGGTACAGTCCTGAGTCACATGGAGACAATGAGCGATATGAGGGGTTTCGTCTCTCCCGGTATTGGGAGTTGATGTTGCGCTATGCTCGATTGGCCATAACAGGAAATCCCTAGCCAGGGTTGCTGAGATTTACTGGTAAGTGTTATCAGTAGTTTCTCGAACCGTTATGGACCTTGCATCGGCATGACTTATCAGGCTATTGGGGTCTGATGTTATACTACCCCCCAGGCTGGATATGCGACATATCAGACGAAGAGAGCAGCATGTACGGTAGTGTTACTGATTGGATTCGCAGGAGTACGAGCAAGCTTGCTTGTTGATTTTCTGATCGCTCAATACCCGGGTGGCCGTTACGTTTAGCAGACCGCTTGCGGCTTATGGGTGTTTGATATGATCATCACCAACCGCCGACGTATTGACGAGTCTTTAGAGTCCTACACAAAGGTTTCCTGGTTCATGCGAAATGTAGTAGGAGCACATGTGCGGAACCGAGATTAATACGAGTATGTGATACCGCATTCTATTCTCATGATATGTGACATTCGTCGGTTATATATGATATAGCCAAGTTATCGGATCAAGTGTTGATTCGATAAGTTGTTACATTTGATATTGGTCAGTTATATGTGATATAGACGGATTATTAAATCAAGAGTTGATTTAATAATTTAATGTATAATTATATATTTGATATATTACATTACATTAACTAATATTAGCTCACTTAAGAATTCATTTTTCTCACTTGTGATACATTGATATATATATGATATATGTTAAATGTATTGTTTTCTTTTTGCACACCAAATATATATATGATATATATTATTATGTCATGATAGGTTACACATGCAACATGTATGTATGAGACTCACACCATGCTAGGTTAAAGTTATGGTTTTATTTGTTTTAAGTAATTCAAATACTTGGTAATGAGTCATGTTCAATGCTTGTAGAAACTTGTAGGTTTCATTGACTTAGTCCACATGTTTGTCTAGCTTAAGATATTTGTTAACCCAACCTTAACTCATATCTATGATTTAGTCTCTACAATGGTTAGTGCATGGCATACACTCACCATGGTTGCATTTCTAACCTCATGAGTTTCATTATTCTCATCTTCATTTTTTGATCTTCTTCTTCCTCTTGAAAAAGGTTTTCTAGGGTTTGGAGATGAGAAGAAATATTGTGAGAAAAATAAATCTAAAGTGAGCCCATTTCCTACTTCATCATCCTCTACTATTAGCCATTTTGTTTAGAGTGTTTGCTTCACTAATCTACAATTAGTGAAGATGTAGCATGAGCTCGAGTCTTCTCGACGTAGATCATCTTCGGCCTCGGAGACATTGAGCAAGTTTGTTCGTTTCTTCAAGTGAACCCTCTCTAGAGTCCGGGATTTCACCATTCGCAGCGAAGGGACTACAACATGGAGCTATTGAAGTGAAGGACCGGTCTACAAAGGTTGTATTCCCTCATTCACTTAGTTGCAAAGTTTTTTGCATTATGTTTTGTCGGATTTTCTAGTTTCGATTCTAGGGTTAGGGTTAGCTAGAACGGGAAAAATTTAAATATGGCATGGATGTTGCCTCTCGAAACCTTGCTGCCGTGCTAGACAACCCTGCATATACAAGATTTAGAGTTGAGCAGCTCGATATGAAGACAACATTCTTTCATGGTGATTTGGTAAAGAAGATCTACATGCAACAGCCTGAAGGTTTTGAAGTTGAAGGAAAAAAAAGACCATGTTTGTTTGCTAGAAAAGTCACCCTACGGTTTGAAGCGGTTACCTGGACGTTGGTATAAGAAATTTAACTCTTTCATGAAAGAAATTGAGTTCATGAGAAGTATGGGCGACGGTTTTGTGTATTCGAAAAAGCTCGCCGATGGTTCTTTCATATACTTGTTGTTTTATATTGATGTTATGTTGATAGCAGAATGGTATATGTTTGATATTCTCAATTTGAAGGAACGGTTGAAAGGTAATTTTGAGACCAAGGATTTGGGAGCGGCCAAAAAAATACTTAGTATGGAGATCAGGCGGGATTGTAAAGGAGGAAAGCTATACCTGTCTCAACAACGATATGTTGAGAAAGTTTTGGAGCCTTTCGGCATGGCAGACGCTAAATCTGTAAATACTTCATTGGTAGATCATTTTAAAATTTTAGCTCGTTTATCACTGCAAACAAAGGATGAGATTAAGTATATGTCGAATGTTCCATATGCGAATGCGGTGGGTAGCATCATGTACAACTCGACATTTCATATGCTGTTAGTGTTGTTAATTGCTATATGGCTTCTCCTGGTAAAAGCCATTGGCAGGCAAAGAAATGGATATTACAATACCCACGAGGTATGTCTGACATGGGGTTGGTGTTTGGAAAGAACAATGACAATTTGGTTGGATTCAGCGATTTTGATTATACGGGTGATTTTGACAGTCGAAGATCGATCACCGGTTATGTATTCTGCTTGGAAGGATATGCCATCAGTTGGCATGCTTCATTACCGCCTACGTAGTGTTGTCTACGACGGAGGCGGAGCATATGTCCGTTGTTGCGGCCGTTAAGGAAGCGATTTGGTTGAAAAGACTATTTTCGGAACTTAGTATTCAAAAGGATATCATAATGGTCTACTATGATAGCCAAAACGCGATTCACTTGACAAAATATCAGATGCATCATGATAAGACGAAGCATATTGATGTGAGGTACTGGGTCATACAGGAAGTCGTTGAGAAAGAAGAGATTATTGTGAAGAAGGTTGGCACAGCGGATAATCCTGCCAACGTAATGACGAAGTCTCTTTCAGATGTTAAGTTTTAGCACAGCTTAAACTTAATTGGATTATGTCACACTTATTTGAGCCCTTGAAGGATTTTGTGTTGAAAGTGGAGCTATTATTAATTTTGATGAAGGAGTTTGTAGGAATGTGAGCTAAGATGGAGATTTGTTGTGTATATCTTTGATTCCGATCCCAATTGATTTCTCATAAATTGAGAATTATCTAAAAGGCAAGAGATAACAGATTCAGATTTATCTACAAGTAAGATGGATATTTATTAGTTGGGAAATTAATTATTTAGATTTATCTCTAGTTATTCAGACTTTTATATATATAAAAGATAATTAATATATTTATAGTTTTGATTTTCCTTTTTAACTAAGAAACGTTTAAAGGAGTTTTGTTATTTGAATGCGAGGCTCACCAGAATCGAATCACCGTTTCTCGATTTGAAAAAGAAAAGTTACCTTATGATTATGCTCTTTTGGCCAAATTCTTTTTTTTTTTTGTGATAGCTCTTTGGATTGGAAACTTTTAGAAGAGTGGTTCAAATTTGTAGTTTTTTTCTCTTTAACCTTACTTATGATAAAAATCAACTGGATGACATGCATTTTACTTAGTTTAATCTGAATTTCCGGTATTTTGAGGAGAATGATAAAAGTATCAAAGAAGCGTCCTCTTGTGAAATACATTAATTACCTTAATTGACTCCATCCCTGTCATTAACATGTCACATTTATTGTTAAGATTAGTATAATGCTTGTATGCTTAGATCAAAGCAAGGCTAAATCTCTTGATTATAATACTAATTAGAGCTCTTTCGAGGGAATCTGTTTCTAATAAGAAATGGAACAGAAACAAGATCCATATTTGGATTTTGTGGTACACTGTCAGGCATTACTAGACAATCCAAGCATTATGAATCAGATTCCTATCCAATAGAATGGATTTTAGTCCTCATAATCATTATCCATGTCTTTATCCTATGTCGAGCATTTGTGAAGCTTTGACACAAATTGACAAGATTTTTTTTTATCTTAATCAAAGCAAAAGAACTTTGGTTGATTGAAAAAGTGGGCAGGTAACCTACTCTGAAAAGATGCTATAACAAAAATAATGGTTTTTTTTTTCTTTCTATATTCTACCCTCAAATCTACCTTATTTCTTATTTCTTAAGGTCTGACAGATCTCATAAGTTATTCATTTAATCCCCTTTATTTAACTTTCCATCCATCCACCGAAAAAATTAACCGTTAGAATGCTTTTTTAATCATTTCACCCTTCTCTTTCATGTTAAATCAGTCCCAAATGCAAAGATTAGGGTTTCAAATTGTCATTCTTAAGCTATTAGACGTCTCAACTTATATACCAACTCATGGTCTCATCTGAGCCCGACTTTGGACAAATAATTAGGGGCTGAGAGATAGTTTAGAAAATAAGGACCCAAGTTAACTAACCCAAACGGTTAACAATAAAAATAACGACATCTTACTAAATGGGCGGCTAATTTGGACAAAACCTGATATCTATCTACAATGAGTATCCGCCTACTATTTAACTGTTGGATAATGCCCCGGTTTTGGTATTCTTTGATACCATAGGACACTTTGAGTTGATCTTGTATGTGCAGGCACATCTCCTTCGTCAAATACACAAAGCATGATTGAGTATCATGCCTCTAAATTCCTAATCGTGAAAGTCAATCTTAGATTTAGGAAGAAACGGGATGGATCTATATGAAGAATGATTATTTTCGCAAGTATATAGGTGAATTCTGACTCATTGGCTCAATATTGTTCGCCATTACGTAATCTATTTTTCTATATAGCTAATTTAAGATTAAAATTGTTGGCATTCGCATCCACTTAAAGTTTTAATCCCGTATTATTTGAAAAGTTATTTGACAAAGCATGAATGAGTATCATGCCTCTAAATTCCTTGTCGTGAAAGTCAATCTGGGCTTTAGGAAGAGATGGGATGGACTATATGAAGGATGATTATTTTTGCAAGTATATATGTGTTTTCAAACTCAATGACACAATATGGTTTGCCATTATGTAATCTATTTCTCTATATAGCTAATTTAAGATGCTATATCCATTTTTGTCTATTGTACTTTACTTTGATACATGCAGAGTTGCACTTTATAATTGTTGGTATTTGCATCCTCTTAAACAATTAAAATGATGACATGATAGTGTAGTGTTGGGATTGTTTGTAATATTTTCTAAATTACCTATGTAAAAGTTTTAATCCCATATTATTTAAAAAGTCATTTGAAAAGTCAAGACCTTACAAATTTGAACGAAGAGTTGTAAGTAAATGTTATATTATTTCATGAAAAGTTGTGAAGTTAAATGAAAAGGTTACTAATCCTTCATTCCATGAAGGGTTATGAATTTGAATGAAGAGATATAATTTAAATGAAAAGTTTTGAATTTACACAAAAAGTTGCAACCTTTTATTATGATAGGTTGTAAATGCAACTTTTCATGAAAGGGTTTCAAACCCTTCACTTCTAATAACAGAAGTGAACTTTCTTTGTTCCATACATTTGAAAGTAAGGCGGTAAATTGCTTTTAACATAGAAAGTAAATCTGGGCTTGAATTATTTTAGGAAGCAAGTTTGCGGATATCCTTTGCGTACAGGGTGCAAATATTGTTTTAAGAAAAGAGGAAATCATAATTCCTCAATTCAAGCAATGAATTTAATTATTAGCCATAAACTATCATTATAATAAACCCTACAAAATAATAACAATCTTAAGGCAATAATTGAAATGGTGGATAGTTCGACGAAATTCACATCAGCGGCAAAAATTTCCAAACTCGAAAAATTCGACGGAACTCACTTCCGATGATGAAAAGTGAAGATCTATTTCTTCTTAGTGGCACTGAAGTTGGCGCATATTCTAAAAGAAGAAAAGCCAAAACCAGCCGAGAACGAAATAGTTGCAGATATCAAATTGAGACAGAAATGGAAGCAGAATGAAAATACTTTAGAGGGGGGTGAATAAGATAATTATAATATACTATGGAAAATTTAAAAACTTAATTACTATATTTTAAGTGATTACCGAGTTTCTGCGGAAATTATTTAAAAGTTTTGAACAAGAAACTTAATGCGGCAATCAACACAAATACAGAAAAATAAAAAAAGTAAAGGCAATCGCAAACAAAGTGATTTGTTGACTAAAGTTCACCACGCTCATGTGGCTAGTATCTGTCTAAGACACCTTCTGAGGATTTCTGCACTATTGTTGTGAAGAACACGAATCTCTTTTTATAAGGATGTGAAGAAAATCAATCTCTCTTCACAAGGATCAACACTCGAACTAGCGATTTTCTAGGAAACAAGTCTTTTTCTCTCTAACCCGTGATTCTCTAAGAAAGTCGTACTTTCTTATCTAATCCGCGTCTTTCTAGGAAGATCTCTTTTTCCACCCCGAATCCGCACAATTTATGTAATGAGAAGCACCCTTTCTCTTGGATTAAGAAACACCCTTTCTCGTGGGTTACAATCGTTATTACAGCGATAAACGCTCACTCTTAAGCCTCAATAGATTATCACCGGTGTTGTACAAAGATTGATTTGAGATAATAGAATAAGTTTTAGCTCAGTGGAAATGAAAGAACTTAGGCAAGTGAAAGCGCGAAGAACACGAAATTTTTCTCAAATGAATTTGCAATGAATTATTTTTGAAGTGTGAGATCTCAAGGGTAATTATAAAGAATCGAATGAAAAGTTATTCTAACTGCCTATAACTGCGAAAAACTCTTATAAGACAGTTAATGACTGTTAGAGGAAGTTAGGAGTGAAAACGATGCAAGTGTCCATTCGATACGAAGTTCAAAAATTCAAAATAACCAACAAATTGCCTGTGCAGACATAAATACGTGACGTCTATACTTTGAACGATTTCCTTCTTGTGGCGTCTACATAGGCGTCACTGAAGTGTATCCAGTATGATGGTTGTAGAAATTTTTACTACAGACGTCAGTGCAGGCGTATGTGGTTTCAAAAACTTGTATTACAAACGTTAGTAGATGACCTTTGTGTTCTGACATGAATGAATATGAGTTTTTGAAACTTGGCAGTTTGAATTCCAATGGATAGCTTAGATGCCTCTATAAGTGAAGAAAACGTCTCGAGTATTAGAAATGGGTTGGAATGCGATTTCTAAACTTATGAGATCATTACTAAACATATGTATAACGCTCAAAACTTCTATTTTCGTTTTGGTTCTTCCATTAGCTTTATTTCCTTGAATAGTTACTCTAAGACGTCATTGATTCTTGATTTGGCTGGCATCACATTATTGCTTGCTTCAAGTTGTCATGACATATCACCATTTTTAGTGTGTATCACATTATAGGCAATCTTGCTTGATATTTGAAATATCGTGCATGCTGTACTCAAGACACAAACTTGGAAACGTCATATGTAACTTATGAATTCGTTTAAATAAGGTTTTGAACTAAATAATCAAAATTGAGGATCGTTTGACACGGATGTCAACAATCTCCCCCTTTTTGATATTTAGAAAAACTTATTTAAAAAATTCATGATATATATAAAAATATAAATTCGATTTAAGTACTCTCCCTTAATTCATGCTCGGTTGAAAAAATCTTTGAACTTATACCAGTGTCCCATACCATTGATATTAGTTTTCAAGAAGTATTGCATGAAGGCGAATGATATAAGTTGAATTTTATGGCCAGTTATGCTTTTATATGTATATTCATAAATATTTTCTCCCCTTTTTGAAAAATATCAAAAAGTTAGAAAGATCTAGCGAGGAGTAAAGAAAACAAGCATGAATATAGAGAATTTTAGTTCTTGGAAAACAAAATGTGGCAAATTAACTGATATCCAATGAACAATTAGTTTTGTGTATATTCAGTTGAAATTGGTATCCAATGCTACCAATTGAAAGTGCATATGAAATGAAATATTTGAAATAAGAATTTAACACAAAAGTTTAATAACAAACATAGAATTTCATTGATAGAAACTAGATTTGCATAAACCGGAGTTTATAACAACAAACATACCAAACAATCATCACATACTAACATATTAAACCAAAATATGACAAACTAACAAACTAGTGCAAACATGCACATAAATATAAAGCCAAAACACATCAAAACAACTAACTTAGGATCTAAAAACTACAGATCCTAACTATGCTTCGGGTGGTGGTGGTGCATTCGATAGAAAGTGGAAAGAGAGGAATTGAATAAGATCATCGAGATGATTGATTTGGCTAGACATTTGATCCAGACGCCTATAGAGATGATCATGAGACAACTGAATACAATCACATAGACGTGCCTCGAAGGCGGAGAAGTCAAATGCTTGTTACGGAGGAGGAATATCAACTGGTTCTTGGGACGGTTGAGATTCAATCGTGGAAAAATGAAAAGTCAGAATTCCCATCGATTTAGGAATTTTTGCCCGTACTGACATCCGTGTCTCTGCGACAAACGTCAGTGTAGGACAATCTTGAGACATATTTTGAACTACTGGCGTCTATCCAGATGTCAGTGGAATAAAGATCAGAAACAAGATGTTTTGCAGGTCTAAAAATCCTTAACCAGATTTCTGTGGATGACGTCTGACGTTGGTTCTAGTAATTTTTAATAAAATATAAATCCACGAGATTGAAATTTAACTAAACATTGATATTTTATTCATTTAAAACAAACATTACAACAAAAATATTACAGAAAGAAAATACAAACATACAATCATACAAACGAAACTAAGAAACTCGCTATTCTCGTGTTCCTTTTGAACTTTTCGACAATATCGGTAGTTCGTTTCTTTATGATCATGTCATCTTCCAGATCATAAAGAATGCATGCGTCTTCTGAGAATGTTTGACGAAAGAGTATCACGATTCCACCGGTAGTCGGAAGATTTAGTCGATTCGGGATAGGAGGTGATGGATAAGACGAGAGAGGAACCGATTCTTCACTCGGGTCTTCCTCCGATTTCGGACTCGGAAGTTCCTATTTTGCTTTCTTAGAAATTTTGCCTTTTTCCACATCATTCTTCCTCTTATACACTTTGGTAGTGTCCATTTTTCTCAGAATAAGAAATGACCAATTGAATGAAATTGGATCTTATTTATAAAGAAAAGAAAGGGAAGTTTGAATATAACCACCAAGAAGTTTTTTAAAACTAACAATGAGTTTTCAAAAATTCCCTCTAAATTTTGAATTTCAAACCAATTGACACCTACATGATTAACTAATTTATTGGTTTTATTATTAATTAAAATGATTTTAATTTTTCTAAATATATAACTAAAACTAATCAATTACAATCCATTATTCAACCATCAGCCAGGACAGACGTCTGTGGAGACATCCTGTCTTAGTAATGTAGCATAGCTGACGTCTGTAGTAGACGTCAGTTAAAGGTGCACAAAAATATATCTTATGATATATTCTAAAAAAGGTTTACGGTTTTAGGACATGATCAATTCTATCATGTTTAGTTCTCCTCTTAAATGTGAAAATCTAGTCTTAACTAACAGTTTGGTAAATATATCGACTAATTGGCTTTCGGTAGTCACATCTTCTAATACGATATCTCCTTTGTGAAAATGATCACGAAGGAAGTGGTATTGTATATCGATGGGCTTAGTCCTGGAATGTTGATGGTGTTTTTGGTCATGTGAACTGTTCTTGTGTTATCACAAAGTATAGAAATTTATGAAATACTTTCTTGATAATCTTAAAGTGTGTATTTCATCTATAAACTTTATGCACAACATGCATCGACAGCAATATATTCTATCCCAGCTGTTAAGAGAGCAACGGAGTTTTGTTTCTTGGAAATCTAAGAGACAAGAAAATTTCTTAGGAAGTGACAAGTGCCACTTGTGCTCTTTTGATCTTTAAGACTTTCAGTGTGATCTGTATCAGAATAACTTGTCAAACGAAACAAGTTTTTTTTAGGATACCATAAGCCAAAATTTATGGTTCTTTTCAAATATCTAAGGATTTGTTTGACTGAGGTCAAGTACGATTCCTTAGGATTAGCTTGAAATCTCACACATAAACAAACACTAAACATAATATCTGGTCTACTAGCTGTCAAATAGAGTAGAATTCTTATCATAACACGATAAAATCTAGTGTCAACATCTTGACCTTCTTTATCGTCAGTGAGTTTGGTGTTGGCAGCCGTAGATGTTTCACAAGTTTTTGCTTTCTCTAAACCAAATTTCCTTATGAGTTCTTTAGTGTATTTGGCTTGATTGATGAAGATTCCATTATCTCTTTGCTTAATTTGAAATCCGAGGAAGAAATTGAGTTCTCCCATCATGCTCATTTCAAACTCATCTTGCATGGACTTGGCGAAATCTTCACAAAGACTTTCCTTTATTGATCCAAAATAATGTCGTCAATATATATCTGGACTAATATGATATCTTGGTTAAGGGTTTTAGTAAATAAAGTATTATCTACTATACCCTGCGTAAAACCTATATGTTCTAAAAACGAACTTAAACGTTCATACCAAGCACTTGGAGCTTTCTTAAGACCATAAAGTGTCTTTCTTAACTTATAGACATGATCAGGAAATGTATGATCCTCAATTCCGGGAGGTTGAGATACATATACTTTCTCGTCTATTTGACAGTTTAAGAATGCACTTTTAACGTTCATTTGAAAAACTATGATGTTTTTATAGCAAGCATATGCTAGCAGAATACGTATGGTTTCTAGTCTAGCAACTAGGGCATATGTTTCATCGTAGTCTATCCCATCTATTTGGTTATAATCTTGGGCGACTAATCGGGATTTGTTTCTAACTACTTTACCTAGTTCGTCAAGTTTGTTTTTGAATACCCACTTAGTTCCTATTATAGGTCTATTTTTTGGTCTTGGTACTAGGTTCCAAACGTTATTTCTTTCGAATTAATTAAGTTTTTCTTGCATGTCTATTATCCAATTTTCATCAATAATAGGCTCATTAACGTTTTTAGGTTCTATTAGGGATATGAAAGCTAAGTTAATACAAGTGTTGAATGTTGATGACCTTGTAACAACTCATTTGTCGATGCCACCTATGATCAAATCCTTAGGGTGATTCTTATTGAATTGTCAATCTTTCGGAAGATCTTCTTCCATAACTTGTTGCACATCTTCTACTTGTGGTTCAGCAATTTCCTTTTCTATTGATAACTTCTCTAAACCCTTTGAAATGATTGGCTCATCGTCATTTTCTAAGGTTACCGAGATAGAGTTGTTTTCATCAAATTCAACTTCATACTTTCTTGTATGACTTTTGTTCTCCTATTATAAACGTGATATATTTTGCTGGTCATAGAGTAACCAACAAAGATATTTTCGTCGCATTTAGACTCAAACTTACCTAGGTTGTCTAGGGTATTTAGTATAAAACATTTGCATCCAAAGACTTTAAAATATATTATATTAGGAGTTCTTTTGTAAAGGAGTTCGTATGGTGTCTTTTTAAGAAACTTCCTAACACTGACTCTGTTTATGATATAACATGACGTATTTACTGCTTCTGCCCAGAAATATACGGGTAGATTATTCTCATTCAACATGGTTGTGCCATTTCTTGCAAGGATCGATTCTTCCTTTCAACGACACCATTTTGCTTTGGTATCCTGGCACACGAGAACTCATGCTTTTATCATTTCTTATTACAATAATCTTCAAACAGATTATTCTTAAATTCTCTACCATGATCACTTCTTATTCTAAAGATCCTAAGATTCATCTCATTTTGAAACCGTTTAGAGAAGAATTTGAAGACGTTAAAAGTTTCGTTTTTAGTTTTAAGGAAGAATACCCATGTGAATGTAGAGTAGTCGTCAACTATAACATAAGAATAAAACTTACCGTCTAGACTCGCATTTTTACTTAGACCAAATAAGTCCATGTAGATTAGTTGTAAAGGGATATTGGTCGATACTTCATTCTTTGGTTTAAAAGTGAATTTAGTTTGTTTACCTTTTAAACATACTTCATATTGTTTATCTTTCACGTATTTTAACATGTGAATGCCTTTAATTAAGTTGTTCCTAGAAATTTTTGATAAAATTTCCATTAATGCATGACCTAGCCTCCTATGCCAGAGCCATAAATCATTATTATTATTTATAACAAACAATTTAAGTCTTTATTATTAAAGTCGTGAGTGTAGATAAGGTAAATGTTGTCATGCCGTTTTCCTGTTGGAATTGGTATGTTGTTATAAATAATTTTACATAAATCTTTTTCAAACACTACATTATAACCCCCATCACAAAATTGACTCACACTAAAAAAGTTATGTTTCAAATTATCTACATATAACACATCATTTATAACAGTAATATTGGAATCATATTTAAATGAATGGAACATTTACCGATTATGTTGGGCTTTTTATTATCGCCAAATGTCACGGTACCACCATCTTCTTTTGATAGCGTTTAGAAGCAATTGAAATTGCCAGTCATGTGCCTCGAAATACCGCTATTAAGGATCCACTTCTCATTACGTGATCTGGGATTCTGCAAAATAAGAAGATAGAGGTATGACCTTAGGAATCCATTTCATTCTCGGTCCACTAAAGTTAGGAATGAAATGATATTTATAAGAAAAATTAAATTTAATTTGACAATATCTAGTAATATGTCCTAATGTGCCACAGTAATTGAATGTTACATTAGCATATCTATTTTTATGTTTATATGAACTTGAACTTCTAATAAATTTTGTTGGTTTCTTATATTTTGAGTCATCATGAAATCCTACACCTTAACGTTTATAATGATTTATACATGTTTCCAATATAACGTCAAGGTTATCCTTGGTTTTAGTAAATTTTAAAATTATATTTTCTATAATTTCTAGTTTTCTTTTTAAATAAAAAATCTCATTGTTCAAGGTTCCTATAGTATTAATAGTTTTTGAAAGTTCTTCTTTTAAAACTAGTTTTTCTTTTAAAACATTTTTTTCTACTTTATTCTCATTCTTTACTTGACTGTATTCGTGTTATTGTTATCTTTTAGTTGTTTATATTTTGTGTAAATTTTTTGATAACTGGATTTTAAATAAAAACATAAATTAACTAAATCACCTTTGCTTAAACTTTTAATATCAAAGATATCATCGCTTACTTCGTCTTCGTCAATCGCCATGAAACACATGTTGACGACTTCTTCATTCTTTGACTCACTTGAGTCAGAATCATCTCAGATGGTTTGAAAAGCATGTCTTTCCGAACTTTTCTTCCATTTTGGTTTGTCCTTCATGACTTTGAGATTCGGGCAATCCGCTTTGAGATGACCCTCTTCATTACATTCGAAACACCGCATGGCTTTGGTAGTGGATGCCCGTTTCTTGAATGAGTTGCCTCTATTCTTGATAAACTTCTTGAAGTGCCTTGCAATATTTTTCATTTCTTTATCGTCAATTTCATCATCGCTTGATAGGATAGGAACATTGACTTTATTCATTGACGCTTTGAGTGCGATATTCTTGTGTTGGTTATCTTCTTTGGTCTTGATGTCACCGAGTTGCATCTTATAGGTTTTTAATTTACCAATGTGCATGTCTATACTCATGGTGCTAATATCCTTTGCCTCTTCAATCGCGATAATTTTAGACTGCCAAGATAAGATTAGTGATCGAAAAATCTTATAGTTCTTTTATTTATCTAAAAATTTCTTTCCTAAATTAAATAATTCCTAACTATGTTATTAAACCTATAATATATTGAATCTATTGATTCGTTTTTTATAGAAAACATTTCATATTCATGCATTAATCAATTTACCTTACTTTTTTTTACTTGGCTTATACCCTCATATGCAGTCTCTAAAGTTTTCCAGATATCATGTGCCGTTTGGCATATGAAAATTCGATTGAATTCCTCTGGAACCAAAGAGAAGTGAAGGGTAGTCATAGCCTTAATATTCATTGTCATCAAATGTGTATCTGCATTAGAAAGTGGTTTAGTGGTAGGAATAAAAAAACTTCATCTATAATGTCTAAAATTTCTAAATCTATGCATTGTAAAAAAAATTATCATTTTGGTTTTCCAAAACTGAAAATTAGTGTCGTTAAACAGTGGAGGTCGTGTGGTAGATTGGCCTTCTAATTGATTAGCCATAATGGATATAGAAACTCAAGATGTTAATTTTTAAAAAAAAATGAGCAACTTGCTTTGATACCAATTGAAAATAGCTTAGAGGGGGATGAATAAGATAATTATAATATCCTATGACAAATTTAAAAACTTAATTACTAGATTTTTATGTGATTACTGAGTTTCTACGGAAATTATTTAAAACAAGTTTTAAAGAAGAAACTTAATGTGGCAATCAACATAAACATAGAAAAATAAAAGAGTAAAGGTAATCACAGACACAGTGATTTGTTGAGTAGGGTTTACCATACTCCTGTGGCTAGTCCCTACCTGAGACACTTTCTCAAGATTTTAGAACTATTGTTGTGAAGAACACGAATCTCTTTTCACAAGGATGTGAAAAACAACAATCTCTCTTCACAACAATCAACACTCGAACTTACGATTCTCTAGGAAATAAGTCTTCTTTCTCTCTAGCCCGTGATTCTATAGAAAAGTCGCACTTTCCTCTCTAATCCATGTCTCTTTAGGAAGATCTCTTTATCCACTCCGAACCCGCACAATTCAAGCAATGAGAAGCACACCTTCTCGTGGGTTACAATCGTTATTACAAACGATAAAAACTCACTCTCAACCCCATGATCTCAATAGATTATCACCGGTTTTGTACAAGGATTGATTTGAGAGAATAGAACAAGTTTTGGCTCAGTAGAAATGAAAGAATTTGGGCAAGTGAAAGCGTGAAGAACATGAAATTCTTCTCAAAAGAATTTGCGATGAATTATTTTTGAAGTGTGAGATCTTAAGGGTATTTATAGGGGATCGAATAGGAAGTTATTCTAATTACTTATAACTGCCAAAAATTGTCATAAGACTGTTAATGGCCGTTAGAGGAAGTTAAGAAGGAAAACGGCGCAAGTGTCCATTCAATACGAATTTCGAAAATTCAAAATAACCAAAAAACTGTCCGTGCAAACGTCAGTAGGTGACGTCTGTACTTTGAACGATTTCTTTCTTATGACGTCTGTATAGGCTTCACTGATGTGTGTCCAGTATGATGGATATGGAAATTGGTACTACAGACGTCAGTGCAGATGTCTATGGTTTCAAAAACTTGTACTACAGATGTCAGTGGCTAACGTCTGTATTCTGACATGAATGAATATGAGTTTTTGAAACTTGGTAGTTTGAATTCCAACGGGTAGGTCAGACGTCTCTATAAGAGAAGAAGATATCCCGAGCATTAGAAATGGATTGGAATAAGATATCTAACCTTATGAGATCATTACTAAACATATGTATAACGCTCACAACTTCTATCTTCGTTTTAGTTCTTCAATTAGCTTCATTTCCTTGAATAGTTACTCTGAGACGTCATTGATTTTTGATTTGGCTTGCATCACGTTATTGCTTACTTCAAGTTGTCATGTTATATCACAGTTTTGAGTGCGTATCATATTATAGACAATCTTGCTTAATGTTTGATATATCGTGCATATTGTACTTAAGACACAAACTTCGAAACGTCATCAGTAACTTAAGAATTCGTTTAAATAAGGTTTTAAACTAAATAATCGAAACTGAGAATCGCATGACACGGAAGTCAGCACAGAAAGACTTTCTCTGCAATGGCCACATTTAAATGGTCTCACCAACAAGTTTTACGATGTGTATCAGCGCAAGTTCTTAGAGGCTACAACAAAAGAATTTTGGGAGGATCTCGACAACAAATACGAAACCGAGGAGGCCGGTAACAAAAACTTCCTTATTGGAAAATCATTTGATTATAGAATGGTAAATAATAAATCCATAATGTCCCAAGTTAATAAACTTCAATTACTTATGCATCAAATAATCTCTTAAGGCCATCCTCTTGACGAGTCTTTGCAAGTATCTTCTATTATTGCAAAGTTTCCCGTTCCTGCCAAAAATTTGACGCTTGAAACTTAAGCTTTAGTAAGGCAAGAAAAAATGCTAAGGTAAAAGTGTCAAGCCGGGATACGCATGTGCACCACGTGAAAAGCACATGGTGCAAGCCGTCGAGCCCATTCGCATATGCACCACGTGAAAAGCACGTGGTGCAAGACATCAAGCCCATGCACATGCGCACCACGTGCAAAACACCTGGCGCAAACCGCATGTTGGGTTGAAGCGCATGCTTCAATCAGAGCATAAGCTCTATTTAGGAAGATATTTTCCCTATCTCTCTCTAAACAGAAAGATATATGACTTGTTAACAAAAAATCTTCTGTATATTTTTCTAAAACAAGAAAAATATCAACTCTATTAACAGAGGCCATTGGATCAAAGATCCAACGATGCTTAAACACCTGGGTTGATCTTAAGATCAATTCGAGAGATCTCATATGAGAGATCGCCTCTACTTGCCTAACCATCCCTTCTCCTATAAATAGGAGAGGGGGTGAAGGAATCCATATAGAGAGACCCCCTATAAGGTTTGAGAAAACAGTGACTTAAGCCACTTTCTTCTCCTTCCTTCAAAAAAATCATAGAGAAGGAGATCAATCTCCATTAAAAAGAAGGTTAACTTTCAAACAAGAACTTAAGTTTTTCCTTTGGATCATAAATCCTTAAGTCAAACCCTACCTTGTTGAAAACTTAAGATTTTACAGAGAAATTTTCGATGTTAAGATCTAGGGTTTGGAGGAAAACTTAAGAATCCCCTTCACCGAAGTGATGACAAAAAAAATCAAAATTCAAAAGATTGACATGGAAAAATTGAAATTTAAACTTCGGGAGATCCAAAGTTCATATCTTGAACAAAAAAACAAAATACAAGAACATAAAACATTGGTCTTGAAGGTTTTAATGGTCAAACAGACCATTAAAACAAAAGCTTACGCTTCAAGAAACTTAAGTTTCTAAGATATATAGATTAATCTGTGGAAAACCCAAAGTGTTTTGCCCCACGTGCCCTACACGTGGGCATGCACCAAGCCAACAAGCCGTCCCAAATATGTCAGTGCCAGAAACTATTGCGCCATGTGATATACATGTTGGAATGCGCCAAAAATTCACAAACCTCTCTATGTGCCACGTGATATCCACATGACTATGCGCCAAGATCACCAACATGTGCATCATGGCACATGAAGATGAGGTAATCAATAATGACTTTGATTTAGACTCTTTTAGTAAAAAGGATTTGATAGATCTTTGTCATTTTCTTAAGGATAATTACGATAAGATTAATTCTAAGTTTAAGACATTAAAATCAAATTCATCTTCTGGAGATAATTTAGAAATATCCATTCAAATTAAATTAAATTAAATTAAATTAGAAAATTAAAAATTAAAATCCGTAACTACAACTAATGATGAGTTAATTAAAACTAATAATACGTTAAATTTTGAAATCTTTGACTTAAAAAGAAAAATCGATTTAAGAGATAAAATGATTTTAAAATTTACTAAAAGTAAAGATAATTTAGATGTAATATTAGGACAATCAATTAAACACTGTAAGAAAGAAGTTATTGGGTATGATAAATATTCTGAATTAGTCCAAAAAACTAAACCATTTAGAAATAAATACTATTATAGATATGGAAACAAATATGTTAATTCTACATGTAACTATCGTTGCACGATAGGACATATATCTCAATATTGTATAATTAAAAAGAACTCAACTTACAAATATCATTTTTTTTCAAAGACTGACCCAAATGAACCACGTAAGATATAGGTTCCGAAGCTCACACTTTCTTCTTCCTATTTTGCAGGACCTCCAAAGACGTAGCAATTGTTGGATCCTTGATAGTGGATGCTCGAGGTATATGACTGGAAACATTTAAAACTTCGAAACACTATTAAGAGAAGAAAGTGGTAATGTCACTTTTGGAGATAACAATAAAGGTAAAAACATCGGTAAAGGTGATTTTTTTTAATAATGCATCTAATACTACAATAGTTAAAGATGTGTTATATATAGAAAATCTAAAACATAATTTATTTAGTTTAAGTCAATTTTGTGATAAAGGTTATAACGTAATTTTTGAAAAAGAATTTTGCAAAATCCTATATGATAACAAGGTTGTTTTAACCGGTAAAAAATATCATAATATATACATTATTTACACCCAAAATTTTAAAAATCCAGATATTAAGTGTCTTATTGTAAACAATGATATAAATGCGTTATTTTGGCATAGGAGATTAGATCATTTCTCAATAGATACTTTATCCAAAATCTCAACAATTAACCTAGTCAAGGCATTCCTAAAATAAAATTTATAAAATATAGATTATGTGAAACCTGCCAAAGAAGTAAACAAACCAAGACATCTTTTAAACCTAAAACTAATGTATCAACCAATACTCCCTTATAATCGCTTCATATGGATTTTTTTGGTCCCAGTCGCAATACAAGTCTAGGAGGTAAATTTTATGCATGTGTTATTATAGAGGATTTTTCAAGATTTACTTAGGTATTTTTCTTAAAAAATAAAGATGAAACTTTCAGTTTTTTCAAAATATTTTCTAAACAAATTCAAAATGAAATGAATTTAAATATATCTAAAATAAGAAGTGACCATGGTGGAAAGTTTGAAAACTCAATATTCAAAAGATATTGTAATAAGAAAGGTTTCAAATATGAATTCTCTTATGCCAGAACTCCACAACAAAATGGAGTTGTTGAAAGCAAAAATCATTCCTTACAAGAAATGTCGTGTACCATGTTAAATGAAAATAATTTACTTAAATACTTTTGGGCTGAACCTATTAACATTTCATGCAATATAATAAATAGGGTAATAATTAGAAAATATTTAATTAAAACCTCATATGAACTATTTTATGGTAAGACACCTAACATTTATTTTAAAGTCTTCGGTTGTAAATGCTATATATTAAATACCTTAGATAACTTAGGAAAGTTCGATTCTAAATGTGATGAAGGAATATTTATTGGTTATTCTATTGCCAGGAAAGCGTATTGTGTGTATAATAAATGAAATTTAACAATTCAAGAAAGCATGCACATCCAATTTGATGAAACTAATTCCTTAAATCTTGATAATATAATAAATGGTGATGATTCCAACTTGTCAAAAGGTTTAGATGATTCATCATTAGACAAAGATGTTGAATCCATTCAATTGGAACAACAAGAGCAGGTTGTTGATACCACTCTTCCAAAAGATTGGCAATTTAACAAAGATCACCTTAAGAATTTAATAATAGAAGATATAGATAAAAAAAAGTGGTTATTAGATCATTAACATTTAACTTATACATCAATTCAGCATTTATTTCAGTTATAGAACCGAAGAATTTTAAATAAGCTGAAAATGATGAGCATTAGATAGAAGCAATGCAGGATGAGTTAAATCAGTTTGAAAGAAATAAAGTTTGGAAATTAGTTCCAAACCCCAAGATAGACCAATAATTGGTACAAAGTGGGTTTTTAGAAACAAGTCAGATGATTCACAAAACATAGTTAGAAATAAAGCACGTTTACTTGCTCAAGATTATAATCAAATCGAAAGAATTGATTATAACGAAACTTACGCTCCTGTCGCTAGACTCGAGACTATTAAGATATTATTAGCCTATGCTTGTTTCAAAAACTTTAAAATATTTCAAATGGACGTAAAGAGCGCATTCTTGAATGGTAGCATAGAAGAAGAAGTATATATAGCACAACCATCAGGATTTGAAAATCATAAACATCCAGAATACGTATTTAAACTAGAAAAAGTTTTGTACGGTCTCAAATAAGCCCTTAAAACTTGGTATGAGAGATTAAGTACATTCTTAATTAAATTAAGATATATTAAAAGCATTGTTGACAAAACCTTATTTACAAAATATATGGAAACGATATAATAGTAGTTCAGATTTATATTAATGATACATAGTTGGTTCTACTAACGAGCTGCTCTGCCAAGAGTTCTCAACCTCTATGTAGGATGAGTTTGAAATGAGTATGATGAGAGAGTTGAATTTCTTCCTTGGACTTCATATCAAACAAAGTTAAGAAGGAGTATTCATCACTCAAGCAAAGTACATTAGAGAACTTATCAAAAAGTTCGGTTTATAGGATGCAAAGACGTGTGAAACTCCAATGGCAACGACAACCAAACTTACCAATGATGAAATTGGAAAAGCGGTACATATACGAATCTACCGAGATATGGTTGGTGGTTTATTGTATTTAACTGCTAATAGACCTGATATCATGTATAGCGTGTGTCTATATGCTAGATTCCAAGCTGATCCTAGAGAATCCCATTTAGTAGCCGTTAAGAGAATCTTTAGATATCTTCAAAGTACCATCAATTTAGAATTATGGTATCCTAAGAATAACGTGTTCCACTTAACTTATTCGGATGCTGACTATACAGGAAGTCAAACAGATAAAAAGAGTACTAACGGCACATGTCATTTCTTATGTAACTGTCTTGTCTCTTAGAATTCCAAGAAACAAGTATCAGTAGCTTTATTTACTGCTGAAGCAGAATATATCGCCGCTGGTGTTTGTTGTGCTCAGAGTCTTTGGATAAAATATACTTTAGAAGACTATACGGAAATAGTCTCTAAAATTCCAATACTCTATGACAATACCAGCACTTTCCAAATGACAAAGAATGTTGACCAACATTCAAAAACCAAATATATAAATGTTAAATATCATTTCTTACGAGATCACTATCATAAAGGTGGCATAATTCTTAAATATATACCGACTGAATCACAGTTGGCTGATATATTCACTAAACCTTTAGATAGAACCCGCTTTGCAAAAATAAAGGGGGAACTCAATATGCTTGAACTTGAAACCTAAACATTAAAATTCCTTATTAACAAAAGTTTAGACGTCCGTATAGATGTCTGATCGACAAACTGCACAGCAGTTATGTAAACCACCATATCGGTTTTTGAAATTTTGAAATTTCAAAAATTTCTGAATATTTTTAAAATTGATAATCTGTTTTTAAAACTCATTTTTTTTCTTCTATAAATTCAAGTGAATTTTCCTTTTCAATTTACTTTTTTATTCTTCATTCATCCTACATACCAAACATAACCTACACTTCTTTCACAATGTCAAAACGCACAATATCTACAAGAAGCACTCAAATTATTGAGAAAGGCTCTCCATCATCAAAGAAACAAGATGTCAAGATTATGTTAGTGTATATGCCGTAGGGGCCATTATTGTATCATACTAGGTTGTATATTACTTAATGGAAGCTTGGGATATTCATAGTTGTATATAACAGTCTTGCTAAACATAGTAATATGCTACTTGGTTTTGTCTACTTTAATATGTGCATATGTTTCTTGTAACGTATCACTTATACATATTAGTAGAGCCCAAAGGATCTTTGCTTGATTACCAGCGTTGTGATGGCAGTCACACTAGTGGGGGCTGGGTAGTCTATAAGCAACATCCTATACTTGTCCCTAGTCGTAGGATTATCGAGACAGGGCATCGATACTCCGGAGTAGACTAGTGTATACGCTTCTCATCCCAGCTGGGCAGATGGTCTATCCCACAGCCATCAGTACGTCGTACTAGAGATAGTATACAGGTGCTCGTTGTGTTACGGGTACACCGGACAGGACTCGCAGGAGAACTGTCTGGATGGTATTATACCTAACGTCAGATAGCAGTTCTCAGGTGACATGTGTGCAGATAGTCTGTTGACTTAAGGTCGTCATTTGTCTTGTGTGAGTTCCCACTGTGCTTTGATTACTATCCTACCACGGCTCAAAGGAGTCGTACAAACAGGTTTTAGTTGGGTACAGTCCCGAGCCACATGGAGGCAGTGAGCGACTGTTAGGGATTCGTCTCTCCCAGTATAGGGAGTTGATATCGCACAGTGATCGGTTGGTCATTACCATAAGTCCCTGGCCAGGGCTGATGGAGAATTACTGGTGGACTGATCAGTAGATTCTCGAATGGTCTTGAGCCATACCGGCACGACTTGTACGGTTATTAGGGTTCTGACGTTCTCCACCTCCCTAGACCATCCATGCGATACTCTTAGACGAACAGACCGGACTGGGCGGATATTGTCACGGACAGGCTCAGTAGGAGTTCGGATGGGTTTCCTCATCGGCCTTCTTATCGACATCTACCTGGGGACCGTTACGTACAGCTAGTGCCGCTTGCGGTCTGTAGTTAAACCCACTGCCAGCGTAGTATCAAGTCTTTAGAGTCCCACCCAGAGAGTTTCCCTGCTCCAAGCGAAACGATATAGAGGTCGTATGGTTTTACGACAAGGGTTCGGACGCATACGCGTTTAAACGCACGTACGACGTTTGGACAGGTTTTACTAGCCGGCTTTGGTTTAAGCCAGATTCTAGTATCGGGTTATTGGATTTATACAGTCTAAAGTTTTTCCATGTTTTCATGGATTGGAGGGGCGTTCTCGTAATTTTCCGGGAAGCTTCTAGAAGCATGGTGACTTGGGGGTTAAGGTGGCATAAGTATTTATTGTTTTAATTACTCATTTGTGTGATTCATCCTTAGAGTTAATGCTTCATTTATTGAACTAATGACCCATGAGATGAATCACTCATATGAATAAATGAAGCATGGTTGTTAAATTATTTATTTTATTTATTTGATAAAAGATAATGCTTCATATATTCAAATGAGTTCATTATTTCTTATCATTCTCATGCTCACCTTCTCTCTCCTCAAGCTCTCTTCTTCAAACCGTAATCCTACCACTCATGAGTTGAGATCAAGAATTAGATAGACTTATTAATCCATAACCATACTCTATATCACCTAGGTCACTTTGATTAGAAACTAAAGAAACCTAGTTATCTCAAGTTAGAGATCAAGCTTGGAGTAGAAGCTGTCGGGTGGATCGTCTTTGACTCGAGGAGGCTGTTGAGGTGCCGACGTTCCAAGGAGCCTACGAGGAGTGGAGGACAGCGATGAAGACCCGAAGGACAAGTAACGTGAGGTATAACTTCGAATCTGAGTAGTTAAACCACTTGTAGTTTGCTAGTAACGGTTTAGATACGATTCATGCGCTCAAGTCCGTGTTACGAAGCTTTGATAATCGTTTTTCATATATTCCGCCTCCCCGCTAGTTCGTGGGGTGCGTGACACGGACTTACAGTGGTATCAGAGCCAACTAAACCATTACTAGCTTGTTAGCAACTAATTAGAACTTCGATCGTCGAAAAAAACACGAAAACGAAAACCTAATCCTAACAGTTTCTGTTAATTTTAAACGTGTCGAAAAAATATTTGATATGCCTTAAAATTCACAGCAGGGAAATATAAGAATTCTGGGAAAATACGAGACTCAACTCGGTTAGATGGCCACGGATCCGCGGCAAAATAGTGCTTTTGGCCGCGGATCCGCCGCCGAGTCAACTCCGAGTTGACTCGGATTTGCTCAGTAATTCATATTTTTTGGTTTTCTGTTTTCCAGAATGTTCTGTTTCTGCCCAGGTTACTTCTGTGCTGGTTTGCTTTTGGGGTAGACACGGAAAAAGGTAGTCGATCGATGTTCTAAGTTATTTGCTAATTGGGTTTTTATCTGTAATGTTTAATGTGTTCGTAAACCTCCCCTAACTGCTAGTATGTCGGTTGGCAGGGGGTTGCACATTTCTGTAATGTTTACTGTTTGTGTATATGGACTTGATTGGAATGTTGTGATGATTGGCCGGGGTTTGAGATGTGTTTTATATTCATTCATTCGATGTAATTGTAATATGATGTAATATTCTTTTGCGGGACGCATCCAGGTTGCGGTTGTAGCCACCGTTGTATTATTTCATTTTTACTGTTTTTGCTCCTAGGATAGACCCAAGGTGGGGTGCACAAACTACAGGGTACTTTGAAGTGTTTAGTGGCCTACTCACGTTGTTGAGGGAGACCGCTTCACTTCGGGTACTTGGCGGGTAGTTTGCCGTACCCGTAGGGGTCTAGGGTGGGGTAATGGCTATTCATCATAACTGTGTAATCCGTCTTTTGTTGCAGGCTCAAAGCAAACGCAGATTGCTAGTATATCCAATAAAGTTTATCAGTGATCTGGAATGCCTATTATTGCGTCTGACGAATGTACAATATCTATATATGATAACTATTAGACGTCACTTATGTTTTACACCCGCGCTAGCCCAGCCCCCGCTCTGTCGTTAGTTAAGTAACCTAACGGGTGATGACGGGACCCCGTGGCAAATGCGGATGGCATAAGAGGACGTGGTATTTTCGTTGTTTTCTGCAATGATAGGATAAATGATGGGACACATTATTATAATGCAAAGAAAATAAACCAAAATTAAATCGTTGGAACAAATTTAAAAGAAACCACTCGGTTATTTTAAAAGAGCAGAATTTTTAATTGCGGAGCTTTAACCACTCCTTTTAAAAAGCTATCGGGTTCCTTCGATTATATCAAGTTCACTACGTTCACGGTTTCGCCAAAACCAGTCATGGCCCTTCGTCATTTCTTATGGATTGTCAGTAGTATTCAAGCTATGTTTGTTGGCTTTCGTCAAGGCATAGTGCTTGGTAGCTGCTGGGGTATTCATTTGTTGCATAGATAGATGGGTTGGTTTGGGACAGTCGTATTGCCTTGTTGGCTTTCATCAAGGGTATGTACGGGTGGGTTCAAATTAACAAGATATGATGGCAGAACTTGACATGTGACTTATGATTTGTTGGCTTTCGTCAAGGTCATAAGAACATGGGGCAAAAATCCACATCGGGAGTTTCTAAAGAAACTGAAATTTGCTAATATTGCATACCATTTAGAGTTTGATGAATGTTGGTAGGATTCCTTCAACATTATCATACGATGATATTTGGATCCCGATCATACTATGAGTACATGCTACTTATCAGGAGATTCGTCACTTAACGATCAATGCTATAAACCAAGTAGGTGCCTAGAAATGTGTCGGCGGGGCTAGGCCCCCAGAGAAAAGAGGTTCTTTAATTAATGAACTTCGCGAAAGCGTTGAAAAACCTCCCTCGAAGTATCGACACTAGCCTGGCTGAACGGTTAAGCAAGTATTGTACGGTGAGAATAGTCCTGGCAAATTCTTCTTTTATGGTTTGAGGAAGGATTCGATAAACAGTGGGAGCCATCATATTTAGATAAATTAAAAACCACTCTAAACTTGCAAGAGCATCATGCTAAAGTGTTTTCTTCTCTCTCTTAATTGCAGCGACCTTATGACCACGACTAGGTTACATCTAGATAACAAATTGACTGAATCTGACTTATATGACTGGCAAAGGTCTGTCCAGATGTCCATTGCCTATGACAAGCTAGACCACCCTATTACTACTCAAGATCCCGCCGTCCCAGGTCCAGTTTCCACTGTCGCGGATATGGATATCCGTCAGACAAGGGAAAAGGATAAAACGAAAACCAAGTGCCTCGCGTTGGCTTCAGTTGATGGTGTAAACCAGAAGCAGCACGAGAAGATGGACTCAGTTTCCATCTTTCTCCATAACAAAGATTTATATGGAGAGCAATCTCATATCGCAAGATATGAGACCTCGAACGAATTAATTCAAGCGAGGTTGGTTTTCGGGTCATCTGTAGGGGACAACGTCCTTATAATGACTAGCTATATTGATGAGCTCAAGGACCTGGAGACCACGTTGGGAAACGGGTCAAATACTGACTTGATTCTACAGTCTCTGCCTTCTACCCTGAAGTAAACCAGGGAAGTAGAAAGAAAGAGAAGGGCAAAAGTTTCGGGACAGAATATAGTAAAAGTGGGACGTTCCTATTGTTATGGGATTGGGCATTAGCAGAATGATTGCAGGGCTTTGGAAGCCAGTAGCCAGGATACGAAGCATGTTGTGGCTTCGGCCTCAAGTGTGTTTGTAATTGAGAACTGTTTGTCAATTAACTCTACTTCCTGGGTACTAGATACCGGAGCAGGATCTCATATCTATAATTCATTACATGCTTTGAGAAACCGTAGAGTTATAAAGGTAGGTGATTGGTCTCTCAGAGTTGCAAACGGAATGAGCGTGGACGCTGAATCCGTGAGAGAATATCGCCTAGGTTTGATAAGTGGGCAGATATTGATTCTACGTAACTGTCTGTATGTACCTAGTATGACTTGTAATATCATATCAGTGTCCTCACTTTCGAGAGAAGGATATGATTTTACATTCGTAAGCGATGTAGTTCACATCCACCTAAATCAAGTTCTGATTGGGTCCGGTACATTAGATAACGGTATATATATATTGAGTCAAGCTCAAGTTTTCAATGTCCAGAACACACTGAAAAGAAAGTCTCCAGAAATAAATCAGGCTTTCTTATGGCATTGTAGACTAGGTCACATCAATGAAACACAATTAACTAAGTTACATAGAGAAGGATATTTGAATCCATTCGAATATCAATCTTATGCTACTTGTGAATCTTGTCTCATGGGAAAGATGACAAAGATTCCGTTTACTGGACACGGAGTAAGAGCGAGCGAGCTCTTGGGACTCGTACACAGTGATGTGTGCGGTCCAATGTCTACACATGCACGAAGTGGTTATTCCTACTTCATTACTTTTATGGATGATTTCTCTAGGTATGGACATGTCTTCTTGATGAAGTATAAATCCGAGGCCTTTGAGAAATTTCAGGAATACAAGAATGAAGTGGAAAACCAAACAGGCAAAAGTATCAAGACACTGAGATCTGATCGAGGTGGTGAATACTTAAGTGCCGAGTTCCTGGGTTACTTAAAAGAGAATGGAATTCTCTCTCAGCTTACACCTCCATACACAACACAACACAACGGTGTATTAGAAAGGAGGAATCGAACCCTGAGGATATGGTTCGTTCCATGATGAATAAGGCTGAGTTACCGCGATCTTTTTGGGGTTATGCGCCAGAATCAGCTGCATATCTTTTGAACAAGGTTCTAACCAAAACTGTGCCTACCACACCATATCAAATGTGGAGTGGGAAGAAACCCTGTCTTCAGTACCTGAAGGCATGGGGATGTCCATGTTTACCCCAACCAGAGCAAAGCTCTATTCAAATTCCAAGGCAGGAAACGAAGCGATGCTTCTGTTACCCCAATCAGAGCAAAGCCCTACTTTGAAAATTACAATGAAAACTAAAAGCTAAAATAAATGAAACGACGCCTCAGATCTCCTGCGCTGCGCGCAGAGCGCCACGTGTCAAAATCAGATACGCCAGCGCAGGGAGCGCAGCGCCCAAGGCAGCGCGCCCAATCAGAGCAAGGCTCTATTAAAAAACAAAAATTAAAGGAAGCAAAGCTTCAGTTGCGCAATCACTGCGCTGCACGACACGTGTCAACGCAAACGCAGCTGCGCTGCGCTGTGCCCTGCGCGACACGTGTCAGCGCAGTTGCGCAAGCGCAGCTGCGCTGCGCTGTGCGCTGCGCGACACGTGTCACGCGCTGGGGGGTTTGCGCCAAACAGAATTAAAATTCTAATAAGATTTTTCTGTTCTTGTTAAAACAAGAAGATTGTCTTCTGTAAAGCAGAAGCCCTTGGATCAAAGATCCAACGGTGGGGAAAATTCCCCAAATCAATCAGAGAATGATCTCTTTAACAAACTTAACAAATTTATGGGCACTATATAAAGACCCCTAGAGCCCAACTCAAAACATCATCAACATTGTGAGAGATCAAGAACCTCAAAACAGAGAGAACTCTGAAGAAAGTTCAAGAAAAAAGGTAAAAAACCTTCATAAAATAGAAGAATTCCTTCTAATAGATCATTGATCTAAAAACAAGATCAATGATCTCCAATACAAAAACAAATAGTGCCTTGCACTTTTTATGAACCACTGGTTCTCTGAAAACAAGAAAAAAAAAAAGAAGAAAAACTTGTTTTCTTTGATCTAAGTTGGATCAAGAAATCAAACAGTGTCCTGCACTTGTAAAATTTGCACTGTTGCGCTCTTGGGTTGGCGCAAGCCACCAGAGAGCGCCACGTGTCAACACCTGAATCACAAGCGCTTGCGCTCATTTATTGGCGCAAAGCGCCTGACAAATGCAATGCATTATTTACTAAAGGGCCAGGCCCAAATCAAAAAGGCCTAGTAGGCCAAAATAAAATTGCAATGCAATAAAAGGGCAGAGCCCAAACAAAATTAATGCTCTGCATCATTTATAAAAGAGCAGAGCCCAAACAAAATAAAATGCAGAGCCCAGACAAAATTAATGTTCTGCCTCATTTATAAATGGGCAGAGCCCAAACAAAAATAAAAAATGCAATGCATTATTTAAAAAGGGGCAAAGCTCTAGCACAGGCCTAATAGGCCAAAGACAAATAAAAGCGTTGAACATTTTTCAACTGGACTTAGCCCAATCATGGCCGTAAGTCCTCAAATTAAATTGACTGAGCACAGCTGCTCTCTTAAATCAATTTACATCCGGTTCGAGGGTACATCTCCGAACTCCTCTGATTCCTATCGTTGTAATCCTTCAACGACGTCAGAGAGGTGACGGGTCCCGACAACTACATATCAACACGGACTGTGGGGTCCTTAAACTCATGGACTTATGCGTCCTTAAACTAAAACATGGACTGTGGGGTCCTTAAACCCACGGACTTATGCGTCCTTAAACCAAGATACGGACTGTGGGGTCTTTAAACCCACAGACTTATGCGTCCTTAAACTACAATGGACCGCAATGTCCTTAAACTACCTATGGACCACTACGTCCCTAAACTGGAACAATAGAGCCCCCAAATGCTTTTTTGTCGGATCTAAACGATCCCGTTAAGTTAATCTTAGTCTTAAATTGGACTAACGTATCCTTAACAAACGTTTGAGTAGATCTTAGCCTCAAATATGGCTAACGTATCCTCAAACCAAAACCCCAAACCCAAATCTAAGAAAATACGGATTTGGACTAATCCACGTCCTACGAGCGACGGCATAACTTAGTCTCCGTATACAATCCACGGGAATTCACAAACAAAAAAAACACACACGACACGAAGTGAAATTCTGGAGAAGGAGAAAATTGTTACCGTGATGTGGTAGCGTAATTAACTGCAGGGGCTTGCGCCTGCAGGGAAGAGCGTCCCCACAATAAAAAACTCCTCAATCGAGGGGGAATCTGAAGAAGTCTGCTACATCGGTCGCATCTGTCTAAACCTCCGATACACGGTGCCATAAATCAACTTGGCATCTTCGGAGAGATAGACGGATAAAACCAAAATAGCATCTGCCCCGAATCTCAGTGCCAAGACTTCGCAGGTCTTGTGCGCCGTCTTTCGGAGGGGAACAGATTCTGGCATGCCCGGTGGGACCATTTCCTCTTTCCACTCCACACTTCGTGTGTCGTCTTCGCGAACGAATCGCGGTTTGTAAATGGTTGCCTTCGGGTTTCAAGTTACTAAGATTTGGTCTCTTGCTTGGCACAGAAATCAAGCATCAATGGCCTCTAACTGCTCGAAGTGCCAATGCAGCCGACGCTCTACCTCACCTGGAGGTGTAGCATATGGGCCTCAAGCGGCCTCCATCCTTGCCCTGCCGGTAGAACAGGTGACCCAGGCCACCATCGGCCTGTTTTTCGGGACCATGATCCCGCCTGCGAGCTTCACCATGCCAATGCCCACACCAGAAGCGAAAAAGAAGTCGGTTTTCGATCGACTCACTGCAACAACGGCCCCTTTCAACGGGTAGTCCAATATCAAATCAACAGCCTCCATCTTTGCCAGGCTGGATCAGAACTCTGATGGGCCCGTCAAGAAGCCTATGAACCCTAAAGTGGATGTCCTAAGGAAGGCAACAACCGCTGCTCCAGAAGTCGTCAAGGCGGCTTCTCCTGTCAAAGAGTCAGTCTTTTTAAGGCTGACTATTCCGGCTTCGGCCCCTGGTCGATGATCTGTCTTTGACAGATTGAATATCGCCACTCAAAAGACAACATCAGTCTTTAAGAGGCTGGCACCGGCAGCACCTCATTCAGACAGGGGGCAAAAAGAATCCGTCTCTATCGCCGAGCCAGTCCCAATGGCTCGTCATGCTCGACGTCCCCATTGGCGACGAGTAAGGAAGGCAGGGGGCAACTCCCCCTCAGGACTAACTCCACCTGCTCCAGTGGTGGAAGTCAATGCTGCTGTTCCAACTGGGAACAGCTTTGAACCGCTGAGGAGGGTACGTAAGAACTCTCCAACCGCTACACTGAAAAGATCTCCTCCACCTGCGGAGAGGGTTCCGGAAACGAACCTGGAGCTGCCCTCTCAGCGGCTGTCCTCCAAAATATACAAGGTCTGGCGGAGGGTTCAAGACTCCGTAATTGACCAAGATTACTCTCGTCGACAAAAAAGGGCGAAAGTGATGGAAGAAAAGAAACGTCCGGACAAGCAGCAAAGGACGACAGCCACCTGGGTGCCCGCTGCAACGGCCCCCTCAACTTCAACGGCCCACAAAAGAAGAAGGCCGAAGAAAATCCCCGCGCCTGCGGCAAATGCCAAAGGCGGTGAGCCTAAACGCCCTAAGTCCGGGGGCATAATAGTTCATACAGTATACATGGCGTCGGGAAAAGAGAACAGCCGTGCATCTACAGGTTATAGACCACTTACACGGTCAGTGACCAAAGCTTAGGAGCAACAGCAAAAGCTCCAGGAGATGATGAACGCGATGGACACACTTACTGGGACAAAAGAAAGCCCTGAAACGTCCTCAGATGAACGCTAGGAGCAAGAAACTGACGCCGAATTCCTTCGCAGGATATTGAAGAAAAAGGATAAAGAGGCTGCGGAACAAGCAGCCAACATAAAGCGTATAGCCCTCTTGTTCCAGGACATGGTGGGTATGATGATTCAACAAGATCCTCCTGCTGAAGATCCCCCGATCGTCCTTGAAGACGATAGGGGAGGAACGTCAAATCCTCCACCGGCTATGTCAACAGCCAAGGAGGAGGCAATCTCTAAAGCTGACCTGGACGAATATATAGCTCAGCAGATACGGGTTCATCATGCGATTGAGGCAGCCGGTCAGGTCGTAAAAACAGGACGACCATATCCGAGTTGGTACGATCAAATAAAGTACCCGCCGGGCTATACAATACTGAAATTCCATATGTATAAGGGGACTGGCAATCCCTACCAGCATGTTGCCCAGTTCAGGGTGCTCTGCGGCAACACCGGCGGGGATGATAAATTGTTGCTTCGCCAGTTCGTTGGTAGTTTATCGGATATGGCATTTGAGTAGTACTCCGAGCTCCCAAACGACTCTATCAAGACCTTCGCGGAGATGGAGTTGTTGTTTACCCAGCGTTTTGCAAGCGCCAGTGAACGCACCCCTATGACGGCATTGATTAACGCCAGGGTGAAGCCAGGCGAGACATGGGTCCAATATGCTATACGGTGGCGGAACTTGTGGTCAAAATTCGAGCAACGCATTGAAGAAGCGCCAGCAGTGGGTATGTTTGTGGGAACCCTCGATCCACAGGCAACCATATCAAAGTTTATGATGTTCTTCAAGCCGACTACCTTCCAGGCCCTGATCGACAAGCTGGCCCAAATGGATAAGATGGGCCATAGACCTCCCCTCCCAAAGCCGGACTCCCGAAATGAGAAGGGGAAGGGGAAAGCGATCGTTGTCGCTAATGCTCAACAACAGCCGAGCAACTCGAAGCCGGTCGTTCGTCAAAATAATATGCGCCCGCATGTACCCTTTGAGGAGAGGCTGGGACGTCCTTACTCGTTTCCCCGAGATAAAACGAGAAGATTATTCGAGCTGGCGTTACGCAACCGACTCATAAGTCTGCCGGATCCAAAACGTCCGTCATAACCAAATGATGTCAATGAGCCTAACTACTGTCCCTATCACCGAGTACTGGGTCATCTGATCGAAGATTGTTACGTCTTCAAAAATTGGCTTGAAGACCAGTACCAATAGGGCAAGTTCGCATTATCCGACAGATGGAAGATGAATCCACCGCAACCTCACGCCTCTAAAAGGATAAATATGCCGGGGGCAACGTGCTCTCTCGTCGAAGAAGCCCCATGGGAGGTTGTGCTGTCAGCTAAGACAAAGAGAATGCTGAACGATCTTCAGACATGCCCAGCGATCAAGTGGAGGAACCCGTTGGAACCTCAGATCATTGAAGGGATGTTGAAGCCGCGTCCAACTCCAAAGACCGATGGTGGTGGCCCAAGCACTCGCAACCAGCCGTCAAAATCTTCGAAGAAGAAGAAAAAGAAATCCAAGAAGCCCGTGAAGCCTGGCGACAAGCGCACGGACTTACAAAAACAAATTGACGCGCTGGAGGAATACAACCAGAATGCACGGACTCCCATTACACTCCAGGAGTTCTTCAACCACGTCTTTCAAGAGGAAGATGAGGGAGAAAGTTCGTCGGATGAATCCGAAGAATACGTGGCGAGCTGTCATGTGATTTTCCATTCGTTGACGGACGATGAGGAGACTCCTTGCACTGAAAAGCTGGGGGTAGATCCTGAACCAAAAATTCTGGGGCCATCAGATGAAATAATTGACGCATTCCTCAATGAAGCTCTGTTGAAAAGTAAAGCTAATCGGGAACGCGAGACGGCTATATTTGAAAAGGCCAAGCGCCAGCGACTTGACGAAAGAGCTGAGACACTTCGGCTGGAGCAAAATACATCCACTGCGGATAAAAGCAAATTCAAGACGAGGAAAAGGTTTGCAAAGGCCATATCCATGGGTATGAAGTTACCATGCATCCTCTGAAGAAGCATTACCGGTGAAGCGAAAATGCATCCCTTCTACTGCTTGTATCATCGGAAGATTTCGCACCCCACTGAAGAGTGCATAGCTTTCGATAGATGGTGGCAAGGATATGTTGCTCACCGACAACATTTTAAGCGGGAAAAGCGCAAAACTCGTCGGGAGCAGAAAGGTACGAGCGAGGAGCTCAGAAGAACCACCGGTGATTGTCGCATGGTTAACGCCGGGGGATCGCAAGTGCTCACATTCGGGAGCGATTATGACGAGGAGCTGGTTCTTAGCCCCCTTTTTAAAGAGTCTACCTCGGGAAAAGAAGAAGAACCGAGGGCCTGCGAAAATATCCGGTTGCGTAATCGCACGCTACCCGAAAAGAATCTCGGACCCTCAAATAAAAAAGATAAAGGGAAGGAAAAGGTCTCTAAGGATATCACCCTAGATGACCAAGTCATGGAAGAGCTAGCCGCCAAGGACCCGCCAAAGAGAAATAAGGTGGACTACAACGTTCTAGCGCATCTGAGGAAGCTACCCTCGCAGCTCAGCGTTCTTGACGCCCTTTTACTATTAAAAGAGGCAAGAGATTCGTTAATCAAAGCACTACAGGATCCGGAGCAATTCCAAGCTTTCCTGGCAGAAGAAAAGATGAAGGATGAATTAGAGGAAGTGCACACGGCCGATGTCACTTTTAGCGATGAAGACCTTCTCCTTGGGACGTGCGAACACAATCACCCCCTCTATGTCTCAGGATACTGCCACGATATAAAGATAGGCAAAATCCTGATCGACAATGGATCCTCCGTTAATCTCCTCAATGTGCGGGTGTTAAAAGAAATCTGTATGAGCGTCCAGCACCTTGCTTGGGACAAGATCACCATCTCCGGGTTCGACTCCCAATCATCAAGAACTCTTGGGTCTGTGATACTGACGCTACGCTTTGGGTTACTCGTCACGTACATTAAATTCCACGTCATAGACGCCAAGACATGGTACAATGCTCTGCTCGGCCGACCATGGTTACACGAGTACAACATCATCCCTTCTACACAGCACCAGTGTATGAAATATTTTAAGGATGGTCTCGAGTATACCGTGACGGGAGAACTGAACCCGTTCTCCATGAACAAGGTCCGCAAATATGAAGATGCCAAATACTTCTTACCGGATTTCGAAGATACGGAGGGGTGTCACAAGCCGGAGAATAAAGCTAATGCCACCATCCCTGTCTTCGGCAGTGATACCGAGGAGGAAGAGGAGATGATTTATTCGGTTCCACCCCAACACAACAAGCTGGGACCATCTGCTCCTACGTTGATCTTTGGTATTCTCTGCTCGACCATCAACACAAACGTTCGCTGACGAAGAGCAAAGTCTGCAAGTCGTCATGGTGCCGCTTAAACACCATAAAAAACTGGATGCACTTGATATCTACAGTGTAGAGGAGTTGCGGACGTTCTATGTCCCTCCCAGGCGAAAAGGCGAAAAAGCAATTCTATTCTACCGCTCTGAGGAAACCAAAGTGGAGAAAGAAATCTGGCACGGCGCGGATCCTACGCTTGACAGGCTTCAGCCCATCCGTCTTCCCAGATATTATACAGAAGGCTTGAAAAGGCTGTTGAAGCGCCAGGGGATATCCTTCAAACAGACCGCTCGAAAAGCCAAATTCTACGACAGGGTCTGGAACGTTCCCGGGACTCAGCACAAGTTACCTAATGGGAGAATGGAAACAATCGGGCTTGGATACATTCGGTCCAAGAAACGAGGGCTACTCCATGGTTGCTACGTCGTTCATGACTTTGATGAAGAAGCGGATGCTCAATGGGAAGATGCTAATCCTGAACCAGTAAAAGTTCCAGATGCAAAAGTGCCCAGTCCGTCGTTCGAAGAACAAATGGACAAGCTTATAAGGGAAGCTGGTCAAAAAGTCTGAGACGACCATAACCGCGAAATGGCCATCTACGAGAAAGCCAAAACGCAACGCCTCCTCCAACAGGCTGTGAAAGATGAAGATGTCGCTTCTTGTCAACCTATTATAAATAAGGCTCGACGCAGAGGCAGAAACAAGTCGAAAGGCGAAAAAGGCGCTCAACAGCAACAAAGCGGGACTAAGAAGTCATGCAAATGAGAATCGAGCGGTTCCGATCTATCCCTCATGAGGAAAATGGGTCGAGCGTACTCTTTTCCTCGAGACAAGACAAAGAAAATACTCAACCTCGCTCTAAAACATCAGATGCTTATGCTGCCGGAGTCCAAACATCCCGAACAAGAAAGTGAAGTCTTTCTTCCGGACTATTGCCCTTATCACCTAGTGATAGGGCACCCTCTCGAAGACTGCTTCACCTTTAAGAATTGGGTCGAAGATCAGTATCAGCTTGGCAAGTTCGCTCTGTCTGACAACTGGAGGGTAATGCCGCCACAAAAGCACGAACTCAAGGCCATGAAAGAAGAACCAGTTCCACATTGAGCTTGGAAACGAATTCGTACTTGTCACATGATAACAATATCAAAAGAAAAGCCCGAGAATATGGATGACTTTCCTTGGTGCTTCGAAAACAGCAACGATGAGGTGATCTCAGAATTTCCACCAGCGCCAAAAGAACTGGAAGATGGAATACATACCACTGCGGATAACCTCAAGAAAATTGAGTTGGGAACGGCGAATGACCCACGATCGACATTCGTCAGCGAGCTGCTATCCGAAGAAAGGGTGGCTGCGTTAAAAGACTTGCTTGTACAGCATAGAGATTGCTTCGCGTGGAACTATTCCGAAATGTCGGGACTAGATCCAGAAATTGCTGTGCACAGATTGGCTATATCTCTGGACGCCAAGCCGGTCAAACAGACGCTAAGAAGAATGCAGCTCGAGCTTGAGATGAGTATCAACGCTGAGGTCAAGAAGCTGATCGACTCTGGCTTCATCCAGGAAGTTCAATACCCTGAATGGATCGCCAACATCGTCCCGGTGATGAAGAAACATGGGACGGTGCGCATATGCGTGGACTTCCGGGATCTCAATAAAGCTTGCCCGAAGGACGATTTCCCAGTGCCAGTCACCGAACTGATGATAGACAATACGTCCACTCATGCGGTTTTCTCCTTCATGGACGGCTCATCAGGGTATAATCAGATAAAGATGCATCCCAAAGACCAGAAGCACACCGCCTTCAGGACTCCTTTAGGTATATTCTGCTACAAGGTGATGCCCTTCGGTCTAAAGAACGCCGGTGCCACCTATCAGAGGGCCATGACGAAGATCTTTGATGAACTTATACATGAAATCGTCGAATGTTATATCGATGACCTTGTGGTGAAAAGCAAATCATACGAGGAACATCTCGAGCATCTGAAGACCGTATTTCAACGACTTCGACAATACAACTTGAAGATGAACCCTCTCAAGTGTGCATTCGGGGTTTCCTCGGGCAAATTCCGGGGATTCATCGTCCGACATTGAGGTATAGAGATAGATCCGTCAAAGATCAAGGCGATCATGGAAATGCCTCCGCCAAGGACTCTCAAACAGCTGCGGTCTCTCCAAGGGAAGCTTGCGTATATACGGCGATTTATAGCCAACCTTTCAGGCAAGTGCCGTCCTTACAGCCACCTGATGAAGAAGGGAACCCCGTTCGTCTGGGACCAAAAAGGCCAAGGCGCGCTAGACGAGATCAAGTAGTACCTGCAGAACCCGCCGGTGTTGGCTGCTCCGGTCAAGGGAAAGCCCCTCATTCTTTATACAACCGCCCTCGAAGGTTCCTTAGGCGCATTATGGGCACAAGAGAACGATCAAGGGAAGGAGAGAGCTCTCTATTACTTGAGTCGAGTTCTACTGGGGGCAGAAAGCAACTATTCTCCTATTGAAAAACACTGCCTGGCGTTGATCTTCGCGATAACAAAGCTCAGACACTATGCGTTGACACATGAAGTCCATCTCATTTCGATGGTAGATCCCCTTAAATACTTAATGTCAAAAGCCATATTGACAGGGAGACTCGCTAAATGGGCCCTGCTCTTGATGGAGTTCTCGATAACGTATCAACCTCTCAAGGCAGTGAAAGGCCAGGCCATCGCCGATTTCCTCGCTGAGCACCCGATACCTGTCGATTCTCCTCTAAATTGCGAACTGCCAGATGAACATGCGTTTGACGCGATCGACGGTGGTAATACTCGATGGGAGCTTTATTTCGATGGAGCATCTTCCATGAAGAAGCGCAAACAAAGTACCTCTATAATCAAATCGGGGGTAGGCCTTATCTTCGTGACTCCACAAGGAGGGATAATGCGCTTTGCTTTCTCCTTTACAGAACCGAGGACGAACAATGAAGCCGAATACGAAGCTTTAATAGCAGGCCTCGAGATCGCCATCGACATGGGAATTGAAAACCTCCTCATATACGGAGATTCCCAACTGGTCGTTAGTCAAGTAAATGGCGACTAACAAACGTGCAAACCAGAGTTGCTGAAGTACGGCGAAAAGGTGCAGCAACTGTTGACCCAAATCCCTTCCTATACTTTGGAAAACATACCGCGTGCGGAAAACAGCAAAGCGGACGCGTTGGCCAAACTCGCTAAAGAACTGGCTGATGAGAACCTCGATGACGTGAGAATCGTGGTACAAAGCCGTCAGGTACTTGCCCCAGCGGAAATATCTCCGGAATCATCCGAAGAAAAGGGAGCGACTGAGCAGATGACCCTGCAAATAAAAGACCGGGAAAAGGCCGAGGATTGGAGAGAAGTCTTTATAGACTACTTCAAATACCGTCGAACGCCCGAAGATGCGTACTCAAGACATCAGCTTATGAAACGAGCTCTGTCTTTCGCCTTCGTCAATGATACGCTGTACAAGAGGTCATTTGATTCTCTGTGGTTGAGATGTCTGGGACCTGACAAAGCAAAAAGAGTCGTTCAGGAAGTTCACGACGGACTCTGCGGTTCTCACCAAGCAGGCCCAAAGATGAAGTTGAAGATCAAACGGATGGGCTACTACTGGCTCACGATGATTCAGGACTGCTTTGAATATGCGAAGCAATGCCACTCATGCCAAATCCATGGGGACTTCATCCACCAACATCCAAATCCACTACATCCAACGGTGGCCAGCTGGCCGTTCGAAATGTGGGGAACTGACACAGTCGGCCCCATCGAACCAGCATCGTCCAGGGGACATCGTTTCATCCTGGCAACGACTGACTACTTCTCCAAATGGGAAGAAGCAGTACCGTTAAGGGAAGTGAAGACGGAGAATATCCTCCATTTCTTCAAGACGCACGTCATATATCGGTTTGGAACTCCATGACGGATTATCTCTGATAACGGGCCTGCTTACAGAAACCACAAGATCAGTCGCTTCGCGCAACAACACAATATAGACTGAAGATATTCCTCGGTTTATAATCCGCGAGCTAACGGTCTAGCTGAGGCCTTCAACAAAACCTTGACAAAGATCTTGAAGAAAACGGTGTCCCGAAATAAGAAGGACTGGCACGAGAGACTGCAAGAAGCTCTCTGGGTGTATCGAACTACGTTCAAGACAGCCACAAACGCAATGCCATATGCGTTGGTATTCGGTACAGAAGCAGTGCTCCCCCTCGAAATAGAGTTACCCTCTCTACGAGTGGCAGTCCACTATGAGCTGACAGACGAGGAAAATACTCACCTTCGGCTTGAGGAGCTTGATGCCCTTGATGAAACCCGGCTCATAGCGCAACAAAATCTGGAGACCTACAAAGCAAAGATAACGCGCTCATATGAAAGATTGATCCGGCCGAGGACATTCCGCCAAGGCGAACTCGTGCTAGTGGTCAAAAGGCCTATGATCCCCAATCGCGCCAAGCGGGGAAAATTCGAGCCAAGTTATGAAGGCCCGTACATCATATAGACAAGGTCTACCAGGGTGGAGCCTATCTACTCATGGATATGCACGGTGAAAAGCCTTTCCCGCCAATAAATGGTCGCTTCCTAAAGAAATACTATGCTTAGCGAGTTACTGCCTAGGTCAATGATAGATGACGACGACTATGTCCGCTCGCTATCTTCCTAAGCTCAAACTTTATAAGCAGTGACCAGCTTTTTCCTGGACGGACCGAAACGTCCTTAAACTAATGACGGACCGAAACGTCCTTAAACTAATGACGGACTGCTACGTCCTAAAACTAGCTGTTGACCGAGATGTCGATAAACTACGGTGAATTGAAACACCATAAAGCCGATAAAAAAACAAATAATAAATAAATAAATAAAATAATTAAAAAAAAGGTATGTCCATAAGCAAAATGGGCACGGATGAAAACCCGAAAGGGCTCCGTGAGTAAAAACAGCAGGGCTACCGGCGAGTGTTCGTGAAAACCTGAAAGGGCGTGACCTCGTAAAAAAAAAGAGAATAAAAAGAATAAAAAAACGGTATGTCCATAAGAAAAATGGGCACGGATGAAAACCCGAAAGGGCTCCGTGAGTAAAAACAGCAGGACTACCGGCGAGTGTTTATGAAAACCTGAAAGGGCGCAACCTCGTTAAAGGACACTTACAGGGTCCTCTCGACCTTGTAAGGTGAAACCACCCGCGTGAGATCCTTACGACTCATAAGGGAGCAACACACTTAGGAATCCTCACGAGTCCTAAGGAGAAAATACACTTGCGAGATCCTCACGACTCGTAAGGAGAACTCTCTTATGGGACCCTCACGGCTCATAAGATTTGAAAGTCTTAAGTTACAGAGACCTAAACCTGTACTTAAGCAACCTCCATAACCTTCGATATTGCCCTACAAGTGGCTCAGTACTGACCCTTGTATATAATCCACGGGCGCGAATAAACATTTCCCTAACCAAGTCCTATCCGTGACTGGGGATATGTACGTATGATGAACAACCCTTGTAGGTCCTTTCGATTTACAAGGAGAAAACCCTCTTGTAGAATCCTTACGACTTACAGAGGAACATACGCTTAGGAATCCTCACGATTCCTAAAGAGAAAATACACCTACGAGATCCTCACGACTTGTAGGGAGAAATACCTTTGTGAGACCCTTACGGCTCATGAAGTCAAAAGCCTTAGCCGACAGGACCTTAACCCTGTTCGCTAAGCCACCTTTGTTCGACATCGACGAAGGCAAATGATGATTCGCTCCTGGCAATATCCCAGTTGTAGCGGTGCTGATGCCGAAATCGGTGTCTAATTTCAGGTTTACGACGAAGAGCCAGTAGGCCGCACATGCATACGAAATAGCCGAAATGATGGGGCAACTGGCAATAAAAAGTAGCAAGTAAAAACGTATACACACAAAATAGCCGAAATGATTGAGCAACTAGCAATAAAAAGCACCGAGTAAAAATAAAATAAATAGCCGAAATGATTGGGCACCGCGAAAAATAGCCGAAATGATTGGGCAGTCGCGACTTTCGCGATCAAAAGCTGAAATGATAGAGCATCGCGGAAATAAAACAATAAAAATGAATGAAACTTTTGCCCTGCAGGTAAGTCCATACTGACCCCTGTATACAATCCATGGGCATATATATAAAAAAAAGGGAAAGGGGACTACATTTCCCCACCAGGCTGCGTCTAAGGGAAGTCAGATCTCGACGACCACATCTACAGCCTGGAGACCAACAGCGGCGTTCCTCCTCATTCCAGCAGGACATGGACATGGCATCACTAATCGGAGCTACGGCAAAGTCCCCAGTTCCAAGACTCTACGGTTCACAGACAACCTAGAGTCAACAAATGACCTCCGTCGCGGAAATAAGTCAACCAATGACCTCCGTCTCGGAAACAAGTCAACCAATGACCTCCGTCTCGGAAACAAGTCAGCAAATGACCTCCGTCTCGGAAACAAGTCAGCCAATGACCTCCATTGCGGAAACAAGTCAGCCAATGACCTCCGTCTCGGAAACAAGTCAGCCAATGACCTCCGTCCCGGAAACAAGTCAACCAATGACCTCCGTCCCGGAAACAAGTCAGCCAATGACCTCCGTCTCGGAAACAAGTCAGCCAATGACCTCCATTGCGAAAACAAGTCAGCCAATGACCTCCATCTCGGAAACAAGTCAGCCAATGACCTCCGTCTCGGAAACAAGTCAGCCAAGGACCTCCGTCTCGGAAATAAGTCAGCCAACAACCTCCGTCACGGAAACAAATCAGCCAATGACCTCCTCGATGGAACAACGCTCCGACCCGGAAACAAGTCAGCCAACGACCTCCCCGCCGGAGCAATACTTCGACTCAGAAACAAGTTAAATCACCAACCACTTACGAGTCCTCTCGACTTGTAAGGGAGAAAATTCTCTTATAAGATCCTTACGACTTATAAGAAAAAACACACTTGGGAATCCTCACGATTCCTAAGGAGAAAATCCACCTACGAGATCCTCTCGATTCGTAGGGAGAAAAGTCTCTATGAGAACCTCACGGCTCACAGAGTTGAAAAGTCTTAGGCGGCAGATCTGAACCTGCAGCCTAAGCCCTCGCTATCTCTGGAAGAAACCAAGATGTTTACTCTATTATCTGTCAACCATGTTTATCAAGACAGCATACTGATAATAAAAGAAAGAAGAAAGCGACAGAAAGAACATCTAATTGGCGTTAGATCAAGCATTCGATACACACTCATTCATGCATGTGCAAAAGACTCAAAACGAGGAATAAGACAAGCTGAAATAAAAAATTTCCATTCATATCATAAAAGGGTTCTTACAATCATAAAGAAATAAATAACAACATAATTGAAATGTTTACAATGGTATAACCTCGGACCCAGGACATGGATTGAGGAACTCGAAAGTAACCCTATCTAAGACTTTCCAAGCCTGGCGAACCATCCTAGTGTGCTTTCTTTCGCGAGCACAAGCATCGGGATCCCCCCTGATGTCCTCCTCCCTCCAATAAGCAGCGAGCATGGCAGACTGTTGGAAAGCCTGTTGCAGGAGATCGACAAAATTGTCTCGCCGTCTCTTCGAGATTAGGTGCATCAGATACACCGAGTGCACCTTATCCTCAGCAGCATCCAACGCCCCAAGCGGTACACTGGAGCAGAATAAGGGAAGTGCTTCCCAAATGGATCCTACGATAAGCTTCAGGAGAGAGGAGCGTCGAGGAAGTAGTTGACCATTGTACGCGTCGAAGCGACTCATGATCTCGGCACACTCGGTGTTGGTAAATTCTCGGTTTTGAGAGCGGCCGAGTCGGCGGATGTCCCCGTAGGAGATGATCTCGTCGAGGTCGTACATATGGGCGTCCATTGCTCCTGTAAAAGAAGACTAACAGAATTAGCAGATAGACTGATTAAGCGAATTCTTATTAAAAATAGACACAGGGAGTTAAACTCCTCGAGAGCAATGCTCTGCGAACAGGAGTGACACCTATCAAATTCAGTGATGAGGTGAATTTGAAGAAAATCCCCTAAGAACAATGAGAGCTTTGCTCTGAGAAGATAATAATAATAATAATAATAATAATATCAAATGCCATCTTTAACTTCCAAGATCCACGAAGAACCCTTAAGAGTTCTTCTATACGATTTGTAAGGAGCAAAGCTCCATTAACGAGTTAAGAAAATACAAGGAAAATCTTTTAGAGGGCAAAACCCCATTAATGGAACCTTAATAGGATTCCTTTTAGTTCTCTTTAGATCCTTTTAGACCTATAAAGCAAAGCTCTGCTAAGTGAAACCCTAAATGGGTCTCCTTTAGATCGGGAATCTATTGAGAGCAAGGCTCTTAAAATTAATTTAATTTAATCCAAGTTAATTTTTACCTAAGAATTTTCTAGAGTTTTAACTCTTAAAAGTGCTTGAACAAAAAGAGAAGGGCTCTGGACAAAATGCTTATGAAGGGATGAAAATCATCTTAGGGGCCAAAGGCCCTATTTATAGGCATCAAATGCCCTTTCGGTTTCCAAAAGTTGCCGCAACGATTGGAATTCTTCCACTGCTGCGCTCACGTTTGGGGCCACGTAAGCGCACCGGTGGGGGGCATTTGTTTACCCCAACCAGAGCAAAGCTCTATTCAAATTCCAAGGCAGGAAACGAAGCGACGCTTCTGTTTCCCCAATCAGAGCAAAGCCCTGCTTTGAAAATTACAATGAAAACTAAAAGCTAAAATAAATGAAACGACGCCTCAGATCCCCTGCGCTGCGCGCAGAGCGCCACGTGTCAAAATCAGACACGCCAGCAAAGGGAGCGCAGCGCCCAAGGCAGCGCGCCCAATCAGAGCAAGGCTCTATTAACAAACGAAAATTAAAGGAAGCAAACCTTCAGTTGCACAAGCACTGCGCTACATGACACGTGTCAGCACAGCTGCGCTGCGCTGTGCGCTGCGTGACACGTGTCACGCGCTGGGGCGTTTGCGCCAAACAGAATTAAAATTCTAATAAGATTTTTCTGTTCTTGTTAAAAGAAGAAAATTGTCTTCTGTAAAGCAGAAGCCCTCGGATCAAAGATCCAACGGTGGGGAAAATTCCCCCAAATCACTCAGAGAATGGTCTCTTTAACAAACTTAACAAATTTATGGGCACTATATAAAGACCCCTAGACCCCAACTCAAAACATCATCAACATTGTGAGAGATCAATGTTTACTCCAATCAGAGCAAAGCTCTGTTCAAATTCCAAGACGGGAGATGAAGCAACGCTTCATCTTCCCCCAATCAGAGCAAAGTTTTGCTTTGAAAATTTAAACTTTAATAAATGAAGCAACGCTTCAGATTCTTTGCGCTGTGCGCAATGCGCCACGTGTCAGACGCAGACGCATCAGCGCAGCGCCCAAAGCAGTGCACCCAATCAGAGCAAGGCACTTTTAAAAAAAAAACTAAAAGTAAAATAAACAACTTTCAGTTGCGCAAGCGCTGCGCTGCGCGACACGTGTCTGCGCAGTTGCGCAAGCGCTGCGCTGCGCGACCGTGTCTGCGCAGTTGTGCAGGCGCAGCTGCGCAGGCGCGGGTGCGCAAGCGCTGCGCTGCGCGACACGTGTCTGCGCAGTTGCGCAAGCGCAGCTGCGCTGCGCGACACGTGTCACGCGCTAAGCGAGTTGCGCAAAACAGAATAAATCTTTTCTGTTCTTGTTAAAAACAAGAAGATTTCCTTCTGTAAAACAGAGACCTTTGGATCAAAGATCCAACGGTGGGGAAAATTCCCCAAATCACTCAGAGAAAGATCTTTTTAACAAATTTAACTAATTTATGGGCACTATAAAAGGGACCCCAGACCTCAATTCAAAGGTATCAACATTTTCTATAAAAAAAAGAGAGAAAGAGGACTCTGAAGAACTCCTCAAGAATAAAAAAGGTAAAAACCTTTGAAAGAAGAGAAAATTCTCTTATGAACAGATCAGTGATCTAAGAACAAGATCGTTGATCTTCAATAAATAAATAAATAGATAAAATAAAAATAAAAATAGTGCCTTGCACTTGTTATGAACCTTTGGTTCTCTGAAACAAGGAAAAACTTGTTTAGATCAAGGGATCAAAAAGTGCTTTCCACTTATGTTTTGAATCTAAAAAGATTCTTAGTGCTTTGCACAAACACGGTGCATTACTTAAAGGGCGAGGCCCAAGTCAAAAAGACCTAACATGCCTAAATAAATTGCAAGGCAATAAATGGGCAGAGCCCAAATAAATTGATGCTTTGCATCCTTTATACAAGGACAGAGCCCAAATAAAATTGATGCCTTGCATCATTCCTAAAAGAACAGAGCCCAAAACAAATTGATGCGCTGCATTCTTTCTGGGCAAAACCTAAATAAAAATAAAAAAGAAATACAATGCAAAAGCAAATAAAATGTTGAACATTTTCAACTGGACTTAGCCCAATTTTGGCCGTAAGTCCTTAAATTAAATTGACTGAGCAAGATTGCTCTCTTAAATCAATTTACTACCGGTTCGAGGGTACATCTCCGAACTCCTTTGACACCTGTCGTCGTAATCCTTCAACGACGTCAGAGAGGTGACGGGTCCCAACGACCACACATTAATATGGACTGCGGGGTCCTTAAACTCGTGGACCAAAACGTCCTTAAACTAATATTGGACCGAAACGTTCTTAAACTAATATTGGACCGAGACGTCCTTAAACTAATATTGGACCGAGACGTCCCTAAACTGGAATATGGACCGCAACGTCCTTAAACTACCTATGGACCACTACGTCCCAAAACTGGAACAATATAGCCCAAATGCTCTTTTGTCGGATCTAAACGATCCCGTTAAGTCGATCTTAGTCCCAAACTGGACTAACGTATCCTTAACAACCGTTTAAGTTGATCTTAGCCTCAAATTTGGTTAACGCATCCTTAAACCTTCAAACAGACTTTAGTCCCAAATTGGACTATAAATTCCCCCAATCAACTTTGGCTCAAGGGTACATCTCTGAACTCCTCTGACATTTGTCGTTGTAATCCTTCAACGTCGTCAGAGAGGTGACGGGTCCCGACGACCATACATGAAATGGACCACTATGTCCCTAAACTGGAACAATAGAGCCGATTGCTCTTTTGTCGGATCTAAACGATCCTGTTAAGTTGATCTTAGTCTCAAATTAGACTAACGTATCCCTAACAAACGTTTGAGTTGATCTTAGCCTCAAATATGGCTAATGCATCCTCAAACCAAAACCCTAAACCCAAATCTAAGAAAACACGGATTTGGACTAATCCACGTCCTACGGGCGACGACATAAATTGGTCTCCGTATACAATCCACGGGCAACCACAAACAAAACAAACACACACGACACAAAGTGAAATTCTGGAGAAGGAGAAAGTTGTTACCGCGATGCGGTAGCGTAATTAACTGCAGGGGCTTGCGCCTACAGGGAAGAGCGTCCCCACAATCAAAAACCCCTCAAGTAAGGGGGAATCTGACGAAGTCCGCTACATCGGCCGCATCCGTCTGAACCTCCGATACACGGTGCCATAAATCAACTTGGCATCTTCGGAGAGGTGGACGGACAAAACCAAATAGCATCTGCCCCGAATCCCAGCGCCAGGACATCGCGGTCCTGTGCGCCGCCATTCGGAGGGGACAGATTCTGGCACGCCCGGTGGGACCTTTTCCTCTTTCCACTCCACACTTCGTGTGTCGTGTTCGCGAACAAATCACGGTTTGCTGTGATTGCCTGTGGATTCAAGGTACTAAGATTTGGTGTCTTGCTCTATGCAAAAAACAGAAAATCGATGGCTTCGAACTGCACCGCCCGCAGCGATAACTCTCGCTCCGTCATTGCTGGAGGAGTGACTTATGGGCCCCAAGCGGCCTCCCTTTTCAAAATGCCGGTGGAGCAGGTGGCTCAAACCACCACTGGACTATTTTTTGGGACCATGCTCCCACCAATGAGCTTCAACGCCCCAATGACATTGCAAGAAGCTCCAAAGAAGTCGGTCTTCGATCGACTTACCTCTGCCGCGACCCCTCACAACGGGTCGTCCAACTCCACTGCTTCAGTTTTTAACAGACTAGGCCAGAGCTCTAACAGGCTCATGAAGAAGCCTGCCATACCAGAAGGCGTTATCCCGAAGCGGATAGCCATTCCAACTCCCGTTCCTGGCAAAATCACCAAGGTTGCTTCCCATGTTCAGAAGTCCGCTTCTGACAAGTTGGCCGTCCCCGTTCAACGGACGTCGATCTTTAAAAAGATAGTACCAGTATATTCTGACCAACACAAGGGGCATGAGGAGGTCACCCCTATAGCTGAAACAACTCCATCAGCACGACATGCCCGACGTCGCTACTGGCGCCGAGTGAGGAAGGCTGGGGGCAACTCCTCCTCTGGACTTACTCCTCCAACTCTAATGGTGGGGATCGATACTGCTGTTCCAACCAGGAACAGCTTTGAGTTGCTGAACTCGGTGCGCAGAAACTCTCCTACTGCGGTGCTAAAGCGAACTCCTTCATCTGTGAAGAATATTCCAGAGAAGAAGCTAGAGCAGCCCCCTCAACGGCTGTCCTCTAAAATTTACAAAGTCTGGCGACAGGTCCAAGAGTCGGTGATCGATCAAGACTGCCTCCGACGACATAAAAAGATGAAGGTTCGGCAGGGGAAGGATTACTATGTCAAACCACAAAAAGCAAAAGCTACTTGGGTGCCCACTACAACGGCTCCCTTAACTCCAATCACTCAAAAAAGGAGGCCGCAAAAAGCCCCTGTGTCTTCGGCAAATCGCAAAGACACCGAACACAAACGCCCCAAGTCTAAGGGCATGGTGGTGCACACTGTTTATATGGCTTCTGGAAAGGAGGAAAGCCGCACTTCTACGGGCCACCGACCGCTCACCCGATCCGTGACGAAAGCCCAGGAGCAACAACAAAAGCTTCAGGAAATGATGACTACAATGGCTGCACTCACTGAGCCAAAAGAAAGCTCTGAAACGTCTTCGGATGAGCGTCAAGAACAAGAAACCGACGTTGACTTTTTACGCAGAGTCCTCGAAAAGAGGGACAAAGAAGCTGCAGAGCAGGCGGCTAACATAAAACAGATGGCGCTCCTCTTCCAAGATATGGTAGGGATGATGTTACAGCCGGACCCTCCTGCTGAAGATCCTCCGATCGTCCTTGAAGACGACAGGGGAGAAACGTCAAATCCTCCGCCGGCTCTGTCAACAGCCAAGGAGGAGGCAATCTCCAAAGTTGACCTAGACGAATATATAGCTCAGCAGATCTGGGTTCATCAGGCGAATGAAGCGGCTGGGCAAATTGTTAGAACCGGACGACCGTATTCGAGCTGGTATGACCAAATCAGTTACCCGCCAGGATATACGATCCCTAAATTCCACGTATATAAAGGGACAGGGAATCCGCATCAGCATGTCGCTCAATTCATGGCCTTATGCGGCAATACTGGAGGCGATGACAAATTGTTGCTACGTCAATTCATCGGCAGCTTAGCAGAAACAGCCTTTGAATGGTATTCGGAGCTACTTAACGACTCTGTCAAAACATTTGCAGAGATGGAACTGCTGTTTACACAAAGATTCGCAAGTGCTAGTGAACGCATCCCGATAACAGCACTAATAAATGCCAGGATAAGGCCAAGCGAAACGTGGGTTCAATACGCAACACGATAGCGGAACCTATGGTCGAAATGCGAACAACGCATAGAAGAGGCACCTGCGGTAGACATGTTTGTGAGCACTCTCGATCCGCAGGCGACCATTTCACAATTCATGATGTTCTTCAGGCCGACCACCTTCCAGGCCTTGATTGACAAATTAGCCCAAATGGACCAGATAGGCCATAGACCGTCTCCTCCAAAATCAGATCCCCGAGATGAGAAAGGAAAAGGGAAAGCGATCGTCGTCGCCAATGCTCAACAATAGTCGAGCAACTCAAAGCCGGTCGTTCGCCAAAACAACGTGCGTCCACGCCCATCCCTCGAAGAGAGGTTAGGACGTCCTTACTCGTTTCCTCAGAATAAAACGAGAAGACTGTTCGAGCTGGCCGTGCGCAACAGACTCATTAATCTGCCGAGTCCAAAGCGTCTGTCACAGCCAGGCGATCTTAATAATCCCAATTATTGCCCTTACCACCAAACGGTAAGTCACCCGATTGAGGATTGTTTCGTCTTTAAGGGATGGATCGAAGATCAGTACTTATAAGGCAAGTTCGCGCTGTCGGAAAACTGGAAGGTAAACCCACCACAGCCACACTCTCCAAAGAAAACGGACACGCTGGGGGCAATTTGTTCTTTCGTCGAGGATGAAAACGATGGAGAAAATTTATCGGATGAATTCGAAGACTACGTAGCAACTTGTCATGTGATTTCTCATTCACTGACGGATGATGAGGAGGCCCCTTGCGCTGAGAAATCAATGGCGAACCCTGAGCCAGAGATTCTACAGCCATCAGACGAGTTGATCGATGTCTTCCTAAATGAAATTCGTTTGAAAGCAAAAGCCAATCAAGAGCGTGAAATGGCCATACTGGAAAAAGTCAAGGTATTCCCGTCAAATCAAAAGCCATCCACTGCGGATAAAAACAAATTCAAGGCAAGGAAAAGGTTCGCCAAAGCTCTGTCAGTAGGAATGAAGCTACCGCCCTCTGAAGAAAATACTCTCGCTGAGGCAGAGATGCACCCTAACTTCTGTTTATATCATCAGAAGATCATACATCCTACCGAAGACTGCGAATCCTTTAACTGTTGGTGGCAAGGGTATGTCGCTCAAAAGCAACACTTCGACGGGACAAAGTGTGAAGCTTGTGGACATCGGAAAAATGCGATATATGAGCGCAAAAGAGTCGCCGACGATTGCCATATAGCCGACTCTAAGGCATCGCAAATTATCACCTTTGGAAGCAACTCTGACGAAGAAGCTATCCCCAACTCTTCCCTCGGGGAATCTATTTCAAAAATAAAGGAATTGAGAAGCTGCGAGAACGTTCAGCCATGCAATCGCATGCTACTCGGAAAAAATCCCGACCCCGCAAACAACGGAGCGAACAAAAAGGATAAAAGAAAAGGAAAAAAGGCCCTCGTCGCCAGCGCTCAACAACAATCAGGTGACCCTAGACTGGTTGCTTGCCAAAGCAACAAGCAGCAACCCCTCCAGGAAAAGTTGAAACGTCCTTACTCGTTTCCGCAAGATAAAACAAGAGGACTGTTCGAGCTGGCAGTGTGCGACAGACTCATCAATCTGCCGGGTCTAAAACGTCCGTTGCGGCCAGGCGATGTTAATAATCCTAATTATTGCCCTTACCACCAAACAGTAGGTCACCTGATCGAAGACTGCTACGTCTTCAAAAACTGGGTTGAAGACCAATACCAACAGGGCAAGCTTGCGCTGTCTGAGAACTGGAAGGTGAGTCCGCCACAACCGCACGCTCCGAAGAAGATGGATGCGCCGGGGGCATCATGTTCATTCATGGAGAAGGACTCATAGACCAAAAAGTCAATAAACCAAATATTCGCCTCAAATACGGCGACAATGGACCGAAATGTCCTTAAACTAATAGCGGACCGAGACGTCCTTAAACTAATAGCAGACCGAAACATCTTTAAACTAATACCGCAGCATCCTTAGGCTGACGAGATAAAAAAATAAAAATAAAAAAAACAAAAAAAAAACGGTATGTCCATAAGTAAAAAGGGCACGGATGAAAACCCGAAAGGGCTCCGTGAGTAAAAACAGCAGGACTACCGGCGAGTGTTCGTGAAAACCCGAAAGGGCGCGACCTCGTAAAAAAAAAGAAGAAGAAGAAAATAAAAAGAATAAAAGAAAAAAAACGGTATGTCCATTAGCAAAACGGGCACGGATGAAAACCCGAGAGGGCTCCGTGAGTAAAAACAGCAGGACTACCGGCGAGTGTTTGTGAAAACCCGAAAGGGCGCAACCTCGTTAAGAAACACTTATAGGGGCCTCTCGACCCTATAAGGAGAAACCAACCGCGTGAGATCTTTACGACTCACAAGGGAACAACACACTTAGGAATCCCCACGATTCCTAAGGAGAAAATACACTTACGAGATCCTCATGACTCGTGAGGAGAAGGCTCTTATGGGACCCTCACGGCTCGTAAGATTTGAAAGTCTTAAGTTACAGAGGCCTAAACCTGTGCTTAAGCAACCCCCACAACTTTCGACATTGCCCTACAAGTGATCCTATATTGGCCCTTGTATACAATCCACGGGCGTGAATAAACATTTCCCTAACCAAGTCCAATCCGTGACTGGGGATATGTCCACACGGTGAACAACCCTTGTGAGTCCTCTCGACTCATAAGGAGATAACACTCTTGTAAGATCCTTACGACTTATAAGAGAACATACACTTAGGAATCCTCACGATTCCTAAGGAGAAAACGCACCTGCGAGATCCTCACGACTCGTAGGGAGAAACACCTTTATGAAACCCTTACGGCTCATGAAGTCAAAAGCCTTAGTCGACGGGATCCTAATCCTGTTTACTAAGCCACCTTTGTTCGACATCGACAGAGGCAAATGATGATTCGCTCCTGGCAATATTCCAGTTGTAGCGATGTCGATGCCTAAATCGGTATCAAATTCCAAGTCCTTTCATGGCAGATGATGATTCACTCCTGGCAATATCCCAGTTGTAGCGATACTGATGCCTAAATCGGTATCAAATTCCAAGTCATTTCATGGCAGATGATGATTCGCTCCTCGCAATATTCCAGTTATAGCGATGTTGATGCTGAGATTGGCACCAGATTCCAAGTTCTACGCTCGCGATAAAAATCAGCGAGCTGAAAATGCATATTAAATAGCCGAAATGGTTGGGCAACTCGCAATAAAAAGCAGCGAGTAAAAATAAAATAAACAGCCGAAATGATTGAGCAACTCGCAATAAAAAACAGCGAGTAAAAATAAAATAAACAGCCGAAATGATTGGGCAACTCGCAATAAAAAACAGCGAGTAAAAACAAAATAAACAGCCGAAATGATTGGGCAACTCGCAATAAAAAGCAGCGAGTAAAAACAAAATAAACAGCCGAAACGATCGGGCACCGCGAAAAATAGTCGAAACGATTGGGCAATCGCGACCTTCGCGATATAAAAGCTGAAATGATAAAGCATCGCGGAAAAAATAAAAAAAATGAAAGAATGAAACTTTTTGCCCTACAGGTAAAATCACATCGATCCCTGTATACAATCCAGGGGCACAGATAAGGAGGGAACCATACCTTCCCAACAGGCTCCATCAGAAAGAGAAGCCAAATCTCGACGGTTCATAGACAACCTAGAGACCATTTCGACATTTGTCGCAATATTACAGACGCAATGTCAACAACGGAGTTCCTTCGCAGTCCAGCAGGGTGTACATGCAAAGTTAACAAAAGACCTCACGGTCGAAACAAGCGGAGCGATGGCAAAATCCCAGCTTCACCTCAGCATTCGTCTCGATACAGTAGACGCAATATCAACAACAGCGTTCCTCCGCAGTCCAGCTGGAGGCAGATGCAACGTCAACAAAAGACCTCACGGTCGAAATAAAGCGGAGTAACGGCAAAATCCCAACTCCACCTTAGCATTCGTCTCGTTACAGCAGATGCAATGTCAACAACGGCGTTCCTTCGCAGTCCAGCAGGGTGTACATGCAAAGTTAACAAAAGACCCCATGGTCAAAACAAAGCGGAGTGACGGCAAAATCCCAGCTCCACCTCAGCATTCGTCTCAATACACCAGACGCAGTGTGAGCAAATGAAGCGAAGGCCAAATTCCTAGCTTCAAGGTCTTAACGGCAAGTCATATAAGGCCTGAAAGACCACCGGAGATCATCTCACATGGAGTGGTCACCTCCTCGACGTTCGTTTCGATACAGCAGACGAGTTGTCACCCCAGCGTTCTTCCTCCAGCAGGGATTCGGACGTGACAAAGCAAACGAAGCGAAGGCCACATTCCTAGCTTCAACGTCTTTACGGTAACTCACATAAAACCGGAAAGACAATCGGAGATCATCTCGCACCAGCACAGAGTGGTCACCACCTTGACGTTCGTCTCAATACAGCAGACGAAATATCAACCCCAGCATTCTTCCTCCAACAGGGATTCGGACGTGACAAAGCAAACGAAGCGAAGACCACATTCCTAGCTTCAACGTCTTTACGGTAACTCACATAAAACCGGAAAGACAATTGGAGATCATCTCGTACCAGCACAGAGTGGTCACCACCTTGACGTTCGTCTCGATACAGCAGACGAAATGTCAACCCCAGCATTCTTCCTCCAACAGGATTTGGACACACCAAAGCAAATGAAGCGAAGGCCACATTCCTAGCTTCGACGTCTTGACGGTAACTCATATAAAACCGGAAAGACAATCGGAGATCATCTCGCACCAGCACAGAATGGTCACCACCTCGACGTCCGTCTCAATACAGCAGACGAGATGTCACCCCAACGTTCGTCTCGACACAGCAGACGCAACGTCATTAAACGAATGGAGCCACGGCAAAATCCCTAGTTCCATACCTCGACGGTTCACCAGCAACCTAGAGACAACCTCGACGTCCGTCTCGATACAGTAGACGAGATGTCACCCCAACGTTCGTCTCGACACTTCAGACGGAACGTCATCAAACGAATGGAGCCACGGAAAAATCCCTAGTTCCAAACCTCGGCGGTTCACCAGTAACCTAGAGACAACCTCGACGTCCGTCTCGATAAAGCAGACGAGATGTCACCCCAACGTTCGTCTCGACACAGCAGACGCAACGTCATCAAACAAACGGAGCCACGGCAAAATCCCTAGTTCCCACCGCAACATTCGTCTCGATACAGCAGACGCAATGCCAGCAAACGAAGAAAATGCCAAATTCCTAGCTTCAGGGTCTTGACGGCAACTCACATAAAGCCCGAAAGACTATCGGAGATCATCCCCACACCAGTGCGGAGTGGTTATGACTCATCGGGGCTCACCAAAATAAGCCTAACCTCAAGTAAAAAGCGACATGCCAAATTCCTAACGCTTGCTCTTCCGACGGTCAAACTGCCAAGGAGGATTGCTTGAAGACGTCTTGTCCAGCCCTCGAAGGGATCAGAGACACGGCAGTCGCAGGGCTACTCGAACAGCACGATTGCCTATCGAGACTATATCAGCTTATGTGACGGTACGATGGCCAAAACCCTAAGTACCACCAACCTTAACGGGTTTCTGTCGTAAAGAGCAGAGGTTAAATGCGACGTTAATATGTTCTTGCGAGAAACGCTCGATTCGTCTCGACTTGCGAAAAAAATTGTTGAGGCGGCTCGACTCGTGAGATAAATCCTTAGGCAGTGGGCATAAAAGAAGCCTGTTTCCTAAGCACTGGGACCCTGCAAGTTGGCCCAAAACGGTCTCTTGCATACCATCCACGGGTCTCACCCTCCAACATCGAACTTCGACAAGGAGGGAAACAACCGCTTACAAGTCCTCTCGACTCGTAAGAGGGAAAAATTCTCTTGTAGGATCCTTACGACTTACAAGAGAAAACCACACTTAGGAATCCTCACGATTCCTAAGGAGAAAAACCCACCTACGAGATCCTCTCGATCCGTAGGGAGAAAAGTCTCTATGAGACCCTCACGGCTCATAGAGTTGAAAAGTCTTAGGCAGCAGATCTGAACCTGCGGCCTAAGCCCTCGTTATCTCGTAAAGAAATCAAGAAGCTTACTCTATTACCTGCTAATTGTGACGACATGCTGAGAAAGAGGAAAAGCAACAGAAAGAGCATCCGATTTACATTTGATCAAGCATTCAAAACACATTCATTCATGCATGGGCAAAAGACTCAGAACAAAGGATAAGACAGGCGAGGAAAAACAAAATTTTTATTAATATTGCCCGAAGTTCTTACAATCATAAAAGCAATAAACGAAAGTTACAATGGAATAACCTCAGATCCAGGGCATGGATTGAGGAATTCAAAAGCGACTCTATCTATGACTTTCCAGGCCTCACGGACCATCCTAGTGTGCTTTCTTTCGCGAGCACAAGCGTCAGGGTCCCCCCTGATGTCTTCCGCCCTCCGATAAGCAGCGAGTATGGCAGACTGTTGAAAGACCTCGTGCAAAAGATCGATAAGACTGTCTCTCTGTCTCTTCGAGATAAAGTTCAATAGGTACACCGAGTGCACCTTGTCCTCAGCGGCATCCAACGCCCTAAGCGACACGCCGGAACAGAATAGGGGAAGCGCTTCCCAGATGGCTCCCACGATAAGCTTAAGGAGGGAGGAACGCCGGGGGAGCAGTGGACCATTGTATGCGTCGAAGCGGCTCATAATTTCAGCACACTCCGCGTTTGTGAACTCTCGATTCTGAGAGCGGCCAAGTCGGCGGATGTCCCCGTAAGAGATGATCTCATTAAGAGCATACATATGGGCGTCCATTGTTCCTGTGAAAGAAGATCAACAGAATTAGCAGACTGACTGATTAAGCGAATTCTTGTTAAAAAAAAAGAGCACAGATGGTTAAACTCCTCGAGAGCAATGCTCTACGAACAAGAGTGACTATCAAAATCATAATAAGGGAAATTTAAAGAAGTCCCCCAAGATTCTGAGGTCACTATTATTAAAAGATGATATAGTCCATTAAAATACAAAACTCCATTTTTAATTTTCATTATTCATATTCAAACTCTTAAAAGTTCATCATTTTTAGATCAAAGAGATCTATGTTTTGACAAAGATGGAAGGTTCTGTTCATAGGTTAAGAAACCTTGAAACAGAGCAAGGCTCTATTGGTGAAAACCCCAGAAGGGTTTCTTTAGATCAAAGATCTATAAGAGCAAAGCTCAATTAATTAAAATTGATTTAATTTAAGACTAATTCTTACCTAAATAGTTCATTTTAAAGAAAATCTAAGAGTTCTTGAAAACAAGAGCAGGGCTCTGAGGTTCTGAAAATAAAATTTTTGGAGATGATGATCATCTGTGAAGGACCAAAGGTCCTATTTATAGGCACCAAGTGCCCTTCCAACTTCCAAAAACTGCCACGACGGTTGGGATTCTGCCACCGTTGCGCTTGCGTTTGGAGGCCACGTAAGCGCAACGGTGGGGGGCATTTGTTTACCCCAATCAGAGCAAAGCTCTGTTCAAATTCCAAGGCGGGAGATGAAGCAACGCTTCATCTTCCCCCAATCAGAGCAAAGCTTTGCTTTGAAAATTTAAACTTTAATAAATGAAGCAACGCTTCAGATTCTTTGCGCTGTGCGCAATGCGCCACGTGTCAGACGCAGACGCATCAGCGCAGCGCCCAAAGCAGCGCACCCAATCAGAGCAAAGCTCTTTTAAAAAAAAACTAAAAGTAAAATAAACAACTTTCAGTTGCGCAAGCGCTGCGCTGCGCGACACGTGTCTGCGCAGGTGCACAAGCGCTGGCGGCTGCGCAAGCGCTGGCGGCTGCGCAAGCGCTGCGCTGCGGGACACGTGTCTGCACAGTTGCGCAGGCGCGGCTGCGCAGTTGCGCAGGCGCGGCTGCGCAAGCGCTGTGCTGCGCGACACGTGTCTGCGCAGTTGCGCAGGCGCGGCTGCGCAAGCGCTGCGCGACACGTGTCACGCGCTAAGGGAGTTACGCTAAACAGAATAAATATTTTCTGTTCTTGTTAAAAACAAGAAGATTTCCTTCTGTAAAACAGAGACCTTTGGATCAAATATCCAACGGTGGGGAAAATTCCCCAAATCACTCAGAGAAAGATCTTTTTAACAAATTTAACTAATTTATGGGCACTATAAAAGGGACCCCAGACCTCAATTCAAAGGTATCAACATTTTCTTAAAAAAAAGAGAGATAGAGGACTCTGAAGAACTCCTCAAGAATAAAAAAGGTAAAAACCTTTGAAAGAAGAGAAAATTCTCTTATGAACAGATCAGTGATCTAAGAACAAGATCGTTGATCTTCAATAAAAAAATAAATAAATAAAATAAAAATATAAATAGTGCCTTGCACTTGTTATGAACCTTTGGTTCTCTGAAACAAGAAAAAACTTGTTTAGATCAAGGGATCAAAAAGTGCTTTGCACTTATGTTTTGAATCTAAAAAAATTCTTAGTGCTTTGCACAAACGCGGTGCATTACTTAAAGGGCCAGGCCCAAGTCAAAAAGACCTAACAGGCCTAAATAAAATGCAAGGCAATAAATGGGCAGAGCCCAAATAAATTGATGCTTTGCATCCTTTATACAAGGGCAGAGCCCAAATAAAATTGATGCCTTGCATCATTCCTAAAAGAACAGAGCCCAAAACAAATTGATGCGCTGCATTCTTTCTGGGCAAAACCTAAATAAAAATAAAAAAGAAATACAATGCAAAAGCAAATAAAATGTTGAACATTTTCAACTGGACTTAGCCCAATTTTGGCCGTAAGTCCTTAAATTAAATTGACTGAGCAAGATTGCTCTCTTAAATCAATTTACTACTGGTTCGAGGGTACATCTCCGAACTCCTCTGACACCTGTCGTTGTAATCCTTCAACGACGTCAGAGAGGTGACGGGTCCCAACGACCACACATTAATATGGACTGCGGGGTCCTTAAACTCGTGGACCGAAACGTCCTTAAACTAATATCGGACTGAAACGTCCTTAAACTAATATTGGACCGAGACGTCCCTAAACTAATATTGGACCACCACGTCCCTAAACTGGAATATGGACCGCAACGTCCTTAAACTACCTATGGACCACTACGTCCCAAAACTGGAACAATAGAGCTCAAATGCTCTTTTGTCAGATCTAAAAGATCCCGTTAAGTCGATCTTAGTCCCAAACTGGACTAACGTATCCTTAACAACCGTTTAAGTTGATCTTAGCCTCAAATTTGGCTAACGCATCCTTAAACCTTCAAACAGACTTTAGTCCCAAATTGGACTATAAATTCTCCCAATCAACTTTGGCTCAAGGGTACATCTCTGAACTCCTCTGACATTTGTCGTTGTAATCCTTCAACGTCGTCAGAGAGGTGACGGGTCCCGACGACCATACATGAAATGGACCACTATGTCCCTAAACTGGAACAATAGAGCCGATTGCTCTTTTGTCGGATCTAAACGATCCTGTTAAGTTGATCTTAGTCTCAAATTAGACTAACGTATCCTTAACAAACATTTGAGTTGATCTTAGCCTCAAACATGGCTAACGCATCCTCAAACCAAAACCCTAAACCCAAATCTAAGAAAACACGGATTTGGACTAATCCACGTCCTACGGGCGACGACATAAATTGGTCTCCGTATACAATCCACGGGCAACCACAAACAAAACAAACACACACGACACGAAGTGAAATTCTGGAGAAAAAGAAAGTTGTTACCGCGATGCGGTAGCGTAATTAACTGCAGGGGCTTGCGCCTGCAGGGAAGAGCGTCCCCACAATCAAAAACCCCTCAAGCAAGGGGGAATCTGATGAAGTCCGCTATATCGGCCGCATCCGTCTAAACCTCTGATACACGGTGCCATAAATCAACTTGGTATCTTCGGAGAGGTGGACGGACAAAACCAAATAGCATCTGCCCCGAATCCCAGCGTCAGGACATCGCGGTCCTGTGCGCCGCCATTCGGAGGGGAACAATCAAGAACCTCAAAAAAGAGAGAACTCTGAAGAAAGTTCAAGAAAAAAGGTAAAAACCTTCATAAAATAGAAGAATTCCTTCTAATAGATCATTGATCTAAGAACAAGATCAATGATCTCCAATAAAAAAACAAATAGTGCCTTGCACTTTTTATGAACCACTGGTTCTCTGAAAACAAGAAAAAAAGAAGAAGAAAAACTTGTTTTCTTTGATCTAAGTTGGATCAAGAAATCAAACAGTGCCCTGCACTTGTAAAATTTGCACTGTTGCGCTCTTGGGTTGGCGCAAGCCACCAGAGAGTGCCACGTGTCAACACCTGAATCACAAGCGCTTGCGCTCATTTATTGGCACAAAGCGCCTGACAAATGCAATGCGGTATTTACTAAAGGGCCAGGCCCAAATCAAAAAGGCCTAGTAGGCCAAAATAAATTGCAATGCAATAAAAGGGCAGAGCCCAAACAAAATAAAATGCAGAGCCCAAACAAAAATAAAAAATGCAATGCATTATTTAAAAAGGGGCAAAGCCCTAGCACAGGCCTAATAGGCCAAAGACAAATAAAAGCGTTGAACATTTTTCAACTGGACTTAGCTCAATCATGGCCGTAAGTCCTCAAATTAAATTGACTGAGCACAGTTGCTCTCTTAAATCAATTTACATCCGGTTCGAGGATACATCTCCGAACTCCTCTGACTCCTATCGTTGTAATCCTTCAACGACGTCAGAGAGGTGACGGGTCCCGACAACCACATATCAACACGGACTGTGGGGTCCTTAAACTCATGGACTTATGCGTCCTTAAACCAAAACATGGACTGTGGGGTCCTTAAACCCACGGACTTATGCGTCCTTAAACCAACATACAGACTGTGGGGTATTTAAACCCACGGACTTATGTGTCCTTAAACTACAATGGACCGCAATGTCCTTAAACTACCTATGAACCACTACGTCCCTAAACTGGAACAATAGAGCCCCAAAATGCTCTTTTGTCGGATCTAAACGATCCCGTTAAGTTGATCTTAGTCTCAAATTGGACTAACGTATCCTTAACAAACGTTTGAGTCGATCTTAGCCTCAAATATGGCTAACGTATTCTCAAACCAAAACCCCAAACCCAAATCTAAGAAAATACAGATTTGGACTAATCCACGTCCTACGGGCGACGGCATAACTTAGTCTCTGTATACAATCCACGGACATCCACAAACAAAACAAACACACACGACACGAAGTGAAATTCTGGAGAAGGAAAAAGTTGTTACCGCGATGCGGTAGCGTAATTAACTGCAGGGGCTTGCGCCTGCAGGGAAGAGCGTCCCCACAATCAAAAACCCCTCAATCGAGAGGGAATCTAACAAAGTCTGCTACATCGGTCGCATCCGTCTAAACCTCCGATACACGGTGCCATAAATCAACTTGGCATCTTCGGAGAGATAGACGGATAAAACCAAAATAGCATCTGCCCCGAATCTTAGTGCCAAGACTTCGTAGGTCTTGTGCGCCGTCTTTCGGAGGGGAACAGTCCAGCTTTTGTAAAAAGGCAGCATGCGGACAAGCTTGAGGCACGCTCAGTACAGTGTAAGTTTGTGGGATATCCAAAGAACTCCATGGGATATTGTTTCTATTACGCAGAGGAACAAAAGATTTTTGTTTCTCATCTTGCCCACTTCTTAGAAGCTGAATTTTTAGAAAATCAGAAGAGTGGGAGCGCAGTAGAACTGAAAGAAATTTCAGAACCACAAGCTGTTACTGATAGTATGGTAGAACCAGAGGTTTCAGAAGAAAGGGACATGCCGACGCCACTCCGCAGGAGTAGTAGTCAGTCTCATCCGCCCGAGAGATACTACGGTTTTCTCATAGACGGGGATAGAGAAGATTTCACTATTGACTATGATGAGCCTACTAGCTTCCAGCAAGCAATTCAGAGCGGTGACTCAGTCTAATGGCTGGATGCAATGCGGACCGAAATGGAGTCCATGTACACTAACAAAGTATGGACTTTGGACATTGCTTCAGATGGGGTAAAACCCGTAGGATGCAAATGGATCTTCAGAAAGAAGATTAGTGTAGATGGACAGGTTGAAACCTATAAGGCTAGACTTGTTGCAAAGGGTTTCCGTCAAAGACCTGGTTTGGACTATGACGAAACCTTTTCTCCAGTAGCTATGCTAAAATCAATTCGGGTCCTTCTTGCTATTGCTGTCTTCCACGATTATGAGATCTGGCAGATGGACGTAAAGACGGCTTTTCTAAATGATAATTTGGAAGAGTGCGTCTATATGGATCAGCCAGAGGGATTCATTCAGAGTGGGAGCAGCGGTAAAGTATACAAGTTGCTTAAGTCCATTTATAGACTAAAGCAGGCATCTCGGAGTTGGAACATCTGTTTTGATGATGCTGTCAAAGAATTTGACTTTATCAAAATCCAGATGAACCATGCATATACAGAAAGATTGTAGAGAGAGTTGTAGTATTTCTCGTCTTGTATGTGGATGACATTCTCCTAATAGGAAATGATATTCCTATGTTACAGTCAATCAAAAGATTCTTGTCACATAAGTTCTCCATGAAGGACCTGGGTGATGCCACCTACATTCTGGGGATCCAGATCTATCGTGATAGATCAAAGAGGATGTTGGGACTTTCGCAGTCCAGGTACATGACACCATATTGAAAAGATTCAGTATGGAAGATTCTAAGCGCGGTAACCTACAGGCTTGTCACGGAATCACCCTCTCCAAAGAGATGTCTCCCAAGACTGATTTGGAAAGGGATAGCATGTCGATTATACCCTACGCTTCTGCAATAAGCTCTATAATGTATGCGATGTTATGTACCAGACCATATGTAGCATACGCATTGAGCGTTGTAAGCCGGTATCAGGAAAACCCAGGGGAGAAGCACTGGATAGCCGTAAAGAACATTCTCAAGTACCTGAGGAGGACTAAGGAGATGTTCTTGGTGTATGGCGGAAAAGACCTCCAGATAGAGGCCTTTGCCGACTCCGGCTTCCAGAGTGACAAGTATGACTCCAAATCCATGTCGGGTTATGTCTTTACCCTCAATGGAGGGGCGGTCTGTTGGAAGAGTTCCAAGCAGGAGACTATTGCTGACTCAACAATGGAAGCGGAGTACATAGCTGCTTGCGATGCCGCAAAAGAAGCTGTCTGGATGAAGAAGTTCCTCACAGAGCTTCAGGTGGTTCCTACCAGTGTTGGTCCAATACCTCTGTATTGTGACAACAACGGCGCTATAGCTTTAGCGAAGGAACCCAGGTCCCATCAGAAGTCCAGACACATCTTAAGGCGGTATCACCTGATCAGGGAGATTGTACATCGCCAGGAGATCGAGGTGAAGAGAGTAGAGACAGAGAAAAACATTGCTAATCCATTCACAAAGGCCATTCATCAGACGCAGTTCGATAGGCTATTCGAGATGATAGGTCTTCGATATGCCAGCTCATGGCCCTAGTGTAAGTAGGAGATTGTTAGTGTATATGCCCTAGGGGCCATTATTGTATCATACTAGGTTGTATATTACTTAATGGAAGCTTGGGATATTCACAGTTGTATATAACAGTCTTGCTAAACATAGTAGTATGCTACTTGGTTTTGTCTACTTTAATATATGCATATGTTTCTTGTAACGTATCACTTATACATATTAGTAGAGCCCAAAGGATCTTTGCTTAATTACCAGCGTTGCGATGGCAGTCACACTAGTGGGGGCTGGGTGGTCTATAAGCAACATCCTATACTTGTCCCTAGTCGTAGGATTATCGAGACAGGGCATCGATACTCCGGAGTAGACTAGTGTATACGCTTCTCATCCCAGCTGGGGAGATGGTCTGTCCTACAGCCATCAGTACGTCGTACTAGAGATAGTATACAGGTGCTCGTTGTGTTACGGGTACACCGGACAGGACTCGCAGGAGAACTGTCTGGATGGTATTATACCTAACGTCAGATAGCGGTTCTCAGGTGACATGTGTGCAGATAGTCTGTTGACTTAAGGTCGTCATTTGTCTCGTGTGAGTTCCCACTGTGCTTTGATTACTACCCTACCACGGCTCAAAGGAGTCGTGCAAACAGGTTTTAGTTGGGTACAGTCCCGAGCCACATGGAGGCAGTGAGCGACTGTTAGGGATTCGTCTCTCCCGGTATAGGGAGTTGATATCGCACAGTGATCGGTTGGTCATTACCATAAGTCCCTGGCCAGGGCTGATGGAGAATTACTGGTGGACTGATCAGTAGATTCTCGAATGGTCTTGAGCCATACCGGTGCGACTTGTACGGTTATTAGAGGTCTGACGTTCTCTACCTCCCTAGACCATACATGCGATACTCTTAGACGAACAGACCGGACTGCACGGATATTGTCACGGACAGGCTCAGTAGGAGTTCGGATGGGTTTCCTCATCGGCCTTTTTATCGACATCTACCTGGGGACCGTTACGTACAGCTAGTGCCGCTTGCGGTCTGTAGTTAAACCCACTGCCAGCGTAGTGTCGAGTCTTTAGAGTCCCACACAGAGAGTTTCCCTACTCCAGGCGAAACGATATAGAGGTCGTATGGTTTTATGACAAGGGTTTGGACGCATAAGCGTTTAAACGCACGTACGACGTTCAGACAGTTTTTACTAGCCGGCTTTGGTTTAAGCCAGATTCTAGTATCGGGTTATTGGATTTATACAGTCTAAAGTTTTTCCGTGTTTTCACGGATTGGAGGGGCGTTCTCGTAATTTTCCGGAAAGCTTCTAGAAGCATAGTGACTTGGGGGTTAAGGTGGCATAAGTATTTATTGTTTTAATGACTCATTTGTGTGATTCATCCTTAGAGTTAATGCTTCATTTATTGAACTAATGACTCATGAGATGAATCACTCATATGAATAAATGAAGCATGGTTGTTAAATTATTTATTTTATTTATTTGATAAAAGATAATGCTTCATATATTCAAATGAGTTCATTATTTCTTATCATTCTCATGCTCACCTTCTCTCTCCTCAAGCTCTCTTCTTCAAACCCTAATCATACCACTCATGAGTTGAGATCAAGGATTAGATAGACTTATTAATTTATAACCATACTCTATATCACCTAGGTCACTTTGATTAGCAACTAAAGAAACCTAGTTATCTCAAGTTAGAGATCAAGCTTGGAGTAGGAGCTCTCGGGTGGATCGTCTTTGACTCGAGGAGGCCGTTGAGGTGCCGACGTTCCAAGGAGCCTACGAGGAGTGGAGAACAGCGATGAAGACCCGAAAGACAAGTAACGTGAGGTATAACTTCGAATCCGAGTAGTTAAACCTCTTGTAGTTTGCTAGTAACGGTTTAGATACGATTCATGCGTTCAAGTCCGTGTTACGAAACTTTGATAATCGTTTTTCATATATTCCGCCTCCCCGCTAGTTCGTGGGGTGCGTGAAACGGACTTACAGATTAAATAGGGGCTTCTCTCTCCTATATGCCTAACTCCAAATCCGTCAAGGATCCTGCTATTCACTTTGTCGCATTCTCCTTCGAGTCTATCTTTTGAGGAGGATCCGTCAGAAGAACCATTCGAGAAGTTTACCTTTCCTACTCTTCCGGCAGAAGAGATCCCTGCAGAAAAACCCCCTCCTAATGATCCAGTTAATCAAGGACCGCTACTAAATGGTCCTCAAGAGATTCGGTATCATGTTGATCCTACCGGACATGGAACCGGAGAGGATGATCCTTTTTTATGTTTATCCCCCTCCTGATCAACGTTTCATGCTCATCGCAAGTTAATGACACTCTTACTCAGATTTACGACAGGGTCAGAGGGGTGTTTGTCAAGGAACGAGAGACCAAAACAATGGAATACTGGAAACATCTTCCAAGAATCCATTCGTTTTAGAAGTTTGTAGTATATTGTGTTTAGTTTGTATATTTGTTTGTTTTATTATTTGTTTGTGTTTAAATGCGTTGTATGTCATGTTTGTTTTTATTTTTAATATGTAATGTTTTTTATGAATATTAAGTAATTTTCTATTTCTTAATCATATTTGTATGAATATTATCTACTTAAACAAAAAATTCCCTAAAATTCAACTAGAGTCTATAAATACCATTTAAATTTCCATAACTCTGCAAATATGGAAAAAAATATTGTAAGGACGCCTTAATGGACATCCACCATGACATCCATTGACCTGTGGACGTCCCTTTAGACGTCCTTAGATCGAATTTTCCAGCAACATACGTTTTAATTTGAAACGTTATGACCCTTAGATTTCCTATCCTTTCATCTAAGACGTCCATTCCATCCTTATATATTCTTATACCCTCTCCAAACGCTCATATCCTCACATCCTTTCTCTCTCATCCTCCACCAAACTAAAATTCCAAACCCTAGTTCTCCTCTACCTAATTTCTACAACATTGGTAAGAACCAAGAATGTTGAAGTTGGCAAGTCTTCGACATCTAAACGTTGTAAACACGCTCCTCCTCCTTCCTCTCAACCTATTGAAGAATCGGAAAGTGAAAATGAAGATGAAAAATATGGGACTTATGTGCAAGAGACATAAGATCAAGAAAAAGAAGAAGAAATAGAAGAAGAAGACATCGTATTTAGATTCATGAACGATAAAGCATCCAAGTTGTACGATCGTATTATGAAGAAGAAAATTTTCACCGGCACACTCGTTCGCTTGAATGAAATTGCTAATTTCAATCTCACTCCACTCCTTCAATTGCAAAGTTGGATAAATTTTCTTATCCTAGATTGTTCTACTCACTAAAATTTTGTATATCTTTTCTATACTAATTTTATTAGTAACTACGAAGATTCTACCATTCTTAAGACAAGATTACAAAAACGTTCCATTATCATCTCACCCGCAACTCTTGCTAGGATCCTTCAAAATCCTAACGAGGGTGTGGATATTTACAAACAAACTTTATCCAACTTTGCACACTATCCACCCAACGTCACCAAGGAGGATTCCTCTAGACTCCTTCATGGTGATAAATATCCACACTTATATAACGACCCATACACCCAAACCCTTGTTCCATAAGCTCGTGTTTTGGCCTACTTACAAGGTCATACTGTTTATCCAAAATCCGGTGGTCGAGACCGCATGATACCCACACATAAGTTATTGACTTATTGTGTATTGGCTTGTATTCGCGTTAATCTTATTTTATTCTTTATCAATAAGATTTGGAATTTACCTACCTCCACTTCCAATCTTTACTACGGCATCGACACCTCTATTGACACCTTGTAACACCCGAGCCCAATAATACTATGTATATTACTAGTTGAGGGTTATTTATTGCTCATTCCAATTTTCCTGATTTTCTGGTGTTTATTGCTAAATTTTACCCGGTTAAGTCATTTTGGCACATAACAAATTTTAACTCCGAAAATAAAATTTAAGATGTCCATGTTGGCCTACTCGTCGCCACTAGTCGCGTGGTAGCGTCCGCGTGTCGAGATTCCGTTCCGTTTGGCTAAACAGGCAAGTTTGGACGACTACGCGCGCGTGCAAGTGTCCGACTTGGGGGCATGCATTTTAATCATTAAACACCTATTTCCAAAATTTGGAACCCGCTTAAAATCATATAATTTGAATTTGGAACCTTTGGGCGCAACCCGGGCGCGATTTGGAAATGTTTCATTTTGCGCCAAAATGGCCCATTTAAATTTAATCTCTAATATATATATACTCCAATCCATATTTTTCCTAACAGCAAATCCTACTAAATCCTTCTCATATTTTTTCCCCTGGCCAATCACGAGCTCCTATTGAGCTCGTGGGGCCCGCCTCTCCTTCCCTCAGTCTCTCTCTCTCTCTTCCCTCAATCTCTCTCTCTTTATCCCATCAGCCTCTCTCTCTCTCTCTCTTCCCTATATTTTGAGAACATGCAGCCGCCTCCTCCCCATTAATCCATCACGAGAGAACCCCCTCAACCCTAACCCTAGCCTCCCGCAGTCTCACCGCCGGCCTCCTCGAGACCTCGCCGTCGCCGCCCTCACCACCACGACCTCCACCGCACCCACCTACCCTCTTCCTCCTGTTCTCCCGACAACACCCGCGCCTGCACCCAACCCCGACCTCACCTCCACCCTCGCAGACGTCGCCGTCGACGTCGCCCCCCACCATCGACGCCTCCTACGACTCCCTCTCACCCTCCTCGTCGAGACCTCGTCGTCGCTGTCCTCCTCCCCTCGCCGGAACACCAACCCGAGCCCATAACCCCTCGCCTAACCTCCGCGGTTCGCCGGAGAAGCGCGTCGGCGACCTCGTCGACGCCACCTCCGACCACCTCCCTTCCCTCTCGACCACCAGAGGCGACTACCACCCTCGCACTCGCTGCAGCACCCCATTCCAGCGAACTCAAGATTGTTCCAGCCACCGTTCTTCGCCGTCGCTGCCTCGCCGGCGTCCCAGTGCCGTCGAGCCATCGTGTTTGCACCCTGTTTCTTCTCTGTAAGTTTTCCTTGTGTTTCCTTTTGGTACAATCCCTTCGCTGGTCGTATTTGGCGTATATCGTATCTTTGTTGCTAACTTTGCTACTTTGTTGTTGCCGGAACCCGACCGTGCCGTCTTGACGAACCCGACGCTCCAGCGAAGCCCCCTGGTCCGTGTGATCCTGTTGACCTCTGTTGGGACTCGATCCGTGGCCCGTGCTTCCATATCGCAGTTTCTGCCGACATCGCATCCGTGTTTCGGTTTGCGGAACCGCCGAGGCAAGTATCCGAACACTTGCTTAACATGCTACAACTTAATCATCATATTATAACCACACAACTATTATAACATCAATACCTTTTATAACTTAGAATTGCTAGCCACGATTATCCGTAACTTTAAATCAATGAAATCATTGCTCGCTTGAACCGGTCTGCTATTAATTCATACTTAACTAATCAAACCAAGTAGATCATCCCCACTTCATTTGTTAAAATCACTCATGAGACAATTATTGTGCTTAGTTCAAATTCATGTAACTCCATTACGTATATTATCGATATTGTTCGTCTTGTGGCTTTTGCACCTCAAAGGTGCGTGAACCGGATTAATAAGAGAATACGAAACATCACTGTGTTTACCTAGATTAATATTGTTATTTACTGTTTCCTGCTACTGTTCATTATTGATTGTGTACCTGTTGTGAGCACTTACCGATTGCACGACATATTGGCCTGACCCTGCTACACCTGACATATACATACTTACCGACTCATCCCGTTGTACCATGACATTACTTGTTTCCTGATCTCGTGCCTAATGCCAACAAACCTAACCGTTCCTGCTGTCGATCCAGACAGACCTACTTTTACTTGACCTTGCGTTGGCATTAATTCTTGACAACTGAATACCTGACTTGACATACATAGTTTGGGGGTATGGGGAAATCAAAGGTGAAACCGACTTGTAACTCAACAGTTCGATACATTGTTCTGATCAGTCTTACGGGCTTGGCCAGCTCCGGAGTGTTGATGCTGACATCACTCATCTATCCTACTACCTTTTACTGCTTAGCGGCACGTCTCGGATTCAGCCCCGAGGATCATGACCGTGGTCCCGGGCACGCACGGGATACTATTGAGTTACATCGACGATTCATCAATTGGTTTCAAAGACTATAGAGTAGAAAACCTGATAGGACAGTTTAGTCACCACTGCACATTACCCTGTTTACTACTTCTTATTGCTGCTTTATTCATGTTCATGCTTGCATTGTTTATTACCATGTTTATGCTATATACTTGATATCATGACGCGCTGACGTCTGGGTTTTGCATGGCCCAGATTCCGTACCTTTGTCGTCGACCGAGCAGGAGTACTTCAGCCAGCAGGCTGAACTGTGAGTTCTTTAGAGTTTAGTTCATTTATGTCATTTCATTTCCAGATGTGAGCCCGCATTATGGGACATACTGTTTATTCATTGTATTGGATCATTAGCTTCCGCACTTATTGTTTATTGATTCTTGTTATTATGGATTTGGACATGTATTAGATTAGCGTATTATCTTGTTCTTGATATCTTTACAACCGTAATGTGACTGTGGATGGATACTTCCTACCCACAGGTAGCATGGTTGGCTATGTCACGTGCCCAAATCTTGCGTACTCTGGGAAGCGGGGCGTGACACACCTCCATTCAAAACCCGGACAAATATTTTAATCTTTACAATATCCGTCATATGCATCTAGAAAATTATCCTGTTCAAGCACTACCTCGACCTCCATCTCCACCACATCAACCACCAGAGCCTGAAATTCCACAACACCTTTATGATTTTCAAGAGTTCGAAAATCGTATGTTCGCACACATGAAAAATCTTCATCTTGAATCTCATCAAATCATGAATACGTGTTTTGCCAATATGAATACCAGAATTGATGAAATCAACGCCCAAATTGAATATCACTTTGACTATATATACGGTCACTCGAGCCATCTTCCACCGTTATCTTTTAGTACTACCCTCCGATGAACTTTGATCAGCCTCCTCATCAGCCGGATAACAAGGCGTAGTTATTTCAGTTTTAAGATATTATGTTATATTTTAAGATTTATGTAGTTATTTGGTAATTGGTTGTGTTTTGCTTGATGACTTTGTATTTGTTTGCAACTATGATGGTGATGTATTTGTGTGCTTCTGTCGTCTATGAACTTCATGCTTAGTAGGATCCATTTGCATCTTATTATCTCATATTTATTAAATGCTTTGCTTAACATGTTCATTTCATTTGCTCCAAAATATTTTACTATTCTTCCTCCATTCTAACACTTTTTTATATTTCCAAAAAGAGAAAGAATATGCATATATTCAGGGGGAGCGTTTAAATGATAATCTTTTTGAACTATATAATACTTATGCATATCTTAAAATTTTATTAATTAAGTTTTGTAAAATATCAAAAAAAAGGGAGATTGTTGACCTATGAGTTTCACTCTCTTTAGTTTTGATTATTTTATAAAAAACATGTTTCAAGATATCATATGTTACTAATTATGTCAGATAAGTTAAAGTGCTAAATTAATGGATTTAGTCAAGTAAGAGAACAATCAACACTGCAACTGGCATCTCAACAGTAATATCGAAAGACTCTGAAAATCAAAATGCAAGTTCAAAGAAAATATCGAATAAGTCAAACAATGAACATATTCAAGACTTCTTATTTTCTTTGAGTTTAGAGTCGATCTTAATTGGTAAAATCTCTTTTATGATCCTAATTTTCTATACTAGATATCTCTTCACTTGACAAGATATCTAAATTTTTGATTAGAGATTTTAAAACAAACTATTTTTTTTAAAAATATTTTAGACATCCTAAAAGGACATCTGTGTCTGAAATATCAGACATCATACGTCCGAAAGGACGTCCATCCTGACGTCTATAGCTTTTATGAGTAGTTATTCTAACTGTCTCAACTAACTATCACTTTCTCAATTTCTATATAAAGGACTCATTTTCAAAAAGTTTTCATATCTCACGAATTTAACTTTTGCCATTTTGCCTTGAATCTCTCATTCTTTTATCCTATCGTGAAAATCTCCGCCACTCTCTCGTTCTAAAGTTTTTTACTACTCATTTTTAGAGAAGAGATCTTTTAGGATTTTAGATTTTTCTAGTTATTAAAATCGAAAGATCTCTAAATTGTCGAAAAAGTTTTGTTTTTAAACTTTTCTTAATGTTTTTAAAACTTCTTCGAATCATTTTTTAAACGTTTCTTAATCTCCAAAACACAATTCATTATCTTCTTTGATTTTAAACTTGATTTATCCTTTGAGATCGATCAATAGGATTGTATAGTTTGTTCTGTAAAGATTTATTAAAATTTTACTTATACAACTTAGTAAAGAAAGGTCTAACATCTTCACATTGTAAACAGTTTCAGACTTGAACTTTTGAGAAAAAGTCTTGGAGTTCACCGTCTGCAAGTGTAAAGGTTCTAAAATCTGAGCCTAGAAAAAGATCTGGATTTCTCCACCTGTAAGGAGTCACTGGATAGTGAGTTATCATGAACATGAGTTCTCAGATGGGGATTAGCCACAGAGTTGGTGAAACCTAGTTAACAAATCTCTGTGTCATTTACTTTGTATGCATTCTGTGGTTGTGAAATTGTTTTATTTTTATACTCTGATTTATATTCCGCTGCAAAATTTCTTAAATCCGTACAATTGCACCGAGTTTACCATAAACCCTTATTCATCTCCCTTAAAGACTGTTTCATAACTCATGTGTAGGATAAGATAAACGGATCGGATCATCAATTGAACGGTCAAACTTGATCAAATTAGCTTGAAGTTTTGGTATTTCTTCAATTTGCCAGGTAGAGCCGATGAGCAGTTTCCTCTCTCTCTCTCTCACACACACACACACATAGAATGCTAGTGTCTGTCTCATTAGTTTTTAAAGGTTAAGTGGAATATTCTCATGTAAACCAATCTTTGTATAACATCAAATTAAGAAAGATGGATGCAAGGGAGTATAATAGCTCTTTCACACAATAAACTATGTTTCAAATGAGATCACCACATGAAACGTTTAAATCACCATATGCCTTCATTGCGTGTTTATTTGATATACGAAGATACCTCCTGTTTTATTGGGAAAAAGAAATACACGTGTTGGTACATGACGTCAGCCTAGGCTAGCTGCGTTTGTTGCATTGAAACTTGAAATACAGTGATCCATCTATGGAAATTAACCTTTTTTTTTTAATGGCTTGATAAGCATTTTCTGTTCCGAGTTATTAATGTGGAGTCTCAAAAGAAAAGAAAAAAAGATATGATCGTGCGTCTATGAACCTAACAAAAATCATTCTAGAATACTCGTCCTTTTCTCTTTTTTCTGTGTATAGATGCATTGCGTCTATTATATAGATTAATTTTATTTTCAAAATGGGTAATAAAACCATCACACAAAAGTTGACAAAATTAAGTTAGCATGTTTTGATCGCCACCATGCCTTGAAACCTAAAAAAACATCTAGATCGGCTTAAGCTATAAAGATCTTTTATATATTGAGATGAATTTTTCTTGTACATCAGAAACAACCAATATGTCATCCTATATCACTAATATTCACAATATTACGAGGGCCCCGATCCGACATATCGGCTCATATGACCGATATTTGAAACAGTAGTTAGGTGTATCTTAATAATACAATCCATTAATGAATTGTTTTAGCACTTTTGGTTAGTGTTTAATGAAGGATTTCATATGTGAGAAATTATTCGTATATCCGACATAAGAAAGAAAAGGACTGAATTTTTCGTACATTCCGGACGCATGCGCCCTATACTCATGCATACATGTACTTTGATGATATGAAATCAATGAAACTCATTCCTCTTGAATGTCCTCCAAAACAATGGGAAATTTCCCCACCGAGTGCTTCCCCTTTTCCCAGCACCGTGGTGCCTATCAGATTCCGCGTGTCATCATATCATCCCCCAGTTTTCGCTGTTCCCTGTTCGTCCTCTCAAAGCCTCCATTTTGATCCCACCCATTCTTCATTTCATTCCCCCTCTACAAATTGCCCACGATATCCCCGCACCCCACCCCACTCATAATCCTTCTCTTTGAAGCAAATAAAAAAACCCAATTTTTATCTCCAAATTCGTCGATTTTGCTCGACGATTCGGCCCTAATTCGCGATGACCACCTCCCTCTTCCACCTCTCTGCCTCGCCGGCGCCGTCGTCGTCACGGGTGGAGCCTGCGCTGGGCCCCACCACCTTCTGGCTGAAGCTTTGGAAGCCTAGCCCCAACCCTAGCTTCTCCCCCAAATCCCGACCGAAGCCAATCGCCGCCGTCGCGACGACCGCCTCTTCTGCCGCGGCGAAGCCCGCCGCCGCATTCGACTTCAAGCAGTACATGATCGAGAAGGCCGTCGCCGTCAACGCGGCGCTGGACGCCGCCGTGCCCTTGTCGCACCCCGAGCGCATCCATGAGGCGATGCGGTACTCGCTGCTCGCCGGCGGCAAGCGCGTGCGGCCCGTCATCTGCCTCGCCGCCTGCGACGTCGTCGGCGGCCCCTCCGCCGCGGCGATGCCCTCCGCCTGCGCCGTGGAGATGATCCACACGATGTCGCTCATCCACGACGACCTCCCCTGCATGGACGACGACGACCTCCGCCGCGGCAAACCCACCTGCCACGTGGCCTACGGCGAGCCCGTCGCCGTCCTCGCCGGGGACGCCCTGCTGGCCCTCTCCTTCCAGCACCTCGCCTCCACCCCCAACGTCCCCGCCAAGACCCTCGTCCGCGCCATCTCCGAGCTCTCCCGCTACGTCGGCTGCGAGGGCCTCGTCGCGGGACAGGTCGTCGACATCGAGTCGACCGGCCTCGACGAGCCGGTCACCCTCGACCGCCTCGAGTTCATCCACCTCCACAAGACCGCGTCTTTGCTGGAAGCCTCTGTGGTCCTTGGAGCCATCGTCGGCGGAGGAGACGATACCCAGATAGAGAAATTGAGACGGTATGCGAAGTGCGTGGGCCTTCTGTTCCAGGTGGTGGACGACATCCTCGACGTGACGAAGTCGAGCCAGGAGCTGGGGAAGACGGCCGGGAAGGACCTGGCGAGCGACAAGACGACATATCCGAAGCTGTTGGGGCTGGAGAAGTCGAGGGAGTTTGGGGAGGAGTTGTTGAGGGACGCCAAGAAGCAGCTGGAGGAGTTTGAGGAGGAGAAGGCCGCGCCGTTGCTGCATTTGGCGAATTACATTGCTTATCGACAGAAGTAGATGCGTAAATTGCTTGCATTGTTGCTGCTGCCGCTGCTAATGTTGTTGTTGTTGTTGATGCTAATGTTGTTGCTAGTTATAATTGTTCTGATGAATCAGGGATTTAATAATTACATTTTTCCCTATATGCAGCCATATTATTAGTCTCCTTTTGAGGAGGAATTGTTCTTCAGCTATAAAATCTTGGTGATACATTCTCCATTGGGTCTTTTAAAGGATGATTTTAATATGGATCTAACATCCATTTACTACTTATAAGGCATATGATGTCCAAACTCCGAAAAGCTTTTCGTGCTATCTTATTTGTAAAATCAAAGGTGAACATGGTCAAATTAAATTAGTTTTGATCGTGCATTGAGATAAGCAACAAATATACTACTATGATGTGATGAGTGATAGAGGAATATGAGTGCCAAGATCATTGGGCTTAGTTCATGGTTAAGTTGGATGCCAAGTGTATTTCCTAGATCTTAGCTCTCATCAAGAGTAATGTGACATTTCTTCCAAATATAGATGGGTAAAATAACATCGGCTTACTCATTTTCATTCATGAAATGTTAAAATTAATTTGAACGTCTCATGGTAAGATTATTGTCTATCTATATTTCTTGACAAGAAATTTTATCAGATCAAAAGTTGATCATAAGATTTGTCATACTTTAAGAGGTTTGTTTCATACCTTCCACGATTTTGATGGAAAAAACCTGGGATGATGATAAAGATGAAAAATTATTTAGGATAACTATATCCGTTGATTTTGTTTCAATACAATCAATAATCTTTCTCTCTCTCTCTCCGGTACGGCTGTGTTCTTCATCTAATATTATTCAAGACCAAGGATAATGATTTTTAATTAATTAATTACTTCAAAAAATGAATCTCAATTAATGCTTGATTTCACTTGGACATCCCAAGCGTTGGCTAGCTACATCATTATGAGTCAACGGTAAAGATAGTTAATTGCCATAACAAGATGGTTTGGTTAGGGGTTCCATTTCTCTTTCATGCTAAACATATTTTTTAAATGCTTGAAAAAGAAGTCAGAATTGCAACATTATGGGCATCTAGACATATTCAACAAAAATTCTTTCACATCTCCTTTCCATTGCATACGTAGGGTTGATTTAGTTGGTAGTTATGATTTCCCCATGCCAGTGTTGATGCAATTTCTGTTTCAGTCTATTCTGAAACCATACCGGTCTCCTGATGGGAGTCTCCGCTACAAATTCTTGTCCGGGAATCATTGAATGTGCGAATGCGATTGTTTCCCTTGATGTTATCAAGCAAACCTTGTAAAGGACGGCATTTGAGATGGTTGTAATTAGCTGGCTATACGGCGTATCCTATGAAACAATGAAAAGCCTGGAATTTTCGACATATCTAAAATTTAGTTCTGATGTGAGGAGCGGCTAAAATGTATTCATAACAAGCATGTTGTTCTTGTTTCTAATGATCCCAGTGCTGTCATTCATAACAATATCTAAAATGTCTACATATACATTGGGCAGATCTGTTTAGTCTGCAACTAACATTATACCTATTTAATTTTATAAAAATAAAATAAAATTTATGTTAAGGGCTTAAAATGTATGTCATGGACATATATTTGGTTGAACATTATACATAGTTGTTCTTGTAAAGGATGGCATCCGTAGTTGTAGTTTTCACTGCCCTAATTTGGATTTGAAATTGATATTTTTTACACATTATGAATTATTTGCGTTTAAGTTACTTGGGTGATGTATATTTACTCGTCCGCAACATTATCATTTGCTTCCTGTGAAGCAGTAGAAATTTGTAGGCACTGACAAGAAAGTATAACAAGTCTGATGACTTTTTAGATTTATATCGTGAAAGAGCCGATGTTGTATGTTGACCATCGTCTGGTAAGAAATGAGAAAAGAGATGCAAGAGAAACCAAGAAGGATACATATACTCGTGCATTGCATAAAGTTGAGACTTTTCACGTGGTTTGGAGTCAATCTCTGAACAAAGGGGAAAAGAGCATATAATTGAAAATCGATGCAGATCCCGAGAGTCGGTCAAGTCAGATCACAAATCATTGTCCGAAGATCTGATGGTCGAATTCTCGTAACTCAAAACAACCTCGATCTCTTGTATCATCGCGTTGTTCTTACAAATGTGCAGCCTTCCTTTGAGACCGACTCCCATCTTCCCACCCCGTTGTAGCATGGCGAGAGACCCTTTCTTCTGGTTGGAATGCAAATCAAGGTTCCGCGAAACAGGATCTAAGTTCGCTTTCACACTAGAATTTAAAAGATAAAATTGATCATAGCAAAAATTCTAGTTGATTTGTTACTTAAGATTGACTTAATCAGCTACAATTTTCACATGTCGATATTGGTTCGCTTTTCTGTATCAGTAAATTTAACCTTGGAAAGAACGGTATTTGCTATGGTTGCATTTAGTGGACTATAAGGTGTACTGCAGCAAACAGTTAAAATCTCGGAATTTCCCTACCTATTTAAGATTTAGTTTTGACTAAGCAAATGACAAATATATTCATAAATAGCTTGTTGTTCTTGTTGTTCTTGTTGTTGATGATGCCAGAGTTGTTTCTAGTTTTAGTCATTCGTGTGTTGTCATCGATGACGATTTGTAAAATATTCCATGGTCAATTAGCACGAGTCGCCCTTTGATAATCATTAGCGATTTATATTTAGTCTTCTTCCGGGGGGGCTTGTAATGTGACATGGCATCATCACTCTTAGAGCGGAAGCTCTTGGCTTGTTCCCATGGTGATAAAATCTTGCTTCAGTCATGAAATGTTAATTTTTGATACTTTTTTTCCATATTAACATTGACATAACATTTTCTACCAGTAAACATTTATATTTTTTCTTTGCCCGGATCATATGTAAATGTGTCTTCTCTTGAGGAGTGCCCAGCTAAAAAACCTTGAGTGAGAATTGCTGTGAAGGATGTCTCGTATTTGCTCGAGACCGCAAATCCAAAGAAGGGAAAGACGTCCGCCTCAAAAGGACAGACGTCAGGTATTTAAGCTCCAGAGCCCAGAACAGGCACCGGACGTCTCCCAAAAAGGAACAGACGTTTGGCAGAGCCCTGGAAAGTCACGGCCAATTGGGCCAGACGTCCGCCATAGAGGGACAGACGTCTGGCGGTACAATTGACTTTCTGTCAAAGGTGCAAACAGTCGTCTGCCCCAGAGAGACAGACGTCTATTCGACGATAGCCGCAAATCTCAGGTCGATATTTATCTCGAAAATCCAGTTATTCGGTGGCAGTTTTGTTAGTTCTGAGATCTTATTATAACTTAAATTGTATAGGATATATATGAGGATCTTAGGATTATTAATTAGGGTTAACTTTAGAGAGTTTTAGATCATAAAGCAAAATGAGTAAACGACGTCTCCATAAGAGATCTAAGGTATCGAAGGTGAAGGGGAATTTATAGAAGACGAGAGATCTCGTTGGAGATCATAAGAAGAAGGTGTAATAACTTTTGTAAGGTTTTCTTCTTCTCAAATTCTAATAAAAGTTCTCCCTGTTTTCCTTCCAAATCTTTTGTGTTATTTTTATTGCGGTTTGTATATAGTTCTTTTGTTATTCGTTTATAAAGAGATCTGGATTTATAGATCTGTAAGGTATTTTACGCTACGTTGTCGATTGATCTTGTGGTAACAACAATTGGTATCAAAGCTATATTCCGTATTTTTGCGATTTAATTTTACAGTTTATGACGACACTTGTGTCCGCTCGCTATCTTCTTAGATCGTGATTATATTGATAGTGATTCGTAAGGATCCGAGAGAAAAGTATTTTCTCTGGAATTAAGAATGACGGATAACAAAGTAAATAGCACAAAATTTGAGGTGGAGAAGTATAATGGGAAACAAAACTTCTCGATGTGGTATAGAAGGGTGAAAGCATTTCTGGTGAAGGAAGGGCTATTCAAATTACTTGGCGGTAGTAAACCTACCAACATGACAGATGTTGCGTGGGCAAAATTAGATCAGAAGACACAATGCACGATAAAACTTTGTTTGGCGGATAACGTGATGTATAACATTATGAAATGTTAATTTTTGATACTTCTTTTCCATATTAACATTGACATAACATTTTCTATCAGTAAACATTTATATTTTTTTCTTTTGTCGGATCATATGTAAATGTGTCTTCTCCAGAGGAGTGCCCAGCTAAAAAACCTTGAGTGAGAATTGCTGTGAAGGATGTCTCGTATTTGCTCGAGACCGCAAATCCAAAGAAGGGAAAGACGTCCGTCTCAAAAGGACAGACGTCTGGTATTTAAGGTCCAGAGCCCAGAACAGACACCAGACGTCTCCCAAAAAGGAACATACGTCTGGCATAGCCCTGGAAAGTCGCGGCTAATTGGGCCAGACGTCCGCTATAGAGGGACAGACGTCTGGCGGCACAATTAACTTTCTGTCAAAGGTGCAGGCAGATGTCTGCCCTAGAGGGACAGACGTCTGTTCGACGATAACCGCGAATCTCAGGTCAAGATTATCTCAAAAATTCAGTTATTTGGTGACAGTTTTGTAATTTCTGGGATGTTATTATAACTTAAATTGTATAGGATATATATGAGGATCTTAGGATTATTAATTAGGGTTAACTTTAGAAAGTTTTAGATCATAAAGCAAAATGAGTAAATGACATCTCCATAAGAGATCTAAGCCATCGAAGTTGAAGGAGAATTTGTAGAAGACGAGAGATTTCGTTGGAGATCATAAGTAGAGGGTGTAATAACTTTTGTAAGGTTTTCTTCTTCTCAAATTCTAATAAAAGTTCTCCCCGTTTTCCCTCCAATTCTCTTGTGTTATTTTTATTGCGTTTTGCATCTAGTTCTTTTGTTATTCGTTTATAAAGAGATCTGGATTTATAGATCTGTAAGGTATTTTACGCTACGTTGTCGATTGATCTTGTGGTAACAACAATTGGTATCAAATCTATGTTCCGTATTTTTGCGATTTAATTTTACAGTATGTGACGACACTTTTGTCCGCTCCCTATCTTCTTATATCGTGATTATATTGATAGTGGTTCGTAAGGTTCCGAGAGAAAAATATTTTCTTTGGAATTAAGAATGACGAAGAACAAAGTAAATAGCACAAAGTTTGAGGTGGAGAATTATAATGGGAAACAAAACTTCTCGATGTGGCATAGAAGGGTGAAAGCACTTCTAGTGAAGGAAGGGCTATTCAAATTACTTAGCGGTAGTAAACCTACCAACATGACAGATGCTGCGTGGGCAAAATTAGATCAGAAGACACAATACACGATAGAACTTTGTTTGGCGGATAACGTAATGTATAACGTTATGAAGGAGACTTCTGCGGCAAGTTTGCGGTTGAAGCTAAAGAGCTTGTACATGACAAAATCGTTGTCAAACAAGTTGTTTCTAAATAAGCAACTTTACGAATTATGCATGAAAGAAGCGACTCTTATTCACGACCACCAAAACAACTTCAACAAGATGGTGAGCGGTCTTCTATACCTTGAAGTCAAGTTAGAGGAGAAGACCAAGCGCTATTGTGTCACGACCCGAATGTGGCACGTGACCGGCACTTAAATCACGTGATATCTAAAAACGTCGACGCGGTTCAAGTAAGCCGAAACCCGGAATCTAAACCTTTTTGAAAATATTGGAGGTGGGATTTAAAATAGTCATCATATGGACTCAGTTTAAAATAAACATTTAAGTTTAACTAAGTATGTTTGAAAAGCATCTATAACGTTTTGAAATTCGAAAGCACCTCCTTTGTAATTTGAATAAAACCCGATACAACATAACAATAAAATAACATCCCAACGGGAGCTGGCTTCCACGCTCAAACGGTGGAGCAACCAAACAATAATATACGACGCACAATGGCGAAGAAAAGAAAAGCGAAACAAAATAAACCATATAAAAAGGTCAACTCCCAATAGTACGACACCCACAATACACAATTCTAAGTCTCGCTTCTAAGTCTACAATATTCCCTTTTTAAGTTGATGGGATTTTACTAGATATAAGAAGACATGAATATACAAGTGTGAGTACGATACAAAAGTAACTCACCTACCAAAACAATCACCGAAAAGAATGTATGCCTCAAGCCGCTGATATTCCAAACGGTAACACCTGCAAGAAACTGTGGCACAACGGGGGTGAGTTGCCGACTCAATGAGTAAAAAGTACATCATAAGATAGAAATCGAAATGCACAACGATACTTAAGTCATAGATATACTACTTTCATATCCATTACTAATATAATATATGATATGTGTATGTATCGTAACTGCAACACTATTTATCATGCTATCTCAAAGTAGAACATATCATATATATGACCTGTATCTAGGTAAAAGGCCATAAGTAGCCGAACATATATATATATATATATATATTTATATATATATATAAATCTCTTCTTTAAATAGGCGCGGAATAGATATGTCACGGCATAAAAGCAGAGTTGATAGTATGAAATAAAACAGGTATCTTATTTAAGATATACGTCCTGCTGTTTTAATGAATAGTGTTAAGAGGTTTACGATTTAAAAGATTTCAATGCCATACCAGACATGTCAAAATAATGAGACTATAGCTCGATTTGAATTCCTTTTTAATGTATGCAATTACCAGTAAAGAGATATGCAGGTACTGTCCCCCGGATCAGTCCTGGTCGGCTACAATAACTATAATATAACTGGGTACCTCATGATATCAACATATCAATATATATGGATGTCCAGCATCGACACCCGAAATCAGAAATTCTTCGTGTCTATCACCGACACACAAATCCTCAAATCTCTCGTGTCCATCACCGACACGCAAATACAGATACCGTCGACACCATCTCAACAGATGATCATCACCCGATATCCCTGACCCCGGTCGGTATCCCCTGGATATCCGCCGTGCCCAATCGAACCCCGGTCAGTATCCCCTGGATATCTGCCGTGCTCATCTCTATCTCTGGTATCGAGTATTCTCGCTAGGCTCCCCTGTCTCAATACGACAATCCTGCCCCTCGGTCTCGATCCGGGTCCACCATGTATCCGACTGTATATCTCCCCCACTCAGTCCGGATAAGTAACAAGTCCGAAACCGTATAGCTCCCCCACTCGGTTCGGAATAAAACAATCATAAAACATCAAACTCATGGTGGACGTCAACTCATCATATCCAGAAATACCAAGTAAAGAATAAGAATACTTGCATAGATCATTCTGGTGATATATTATATATATACTTATATAACAGCGTCCCATACCACTGATATATATCATCATGAGTAAAATATCCATAAAATCCATAAGAATCAAATATCAACATCTATAGTACTGCTATTCTCAATGTGCAACAGGAAATAAAGTAAGACTGCGTAAATAAATCTTATGAGCACAAAGATATCAATTCTACTGTGTCATGGCACTAGTAATGATGTGTAGTGTAACATACGCGTCTGTGCTCGTGCAGCATGGCAATCATTAGTATTTGCGCAAGTGTTCTAAAAGTGTAATAGCCTACTCATATCGACATCTACATACGAATTATATATCATAATGGTCCTATAGTGACATGGCAGTACTAATGAGATGTGGTGTTGTAAGTCCACGGTAGCGCCCCGGCCGTCTAACAGACGCCAAATACGGAACAAAAACTTTTTACAACTGACGCTATCGCGTACTATAACCCGGATCTGCCATTAAAACTAAACTAACAAACTACAAAGTGGGTAGAAAAGTTATACCGAACGATCCGAGTCCTTCGGTCTTCAACCATCATCCCATACTTTGTTGCGGCTGCTCTGATCTCCTGAATCTCCAGTCTCGTCGTCCAGGTGGCACCACGTCGACGGATCTTTAAACGGGCTCCCGCCTCTGAACCTAGGCAACTCGGTCGTCAAGTTTGCCAAAAGAGATGACCAAGATGTTATAGAGAATGAGTAGAACACTTTGTCTCGTTACGTCCAAGGCTATGAACGAACGGTTAATGAAGTTGCCTTTTGGATCGGATTGAAATGATATATGAAAATATATATGAACTAGATCTCTCTCTTCTCATTTTAACAACCCTTTCTTTTTCCCAAATCAATCATAATCTCAAGGGGAGGGGGCCGGCCATATATGTAGAGGGAGGGAGGTGAGGGTAGGAGCAAAGAGGTGATCATAAGATTAAAGAAGAGATGAGTCATCTAAACACCTAGTATGAACTCATTTAATGCAAACCAGTGATAATAAACCTTGTCATCACAACATTAAATGAACACTTAATGCATCAATGACTCACAAGCTTAGTCATCATCCTAGTCACCTTCTAGAAGCTTTCACACTCATCTCAAGAAAAGATAAATCCGTCTTTGACAGAATGTTAAAGACGGGTGATAGAAAACTGGAAACTGGCAACTTCCAAAAGTGATCCTGAAACGAATTTCAGGATAACCCCGTAATGGTATAAATATACCCGTATTTGTATTACGACCGAATATAAATGCATCTGAGACAAAGATATTATATCTACACAGTATAATACTCAGATCCGGCTTAAACCAAAGCCGATCAGTATTATCTGCCCGAAAAACGACACGTGCGAAAACGCACGTGCATTTTCCGAACCCTGCCAAAAAACCATACGGCCTCTATAATGTTTCGTCCGAACTTGGGAAAGTGTCCGTGGGGGACTCTAATGACTCATCAACACACTGGCACTGGGTATAACCACTAGCACGTCAGAGGTACAAGATGTACGTAACGGTTTGCCTATGTATTGATTGGAAGGGAAGCTGACGAGCGAACTCATCCATAAACCCTACTGAGCCTAACAGTGACAATATACATACAGTCCGGTCCGTTCGTCTATGAGTATCGCATATCTGCCTATGGGCTGGTAACGTCAGACCCCCAATAACAGTATAAGTCGTGTCAGAGAGTGGCCCAGAACACCCTGAGCTACTACTGGAGTACCTACCAGTAAATCTCCTGCCTCGGCCGAGGGCTTTGTGTAATGGCTCTCCTAGACACAGCGCGATCTCACCCCCAATACCGGGAGAGACGAATCCCCTGCCGATCCGCTCACTTGCCTCCATGTGGCTCGGGACTGTACCCAACTAAAACCTGTTTGCACAACTCCTTTGAGCGTGGTAGGGTAGTAATCTAAGCACAGTGGGAACTCACACGAGACAAATGACGATCTCAGGTCGATGAACTAACCTGTACACATGTCACCAGGGAACTGCTATCTGACGATATGTATAATACCAATTAGCAGGTTCCCGGCGAGTCCTGTCCGGTGTACTCATAACCCAATGAGCACCTGTATACATCTTAGGTGATCCAACTGACACCAGTGGCTTGTGAGACCGGCCACCGCCCCTCGTCGGGGTCTCGACTGTATACACTAGTATACTCTGGAGTATCGATGCCCTGTCTCGAAACTCCCACGACTAGGGACACTTTAAGGATGTGGTTACAGACCCCGGCTCCCACGTATATGATCGCCATCATACTGCTGGTAGTCAAGCAAGAATCCTAAGGGCTCTATCATCATGCAATAGTGAACTAAACCATGTATACGATGATAAAGATAAACCAGATAGCAAACTATCATCTCGAGCAAGACTGTCATATCGGTATAGGTCCTGCCTCAATCATTGCATGCGATCCAATAATTGACTTTGAGGGCACTATCTCCAACAATCTCCCACTTGCACTTAAGGCTAATTATTGCGATGTCTAATACTCACAGCCCGTGTGATACCGAACACCCAACTCCTCTACTAATCAGTTTCACATAGCTAGTTTGTAAAACTCTTGTTTTCGAGAAATAGCCTCAGTGAGTGGATCCGCCCTGATGTTTCTTTCTATGTCTCTCTAAATCTCAAGTTCGCGGAGAAAGCCATCTCCCGAATCGAGTAATACTTATCTTAGAATATGTCTGAATATCTGACGGGACCTAGTTCATAAATGAACTTCAAATTCAAACTTCTTAGACTGTATCGATAACTGAACCTAATCAGTATCCAGCACCATGCCTCCCACAGTATCTTCTTGGACCACCTGCCCATAACACTGTCCCTCGTCAAGAGGGAAAATATAACTCTGACAATCACTTTGTCATCCATGTCACCTTTGAAGCCTGGAATGATAACCGTCTCCCGGAAGAGGCTGCCATTATGAAATCCATAGAACATGCACTTTTGTTCTATAACTGCTTCCTTATGTTTCTTCAGGATTGGATTAATATAAACTTATCGCATCAAGTGCAAAAACAATATCTGGTGTGGTACTTGACATCTCATGATTGACTCAATTGCCTAAGCAAGTGATCTACCAATCATGCACATCCCTCTCTCTTTTAGTCTCTAAGACACTTTTAGAGAGGGTGACTCCATCACCTGCAAGTACACCACCATGCCAGGAGTCATCTATTCTAAAATACTATTAGAATACTGTCAAAGTACCCATATTGGGAAACTACCCAAATCTAGATCTAATACCATAGATCTAGTAACCAGAATGTCTGATATTATATCCATATCCTGTCTGGAGAAATAACAGTGTGACGACCACAGTACAACCGATCGTAGTATAGGAATTGTACTTCCTACTCTGTGTATGTCATCCAAATACCAGGACATCACACCCTACTACCTTCTTAACAGATCCATCCCCTATTCTGATGAAGTCAAACCTATGACTGTCACATCAAAATTAGATGATCTTATCTCCGCTATATCTGCTTAAGTCTATAAATAGACTAAGCTACTTGCCCACTATGCTTCCGCTTCTCCCACTGACTACGACAACCCTCTGGCAGAATAATATATACGTACACTTCTAAAGCTAGTCTAGAACGACGCTATACTTATCCTTCTGCCGAGTCTCATAGTCTGGAACAACAGTGGTGTCAAGTCTGGGTAAACAAGAACCTCCCTGTCACCGTCCTTGAGGCTACCGGAGTACCTCTCGGGTGTTTGAGGTTACCCACCATGTCTGCGAAGTGGCTATTGGAATGTCAAACTTGATTGAATATATAGGTCCTATTAAATTCTCCGTAATCGTTTGCGGTTCTGGAATCACTTCCAGTTCTACCATACTCTCACTACTGTTTTCTGAAAAAATCCATTTTTACTAAAACTGTGGCAAGTCAAGAACAATATCACTATTGATCTTCCAGATGGTAGAAAAGTCAACCCTCGTCGAAGCCAGGGTCAACCCACAAACTGCCATTACAGAAACGTGCCTTGAGTTATCCAGAGTCTGGTTTTAAGCATAAGCCGGACAACTCCCAGTATCTTAACATCGTTAAGATATGAACCATTCTATATACAATATAGAAATGGAGGTACTAATTTAATCGGAACCAGATTCAAATTATCCAGCTGTCTCCAGTGCATATCAACTTAATGGAAAGTGGCTGCTCAGCATTACTCAACTTAGGAATCCATCCAATTATGAGTAACCTGAAAGAGAAACAAGTTTCTCAAAACCATTACTATCATCTGAATACCAATCACAAGAATCTACATCTTCAATTTCTTTGAAGAATCCTGATACTTGTGATACCCGGTTCTCTACTTTATTCTTATACCCACAACTTCTCAAAACTTAGACATTATATTTGTACGAAACACTTGTCTAAAAACTAGAGAAGTCATAAGTAAACAGAACATAGTACGAGGACTTACCCCTTTGTCCTGACGGACACTGGACAACATACAATACTCTGTATAAGTCCGCTGAGTTGAATAACTCAAAACCTGTGCATCGTAGGTTGAAAACTGTACCCAGGCAATTTCCTCAAATATCACCAATTACAACGAATTCCGATATAATGAGGATAATTACCTAATTGCCAATAACTTACTCCCACTCATCATCTGTAAAACCATACAGATATGAGAATGAAACCTGGTAAATACATACCCTGGAGTAAGCATCTAATCGGGAAATCAGTTTTCCATTAACAATGCACAGTGTAACTGAAACATGAAAATGTTTCGTAGGGGTATCCTGGTATTCCTAATAATGCCTCTTCCATAATCCAATTAATGACTATAACCGTATATTTCTTTGTCATCTCTTCAAATCCCTTTATTTGTCTTTAGTTGTTACCTTCTGTACACCTTCGTTAGGCTAAATGGTTTTCTTCCTTCCCTACCGTTCGGCACCAGCCTATGGTTTGGAAGAAGACTATCCAGTAAGCATAATAGGTGTACTCTCCTAATCCTAGGAGTACTCGCAACTTGAGAGAAGGTGATGATAAAAGACTACTGAATAATACCTTATTCTATTTCTCCCGAACTAGGGAAAAAGGCAAAGGTGAAATAGGAGTGGCGATGAAGTACGCGGTTTGGTCGTGAATGTTAACAGTCGTAATTTACTTTGCCCTCTTTCTAATCCCTTTATCTTGTCTTACATATTACCTTCTGCACACCCTACTTAGGCTAATTGGTTTTCTTCATTCCCTACCTTTCGGCACCAGCCTATGGTTTGGAATAAGACTATCCAATAAGCGTAATAGGTGTACTCTCCTAAACTAAGGAGCTCTCGCAACCTGAGAGAAGGTGATAACAAAAGACAACTGAATAAACCAATTCTATTTCTCCTGAACCTGGATCCATCCTCAAAGTAGTACCTTCGAGTTCGTATATAACCATACGATGGATCTATCCAATGGAAGTGGATATCCGTAGTAATACGGGGTGTTCTGAGAAAAGCAAAGGGTAAAAAGAAGGAGCGGCAATGACTTATGCAACTTAGACAATCCAAAGGCCAGTATTTTAAGAAGGTTCGTTCAACTTGGTCACTGAGTCATAGTCTAGGGTCGGTCAAAGGTCGCTGCCAAAGAGAGAGAGAAAAGAAACACTCTGCGTGCACTCTAACCTAGATCAGAATGATTATCACTTTATCTAATCAGGAAACCTCCCACTGTAATCTCAAATTCTCCTCCAAACTTGAAAGAAGAATTAGTCGGGATCACCCGAGGAGTAAACCAACTCATTAGTGAGAATCGGGATCCAACTATCATCGCATGATAACTTGATGGAAGCCACTCAAGTTATCACACTCCAGAAGGTATGCGCATGCCTGGCAAGTTTCCTGTATGTTTGAAACTCCCGATGTGATTTTTGCCCCATGCTCTTATGACCTTGACGAAAACCAACAAATCATAAGTCACATGTCAAGTTCTGCCCGTCATTATCCAGGTTAATTTGAACCCACCCGTACATACCCTTGACGAAAGCCAACAAGGTAATACGACTGTCCCAAACCAACACATCTATCTATGCTACAAATGAATACCCCAGCAGCTACCAAGTACTATGCCTTGACGAAAGCCAACAAACATAACTTGAATACTACTGACCATCCATAAGAAATGACGGAGGGCTACAGCTGGTTTTTGGCGAAAAACCTTTAACGTAATGAACTTGATCTCATTGAAGGAACCTGATAGCTTTTTATAAAAATATAGTGGCGAAAACGTTTTGCCAAAGAGGTCACTCCTGGTGAAGGGATCTCGGCTCTTTCCTCGTGGAATGAGGTGCAGAATATTCCAACTGAATACCGCGATGCAAAGCAACTTGTAATCGACTATAGTGAAGTTATTACCCTGACGTAAACTTATACCCAAGGGGTCACTCCCAGTGAAGGGATCTCGGCCCTTGCCTCGTCGAATGAGGTGCGGGATATTCAAACTGAATATCACTATGCAAAACAAAAGGAAACATTTTTGTAATAACACCTTTTAAAATTTGTTCCAACAACATCAAATATAGGTTTGTTTTATCCTTGCATTGATAAAAATCAATGCAGTCCCATCAATCAATCACACCAGAAAAGAACGAATATAAAATGTACGTATATGCCATCCGCATTCGCCACTGGGTCCCGTCATCACTCGTTAGGTTACTTAACTAACGACAGAGCGGGGGCTGGACTAGCGCGGGTGTAAAATATATACAACATCTAATAGTATATATACCAATATACAATAATCGCTCCAGGCGTGATAATATGCAACATTACAAAAAAGTAATAAATATCACAGAACAATATAGATAATCTGGGATCCCCGAGTTTCACAGAGTCGCTGCTGAAACCCGACGTTCCCCTGGTCGTGTGGATAGCCTGTGCACTGAAACCTAGACCCCTACGGGTGCGGCAAGTTACCCGCCAAAACCTGAAGCGAGGTAGTCCCCACAACATAGTGAATGGAACACCCGACACTTCACGGAATCCGGTAAATTGAGCACCCCTCCTTGGGTCAACCTGTAACCCCTACGAGTGCAGCGAATAGTCTGCCAATTCTACAGTGAGGTCCCTCTGCCTCTCAAAGCCATGAGATATGGACCCGTTGCCCTCCAGAACCCGGCTATCCGTGCACTCCGTCGCGGAGTAAAACTAGTACAGAAATAAAAATATGTACAACGGGTACATCGACCTCAACCCGGTCGTGCCCCAAAAGAATATTATACAACAGGCAGTGACGGCAGTCCACATGTTGGACGCTCGCCCCGCAATATCAAATGTACAAATAAATCCAAATTGCACTATCATTGCACCCTGCTATCCACCACGACATATCCACAATAGCACAGTACAACACAGAACATCAACGCTAATGTCACATTCGCAAACCCGTCTAAAAGAACTATAGCAATCAGACGCGGTTTACCGATCAAATGACATTCCCGGTCGGAGATATAAAGTAAGTATTGTATACTAACAAGTTTAAAATTTCGATCGACTAAATTTCCCGAAGTGGGCCCCACGTACATCTGCTGTACAGTAAAAAAATCTGGGCCCAAAAGAACAGTACCAAACACCACAATTTCCAATTTAGAAACAACAGGAGAAAAATTACCAACTAAGTCACCAAAATCGCCGCGGTTCCGCGGTCAAAGCCAGGCTTTGACCGCGGTTCCGCGGCCTTACGGTCGACGCCGTTGGTCGTTTTTCTCCAGTATTCTATAAAAGCCCTGCTTGATTTTCTGGCATATGCAAAATTATTTTTAAACATCATTTAAAATTAACAGAAACTCGGAACTTGGAATTTGCGGTTTTCGAAAATCCGTTCGATCGATATTTTAAACGCGTTAGCACAAGTTAGTATAGCTTAATGGTGAGGCTCTGATACCACTGTAAGTCTACGGTAGCGCCCCGGCCGTCTAACAGACGCCAAATGCGGAACAAAAACTTTTTACAACTGGCGCTATCGCGTACTATAACCCGGATCTGCCATTAAAACTAAACTAACAAACTACAAAGTGGGTAGAAGAGTTATACCGAACGATCTGAGTCCTTCGGACTTCAACCATCATCCCATGCTTTGTTGCGGCTGCTCCGATCTCCTGAATCTCTAGTCTCGTCGTCCAGGTGGCACCACGTCGACGGATCTTTAAACGGGCTCCCGCCTCTGAACCTAGGCAACTCGGTCGTCAAGTTTGCCAAAAGAGACGACCAAGATGTTGTAGAGAATGAGTAGAACACTTTGTCTCGTTACGTCCAAGGCTATGGACGAACGGTTAATGAAGTTGCCTTTTGGATCGGATTGAAATGAGATATGAAAATATATATGAACTAGATCTCTCTCTTCTCATTTTAACAACCCTTTCTTTTTCCTAAATCAATCATAATCTCAAGAGGAGGGGGCCGGCCATATATGTAAAGGGAGGGAGGTGAGGGTAGGAGCAAAGAGGTGACCATAAGATTAAAGAAGAGCTGAGTCATCTAAACACCTAGTATGAACTCATTTAATGCAAACCAATGATAATAAACCTAGTCATCACAACATTAAATGAACACTTAATGCATCAATGACTCACAAGCTTAGTCATCATCCTAGTCACCTTCTAGAAGCTTCCACACTCATCTCAAGAAAAGATAAATCCGTCTTTAACCGAATGTTAAAGACGGGTGATAGAAAACTGGAAACTGGCAACTTCCAAAAGTGATCCTGAAACGAATTTCAGGATAACTCCGTAATGGTATAAACATACCCGTATTTGTATTACGACCGAATACAAATGGATCTGAGACAAAGATATTATATCTACACAGTATAATACTCGGATCCGGCTTAAACCAAAGACGATCAGTATTATCTGCCAGAAAAACGACACGTGCGAAAACGCACGTGCATTTTCCGAACCCTGCCATAAAACCATACGGCCTCTACAATGTTTCGCTTGAACTTGGGAAAGTGTCTGTGGGGGACTCTAATGACTCATCAACACACTGGCACTGGGTATAACCACTAGCACGTCAGAGGTACAAGATGTACGTAACGGTTTGCCTATGTATTGATTGGAAGGGAAGCTGACGAGCGAACTCATCCATAAACCCTACTGAGCCTAACAGTGACAATATACATACAGTCCGGTCCGTTCGTCTATGAGTATCGCATATCTACCTAGAGGCTGGTAACGTCAGACCCCCAATAACAGTATAAGTCGTGTCAGAGAGTGGCCCAGAACACCCTGAGATACTACTGGAGTACCTACCAGTAAATCTCCTGCCTCGGCCGAGGGCTTTGTGTAATGGCTCTCCTAGACACAGCGCGATCTCACCCCCAATACCGGAAGAGACGAATCCTCTGCCGATCCGCTCACTTGCCTCCATGTGGCTCGAGACTGTACCCAACTAAAACCTGTTTGCACAACTCCTTTGAGCGTGGTAGGGTAGTAATCTAAGCACAGTGGGAACTCACACGAGACAAATGACGATCTCAGGTCGATGAACTAACCTGTACACATGTCACCAGGGAACTGCTATCTGACGATATGTATAATACCAATTAGCAGGTTCCCGGCGAGTCCTGTCCGGTGTACTCATAACCCAATGAGCACCTGTATACATCTTAGGTGATCCAACTGACACCAGTGGCTTGTGAGACCGGTCACCGCCCCTCGTCGGGGTCTCGACTGTATACACTAGTATACTCTGGAGTATCGATGCCCTGTCTCGAAACTCCCACGACTAGGGACACTTTAAGGATGTGCTTACAGACCCCAGCTCCCACGTATATGATCGCCATCATACTGCTGGTAGTCAAGCAAGAATCCTATGGGCTCTATCATCATGCAATAGTGAACTAAAGCATGTATACGATGATAAAGACAAACCAGATAGCAAACTATCATTTCGAGCAAGACTGTCATATCGGTATAGGTCCTGCCTCAATCATTGCAATCACGTACCTGCGATCCAATAATTGACTTTGAGGACACTATCTCCAACAGGTGTAACATATGTGTACGTGCTTGTTCCGTATAGTACTCATTGATAGTTGTGCAGTGTTCTATTAGAGTGTTCGTATTACGGAAACGTATAACATCAATAATTATAACGTGAACCAAAATAGTAAATCTAGCCGTATCTAATAAATTTAACTACTTGCTATGAGTTATACCATTATCTTTCAAAATGAACGAAACGTTGGTTTTGAAATTTAGGAAGCTGCCTCGGATTGAAAATGAATATTTATTTTGGAAATTGGTATCGCATCCTTATATTTTATCATCCAAAAAGAGAGACGAATCGTTAGTTTTTAAAAGAGTATAACTCACTCAAGTTGTAACAACCCCAAATTTCCAATACAAGTTTTTACAAAAAAATTCAAATCCATGAAGGGGTATTTATTGCCTAAGCACAAGATAAGTAATTAATTAGCAATTTAATTACAAGAAGAAGCTTATGGCTCATTGGTAATACCTTGCACTGCTGAACCAAGCCACCAGAGATCAAATCCCATACCCCACATTATTTTTAATATTGATTTTTTTAAAGACCTTTAGAATACCAAGGGTTTGCACGTTCATATCTCACAAAAACCCCCACTACACCCAAAAATGTAACATTGCCAAAGGTTAGATGAACCGTCGGGGGGATCCCGGCCGCGTGACTCGGCCAAATCGGCCTTGACTCGGCCGACTCAGTCCTCCGACCGAGTCATGGCCGAGTCGGCCGATTCCGGCGATGACTCCAACATGAAAATTGTGTCTTTTCACATTCCATACACACCTGCAAAATTTTAGCCTCAGACCATTTCCAGAGCTCTTTTAAAACCCTAATTACTCCACTTTAAATACATTTTTAATACATTTTATCATATTTTTCATTTTAACCTTTCACCTACCCTAACCCTATAAATACCATCTCTACCCTCTACCCTCTCACCCCAAACTCTTTGCCAACTCTCTAAAATTCTCAAGAACTCTTGTATGCAATCGAATTGAGCGAAAGGCAAAGCTACGACGAAATTTCCGGCGAACTTTCGACGATCGTTCTAGGAGCTCTCGGCAAAGAAGCGACGCACCGGCGATTCCTCTCCTTCCATCTCACTCTCGTTATTGTCCCAAACCCGTAAGTCCCATTTCTAACTTTCTTTTCCATTCTAAAAATACGGATTTACAAAACCCGACGGAATCGGAACAAATCCGATTTCCGATTTGGTTTTCTTATAAAAACTTCACTTCTCGTTAATACAATTATGCTTAAACTCCCTCATGTTGACTATTAAATACTAATCAACCAAATTGATCAAGTTTCATTTCATAAAATGATGGCTATCTCACTTTATCATATTTTTCATTTAAATACCACATTGTTTCAATTATACATTTAACTTTATTAAACTTGCTATACCTTTAAGTAGATCACGAGGTAACGACCTACCTTCTCACACACTCATATGCAACATAACACGATATCCTCGAGAACTTAGAATACGGGAAAACAAACATTTTCATTTAAATACCCTTTGCTTAATAAAAACCATTTCTAAAAGATTTAGTATTGATACATTTTTACAAATAAATAACTTTTGAGCTAATAAAAAATATCTAGACTCAGCCAATTAAAGACTGTCGCACTCATTAAGACAGAGAAAGGTTGTGGGCATTCGGTCATTTATCTAAATCTGACTTTGTGGTGCCTAGGCTAGACAAGTGAGAAAGGTAATTTTAAAAAGCCCGTCTCACGGTGATTCATGAGCGGATCCCTCTTTTCTTCACTTATACTTACCTGGCCACAATTGGCGGTGAAGAGGCGATTTGAGGTATCTCACAACTTGTCGCTCTGGACCAGTTAGGAGCAGTCTAATTGTAACAACTCCAATTTTGTATACCAAAAATTTGCTTTAAATATAAGTGTATACTTGGAGTATTGATGTTGCTGGAAACAATTTAAATATCTAATTCCTTACAATAATTACAAAAAGGAGCTTGTAGCTCATTAGTAATACCTTGCACTGCTGAACCAAGCCATCAGAGTTCGAATCCCATGCCCCACATAATTTTTATATCATTTTGTTTTAATTTTTTTTAGAAGTCAAACGGTCAAACAGCCATAACTTACAATTTATTGCGAATCATAAAAAATAAAGTATGCTAAAATCTCCCCCAGGCCAAACCCTACCCGACGGCACCTGACTCGGCCATGACTCGGCCGAGTCTAACTTACAATTTATTGCGAATCATAAAAAATAAAGTATGCTAAAATCTCCCCCAGGCCAAACCCTACCCGACGGCACCTGACTCGGCCATGACTCGGCCGAGTCGGCCGGCGACTCGGCCGAGTCGTCAACACGAAAAAGTTTCGTGTTGACTTGGTAAACCTCCCTGTATACTTTAATTTTCCAGTATTATTACCAATTTTCAATTAAATCTCTTTTAAGAGCAAATTTAATGAATTTTAATGATTTTTACATTATTTTTTAATATTTTTTAATCCAAACCCTAACCCTAGCCTAGCCCTATATAAAGACCCCTATCCTCTACCTTTTCCCCTCACAACTCTAAGTCCACTCTCCCAAATTCTCGAGAACTCGGTACGAAGAGCGAGAAGCGAAGCGCTGCCGAAATCGACGACGGATTCCGGCGACCGGATCAGAACCTTCGCGACGTTTTCGACGAATCGACAACCACCACATCCATTAGCTTTCTTAGCTTGTCCAAACCGTAAGTCCCATCCCCTCTATCTCTCTTTTCTATAAGTATAAAAATACGACTTTTTGGAACCCGACGGAAATCGGACAAACCGATTTCCGATTCGGTTTTTCTATAAATTTCCACTTGTCACCTAATACATATTATCTACCCATATTCATGTTGACTGTTAATCACCCATAAACCAATTTAATCAAACTTTTTCACATAAAATGATAAGTTCTTTGCAAAACCGTATTCCTTTCATAAAAATACCATGAAGTTCATTTTTCTTAGTTTAATTAATTCCCTCACTCCTAAATAGGTTTATCTTGATCACTAAACTTGTAGAACCTAATTTGAATGAAATTTCATATATAAAATGATAACGTTTTTAAATACCGTATTCTTACGCTATAATACCTTTAAGTTTAATATGTCATGTTTTACCTTTAAACTTCACCAAAACTTAAAATAAGTCACGAGGTAATGACCTACCTCTACACACACTCAATATAACCCTAATTGATAAATATCAAAACACAGAATACGAAATTACAGGACTTTTCACTAAAATACCTTAATATTTATTTAAAGCTTTAAGTTGTAAACTTTTCTAGATAAAATCTTTTAATAAAATGAAAACACGATTGGTCATGGACATCGATCGTTTATCTAAACTGTTTTGTGGTGACTAGGCAAGTGTGTCTAAGGCTAGTGGTTTTTAATTAGGCCCACGACTGTGGTTCCTTCCCACTTACCTGACACTTACCTGGCCGCAATTGACGGTGAAGAGGCGATTTGAGGCTTCTAATAACTCATCGTTTAGACCTTAGAAATAGGCTAGTTGGTTTAGAAAACCCTAATAACTAAAATACGGAAAACCGTACTCTTTTGCAAATAAATACCCCATATTTATAAAACTGTTTTCCCAAATGAAAAGTATTTGTTAAACCTAAGTAAAGTGCCGCTACAACCCACTTTTGGGGAACCTGTTAGGGATAGTACGGTTCATCGTGCACCCGCAGGCTAGTAGTGCGAGATTCAGACCTCCGCAACGAGCATTCGGTCTCGAAAGGTTCAAAATACGATATTTAGGGAAAATGAGATTTTTCTAAATAAAATATTTATATAAAATTATTCATGTGTTAATATATATATAATTATCATTTAAACATCTATTTTATCATAATATAAGTTTCCACATTTTTTTTCTAAAATTACAAGATTAAAAGTTACACTAAAATACCATGAATTTCAGATAAAACAATTAATACTTTTATTAGGATATATTCACTAGAATAACACAAATAAAATTCACATTCATTATAACAATAAAGACGATTATTAAATACTTGAGGTGTATTTTGAAAACTATACAAAAATACTTTTTACATAAAACCCCCTAAAGTTTTACAAATTACAATAAGGCCCCTAGCTAATATTGAACTTCAAATTATCTTTCTTTTAGTCTGACTCGGGTTAGAGTCTGACTATTCCTGACTCGAATATGATTCAAGTCAATCTTTATTCTTTTATATTCCAAAACGATTTGAATACATGAAACCCTGAATCCAGTTAACAATATATTCTTTTGACTGAAACAAATCATGGATATTCATCCATTATCCTGATATTTCATTTACCTGATCATACAGTTGCAACATGTTTACTGATATCATGGTTTTGGTCAGTCATCCAACTTACATATTCCAATACTACAATACTGTTAAAACACTACGGGGTTTAAGGGGTAGATTGGTACGGAAGATGTTAAAGGTGGCACGAGGTGGTCAGATTAAGACACCTAACTTGAATCCTATTGCTGTTGTATCGTGGCATAACGGTTCCTTGTACTTTCCTTTTGCCCTGATCTCTAGCATATAGAGATCCCCCTCGTATACACTGGCATCCTTCGGTACCAAGCTACAAACAACAACGTTACACAATGTTCCATAATATTCAACAATATAATACTTTAGAAAATACTGTTACTCTGTCATTCTCATTCTTCTTATTCTTTGGGACTTACCGAGCGACCTGTTCGCTGACGACATTCTATTTCCTTCTTCTTTGAATGTCGTCAGGTGCGTTGGACCAAGCTGAGATCGAGCCCACCGGTGAATATTTGGAGCAGTTCCAGGAAGATCCAGAGCTCTAGTTACTGTACCTTGTTCTTTCCAGTTTATTTCATTTTCTGTTATACCACTGTTTAGGCATTGCTTTTCATTCCAGTTGTATTTTCTTTTCCTGCATTGTACAAAGAATGTTATTAATAAAAGTTGATGTTATTTTCTATATTATTCGTCTCTTGTGATTTACTTTATATTGCTTAGTTACGCTTAGCGTATATACTTCTGAGTATATATGTAGCGGGCCTCGTCGCGTCCACTTCGCCGTACACTGGGAAGCGGGGCGTGACAGGTTTTGTTGGTGGCCCATGCAGGTCAGAGCTGTATGAATCCCTGTCATGCAGTTCTGGTCTGCGTGAACAACCTAAGCAATATAACACAAGAACCAGCAACTAAAACATTCTTTACAATTCATGTTCCTTGAATCTTGCAAATTTCTACTCCTTGAATCTTATCATTTCATGTATTTGAATCTGTCCTAATCCAAATTTTTCTTCAGGATTATGGATTCCCCGAACAACACCAGCACCAACGTCAACAACACCCCATCATCACTACCTCTCACACCAGCTGTTCCCGCACCACCCACTGAGCAAACGATGTTATTTGATGCGATCTGTAGTCTTCTCGAGGGACAGCAACAACTTCTGAGTCTTCCTGAGACAGATGCACCGGGAATAAAGCAATTCAGAGCTTTGCACCCAAAACAATTTTCGGTTAAAGGAAGCCCTCTCGGCAGAAGAATGGGCACAAAGCATCGAAGACGATCTGGCAGCAGCTCAAGTGCCAGATAACGCTTGGGTCCGTGTAGCGAAGTTACAGCTCACGGATAATGCTCGCAATTGGTGGAAGGAGGAAGAAACCCGTCTAGCGCAGCCGATTGAATGGAAGACATTTCGCGAGAAGTTTGACGCGAAATATTTCCCTGTGACTGCCAGGTTCGCTATGGAGCAACAGTTTATTCATCTACAGCAAGGATCAATGTGGGAGAAATCGGTGGATGAATACGATGCTGAGTTCACTATGTTGAGCCGGTAAGATATGTCACAATAGTTCAATTTTATAAAATATCACATACTACACAGCTAACACAATCTTTAAACAGATTCGCGGCACACCTGATATCGACGGACGAGATCAGAGCCCGTCGTTTTCAACAAGGTTTGGACACAGAGATCAAGGCTGCTCTAGCCACAGGAAAGTTTTTGACTCATGAGGAAGCCCTAGAAACTGCCCGCAGTTATGAGGCAGTCATAAAAGAGAGGGGCAGACCTCAGTCTGCAGGAGTCAAGCGCCCTGCCAACCAGATGGCAGGTGGAGCCACGTCCAGACCATCTTTCGTGCCGAGGCGACCCGGAGTACCAACTCATCGTCCTAGCCCAGCCTTTTGCACCTACTGCAAGAGAACTGGACATATGATGAAGGACTGCCGTCGAGCCAACCGCCTCTGCTTAGTCTGCGGTTCGGCCACTCACGATATTGGATCTTATCCTCAAAGGCAGAACTCAGTTGCTGCACCCAGGCCAGCAAATACTTATCAGCAGCGACCAGCTCTTCAGGCACCTGCTCCCAGACTTGCACTGCCTGCACCACCTAGGGGACCACAAGCTGCACCACCTCCTCGACAGTTCCATCAAGCTCAAAGGAATGTTCAGAGGAATGCTCCTCAGGCCAGGAGGAATGTGCTAAAGCGCTAGGCTTTCATGATGTCTGTGGAAGAAGCTGAGGCCACTGGCCAAGTCATTACTGGTAAACTTTCCTTCCCAAACTTATCTTTTAGTCTTGGTTAACTACACACTTTCCCTATACCTAAAACCTATCCCATATACCTTAGGTACAATCCTAGTAGCTTCACTACCTGCACTTTCACTGTTTGATACTGGAGCATTTCACTGCTTTATGTCGCAACGGTTTGTCCGAACCCATGCGATTCCAGTCTCACCGCTTGTATCCAGCTGGAACGTCAGTTCTGGAAATGGTGTTCTAAAGGCAACTATGGGATACAGCATGTGTCCAGTCGTCGTCTGCAGTAGAGAATTTTATGTTGACTTCAAGGTACTGGATATACCGAATTTCGATGTGGTTCTAGGAATGGACTGGCTTGGAACCTTTTATGCTACCATCGACTGTCGTCAAAGGAGGGTAGTATTTGAGATTCCAGATCATCCGATCTTCTATTTCAAGAGTGGAGATCGCACCCTGGAGCCAAGTACTTACAAAGCGAAGCCAAGGGAAGCAGTAGTTGCAGCAGCTCAGGCGGAGGAAGAATCAAGACCGGAGGTAGTTCGAGAGTTCGGCGATGTATTCCCTGACGATATATCAGGTTTGCCTCCCGATCGAGCTCTTGAATTCGGTATTGACTTAGTACCAGGAGCACAACCAGTGATCAAAGCACCGTATAGACTAAGTCCGGAAGGATTGAAAGAAGTTCGAACACAGTTGGACGAATTACTGGCGAAAGGATGGATTCTTCCCAGCACTTCAAGTTGGGGAGCACCTGTACTGTTGGTGAAGAAGAAGGAAGGTTCATACAGAATGTGCATCGACTATAGGACCTTGAACGAAGTTACAATAAAGAACAAATATCCACTTCCGCGCATCGACGATTTATTCGATCAGCTAAGTGGATCTTGTGTCTTCTCTAAACTAGATCTTCGTTCAGATTATCATCAAGTGAAGGTCAAGGAAGCTGATATTCACAAAACAGCTTTCAGAACTCACTATGGACATTAAGAATTTCTAGTAATGCCATTTGGAGTGACCAATGCACCAGCAATCTTCATGAACCTTATGAACCAAGTCTTCCGGGAGTATTTAGACAGGTTCGTTGTCATCTTCATCGACGACATCCTGGTATATTCTAAGAATCGGAAAGAGCATGCGGAACACTTACGAACTGTCCTGGAAACACTTCGACAACATAAGCTTTATGCCAAGTACAGCAAGTGCGAGTTTTGGCTAAAACAGGTTGGTTTTCTTGGACACATCGTATCAGGAGAAGGGATTTCTGTGGATCCAGCAAAAGTTTCAGCAGTTAGCGAATGGCCTACACCAAAATCAGTGAAGGATATTCGGAGTTTCTTGGGCTTAGCTGGATATTACAGAAGATTCATTGAAGGCTTTTCGAAGATAGCAACACCCCTGACCAAGCTCACACGAAAAGATGAAGAATTTGTGTGGTCAGAAGCATGCGAGCAAGCTTTCGTAGAACTCAAGTCAAGACTGACATTTGCACCTATTCTCGTCATACCGGATCAATCTGGAGGATTCGAAGTACATTGTGATGCATCCGGTAAGGGATTAGGATGTGTGCTACATCAGCACGGTAAGGTTGTGGCTTATGCTTCAAGACAACTAAAAACTCATGAGCGCAATTATCCGACGCATGATCTGGAGTTGGCAGCCGTCATTTTTGCTCTCAAAATTTGGCGTCACTACTTACTTGGTGAACGAGTGAACATCTACACAGATCATAAAAGTCTGAAGTACGTGTTTACTCAGAAGGAGTTGAATATGCGGCAGAGAAGATGGTTAGAACTCATGGCGGACTTTGACATCAACTTGCAATATCATCCAGGAAAGATGAACGTAGTAACTGATGCTCTTAGTTGCCAACCATTAGCAATGGATCTCACCGCCCAGTGGAAGCTTCAGCAAGACCTACATCAGATGGAGATCGAACTAGTCATGCCAGATGATGTTTCAAATTTGATGAATCTACAAGTCCAATCAACTATTGTCAACTAGATCAAGGCAGCTCAAGCCAGCGATGCTAAGTTGCAAAAGATCAGAGAACAAGTGGAGAATGGACTCAGAACAGATTTCATCATCCATGAAGACGGATCTTTGAGATACGGGAGCAGATTGTGTGTACCAAAGGGTCCTGTTCGGGAAGAGTTTATGAAATAAGCTCACAGCTCTCCCTATTCAGTACATCCTGGAGGTACCAAAATGTACAAGGATCTACGTCAGAATTATTGGTGGCATGGAATGAAGCGTAAAGTAGCCAGAAGCGTCGCAAAATGTTTGGTGTGTCAGCAGGTAAAGGCTGAACATCACAGGACAGCTGGACTACTTCAACCGTTACCAATACCAGAATGGAAGTGGCAGCATATCACGATGGACTTTGTAACTGCTCTTCCTCGCAGCACAAAGGGTAACGATGCGATTTGGGTCATTGTGGATCGACTCACAAAGTTGGCTCACTTCATCCCATTTCGAGTTGGCCAATCAACTGAGACATTAGCGAAGAAGTACATGGAGGAAATTATGAGACTTCATGGAGTACCGGTCTGCATTGTCTCCGATCGTGACACCAGGTTCCAATCGCAATTTTGGCAGAGTCTGCAAGCAAGCTTGGGAACAAGTCTGAAATTCAGCACGGCTTATCATCCACAAACAGATGGTCAGTCGGAACGAACTATTCAGATCTTGGAGGATATGCTCAGAGCATGTATGCTCGACTTCAAGGGATCATGGGAAGATCACCTGCATCTTGTGGAGTTTGCGTACAACAACAGCTACCAAGCAAGCATATGAATGGCACCTTTTGCAGCATTGTATGGAAGGAAGTGTCGATCGCCATTAAGTTGGGACGACATCGCAGATAGAGAACTCCTTGGACCAGAGATGATAGTAGCGACCGTTGATGTGGTTCGTACTATCAGGGAAAGAATGTGCATAGCCCAAGATAGACAGAAACACTGGGCTGATGCGAAGAGACGACACTTGGAGTTCCAGCCAGGAGATCATGTATTCCTGAAAATCTCTCCGAACCGCGGAGTGATCAGATTTGGAAGACGGGGAAAGTTGAGTCCGAGATACATTGGACCGTTCGATATACTCGAACGAGTCGGTGAGGTGGCATATCGTTTAGCGCTTCCACCCTCATTAGAAGGAGTGCATAACGTGTTTCACATATCTCAACTCAGAAGGTATGTGAGTGACCCCAGCCATGTACTTGATCATTCCGAGCTCACGATACAGCCCAATTTGTCTTGTGAGCAACAACCTGTGGAGATCCTGGACAGGAAAGTGAAGACACTTCGGAACAAAGAAGTTAATTTGGTCCGGGTAATGTGGAGGAAAGACACTCCAGGAGAATCCACGTGGGAAAGGGAGGATGAGATGCGTGCAAGATATCCGCACCTTTTTTGTAAACTAGTCCTTAAATAAAAGTTGTAAATTTCGAGAACGAAATTTTTGTAAGGAGGGTAGATTGTAACAACTCCAATTTTGTATACCAAAAATTTGCTTTAAATATAAGTGTATACTTGGAGTATTGATGTTGCTGGAAACAATTTAAGTATCTAATTCCTTACAATAATTACAAGAAGGAGCCTGTAGCGCACTGCTGAACCAAGCCATCAGAGTTCGAATCCCATGCCCCACATAATTTTTATATCATTTTGTTTTAATTTTTTTTAGAAGTCAAACGGTCAAACAGCCATAACTTACAATTTATTGCGAATCATAAAAAATAAAGTATGCTAAAATCTCCCCTAGGCCAAACCCTACCCGACGGCACCTGACTCGGCCATGACTCGGCCGAGTCGGCCGGCGCCGCCGGCCGGACTCGGCCGGTCGGCCGAGTTGTCAACACGAAAAAGTTTCGTGTTGACTTGGTAAACCTCCCTGTATACTTTAATTTTCCAGTACTGTTACCAATTTTCAATTAAATCTCTTTTAAGACCAAATTTAATGAATTTTAATGATTTTTACATTATTTTTTAATATTTTTTAATCCAAACCCTAACCCTAGCCTAGCCCTATATAAAGACCCCTATCCTCTACCTTTTCCCCTCACAACTCTAAGTCCACTCTACCAAATTCTCAAGAACTCGGTACGAAGAGCGAGAAGCGAAGCGCTGCCGAAATCGACGACGGATTCCGGCGACCGGATCAGAACCTTCGCGACGTTTTCGACGAATCGACAACCACCACATCCATTAGCTTCCTTAGCTTGTCCAAACCGTAAGTCCCATCCCCTCTATCTCTCTTTTCTATAAGTATAAAAATACGACTTTTTGGAACCCGACGGAAATCGGACAAACCGATTTCCGATTCGGTTTTTCTATAAATTTCCACTTGTCACCTAATACATATTATCTACCCATATTCATGTTGACTTTTAATCACCCATAAACCAATTTAATCAAACTTTTTCACATAAAATGATAAGTTCTTTGCAAAACCGTATTCCTTTCATAAAAATACCATGAAGTTCATTTTTCTTAGTTTAATTAATTCCCTCACTCCTAAATAGGTTTATCTTGATCACTAAACTTGTAGAACCCAATTTGAATGAAATTTCACACATTAAATGATAACGTTTTTAAATACCGTATTCTTACGCTATAATACCTTTAAGTTTAATATGTCATGTTTTACCTTTAAACTTCACCAAAACTTAAAATAAGTCACGAGGTAATGACCTACCTCTACACACACTCAATATAACCCTAATTGATAAATATCAAAACACAGAATACGAAATTACAGGACTTTTCACTAAAATACCCTAATATTTATTTAAAGCTTTAAGTTGTAAACTTTTCTAGATAAAATCTTTTAATAAAATGAAAACACGATTGGTCATGGACATCGATCGTTTATCTAAACTGTCTTATGGTGACTAGGCAAGTGTGTCTAAGGCTAGTGGTTTTTAATTAGGCCCACGACTGTGGTTCCTTCCCACTTACCTGGCACTTACCTGGCCGCAATTGACGGTGAAGAGGCGATTTGAGGCTTCTAATGACTCATCGTTTAGACCTTAGAAATAGGCTAGTTGGTTTAGAAAACCCTAATAACTAAAAACGGAAAACTGTACTCATTTGCAAATAAATACCCCATATTTATAAAACCATTTTCCCAAATGAAAAGTATTTGTTAAACCTAAGCAAAGCGCCGTTACAACCCACTTTTGGGGAACCTGTTAGGGATAATACGGTTCATCGTGCGCCCGCAGGCTAGTAGTGCGAGATTCAGACCTCCGCAAGGAGCATTCGGTCTCGAAAGGTTCAAAATACGACATTTAGGGAAAATGAGATTTTTCTAAATAAAATATTTATATAAAATTATTCATGTGTTAATATATATATAATTATCATTTAAACATCTATTTTATCATAATATAAGTTTCCACATTTTTTTTCTAAAATTACAAGATTAAAAGTTACACTAAAATACCATGAATTTCAGATAAAACAATTAATACTTTTATTAGGATATATTCACTAGAATAACACAAATAAAATTCACATTCATTATAACAATAAAGACGATTATTAAATACTTGAGGTGTATTTTGAAAACTATACAAAAGTACTTTTTGCATAAAACCCCCTCAAGTTTTACAAATTACAATAAGGCCCTTAGCTAATATTGAACTTCAAATTATCTTTCTTTTAGTCTGACTCGGGTTAGAGTCTGACTATTCCTGACTCGAATATGATTCAAGTCAATCTTTATTCTTTTATATTCCAATACGATTTGAATACATGAAACCCTGAATCCAGTTAACAATATATTCTTTTGACTGAATCAAACCATGGATATTCATCCATTATCCTGATATTCCATTTACCTGATTATACAATTGCAACATGTTTACTGATATCATGGTTTTGGTCAGTCATCCAACTTACATATTCAAATACTACAATACTGTTAAAACACTACGGGGTTTAAGGGGTAGATTGGTACGGAAGATGTTAAAGGTGGCACGAGGTGGTCAGATTAAGACACCTAACCTGAATCCTATTGCTGTTATACCATGGCATAACGGTTCCTTGTACTTTCATTTTGCCCTGATCTCTAGCATATAGAGATCCCCCTCGTATACAATGGCATCCTTCGGTACCAAGCTACAAACAACAACGTTACACAATGTTCCATAATATTCAACAATATAATACTTTAGAAAATACTGTTACTCTGTCATTCTCATTCTTCTTATTCTTTAGGACTTACCGAGCGACCTGTTCGCTGACGACATTCTATTTCCTTCTTCTTTGAATGTCGTCAGGTGCGTTGGACCAAGCTGAGATCGAGCCCACCGGTGAAGATTTGGAGCAGTTCCAGGAAGATCCAGAGCTCTAGTTACTGTACCTTGTTCTTTCCAGTTTATTTCATTTTCTGTTATGCCACTGTTTAGGCATTTCTTTTCATTCCAGTTGTATTTTCTTTTCCTGCATTGTACAAAGAATGTTATTAATAAAAGTTGTTGTTATTTTCTATATTATTCGTCTCTTGTTATTTACTTTATATTGCTTAGTTACGCTTAGCGTATATACTTCTGAGTATATACGTAGCGGGCCTCGTCGCGTCCACTTCGCCGTACACTGGGAAGCGGGGCGTGACACTAATTGACTTAGGAGACCCTAGAACATAGAATACGGGAAATCGACATCTTTACAAATAAATATCATAATTAATAAAACCGTTTTTCCTTAATGATTATTATTTATACAAATCTTTGTAAAGCGCCGCTACAACCCAATTAGGGAATCCGTTCGGGATGGTGCGGATTATCGCACATCCTCGGGCTTAGTAGTACGAGATTCAGACCTCCGCAAGGAGCATTCGGTCTCGAAAGATTTAAAATACGACATCATAAGAAAACGAGATTTCTAGAATATTATATATATACTAAAATTATTTTCATATAAATATATGTATATATAACATAAAAATATCTATTTTGAATTATTACAAATATTCCACTTTTTCTAAAAATGTCACAAGAATCATTTTACACTAAAATACCATGAGTTCCATGCAAAACCTATTACAAATAAATACCTTTATTTATGAAATTAGGATATTTTCACTAGAAATATCACAAATATAAAATCTACATTTATTACAACTCTAAAGACGATAATAAATACTTGGGGTGTATTTTGAAAACTATACAAAGTATTTTTACATAAAACCCCCTCAAGTTCTATAATTTACCCTAAGGACCCTAGTAAATATAGGTTTAAGCGGGACCAATCTCTTGAGCCTCATGGAGCCGGAGAAGTGGGTACTTGCCTATTTAAGGTAGACAACTTAATAATGGTGTTATCAATACGGTAATCATCTTTGAAAAAGACACAAATCCTGCCGTCCATGTGCAGCGGTTGCCGATAACATCAAAACAATCAGGACTTCAATTTACTTTTCTAATTGTCTGACTCAGTTTGAGTCTCAGTATAATCTGACTTGAATATGATTCAAGTACAATCAACAGTCTACAATCTACAATCTACAATCTTCAATATTACAATTTAACATGAATCCGTGAATCCAATTATCAATCTATACAACTTGACTGAACTGAACCATGGATATACATTCCATTTCTATGGTTCTCCAGTAATTCCATTTACATGATTCTACGGTTATTCCCGTTTACTGATATCATAGTTTCGGTCAGTCATCCAATTATACAATCAATACAATTTACAATCAATATAATTTACAATACAATACAATACAAACAAAACATCTCGGGGTTTAAGGGGTAGATTGGTACGGAAGGTGTTAAAAGCGTCACGAGACTGCAAGATTAAGACACCTAATATGAATCCAATTGTCGTCGTTCCGGGTTGTATAACGGAGCCTTGTACTTCCATTTGCCTCTAGTCTCTGGCATATAGAGACTCCTCTTGTATACACTGGTATCCTTCTGTACCAAGCTACAAATAACAGCGTTAAAACTAAATACAACATTATAACAATATAATTCAACTTTAAAAACTACTCTCTCTTTTTCTTCTTTTCTACTTCTTCGTTCTCTTTGGGACTTACTGAACGATCTGTTTGCTGACGGCATTCTCTTTCTTTCTTCTTTGAATGTCGTCAGGTGATCTGGACACGTCAGAGATAGAGCCCACTGCTGAAGACTTGGACCAATTCAGTGAAGACCCCGAGCTCTAGTCATTGTACACTTTCCATTCAGTACTTTCATTTCTGTTATGCCATTGTTTAGGTATTGCTTTTTATTCAGTTGTATTTACTTTTCATGCATTGTACAAAAGAATGTTAATAAATAAAGTTGTTGTTCAGTTTATATCTCTTGTCTCTTGTTCTTACTTTTATATTGCTTAGATACGCTTAGTGTATTTACTTCACAGTAAATACGTAGCGGACCAGTCGCGTCCCCTTCGCCGTATACCGGGAAGCGGGGCGTGACACAAGTATTACGTTCTAAAACGAAATAAAACATTAATTTACGAGTCTAAAGGTAACTTGGCAGTTTTTTGGCATACTAATCTCATCATCATTGCTACAGTATAATATCTCATACAATACCTCACATTATCACTATATCAAATTCACCTCTAGTACGGCATGGTCTTTCGTACCAATTTACCCAAACCATAATTTACTACCTGCAAATGAATGTCCTTCTAGATGCAAATTTACTCAAATATCAATATTTTGAATAAACACTAAAACCGACTAAATATCATATTACTATCTATAAGGTTGCGGGGGTGCTATACGCCATCCACCCGACTTCTCCCCGTAGATGTAAATCTACTCACCAACTTGTCGAGCTCATAGATTCCATGATTGCTATGTCCGTCAATTCCATCTTGGAAACCTTCGCGATCGTACCTATAATCGTAGTTATATCATATCGACGTAAATATCGTATCAAAATTCAAAACAACGAGATCGGCACCCATAGGTTAGAACTTATGGCATACTAAACCCAAAAACGACAATATGCCACTGAAATTAACGTACGAACGTCGATATTTCAGTCGAATTCCCCCAAACTTATTTTCGATCGTCTCGAGCGAACTGTTTTATTAAAAAGAGAAGGAGAAAATAAAGAAAGAGAAAAACTAACTAGCACACTTTCGTAGGCAACACGATTGCACTGAGCATGTGCAACAAGCCTTTAAATCTCTAGGTGTCCCTAATAGGAGGAGTGTTGTCTCCTGAGGGTTTTCAGCGGATTGCACTCACAAAATCCAATAATAAAAGGAAGATCATGAATATTACATTTAAAGAAAAGAATTGTAAAAGAAAGGCCTTGAAAATTAGGGTTTCCAACCAAGCTAGCTTTTCGGTTGTCATGAGCCCTATCTTAATGGTCATGAAAAGATGTCAGAAATCACGTCCTCCTTCAATAAAACATCATCTTATTCTTCATTCTTATCTTTCTTCCAAACATCGATCATATCACCCTGCGTGCGTGTAAAGGACATCCCTACACCCGGAGAATTCAATTCAAGCTATCATACTCTTGCCCATCAGCCTCAGTACTTTTTGATTAATGAATATTTAGATGAGATTGCTCACACACTTTCATGCGACCGTTAATACTTCTTGAGGTACTAACCGACCGATTACTCATGTGTTTGCTTATTTGGTGTATTTTCCTCGTCTTGCACCACCTCAGGCATAGCAGTGACTCCCAGACCAGTTGGCCTTAGGGCACTAGGTGAAGAGGCACCCTCGCTATAAATTTTTTATTGCCCTCGGCGATAACAAAACCAGTGTCCATTTTTCTCACCACTTTATATTTTCTTCATTTTTTTTATATTTCCTTCATACTTTTGGCTTTAAAACAAGAGCATTTCAAGGTATCCTCTACTATCCCAGGCTTTAAGACGTATGTAAGTGCGAATAGCAGGGTATCAACGTTCAAAATGTTTGGCTTCCAGAATAGAAACTATTTTTCAGAGTTATTTTTATCCTCAGATTAGTGACGTCCTTCATCTTACTAACCCTTGGGACAACGGCTCATAACTACTTATTACTAGTTCGTATAAGAAAACTTCTAATTTTCTTAGTTTTCTTAAATTTTTCTAATTCATGGATGTAATTTTTCACTATCTTAATCTTTTATTATCTTATTTATGTACAAAAATATTTTTATAGTTTTGAAAATTTTTAAATTTTTATAGGTTTTCAAAAATATTTTGTGCTTATGCAAGTGATATGCAAATGATGCAAAAATAAGCACAAACCTCCCCCAAACTTGTTTTCAACAGTGTCCTCACTGTTGCCTTCTGCTAAATCTCGAAAAACCTGTAAGCTTGGGAGGAATTTATTAGTGGGGGCAAAATATTTAAGTGAAGACCCTCCCCCAAACTTATTCTTGGCTCATCATTTTGTAAAAAAAATTCTTTTCAAGAGCCAGAAAAAATTCCCCCCCCCAAACTTGAGTTATGCAATATTAATCTTTTGAAAATCACATGAGGGGGTCAAAAATCATTGGTCGATGCCAAGCTTTGAAAAGACCGAACGTCAACACCAACCATTCAAAAAATTTATCAATGCAGTGCTCTGGTTGGTGGAAGAAGAAGTGGGGAAATGGTAAGGGGTGGAAAAGAATGTATGTGCGTCTCGTTTTGGAGAGACGATGCAGTGAATGTGATGGATTACTCGCATTCTTTTTACAGTTCAGAAGAAGGGGTGGAGGTTCAATTTCATTGATTGGGAAATGATTCATCTCAACACCCATGTCATTCAAAAATGCGAGTTCATCAGCGAAGATCTCCTCAAAAGTTCCATCCATACCTCGATGAATAATGTCATCACAAGTTGCGGGGTGATCTTCAGACTCTAAGGACAGTTCATAATCAGTGTTAATTGTTGACCCGGACATCTCGGTGGAAGAGTCCGTATGTGTATGATACATAGTTGGGTCAAACAATAACGTATGAAAAGAGTCTAGATCGGTATCAGGAGGATCATCAAATTCGCTGCTGTCGACATCCATTAAGTCGACAGAACAGACCTGAGCAGTAGGTTCGGAGGGTACACTTCCCAACTTGTAAATGTTCAGCTCTATTGACCTATTCCCGAAGGATAGGGTCATAGAACCATTTCTACAGTTGATGATAGCATTGGAAGTGGCCAAAAAGGGGCGACCTAAAATCACCGGAATTTGGTTCCGTGGGTTCGCTACAGGCTGTGTATCAATTACAATAAAATCCACAGGGAATATAAATTCCCCGATTTTTATTAACACATCCTCCAGTTCACCCCTAGGTTTGGTGATTGATCGGTCAGCCATCTAGAGAGTGCAATGGGTTGGCTTCAACTCTCCAATACCTAGTTGCTCATAAACCGAGTATGGAAGCAAGTTAACACTAGCGCCAAGGTCTAGTAGAGCACGGTTGATGTGTTTTTCCCCGATAGAAATGGAAATAGTAGGATATTCAGGATCCTTACGTTTCCTCGGTAATTGTTGAGGGACCGTGTCTACAGTCTTTGCCATGAAAATCTTCTTGGGCACTTGAGTCTTCCTCTTCCTAGTGCACAAGTTCTTAAGAGTTTTCACATAGGACGGAACTTGTTGGATGGCATCTAGGAGAGGGATGTTAATGTTAACTTGCTTAAAAATGTCCATGATCTTCTCCATATGTGGACTTGATGTGTTAGCCCTTAACCGATTAGGATAAGGTGCTTTAGCAATAAGCGCTGGGTCCATCATAGGAGAAGGAAGTGTGTGTGGACCTGATCCCAAAGTAGAAGTGGGGATCGTCCATGGAGAACTAGAAGAGATGGGCTGAGGTGGCGAGCCTTTTGGGAAACGAAGAATAGGCTCGCAGAAAGGTGGTGGGGTAGAAGAACTGGGGTCAGAATTAGAAGTGGAAGTGGAAGGAAAGGTCTCAGCCGGGGTATCATTGATAGATTTTTCAGTGTCATCAATCTCTTCCCCAACGTGAGTGTCAAGCACTCTTCTAGATCTCAACGTGATTGCATCTACATGATGTGAATAGCCAGGATTGGGTAAAGGTTGAGCTGGAAGTTTCCCTTTCTCTCTTGCACGCATTTCGGCTTTTAGTTGTGCAATTTGTTCTTCCATCGATTTGATGTTCTCATTTTGAGAGATAATGCTCTTCATCATATTCTCGACGGAAGATTGCAAACTTGTCGTCCCTTGGATGGATTGTTTCATGAAAGTATCCAAGGTTTGTGCTAGTGCAGAGGTATTATCTGTACCGGTCAATTGCAAAAAGTTTTCATGTGGTGCAAAAGTGTTGGCCGGATTTTGGAAATTTTGTGATTGGAAGGGGTGCTGACTCAATTGAAGTTGGGGTTGCTGTTGTGGTGAAGGGACCCTTTGGAAATTGTTTTGGGTTGGAACCGTGTTTTGAGATTGTGATTGGTTCCAAGCAAAATTTGGGTGATTCTTCCAACCCTGATTATATGTGGAAGAAAATGGATCGTTTCTAGGTCTTTGAAATGTGGCATTGGTATGCTCATGACCTTGAAACGGACATTCTTCCGTCAAGTGAGAAGGATCAGAACAGCAACCACATACAGTTTTGGAGAGTGACATTTGACTTAGGGCGGCAGCTAAAAATTTGTTTTCCATAGCATCAAATTTCTTGTGTAAAGCTGAAATTTCAGCTTTAATTCCTATGGAAATATCATTGCCATCCCTAGACGATTGACTCACACTCTCCCACTGAAAAGATTTTTCAGCGAAATTTTCTAGAAAATTCCAGGCTTCCCCATCATCTTTGTTCATAAAATTGCCTTGACACATGGATTCAAGAGTCTGTCTTGTGTTAGGATTAATGCCCTCATAAATGATTCGGCACAGTTCCCATCTCAGGATTCCGTGATGTGGACATTGGACTAACAGATCCTTAAAACGTTCAAGACATTTTGAAAATGTTTCATTTAGAAGCTGGGTGAATTGATAGATTTCGCTACGGACTCGAGCTGTCTTTTGATGTGGGTAGAATTTCTTAAGGAATGCTTTGACGAATTCGTCCCAATTTGAAATGGAATGTGCGGTAGTGTTATATAGCCACTTCTCGGCTAAATCGCACAAAGTGAATGGGAGAAGACATAAACGGAAAGCATCCACAGAAAGCTGTGAAGTACCCATCATTGCGCATACATTTTCAAATTTGGTGATAAATGCATATGCGTCTTCAGACTCGAGACCGTGAAATTTTGGTAGAAGGTTGATGTATTGGGGTTTTATTTGAAAATTTTCCCTGTTGGCTGGTGGAATGAAAAGACAAGTGGAAAGTGGACCTCGTGTAGGATAGCACCTCTCTTGGAGAGAGATGCGAGGTGGATTCTGCGCACCAACGGACGGCGGTAGATTAGTGGAAAAGAAGTTCGATGGAGATGGATCCATCGAAATGGGTGTGGTGGTGGGTAAAAGAAAGGGTAAATGTAGAAATACCGACTTTAGGGTCGATCGGGGAAACGCGGACTAACGGGCACTAGAAACCCGTGTCCAGCCTATCTTGCACTAAAAAGGGTTAGTACAAGTGGCAGCGTGATTTATAATTAGGGGAAATGAAGTGTTGGTGTTTGTTTTGAAAATTGATACGGATTTTTGAAAATATGATGCGATCACAACAAATGCAACAAGCAACCCTAAAATCTAGTGGTCACCTAGGTCAAAACTCTAGACCGCTCCTAACTGCCAAAAGACAAGTCGCAGGATCAATCCTCCACTGCCTCTTTGTCTCTCCTGTGGCCAGGTAAGTGCCAGGTAAGTGGGAGGTTCTCCACTACGTAAGTAGTGGGCCTAATTAAGTAACCACTAGCCTTCGACACACTTGCCTTAGACACCATAAGAAAAACGCGGATAAGCAATGAATTACCCACGGCCTTCTTCTGTCCTAAGTGAGCGGGACGGTCCTTAGAGTCATCTCTAAATTTCTTTTAATTAATGAGGGTAAATGTGGATGCAAGTTTGTGATTTTCGGGGCTTAGGAAGGGTAATGAACTCCCCACCTAATCTGGATTTGGTCTTTGCCCCTTAATGTCCGTATTAATTATGCATATAACCACAAAATCAAAACACGCACAATTTTAATTTTGCTTTTGCGGCGCTGTGATTATTTGCAAAGAAACCTGCACAAAATTTTTAATGGAACAGATTAAGGGAGAGATAAGAAAGTCAGGGGGTTACAGAGCAATTTTGGTGCAGTGACCCAGCAAGCTTGCCGCGGAACCGCCGCAGGAGGGGGGTTTTTGCCGCGGAATCGCGGTTAGATGGTGGGATCTCTGCACACAATTTCTTGATACTGTTCCAATTGAACTCCTCAGCTCTCTGGAAATTTCAGAAAAAAATTTCTCCAGCTCCAATGATCCCAGATTTCCTCGCAACAAATCACAACAACTCGTATTAGTGTTTGCGCGAATTTTGATCTAAAAATTTAGATGGAATAAACTTTTCAACTCAAATTTCAAAATACGAACAATTAGCGCACTATTCCCGGCAACGGCGCCATTTGATTGTTTGATATTTTCCGATTGTGTATGTTGGAAAATTGTAAAGAAATCACAACCAAAAATATTTTGACCGCAATCAATAACGGTGTCGAATGTAGCGCGTTAGTAAGTGCGGATTGTCCACAGGGAAAGTGTAATCGTTCGTGTTTCGAATTAGATGAATTGAAACTTTAATGAAAAGAAAACAAACAATTCATGATTTATATTTGAAGTTCAAGAATTAGAAAATCTAAATCTAATAACAAGAAAAAGATAGAATCAAGAATTGAGAGTTTGATGATTTTTCCAACCAAATATCAAGAATCGAAATGAGGCTCGTAGGAATCGATCGGATCTATAGATGTGATGTAATCTTATGATGACGTATTCTTATCCTTCGATGAATTGATACTAGATCGATGATGATCGACGAGAATTAGGGATTTCTAGTGAAACTAGGGTTTCATCATTTATCCCTTGTTCCTTCCTCGATATCATTCACATGCTAGCCTCTAGTAAATTCAAGAAACGATCGTAGATCCCTAATTTCGAGCGATAACAATCAAGAAAGCATCGCAACGAAACTAGGTCATCGATTCTTGAACTTGCTAGGGTTTACAAAACTCGTAGGACTTAAGAATCGTATTAAGATTTGTTACATCATCATTCTATTGATCGTCTCGACTCCTCGACGAGCGGAGTTTTACTCAAACATCACAACAAGAACTACAATTACAAATTGAGATCGAATCATGATGCAAGAATATAAAGAAAACAAGATTAAAGAATTTCACCTTTTATTTATATCAACAATTTCATTACATTCGCTCAAGAACTACAAGAGGAAGAACTCGATCATCGATTTAGCTTCGCTCGTCTCCGTGAGTCGCGGATCGGCTTGGATCACTTGCCCGATTGAAGATCGGCTCGGCTCCTAAAAGGTTGAAGGGCTTCTTGCTTGATTGGTACTCGGGATCTTGAATTTGGATTGGAATTAGGGTTAGGGTTTCGCACAAGTCTTGTCACTAGACTTGTGGAAGAAGATGAAGAGAATGAACAACTAAAGATTATGGAAGAACCCCCTCAACCCTTAGATCTAGGTTCCTATTTATAGACATCAAAACCCTAGATCTAGGATTTGAATTTTAAGTTTCCCTCCAAAAGTTTGTTGAGGAAATTTGAATTTCCTTCCAAAAGTTAGTTAGCTAGAGAGGCTTCTAGAAGAGGTTGGTTAGGAGGGAGCTTTCTAGAAGAGGTTAGTTAGGAGCTTAATTAGGATTAGCTTAATCAAGATTAGGTTGCTTAATGATCTTTGCTGATCTGGCAGAAGCTTCGAGGGTTTTCTGGAATTTGAATCATGTTTCTGAGCTGTAGGCCTTGAGATTGAGATTCTGCACTGAAAATTATTCGCTGACGTGGCACAATCGCGGCGGATCCGCGGCGAAAGCAGGCTCCCGCCGCGGATCCGCGGCTCTTTGGAGGCTTTAGGTCTTTAAACCTCTGGTGCTGCTTTGGGCTGAAATATGGGCCTTTATAGGATATGTTGAATTGTATTTTCCCCTTTGGATTGCTACCAGATCTCACAACTTGGAGTTGGTGTATTTTATCAGCTTCTTTTGGCTTTTTTTCCTGCAAATTCTCGAGACAAGTGTTGCGCAATATAGGGATGATGCGATGCCATGATATACAGTCAATTTCCTCAGAAATGTCGGTTTTAGAGTCTAACACATGTAATCTGATATTTAACGACTGATTTGCTAATATGTGCTATATGAATGCCGAACACTTCTAGATGAGTGCAAATGTTAGGGAAATTGCCGTGTTAAAAATGCAGTATTTTCGACTGATCACAGTACATAGTACGAAAAGCCCGTATCGGAATATCGGAACTTGATAAAAGATTTACTAAAATATTCCCAGATTTTACCGTATAATTATTGGGACAAATCAAGCAACACAGTAACCTATAAAATATCAAAATGATCCTACAGAACAAAATTCAACACCAAATACCACCAGAAATCCGGCGAGCTCGGACTTTATGGGGTTCTCGCCAGTCCAATTTTGAAGATGGGGTCTCGGGTTTTAGGTGAAATCTCCTAGTGATCTTATGATACTTATGGTGTTGCTAGTTTTTCTAGTGGTTACACTTATTGGTTCCAGATTCAATATCAGTATGCTAAATATCACAAATATCCTAGTTTATGATACTGCACATACTAAACATGCGACGTGCGAATATTGTGAACTATTTAAAACTTATACTAATCCGATCTGACCCTTCGCTGCTCGTAACAGAAAAAACAAAATTGTAAACTCAAGATATCCGTATCGTATTAGAATTTTTGTTACCCCAAAACAGATATTTGTTTCCAGATTTTATATACTGAATAAATAACAAAAACTAGCAATACCAGATATCTTAACACATATACAGAGAGATACCCTAAAATTTCAACACCCAACTCCCACACAAAACCGGCGACGCCGGATTTTCATTGAACGTCGCCGGCCAAAACTCCGAGGAATGGGTCCGTGTTTCGAGTGGTTATTCTAGGTCCAGATTACAATATGAAAGTACTGTTTGATTTTGTTAAAGATTATCTTGACTATAGCAGATTCAAAAAAGAGCCTAAATTTATCAAAATACGATATTTCCGACATCACAATTCTACACAAAAACAGTACTGAACTTAAATTTGCAGGGTTGAAACTTATACCTATTGAATGATCACTGAAAGGCTCCTTTAAAGAAGCACAAGCACACAAGATCCTAGCTTGAGGGTGGTGGTAGTGATCCTTAACACTTAGTTTCTTTTCTCTTCTCTTTTTCTTTGGTGTGATCTAAGTTTTTCTTTATTTTCTAGTTTTGCCAATTTGTTTCTAGTGCAAGTGGGAGATTGTTGGAGATAGTGCCCTCATAGTCAATTATTGGATCGCAGGTACGTGATTGCAATGATTGCGGAGGACCTATCCCGGTAGGACAGTCTTACTCGAGATGATAGTATGCTATCTGGTTTGCCTTTATCAGTCGTGTACATGTTCAGGTGACTGATTGCATGTTACACTTTGATAGAGCCCTTAGGATCTTGCTTTACTACCAACAGTATGATGGCGATCATATACGTGAGAGTTGGGTAGTTTATATGCATATCCTTAATTGTGGTCCCTAGTCGTGGGAGTTTCGAGACAGGGCATCGATACTCCGGAGTAGACTAGTGTGTACAGTCGAGACCCCGACGAGGGGCGGTGGCCGGTCTCACAAGCCACTGGTGTCAGTTGGATCACCTAAGATGTATACAGGTGCTCATTGGGTTATGAGTACACCGGACAGGACTCGCCGGGAATCTGCTAGTTAGTACTATATCTACCGTCAGATAGCAGTTCCCTGGTGACATGTGTACAGGTTAGTTCATCGACCTGAGGTCGTCATTTGTCTCGTGTGAGTTCCCACTGTGCTTTGATTTCTACCCTACCACGGCTCAAAGGAGTCGTGCAAACAGGTAGTTTTTGGGTACAGTCCCGAGCCATATGGAGGCACGTGAGCGGATCGGCAGGGGATTCGTCTCTCCCGGTATTGGGGGCGAGATCGTGCTGTGTCTAGGAGAGCCATTACACAAAGTCCATGGCCATGGCAGGAGATTTACTGGTAGGTACTCCAGTAGTATCTCAGGGTGTTATTGGGCTTCACTCCGACACGACTTATACTGCTATTGGGGGTCTGACGTTACTAGCCCCCTAGGCGGATATGCGATACTCATTGACGAACGGACCGGACTGTATATACATTGTCACTGTTAGGCTCAGTAGGGTTTCTGGATGAGTTCGCTCATCGGCCTCCCTTGAGTGCACTCATCGGTCTCCCTTGAGGTCAGTCCATGGGCAGCCGTTACGCATTGCTAGTGCCGCTGACGGTTTGTGGTTAAACCCACTGCCAGGGTACTGACGAGTCATTAGAGTCCCCCACAGACAGTTTCCCAAGTTCGGGCGAAACGTTGTAGAGGCCGTATGGTTTTATGGCAGGGTTCGGAAAATGCACGTGCGTTTACGCACGTGTTATTTTTCGGGCAGATAATACTGGTCGGCTTTGGTTTAAGCCGGATCCGAGTATTATATTGAGTAGGTATAATATCTTTGTCTCAGTTGCATTTGTATTCGGTCGTAATACAAATGCGGGTATATTTATACAGTTTCGGGGTTTTCCTGAAAGTCGTTTCAGGATCACTTTTGGAAGTTGCCAGTTTCCAGTTTTCTATCAGCCGTCTTTTAACATTCGGTTAAAGACGGGTTTATCTTTTCTTCTGTTAGGGTGAGTCATCATTCTAGAAGCTTCTAGAAGTGATGATGAGGCTTGTGAGTCATTAGTGCATTAATGGTGTCATTAATGCAATAATGACTCATGCTTTGATTTCAAACCTTTCTTGTTTTCCTTAAGATATTATTATGTGTTCACATATGATATTTTGTGCTTAAGGTTACTCTCTTGCTCCTACACTCACCCTCCTCCTTCTCTTTATAAGAAAGGCCCCTCCCCTCTCTCATTTGGTTACTTGATTCATTTGTGAAAAGATTATGATAGCATTTGGGGTGCATGGAATTTTACAGTTTATTTCATTCCATCACCCAATTCCCTCGGCAACTTCATTAACCGATCGTCCACGGATTTGGACGAAGAGAGACAATGTCATCTACTCATTCTCTACACCATTCTTGGTCGTCTCTTTTAGCAAACTTGACGATCGAGTTGCCTCGAGTCAGAGGCGGGAGCCCGTTTAAAGAATCGGTGATGTGGTGCCACCTCGACGAGGATATCGGAGTTCGACGAGATCGGAGCAGCCGCAACGGAGCGTGGGATGATGGTTGAAGAATGAAGGACTCGGATCGTTCGGTACAACCTTTCTACACTCTTTACTGTTTGTTAGTTTAGCAATAATGGCAGATCCGGGTTAAAGTATACGATAGCGCCAGTTAAAAGTTTTTGTTCCGCATTTTGGCGTCGTTCGACGGCCGTGGCGCTAGCGTAGACTTACAGTGGTATCAGAGCCTCACCATTTTGCTATACTAACTTGTGCTAACGCGTTTAAAACATCGATCGAACCGGAAATCAAAAATCACAATTTCTTCACTTGACAGTTTCTGTTGATTTCAAATGGTCTCAAAAATGAATTCTGCATGTCTTAAAAATCCGTGCAGGGATTTCTAAGAATCACGACGAAATTTGAGCATGTGATTCCTCTAATGAGCCGCGGAAACGCGGCCAAACCCATGGTTTGGCCGCGCATCCGCGGCCATCCTAGGGAATCAATGCATCAAATTTTGTCAGTTTCTTCTCTGTTGGATTTTGTGATTTTTGGTATATATCAATTGCGCCCAGGTTTTGTTACTGTTCACCAGTAAGTCGTGGGGCCCATTTTTTTGATATTTGGTCTTTGGTCGGTCGAAATTTAAACACGTTAGTTTACAGTGCTTACATTATATCTCCGACCGGGAATGTCATTTGATCGGTAAACCGCGTCCGATTGCTATAGTTCTTTTAGACGGGTTTGCGAACGTGACATTCGCGTTGATGTTCTGTGTTGTGCTGTGATGTTGCGGATTTGTCATGGTGGATAGCAGTGTGCAATGGTAGTACAGTTTGATTTTATTTGTACATTTGATATTGCGGGGCGAGCGTCCAACTTGTGGACTGCCGTCACTGCCTGTTGTATAATATTCTTTTGGGGCACGACCAGGTTGCGGTCGATGTACCTATTGTACTATTTTTCATTACTGTACTAGGTTTTGCCCCGAGACGGAGTGCACGGATAGCCGGGTTCTGAGAAGCAACGGGTCCGCATCTCATGGCTTTGAGAGGCAGAGGGGTCCCACTCTAGAATTGGCAGACTATTCGCCGCACTCGTAGGGGGTACAGGTTGACCCAAGGAGGGGTGCCCAAGATTACCGGATTCCGTGAAGTGCCGGGTGTTCCATTCACTATGCTGTGGGGGACTGCCTCGCTTCAGGTTTTGGCGGGTAACTTGCCGCACCCGTAGGGGTCTAGGTTTCATTGCACAGGCTATCCACACGACAGGGGAACGTCGAGTTTCAGCAGCGGCTCTGTGAAACTCGGGGATCCCAGATATCTGTATTGTTCTGTGATGCTTATTACTTTTCTGTAATGTTGCATACTATCACGCCTGGAGCGATTATTGTATATTGGTTTATATACTATTAGATGTTGTATATGTTTTACACCCGCGCTAGTCCAGTCCCCGCTCTGTCGTTAGTTAAGTAACCTAACGGGTGATGACGGGACCCAGTGACGAATGCGGATGGCATATACGTACATTTTATTTTCGTTCTTTTCTGGTGTGATTAATTGATGGGACTGCGTTGATTCTGATCAATGCAAAGTTAAAACAAACCTATTTACAGTTGTTGGAACAAATTTAAAAAGTGTTATTGCAAAGACGTTTCCTTTTGTTATGCATAGCGGTATTCAGTGGAATATCCTGCACCTCATTAGACGGGGCAAGGGCCGATATCCCTTCACCGGGACTGACCCCTTGGGCAGAAGTTTGCGTCAGCGTAATAACTTCACTATAGTCGATTACAAGTTGCTTTGCATAGCGGTATTCAGTGGAATATCCTGCACCTCATTCCACGAGGAAAGAGCCGAGATCCCTTTACCGGGAGTGACCTCTTTAGCAAAAGGTTTTCGCCACTATATTTTTAAAAGCTATCAGGTTCCTTCAGCGATATCAAGTTCACTACGCTAAAGGTTTTTCGCCAAAAACCAGCCGTAGCCCTCCGTCACTTCTTTTGGGTATTCAGTAGTATTCAAGCTATGTATTTTGACCTAACGCCAAGGCATAGTGTTTGGTAGCTGCTGGGTATTCAATTGTTGCATAGATAGATGAGTTGGTTTGGGACAGCCGTTCTGCCATTTTGACCTAACGCCAAGGGCATGTGCGGGTGGGTTAAAATTAACAAGATAGTGATGGGTAGAACTTGGCATGTGACTTATGACATTTTGACCTAACGCCAAGGTTATAAGAGCATGGGGCAAAAACTATATCGGGAGTTTCTAAAGAAACTGAAACTTGCCAAGTATGCGCATACCATCTGGAGTATGAGTAACGTGGATGCATTCCATCACGTTATCATGCGATGAGAGTTGGATCCCGATTCCCACTGATGAGTTGGTTTACTCTTCGGGTGATCCCGATTGATTCTTCTTTAGGTTTGGAGGAGAATTTGAAAGGACAGTGGGAGGTTTCCGGATTAGATAAAATGATGACCATTCTGATCTAGGTTAGAGTGCACGCAGAGTGTTTCTTTTCTCTCTCTCTCTTTGGCAGCGACCTTTGACCGACCTTAGACTATGACTCAGTGACCAGGTTGACCGAACCTTCTTAAAATACTGGCTTTTGGATTGTCTGAGTTGCATAAGTCATTGCCACTCCTTCTTTTACCCTTTGCATTTCTTAGAACACCCGTATTACTACGGATATCCACTTCCATTGGATAGATCCATCGTATGGTTATATACGAACTCGAAGGGACTTCTTCGGGGATGGATCCAGGTTCAGGAGAAATAGAATTGGTTTATTCAGTTGTCTTTTATTATCACCTTCTCTCAGGTTGCGAGAGCTCCTTGGTTTAGGAGAGTACACCTATTACGCCTATTGGATAGTCTTATTCCAAACCATATGCTGGTGCCGAAAGGTAGGGAATGAAGAAAACCAATTAGCCTAAGTAGGGTGTGCAGAAGGTAATATGTAAAGACAAAATAAAGGGATTAGAAAGAGGGCAAAGTAAATTGCGACTGATATCATTCACGACCAAAACCGCGTACTTCATCGCCACTCCTATTTCACCTTTAAAAGAATAAGGTATTATTCAGTTGTCTTTTATCATCACCTTCTCTCAGTTGCGAGTACTCCTTGGTTTAGGAGGGTACACCTATTATGCTTACTGGATAGTCTTCTTCCAAACCATAGGCTGGTGCCGAACGGTAGGGAAGGAAGAAAACCATTTAGCCTAACGATGGTGTACAGAAGGTAACGACTAAAGACAAATAAAGGGATTTGGAGAGATGGCAATAAAATATACGGTTGAAGTCATGAATTGGATTATGGAAGAGGCATTGCTATGAATACCAGGATACCCCTACGAAACATTTTCATGTTTCAGTGCATTGTTAAAGGAAAAACTGTTTTCCCGATTAGACACCTACTCCAAGGGTATGTATTTACCAGGTTTCATTCTCATATCTGTATGGTTTTACAGATGATGAGTGGGAGTAAGATATTGGGAATTAGGTGATCATCCTCATTATATCGGAATTCGTTGTAATTGGTGATATTTGAGGAAATCGCCAGGGTACAGTTTTCCACCTACAACGCACAGGTTTTGAGTTGTTTAACTCAGCGGACTTATACAGAGTATTGTATGTTGTCCAAGTGTCCATCAGGACAAAGGGGTAGGTCCTCGTACTATGTTCTGTTTACTTATAACTTCTCTAGTATTTAGACAAGTGTTTCGTAGAAATACAAGGTCTAAGTTTTGAGAAGTTGTGGGTATAAGAATAAAGTAGAGAACCAGATGTCACAAGTATCGGGATTCTTCAAAGAGATCGAAGATGTAGATTCTTGTGATTGGTATTCAGATGATAGTGATGGTTTTGAGAAACGTGTTTCTCTTTCAGGTTACTCATAATTGGATGGATTCCTAAGTTGAGTAATGCTGATTAGCCTCTTTCCATTAAGTTGATATGCACTGGAGACAGCTGCATGATTTGAATATGGTTCCAATTAAATAAGTGCCAAAGTTTCTGTATTGGATATAGAATGGATCGTACTTTAAAAGAAATTAAGGTACGGGGAGTTGTCCAGTTTATGCTTAAAACCAGACTCTGGATAACTCAGGGCACGTTTCTGTAATGGCTGTTTTGTGGGTTGACCCTGGCTATGACGAGGGTTGATATTCTACCATTTCGAAGATCAATAGTGATATTGTTCTTGACTCGCCACAGTTTTAGTAAAAATGGATCTTTTTCAGAAAACAGTAGTGGGAGTATGGTAGAACTGGAAGTGATTCCAGAACCGCGAACGATTACGGAAAATTTAATAGGACCAATACATTCAATCAGGTTTGACATTCCAATAGCCACTCCGCAGGTATGGTAGGTAACCTCAGACACCCGAGAGGTACTTCGGTAGGCTCAAGGACGGTGACAGGGAGGTTCTTATCTACCCAGACTTGACACTACTGTTGTTCCAGGATATGAGACCCGGTAGGAGGGTTGTCGTAGTCAGTGGGAGCAGCGGAAGCATGGTGGGCAAGTAGCTTATGTCTATTTATAGACTAGAGCAGTTATAGCGGAGATAGCTCATCTAATTTTGATGTGACAGTCATGGGTTTGACTTCAATCAGAATAGGGGATGGATCAGTAAAGAAGGTAGTAGGGTGTGATGTCATGGTATCTGGATGACATACACAGAGTAGGAAGTAAAATTCCTATACTACGATCGGTTGTACTGTGGTCGTCACACAGTTGTTTCTCCAGACAGGATATGGATATAATATTTGGCATTTTGGTTTCTAGATCTATGGTTTTAGATCTGGATTTGGGTAGTTTCCCAATGTGGGTACTTTGACAGATATTCTAATGGTTTTTAGAATAGTTGACTCCTAGCATGGTGGTGTACCTGCAGGTGATGGAGTCACCCTCTCTAAAGGTGTCGTACAGACTAAAGGGGAGAGGGATGTGCATGATTGGCAGATCACTTGCTTAGGCAATTGAGTCAATCATGAGATGTCAAGTACCACACCAAATGTTGGTTTTGCACTAGATGCAATAAGTTTGTATTAATCCAATCCTGGAGAAACATAAGGAAGCAGTTATAGAACATAAGTGCATGTTCTACGGATTTGATGACGGCAGCCTCCTTCGGGAGACGATTATCATTCCAGGCTTCAAAGGTGACGTGGATGACAGGGTGACTGTCAGAGTTTTAGTTTTTCCCTCTGACGAAGAGGGACAGTATTATGGACAGGTGGTCCAAGAGGATACTGTGGGAAGCAAGGTGCCCGATACTGATTAGGTTCAGTGATCGATTCAGTCTAAGAAGTTTGGATATGGAGTTCATTTATGAACTAAGGTCCCATCAGATATCCAGACATGTTCTAAGACAGGTATTACTCAATTCGGGAGATGGTTTTCTCCGCGAACTTGAGATTAAGCGAGATATAGAAAGATACTTCTAGGCGGATCCACTCACTAAGGCTATTTCTGGAACACAATAGTTTTACAAACGGGCTTTGTGAAACTGATTAGTAGAGGAGTTGGATGTTCGGTTTCACACGGGCTGTGAGTAGTCGACATCGCAATATTAGCCTTGAGTGCAAGTGGGAGATTGTTGGAGATAGTGCCCTCATAGTCAATTATTGGATCGCAGGTACGTGATTGCAATGATTGCGGAGGACCTATCCCGGTAGGACAGTCTTACTCGAGATGATAGTATGCTATCTGGTTTGCCTTTATCAGTCGTGTACATGTTCAGGTGACTGATTGCATGTTACACTTTGATAGAGCCCTTAGGATCTTGCTTTACTACCAACAGTATGATGGCGATCATATACGTGAGAGTTGGGTAGTTTATATGCATATCCTTAATTGTGGTCCCTAGTCGTGGGAGTTTCGAGACAGGGCATCGATACTCCGGAGTAGACTAGTGTGTACAGTCGAGACCTCGACGAGGGGCGGTGGCCGGTCTCACAAGCCACTGGTGTCAGTTGGATCACCTAAGATGTATACAGGTGCTCATTGGGTTATGAGTACACCGGACAGGACTCGCCGGGAATCTGCTAGTTAGTACTATATCTACCGTCAGATAGCAGTTCCCTGGTGACATGTGTACAGGTTAGTTCATCGACCTGAGGTCGTCATTTGTCTCGTGTGAGTTCCCACTGTGCTTTGATTTCTACCCTACCACGGCTCAAAGGAGTCGTGCAAACAGGTAGTTTTTGGGTACAGTCCCGAGCCATATGGAGGCACGTGAGCGGATCGGCAGGGGATTCGTCTCTCCCGGTATTGGGGGCGAGATCGTGCTGTGTCTAGGAGAGCCATTACACAAAGTCCATGGCCATGGCAGGAGATTTACTGGTAGGTACTCCAGTAGTATCTCAGGGTGTTATTGGGCTTCACTCCGACACGACTTATACTGCTATTGGGGGTCTGACGTTACTAGCCCCCTAGGCGGATATGCGATACTCATTGACGAACGGACCGGACTGTATATACATTGTCACTGTTAGGCTCAGTAGGGTTTCTGGATGAGTTCGCTCATCGGTCTCCCTTGAGGTCAGTCCATGGGCAGCCGTTACGCATTGCTAGTGCCGCTGACGGTTTGTGGTTAAACCCACTGCCAGGGTACTGACGAGTCATTAGAGTCCCCCACAGACAGTTTCCCAAGTTCGGGCGAAACGTTGTAGAGGCCGTATGGTTTTATGGCAGGGTTCGGAAAATGCACGTGCGTTTACGCACGTGTTATTTTTCGGGCAGATAATACTGGTCGGCTTTGGTTTAAGCCGGATCCGAGTATTATATTGAGTAGGTATAATATCTTTGTCTCAGTTGCATTTGTATTCGGTCGTAATACAAATGCGGGTATATTTATACAGTTTCGGGGTTTTCCTGAAAGTCGTTTCAGGATCACTTTTGGAAGTTGCCAGTTTCCAGTTTTCTATCAGCCGTCTTTTAACATTCGGTTAAAGACGGGTTTATCTTTTCTTCTGTTAGGGTGAGTCATCATTCTAGAAGCTTCTAGAAGTGATGATGAGGCTTGTGAGTCATTAGTGCATTAATGGTGTCATTAATGCAATAATGACTCATGCTTTGATTTCAAACCTTTCTTGTTTTCCTTAAGATATTATTATGTGTTCACATATGATATTTTGTGCTTAAGGTTACTCTCTTGCTCCTACACTCACCCTCCTCCTTCTCTTTATAAGAAAGGCCCCTCCCCTCTCTCATTTGGTTACTTGATTCATTTGTGAAAAGATTATGATAGCATTTGGGGTGCATGGAATTTTACAGTTTATTTCATTCCATCACCCAATTCCCTCGGCAACTTCATTAACCGATCGTCCACGGATTTGGACGAAGAGAGACAATGTCATCTACTCATTCTCTACACCATTCTTGGTCGTCTCTTTTAGCAAACTTGACGATCGAGTTGCCTCGAGTCAGAGGCGGGAGCCCGTTTAAAGAATCGGTGATGTGGTGCCACCTCGACGAGGATATCGGAGTTCGACGAGATCGGAGCAGCCGCAACGGAGCGTGGGATGATGGTTGAAGAACGAAGGACTCGGATCGTTCGGTACAACCTTTCTACACTCTTTACTGTTTGTTAGTTAAGCAATAATGGCAGATCCGGGTTAAAGTATACGATAGCGCCAGTTAAAAGTTTTTGTTCCGCATTTTGGCGTCGTTCGACGGCCGTGGCGCTAGCGTAGACTTACAGCACGCGCACAAGGGTCTACGAGGCATCAACCATGCCCGATTAAAAATTTAGCCGTGCCGAACAACCCGAATACGGAACTTTAAACTAGAGATTAGGCGAAAACAAGCATGCTAACAACTTAACACTAAGTGAGAGGGATTACAACCTTTGTAGATCCGGTCCTTCACTTCATATGCTCCGTGTTGTGGTCCCTTCGCTGCGATCATCGGGTTCCGGACTCTCGAGAAGTTCCACGAAGAGAAAGATGCAACTTTGCTTCCGATCTTCGATACTAAGATGATCTACCTTGAAGTTTCTTTAACACAAGCTAACACTCATGAAATGATGTGAACACCCTCATCTAAATGGCAAGGGAAGATGAGGATGATGAAGTAGGATTTTTGCTCTCTTTATTTATATTTTTCTCACAATTATTCATCACTTGGAAAAAATAAAGAAAGCTTTTTTCCATGAAAAGAATGAAGGAAGAAGATGAATAATAATTAGAATCCTTTTGTGATGAATAGGAAAAGAATAATATGATAGAATTATGCAACCATGGTCAAGTAAACCTCTGTAGAGAATTAACTAGGGTTAGGGTTTGGGTTGGGTTAAAGCATGAGTCACTTGTAAAATCTTACACAAAACAAAAAGAAAACCTTCTAGAATCTACTAGAAGTCATTAACCCAAATCAAACCCTAATCTTGATTAATCTTTACAAAACATGTTGCATTATTTATCATATCATGTTACAATATTATATATCACATATATAATATTTATTGTAACAAAATAAAATAATACAATTAACATATATCGCATATATATCAATGTATTAACCGAGTGAGAAAAAGAATCTTTTAGTGAGCTAATATTAGTTAATGTAATTTAATATATCATATATATTATTATACATTAAATTATCGAATCAACACTTGATCCGACAATCCGGCTATATCGCATATAACCGACTAATATTTATCCGTACCGATTCATCGAATCAACACTTGATCCGATGACCCGGCTGATATCAAATATCGCGAGAATATAATACGGGATCACATATCGCATTATCCTCGGTCCCGCACATATCACATATGTGCCCCTACTCCGTTTTGCCTGAGTCAAGAAACCTCTGTGTAGGACTCTAAAGAATCGTCAATACGCCGGCAGTAGGTGATGATCATATCAAACACCCACAAGCTGCAAGCGGTCAGCTAAACGTAACAGCTACCCAGGTATTGAGCGCTCAGAAGATCAACAAGCAAGCCTGTAACTTCTCCTGTGAATCCAAACAGTAACACTCCCGTACAGTCCGGTCTCGTCGTCTGATATGTCGCATATCTCGCCTAGGGGTGGTAAACGTCAGACCCCAGTAGCTCGATAAGTCGTGTCGATATGAGGTCTATAACTGTTCGAGAAACTACTGATGACACTTACCAGTAAATCTCAGCAACCCTGGCCAGGGATTTCCGGTTATAGCCAATCGAATACAGCACAACATCAACTCCCTATACCGGGAGAGACGAATCCCCTCCTATCGCTCATTGCCTCCATATGATTCGGGACTGTACCCAAAAGCCACCTTTTTGCACGCCCTCTTGGACGCGGTATGATGGAAATCAAAGCACAGTGGGAACCACATAAGACTCTATGACGATCTCGGGTCAACAGACTACTCTGTACCAGTGTCACCAGAGAACTGCCATCTGACGTATGGTATAATACCATCTGGGAGTTCTCGGCGAGTCCGTCCAGTATACCCAGTCTCCACTGAGCACCCGTACACCATCCTTGATGTCAAACACCGATGGATATGGGATCATCCATCGCCCATCATATTGGTCAAGATGCGTATACGCTAGTCTACTCTGGTGCATCGATGCCCTGTCTCGATACACCCTCGACTAGGAACAATTATAAGATGTACTCGTCGACTACCGTGGCCCCACTAGTATAATCTCATCATAGTCCCAGTAGTCGAGTACATATCCTAAGGGCTTTATCAACATGTAATATAGAGACAATCAGAGTACATGTTAAGATAAAGTACAACCAGATAGCATACTATCATGTCGAGCAAGAAAGTCCTCCCTATATATGTCCTAACAACCACTACAATATACATCGTATGTACAGTAATGGCCTCTAGGGCATACATATAACTAACAATCTCCCACTTGCACTAGGGCCATCTATTATGGTATCGCATACCCAACAATTAGCTGCGGTTGAAGTATCTCATACTCAACCATCCCATAAAAGTCTCTACTGGGAATAAGGCCTTTGCGAGTGGATTCGCGCTGTTGTCCTCTGTGTCTACTCTCCTAACCTCGATCTCCCTGGAGATCAACCATCTCCATGATCAGGTGATACTGCCTAAGAATTATATCTGGATTTCTGATGGGACGGTAGTTCCTTGGCTGAAGCCATAACTCCATTGTCACACAATGGTAGGAACGAAGTTCATCTTATGGACTTATATATATCCAGACTGCCTCTTTGGTAGCATCCTTGGTAACGATGTATCTTGCCTTCAATCGTCTAGTATGTCACGGTATCTAGTTTGGAACTCTTCCAACATGCCGTCCCTCCACTGAGGGTAAAGACAATGCCTGCGACTGACATTCAGTCGTCCTTATCACCCTGGAACCCTTCCAGTGATTCTCCCCAGGATCGATTGATACCATCTCACTACAACTAGTGAGTATCCTAACATCCAATTAGATCTATCTCATAGATCCAAAACCTAGGATTTAGTAGGTATCACTTTGATCCTATATGGAGAATCCTTGTGATAAGCGGAGATTGACCGAGCATAGCATAGGAAACTCCTTCCCTATCAAGAGTATGTCATCCACGTACTCTACGAGGATCACCACCATACTCTCTACTACCTTTTCGTATATACAAGGTTCATCTACCATTTTGATGAAGTCAAACTCTTTGACTACCACATCAAAACAGATGTTCCAACTCCGCGATGCCTGTTTTATCATATAAAACATCTTGCACACGTTTCCGCTTCTCCCACTGTCTATGAAGCCCTCTGGCTGTGTACTTATAGACGTTCTCTTCTAAAACATCACTTATAAAAGCAGTCATGACACCCAACCACCAGATATCGTAGTCATGGTATGTAGCCGTGGTAAGTAGGATCTGGATGGACTTAAGCATAGATCCTTAGAAAAGGTTTCAACATAATCCATACCTGGTCTATGATGCAAACCTTTAACAAGTCTAGCTTTGAAAGCCTCAACTTTTCCATGTACACCAAGTAATCTTCTCAAGATATACTTGCTCCTGATGAGGATTTAACCCTTCAGATAAAGCAACCAAAGTCCATACTTTGTTGGTGTATAAGGATTCCATCTCAGATCGATAAGCATCCAGCCATTCTTACAGAGTCTCACTCCTGATGGCCAGCTCGAAACTAGTTGGGTCATCATCTCATGATGCAATCCTCGCTCCCACTGTCATAGAGAAACCGAAGTATCTCTCAGGTGGGTGAGGAACCCTACTGGATCGGCGGAGAGGCTGAGGTTCGTTGGAAACTATTGAATCCTTCGGTTCTACCAAATCATCAGCTGCAGTTTGTATAGCTGGAACCTTTCCAGTTCTACATAACAGACCTTGCCTCGAGCTTGTCCGGATTTTGCTTTTAGACATAGGCCGGACAACCCCAAATCTTAACAAGCTTAAGATATGGGCTCTTCCCTTTCCATATCACATATGAAGTGGTAGGCAACTGATTTGATTCGAACCCTATTCAATAGGTATGCAGCTTCTCAAGTGCATAACTCCTAAAAGGAAATAGGAAACTCAGTAGTACTCATCATAGAGCACACCATATCAAATAGGGTGCTAATGCTCCGCCCCGATACACCGACGTGCTGTGGTGTATACGGAGGGGTAAGGCTGAGAGAGAATCTCATTCTCCTTTAGAATAGTCCAGGAATTCCGTTCTTAAGTATTCTCCTCCTTGATCTCATCAAAGGACATAATACTTATACCCGTATTTTGGTTCTCTACTTCTAACTTATATTCTGTGAATATCTCAAAAGGTTCAGACTTGTGTTTCAACTGGAACATATGTCTGAATCTTGAGAGATCATCAGAGAATGTAATGAAGTACAAAGAACCGGTCTTGGCATGTGTAGATAGGGGACCTTTCATACATCAACATGTATCAATCCCAAAAGTTCACTAACTCTTTCTCTGTTTCCAACAAACAGAGTTGTGGTCATCTTATCTTTGTGACATGACCGGCAAGTTTCACAAGATGTAAATTCAAACTAATTTAAATATGCATCTATATGTAACTTCAGCCAGTCGGGTCGCATTGATATGACCTAGTCTACAATACCTCAAGAAGGATTCATTCATTTCTGAACTCTTCCTCTTGTGTATGTTCCTTATACTAAGAACTGTAGTTTGATTTAGAACGTCAATGCTTTTAGATAACGTGCCTGAACCGATCAACTCTTGATATAGGAAATGTTCAAAACATTATCCAACAATACAAAATTATATCCTTTCTTTACTAATAAAGAGACTGATATGATTTTGTATATATGGTTCGGGATCTAATAACATTTGTTCAGAATTAATGTATTCTGGTAATACAGGGTGATAGTGACCAACAGACTTAGCTGCAACACTTACACCGTTTTCTGTCTCATGAAACTTATCACCCGTTCTCAGTTCTTTACCTATCTGTAGCCCATGTAACAGATTACATATACGGGATCCTGATCCGGTATCACATACCCAGGACGTAAAGGATACAGAGAAACAGTTCTATGTAATGAACACACCCGAAGATGATGCATCAACATGCACTTTCTTCATTTGGGCGGCACGGGAATTCTGGTAATCCCCAATTTCCTGCTCTGTCTTATAACAATTATAAGTTGGAGCGGGACCAACGTTCCCCAGCTCAGTATAACAAACGGGTTCGGTCAATATATCCGTTTTATTATCTTGATTAAGACGTGATATGGTCGCTATCTGGAGAGAGAGAGAAGAAAACACTCAGCGTATGCTCTTGCAAGATTAGATTGGTTATATAATATATCTAATCAGGATGTCTCCCACTGTTTTAATCAAATCTTCCTTCAAACCCTAAAAGGAAAGACTAGCCGGGATTAATTACACGCTACAAGTTCGCCAATCTTTCAGCCAGGCCAGTGTCGGTACTTTGAGGGAGGTCCCCCGTGCTTTCGCACGAACCTAATTAAGTAAACCTCGTTTTCCCAGAGGCGTAACCCCGTTAACACCTTTCTAGACACCTACTTGATCGGCTAATTGTAATGTGTAAAACTCTCCCAAGAGTAACTCTTACTCGCAGCGGGTATCGGGATCCAACTATCTTATAGAAGGTATGCAATCTCATTGCAAATTTCAACACTTGAAATTCCCAATAGTATTTTACCCCTAGCGTGCTATGACCTTGACGCATGCCAAACAACCCATAGTCCGCTAGTCAAGTTCAACCCGTACATTTCTTGATTGAATTAAACCCACCCGCACGACCCTTGACGCTTGCCAAACAACGCCGTACGAATACCCTAATCCAATCGCATCGTATGCTAGCAGATAAGCACTAGTTAGCTACCGTACACTATGCCTTGACGCATGCCAAACTACCGCAGCACGAATACTAACTAGTACTTATCTGAAATGACGGAGGGCTACGACAGGTTTTTAAGAAAACCCTTTGCGTAATGAACTTGATATCATTGTAGAATCGAGTGATTTTAAATGGAGTGTTTTTGAGGCTTTTCTAGTTTTGCTAAAGGGGTCACTCCCGGTGAAGGGATCGTCGGCCCTTTCCTCATCGAATAAGGTGCAGGATATATCATATATACCACTATGCATTGCAAGAACTATAGAAGCAATCAAAAGACAAACCGAATTTGTAGCATCTGCCAGTTATCGCTAAAGGAGTCACTCCCGGTGAAGGGATCTCGGTCCTTTCCCTATCGAATAAGGTGCTGGATGTTCTACAAGGAACACCGCTATGCAAAGCAAGAACTAGAGCTACCAGTTTTTATAAACAAGTTTCTACCATCTTTGGTTTCTTTTATTTCATTAATCTCATTAATGAAGTCCCATTTTATTATGCTTCACAAGCATCTCTTTTGAAACGAAATCTGCAATATAACATATATCTCATATATATAATATAAACATTCGTCACAGGCAGTAATATGATCTCATCACAGAACATTGCAGCAGAAGAACATATATGAAATATTGGATATACTAGGACGTCCGTGTTTTCAATACGAGCCAGTATAAAACACGGATTCCACGGTCGCGATGAATAGCCAAACCCACATCCCCAGACCCCTACGAGAGCGGAAAGCAACACTGCCAATTCTAGGGTTAGGAGACCCGGTCTCGACTCCTCGAGATGGTCTCCCACTGGACCCTAGAACCCGGTTACTTGTGCTCCCCGCCTTGGGTCTACCTAATGCGGAAAAGTAAATAATATACAACGGTGACAGCTTCCGCTACCTGGAAGTGCCCCAATAAAAGAATATTACATACAAATGAATTTTACATGAATGAAAAAAAAACTCCCATCTCATATAAAACCCCCGGCTATTCAGAACGCGACGATCCAATATAACATATCACAGCAACACATAATATCTCATATCATCAACGTAAGCAAGTATGCGTATCCCGATTGTCGTTGATGTATAGCAACGAAGCCGGCGATACACCACATACTACGCTTACGGTCACAGAAAAGAAAGTGTAAAACTACAACAGTTGGAATCCGCAACCTCTTTAGACATCGCATGCCTAACCAAATGAATTCCTTAGACATCTCATGCCTAACTATTATAAACCCCGCATTTTAGTCTCATTATCGAAAACTCTTTTCAATATCAAGTTGGGCAATTCAACAAGATTCCCGACGTCCTGATCGAATGCTCGTCGCAAACTTTAGTAGACGGCCGCACCCCCAGATGCCGTCGACGAAGTGCACTAAGGCGGAACACCGCTGCCGCGAGCACCCGAACGGATGCTTTCGGCGACGGGGTTCTCCTACAGTCACTTGGTCGGGGCTATGGGGCGTAGCTGTCTATTAAGTTTACCCGGCGAGTATCCGCGTACTCTACGTGATTGCGACGGACTTTTGATCACATCAAAATTCCATGGCAACCAATCATCTGAGACTAAACTGTTATGTCTATAATATTCAAATCAGTTATCTCATAACCACCTGTGGATTCCAAATATTGTATCACATTCCAGATAAATAGACAAAGTTAAACTTTCCGATCGAATCATCAAACACCCAAGATTTCCCCAATATATCTCAACACTTGAAATCAGTTTAAAAACATCCATCACATGCCACAGTACCAATGGTCCAGCCGTAGAAGGGTCAAGCCAACGCCTCACATGTGGCACGCCGTACTGCCCCAAACCCTAAGGTTCAAAAGGCAGTTCAAGACGGTCACATAATCGAGTTAAGGTTTGTTGTCTTCTAGAGGGTCCACCGAGTTACTTGCACGACTTAGAACATTCTTAAACACGAGAAAAAATCTAACTTTTGAAAAAATTTCCGACAGGGGAAAAAGTGAGTTATTGATATCCGTTCGAACTTTTTAACAGTTTCTAAAAGTTATCCGGAATCACACAGAGAAAAAATTAGACAATCCGATCGAATCTACGAATTCCCTAAAAAACCCCAGAAAACTCAACTGTAGAATAAATATTAAAAATTCCCATAAAACTCAGCACTGTTAAAGAGGAATTACTGTGCAAATATGGAGGGCTGACGTCATTATATGGCCGCGGAACCGCCGCATAAGGCATGCTTATGCCGCGGTTCCGCCGCGCTTTAGATGAGTTAGCCCCTCGAATTTCACAGTAATTCATCTAAGACCCTGCTGAATTTTTTAGCAATTTTTAATCTGGAAAAAACCCAGTTTTTGAAAAAAGTCCAGAGAGCATTTTGGAAATGGGATTTCGGTTCGATCGGACTTCAAACTCCGTCTACGCATCGCCTAAAGCTCTAGCTTGGCTCTGATACCACTGTAGGGTTGCTAGGCACACGCACAAGGGTCTACGAGGCATCAACCATGCCCGATTAAAAATTTAGCCGTGCCGAACAACCCGAATACGGAACTTTAAACTAGAGATTAGGCGAAAACAAGCATGCTAACAACTTAACACTAAGTGAGAGGGATTACAACCTTTGTAGATCCGGTCCTTCACTTCATATGCTCCGTGTTGTGGTCCCTTCGCTGCGATCATCGGGTTCCGGACTCTCGAGAAGTTCCACGAAGAGAAAGATGCAACCTTTGCTTCCGATCATCGATACTAAGATGATCTACTTTGAAGTTTTTTTAACACAAGCTAACACTCATGAAATGATGTGAACACCCTCATCTAAATGGCAAGGGAAGATGAGGATGATGAAGTAGGATTTTTGCTCTCTTTATTTATATTTTTCTCACAATTATTCATCACGTGGAAAAAATCAAGAAAGCTTTTTTCCATGAAAAGAATGAAGGAAGAAGATGAACAATAATTAGAATCCTTTTGTGATGAATAGGAAAAGAATAATATGATAGAATTATGCAACCATGGTCAAGTAAACCTTTGTAGAGAATTAACTAGGGTTAGGGTTTGGGTTGGGTTAAAGCATGAGTCACTTGTAAATATCTTACACAAAACAAAAAGAAAACCTTCTAGAATCTACTAGAAGTCATTAACCCAAATCAAACCCTAATCTTGATTAATCTTTACAAAACATGTTGCATTATTTATCATATCATGTTACAATATTATATATCACATATATAATATTTATTGTAACAAAATAAAATAATACAATTAACATATATCGCATATATATCAATGTATTACCCGAGTGAGAAAAAGAATCTTTTAGTGAGCTAATATTAGTTAATGTAATTTAATATATCATATATATATTATTATACATTAAATTATCGAATCAACACTTGATCCGACAATCCGGCTATATCGCATATAACCGACTAATATTTATCCGTACCGATTCATCGAATCAACACTTGATCCGATGACCCGGCTGATATCAAATATCGCGAGAATATAATACGGTATCACATATCGCATTATCCTCGGTCCCGCACATATCACATATGTGCCCCTACTCCGTTTTGCCTGAGTCAAGAAACCTCTGTGTAGGACTCTAAAGAATCGTCAATATGCCGGCAGTAGGTGATGATCATATCAAACACCCACAAGCTGCAACCGGTCAGCTAAACGTAACAGCTACCCAGGTATTGAGCGCTCAAAAGATCAACAAGCAAGCCTGTAACTTCTCTTGTGAATCCAAACAGTAACACTCCCGTACAGTCCAGTCTCGTCGTCTGATATGTTGCATATCTCGCCTAGGGGTGGTAAACGTCAGACCCCAGTAGCTCGATAAGTCGTGTCGATATGAGGTCTATAACTGTTCGAGAAACTACTGATAACACTTACCAGTAAATCTCAGCAACCCTGGCCAGGGATTTCTGGTTATAGCCAATCGAACACAGCACAACATCAACTCCCTATACCGGGAGAGACGAATCCCCTCCTATCGCTCATTGCCTCCATATGATTCGGGACTGTACCCAAAAGCCACCTTTTTGCACGCCCTCTTGGACGTGGTATGATAGAAATCAAAGCACAGTAGGAACCACACAAGACTCTATGACGATCTCGGGTCAACAGACTACTCTGTACCAGTGTCACCAGAGAACTGCCATCTGACGTATGGTATAATACCATCTGGGAGTTCTCGGCGAGTCCGTCCAGTGTACCCAGTCTCCACTGAGCACCCGTACACCATCCTTGATGTCAAACACCGATGGATATGGGATCATTCATCGCCCATCATATGGGTCAAGATGCGTATACGCTAGTCTACTCTGGTCCATCGATGCCCTGTCTCGATACACCCTCGACTAGGAACAATTATAGGATGTACTCGTCGACTACCGTGGCCCCACTAGTATGATCTCATCATAGTCCCAGTAGTCGAGTACATATCCTAAGGGCTTTATCAACATGTAATATAGAGACAATCAGAGTACATGTTAAGATAAAGTACAACCAGATAGCATACTATCATGTCGATCAAGAAAGTCCTCCCTATATATGTCCTAGCATCCACTACAATATACATCGTATGTACAGTAATGGCCTCTAGGGCATACATATAACTAACAAGGTGTGCGAACAATTGACAGGGCTGCTTAAGACGCTTCCTTCCCAGTAGCTGCCTTTGTATCAATATACTTGTAAAAAAAAAAATTTCCGAATAACATGTATCTATTCTTTATTCTTTTGTACGATTCACCTTGTACTTGATTGAAGTTAATAAATACAGATACACATTTTTTTTCTTTGCAATGTCTTGTATGCTTTTTTACTTTCTCCCTTCTCTTATTATCAGCATGCTGTCTTGATAAACATAATTGGCAGATAACTTAGTTTTTCCAAGAGATAGAGATGGCTTAGGACGCAGGTTCAGATCTGCCGCCTAAGACTTTTCAACTCTATGAGCCGTGAGGGTCTCATAGTGGCTTTTCTCCCTACGGATCGAGAGGATCTTGTAGGTGTATTTTCTCCTTAGGAATCGTGAGGATTCCTAAGTGCATTTTCTCATATAAGTCGTAAGGATCCTACAAGAGAATTTTCCCTCTTACGAGTCAAGAGGACCCGTAAACGGTTGTTTCCCTCCTTGTCGAGATTCGACTTTGGAGAGTGAGAGCCGTGAATAGTACGCAAGAGACTGTTTTAGACTGACTTGCAGGGTCCCATTGCTCAGGAAACAAGTTTTTTAATCCCTGCTGCCTGAAGCTTTATCTTGCAAGTTGAGACGAATCGGGAATTTCCCGTAGAGACACTGATTTCTCTGCGAGCCGACGCGAGTCAGGAGGCTCTCATCAAGGACGCTAGTTTCCCTGAATTGAGGTATTTGCCAAGGACACTTGTTTCCCTGGGGTTGAAACGAATCGAGAATTTCTCGCGGAGACGCTGGTTTCTCTGCTAGTCGACGCGAATCAGGATTTTCTTCGTCAAGGACACTTGTTTCCCTGAGTCGAAGGATTTTGCCGAAGACACTGGTTTCTTCGGGGTTGAAACGAACCGGGAATTTCTCGCGGAGACACTAGTTTCTCTGCGAGCCGACGCGAATCAGGAGGCTCTCATCAAGGACGCTAGTTTCCCTGAGTTGAGGTATTTTCCAAGGACACTTGTTTCCCTGGGGTTGAAACGAACCGGGAATTTCCCGCGGAGACACTGGTTTCTCTGCGAGCCAACAAGAATCAGGATTTTCTTCGTCAAGGACACTTGTTTCCCTGAGTCGAAGGATTTTGCCGAAGACACTGGTTTCTTCAGGGTTGAAACGAGCCGGGAATTTCTCGCGGAGACACTGGTTTCTCTGCGAGCCGACGCGAATCAGGAGGCTCTCATCAATGACGCTAGTTTCCCTGAGTTGAGGTATTTTCCAAGGACACTTGTTTCCCTGGGGTTGAAATGAATCGAGAATTTCTCACGGAGACGCTGGTTTCTCTGCGAGTCGACGTGAATCAGGAGGCTCTCATCAAGGACGCTAGTTTCCCTGAGTTGAGGTATTTTCCAAGGACACTTGTTTCCCTGGGGTTGAAACGAATCGAGAATTTCTCGCGGAGATGCTGGTTTCTCTGCGAATCGACACGAATCAGGAGGCTCTCATCAAGGACGCTAGTTTCCTTGAGTTGAGGTATTTTCCAAGGACACTTGTTTCCCTGGGGTTGAAACGAACCGGGAATTTCCCGCGGAGACACTGGTTTCTCTGCGAGCCGACGCGAATCAGGATTTTCTTCGTCAAGGACACTAGTTTCCCTGAGTTGAACTGATCTGTGGTGGTCTTTCAGGTTTTATATAAGTTACCGTCAAAACCGTGAAGCTAGGAATTTGATCTTCGCTTCATTTGCTGGCACTGCGTCTGCTGTATTGAGACGAATGTCGCGGTTATCTCTAGGCTGTTGATGAACCGTCGAGATTTGGCTTAGCTTTTTGGCGGAGCCTGTTGGAAAGGTATGGTTCCCTCTTTGTTTGTGCCCTTGGATTGTATATAGGGATCGATGTGATCTCAACTGTAGGGCAAAAGTCTCATTCATTTTTATTGTTTTATTTCCGCGATTCTCTATCATTTCAGCTTTTATATCGCGAAGGTCGCGATTGCCTAATCATTTCGGCTATTTTTCGCGGTGCCCAATCATTTCGTCTATTTATTTTATCTTTACTCGCTGCTTTTTATTGCGAGTTGCCCAATCATTTCTTCTGTTTTATATGAATACGTTTTTACTTGCTGCTTTTTACTGCAAGTTGCCCCATCATTTCGGCTATTTTGTATGCATGTGCGGCTTACTGGCTTTTCGCCGTAAACCTGAAATTAGACACCGATTTCGGCATCAGCACCGCTACAACTAGGATATTGCCAGGAGCGAATCATCATTTGCCTCTGTCGATGTCGAACAAAGGTGGCTTAGCGAACTGGGTTAAGGTCCTGTCGACTAAGGCCTTTAACTTCATGAGCCGTAAGGGTCCCACAAAGGTATTTCTCCCTACAAGTCGTGAGGATCTTGTAGGTGTATTTTCTCCTTAGGAATCGTGAAGATTCCTAAGTATATGTTCCTCTGTAAGTCGTAAGGATCCTACAAGAGGGTTTTCTCCTTGTAAGTCGAGAGGACTTATAAGGGTTGTTCATCATGCGTACATATCCCCAGTCACGGATGGGACTTGGTTAGGGAAATGTTTATTCGCGCCCGTGGATTGTATACAAGGGTCAGTATTGAACCACTTGTAGGGAAATATCGGAAGTTGTGGGGGTTGCTTAAGCACAGGTTTAGGCCTCTGTAACTTAAGACTTTCAAATCTTATGAGCCATGAGGGTCCCATAAGAGAGTTCTCCTTACGAGTCGTGAGGATCTCGCAAGTGTATTTTCTCCTTAGGAATTGTGGGGATCCCTAAGTGTGTTGCTCCCTTGTGAGTCGTAAGGATCTCACACGGGTGGTTTCTCCTTACAAGGTCGAGAGGACCCTGCAAGTGTCCTTTAACGAGGTTGCGCCCTTTCAGGTTTTCACAAACACTCGCCGGTAATCCTGCTATTTTTACTCACTGAGCCCTTTCGGGTTTTCATCCGTGCCCTTTTTGCTTATGGACATACCTTTTTTTATTATTCTTTTTATTTTTATATTTTTTTTTACGAGGTCGCGTCCTTTCGGGTTTTCACGAACACTCGTCGGTAGCCCTGCTGTTTTTACTCACGGAGCCCTTTCGGGTTTTCATCCGTGCCCTTTTTGCTTCTGGACATACCTTTTTTTTATTATATTTATATTTTTTTTCTTCTTTTTTTTTATTCATCTCGTCAGCCTAAGGATGCTGCGATAGTAATTTAAGGACGTTTCGGTCCGCCATTAGTTTAAAGACGTTTCGGTCCATCCAGGAGAAGGCTGGCTACTGCTTATAAAGTTTAAGCTTAGGGAGATAGCGAGCGGACATAGTCGTCGTCATCTATCATTGACCTAGGCAGTAACTCGCTAAGCGTGGTATTTCTTTAGGAATCGAACATTTATTGGCCTGTAAGGCCTTTCACCGTGCATATCCATGAGTAGATAGGCTCCACCCAGGTAGACCTTGTCTATTATGTATGGGCCTTCATAGTTCGGCTCGATTTCCCCCGCTTGGCGCGATTGGGGATCATAGGCCTTTTGACCACTAGCACGAGTTCGCCTTGGCGGAATGTCCTCGGCCGAATCAATCTTTCATATGAGCGCATTATCTTTGCTTTATAGGCCTCCAGATTTTGTTGCGCTATGAGCCGGGCTTCATCAAGGGCATCAAGCTCTTCAAGCCGAAGGTGAGCATTTTCTTCGTCCGTCAGCTCATAGTGGACTGCCACTCGTAGAGAGGGTAACTCTATCTCGAGGGGGAGTACTGCTTCTGTACCGAATACCAACGCATATGGTGTTGTGTTCGTGGCTGTCTTGAACGTAGTTCGATATGCCCAGAGAGCTTCTTGCAGTCTCTCGTGCCAGTCCTTCTTATTTTGGGACACTGTCTTCTTCATGATCTTTGTCAAGGTCTTGTTAAAGGCCTCGGCCAGACCGTTACCTCGCGGATTATAAACCGAGGAATATCTCCAGTCTATATTGTGTTGCTGCGCGAAGCGACTGATCTTGTGGCTTCTGTAAGCTGGCCCGTTATCGGAGATGATCCGTCGCGGAGTTCCAAACCGATAAATGACATGCGTTTTGAAGAAATGGAGGATATTCTCCGTCTTCACTTCTCTTAAAGGTACTGCTTCTGCCCATTTGGAGAAGTAGTCTGTCGTCGCCAGGATGAAACGATGTCCCCTGGACGATGCTGGTTCGATGGGGCCGACTATGTCAGTTCCCCACATTTCGAATGGCAAGCTAGCCACCGTTGGATGGAGTGGATTTGGATGCTGATGGATGAAGTCCCCATGGATTTAGCATGAGTGGCACTGCTTCGCATATTCAAGGCAGTCATGGATCATCGTGGGCCAGTAGTAGCCCATCCGTTTGATCTTCAACTTCATCTTTGGGCCTGCTTGGTGAGAACCACAGAGTCCGTCATGAACTTCCTGAATGACTCTTTTCGCTTCGTCAGGTCCCAGACATCTCAACCACAGAGAATCAAACGACCTCTTGTACAGAGTATCATTGACGAAGGCGAAAGACAGAGCTCGTTTCATAAGCTGATGTCTTGAGGACGCATCCTCGGGCGCTCGACTGTATTTGAAGTAGTCTATAAAGACTTCCCTCCAATCCTCGGTATATTCCCGATCTTTTATTTGCAGGGTCGTGTGCTCAGTCGCTCCCTTTTCTTCGGATGATTCCGGAGATATTTCCGCTGGGGCAAGTACCTGACGGCTTTGTACCACGATTCTCACGTCATCGAGATTCTCATCAGCCAGTTCTTTAGCGAGCTTGGCCAACGCGTCCGCTTTGCTGTTTTCCGCGCACGGTATGCTTTCCAAAGTATAGGAAGGGATTTGGGTCAACAATTGCTGCACCTTCTCGCCGTACTTCACCAACTCTGATTTGCACGTTTGGTAGTCGTCGTTTACTTGACTAACGACCAGTTGAGAATCTCCATATATGAGGAGGTTTTCAATTCCCATGTCGATGGAGATCTCGAGGCCTGCTATCAAATCTTCGTATTCGGCTTCATTGTTTGTCCTCGGCTCTGTTAGGGAGAAAGCAAATCGCATTATCCCTCCTTGTGGAGTTACGAAGATGAGTCCTACCCCCGATTTGATTATAGGGGTACTTTGTTTGCGCTTCTTCAAGGAAGATGCTCCATAAAAATAAAGCTCCCACCGGGTATCACCACCATCGATCGCATCAAACGTATGTTCGTCTGGAAGATCGCAATTCAAAGGAGAATCGGCAGGTATCGAATGCTCAGCGAGGAAGTCGGCGATGGCCTGGCCTTTCACTGCCTTGAGAGGTTGATACGTATTGAGAACTCCATCAAGAGCAGGGCCCATTTAGCGAGTCGCCCCGTCAATATGGCCTTTGACATTAAATATTTAAGGGGGTCCACCTTCGAAATGAGACAGACTTCATGCGCCAACGCATAGTGCCTGAGCTTTGTTATCGCAAAGATCAACGCCAAGCAGTGTTTTTCAATAGGGGAATAGTTTCTTTCTGCCACCAGTAGAACTCGACTCAAGTAATAGAGAGCTCTCTCCTTCCCTTGATCGTTCTCTTGTGCCCATAATGCACCTAAGGCACCTTCGAGGGCGGTTGTATGAAGGATGAGAGGTTTTCCCTTGACCGGAGCAGCCAGCACTGGCGGGTTTTGCAAGTATTGCTTGATTTCGTCTAGCGCGCCTTGGCATTTTTGATCCCAGACGAACGGGGTTCCCTTCTTCATCAAGTGGCTGTAAGGACGGCACTTGCCTGAAAGGTTGGCTATAAATCGCCGTATATACGCGAGCTTTGAGAGTCCTTGGCGGAGGCAGTTCCATGATTACCTTGATCTTTGACGGATCTATCTCAATACCTCGGTGTCGGATGATGAATCCCAGGAATTTGCCCGAGGAAACTCCGAATGCACACTTAAGAGGGTTCATCTTCAAGTTGTATTGTCAAAGGCGTTGAAATACGGTCTTCAGATGTTCTAAATGCTCCTCATATGATTTGCTTTTAACCACGAGATCGTCGATATAGCATTCGACGATTTCATGTATAAGGTCATCGAAGATTTTCGTCATGGCCCTCTGCTAGGTGGCACCGGCGTTCTTTAGACCGAAGGGCATCACCTTGTAGCAGAATATACCCAAAGGAGTCCTGAAGGCGGTGTACTTCTGATCTTCGGGATGCACCTTTATCTGATTATACCCTGATGAGCCGTCCATGAAGGAGAAAACCTCATGAGTGGACGTACTGTCTATCATCAGTTCGGTGACTGGCACTGGGAAATCATCCTTCGGGCAAGCTTTATTGAGATCCCGTAAGTCCACACATATGCGCACTGTCCCATTTTTCTTCATCACGGGGACGATGTTGGCGATCCATTCAGGATATTGAACCTCCTGGATAAAGCCGGAGTCGATCAGCTTCTTGACCTCGACATTGATGCTCATCTCAAGCTCGAGCCGCATTCTTCTCGGTGCTTGTTTGATTGGTTTAACGTCCGTGGATATCGTCAATTTATGCATAGCAATTTCTGGATCTAGTCCTGGCATTTCGGAATAGTTCCATGCGAACCAATCTTTATGCTGCATAAACAGGTCGTTTAACGCAGCCACCCTTTCTTCAGACAACAGCTCACTAATGAATATCGGTCGCGGTTCATTCGCCGCCCCCAACTCAATTTTCTTGAGGTTATCTGCAGTGGTATGTATTCCATCCTCCAACTCTTTCGGTGCTGGTGGAAATTCTGAGATCACCTCATCGTCGCTGTTTTCGAAGCACCAGGGAAGGTCATCCATATTCTCGGGCTCTTCTTTTGATATCGTTATCATATGACAAGTACGAATTCGCTTCCAAGCCCAATGTGGAACCGGTTCTGCTCTTGTGGCTTTGGGTTCGTGCTTCTGTGGCGGCGTTACCCTCCAGTTGTCAGACAGAGCAAACTTGCCAAGCTGATACTGATTTTTGACCCAATTCTTAAAGGTGAAGCAGTCCTCGAGAGGGTGCCCTATCACTCGGTGATAAGGGCAATAGTCCGGGTGAGAGACTTCGCTTGCTTGTTCGGGGTGTTTAGACTCCGGCAGTGTAAGCATCTGATGTTTTAGAGCGAGGTCAAGTATTTTCTTCGTCTTGTCCCGAGGAAAAGAATATGCCCGACCCATTTTCCTCATGAGGGATAGATCGGAACCGCTCGATTCCCGCTTGCGTGGCTTCTTAGTCCCGCTTTGTTGCTGTTGAGCGCCTTTTTCACCTTTCGACTTATTTCTGCCCCTGCGTCGAGCCTTTTTTATAACAGGTTGACAGGGAGCGGCATTTTCATCTTTCACAGCCTGTTGGAGGACGCGTTGGTTTTGGCTTTCTCATAAATGGCCATCTCACGGTTGTGATCGTCTCTGACTTTTTGGCCAGCTTCCCTTATAAGCTTGTCCATTTGTTCTTCGAACGACGGACTGGGCACTTTTACATCAGGAACTTTTACTGGTTCAGGATTAGCGTCCTCCCATTGAGCATCCGCTTCTTCATCAAAGTCATGCACGACTTAGCAACCGTGGAGTAGCTCTCGTTTCTTGGACCGAATGTATCCAAGCCCGATTGTTTCCATCCTTCCACTAGGCAACCTGTGCTGAGTCCCGGGGACGTTCCAGACCTTGTCATAGAATTTGGCTTTTCGAGCGGTCTGTTTGAAGGATATCCCTTGGCGCTTTAGTAGCCTCTTCATGCCTTCTGTATAATATCTGGGGAGACGGATGAGCTGAAGCCTGTCAAGCGTAGGATCCGCGCCGTTCCAGATTTCTTTCTCCACTTTGGTTTCTTCAGAGTGGTAGAATAGAATTTCCTTTTCACCTTCTTATCTGGGAGGGACATAGAATGTTTGCAGTTCTTCGATGCTGTAGGTAGCGAGTGCATCCAGTTCTTTATAGTGTTTAAGCGGCACCATGGCGACTTGCAGACTTTGCTCTTCGTCAGCGGACGTTTGTATTGAAGGTCGAGCAGAGAATACAGCATGGACCTCGTCTTCTGAGTCGCTACCAAAGATCAACATGGGAGCGGACTGTCCCGGCTTATTGTGTTGGGGCGGACCCGAATAAATCATCTCCTCTTCCTCCTCGGTATCACTGCCGAAGACAGGGATGGTGGCATTAGCTTTATTCTCCGGCTTGTGACACCCCTCCGAATCTTCGAAATCCGATAAGAAGTATTTGGCGTCTTCATATTTGCGGACCTCGTTCACAGAGAACGGGTTCAGTTCTCCCGTCACGGTATACTCGATACCATCCTTAAAATACTTCATACACTGATGTTGTGTAGAAGGGATGATGTTGTACTCGTGTAACCATGGTCGGCCAAGCAGAGCATTGTAGCACGTCTTGGCGTCTATGAAGTGGAACTTAATGTCCATGACGAGTAGCCCAAAGCACAGCGTCAGTATCACAGACCCAAGAGTTCTTGATGATTGGGAGTTGAACCCAGAGATGGTGATCTTGTTCCGAGCAAGGTGCTGGACGCTCATGCAGATTTCTTTTAACACCCGTACATTAAGGAGATTAACGGAGGAACCATTGTCGACCAGGATTTTGCCTATCTTTATATCGTGGCAGTATCCTGAGACATAGAGGGGGCGATTGTGTTCGCACGTCCCAAGGAGGAGGTCTTCATCGCCAAAAGTGACATCGGCCGTGTGCACTTCCTCCAATTCATCCTTCATCTTTTCTTCGGCTAGGAAAGCTTGGAATTGTTCCGGCTCCTGTAGTGCCTTGATTAATGAATCTCTCACCTCTTTTAATTGTAAAAGGGTGTCAAGAATGCTGAGCTGCGAGGGTAGCTTCCTCAGATGCGCTAAGACGTTGTAATCCACCTTATTTCTCTTCGGCGAGTCCTTGGCAGTTAGCTCCTCCACAACTTGATCATCTACGGCGATCTTCTTAAGGACCTTCTTTTTTCCCTTATCTTTTTTGTTTGAGGGTCCGAGATTCTTTTCGGGTAGTGTACGATTACACAGCCGGATATTTTCACAGACCTTCTGCTCTTCTTCTTTTCCCGAAGTGGACTCTTTAAAGAGGGGGCTAAGAGCCAGCTCCTCGTCGGAATCGCTCCCGAATGTAAGCACTTGTGATCCCCCGTCATTAACCATGCGACAATTGCCGGTAGTTCTGTTAAGCCCTTCGGTCGTATTTTTCCTCTCCGGATGAGTTTTGCGCTTTTCCCGCTTAAAATGCTGTCGATGAGCAACATATCCTTGCCACCATCTATCGAAAGCTTTGCACTCTTCGGTGGGGTGCGAAATCTTCCGATGATATAAGCAATAGGAGGGGTGCATTTTCACTTCACCAGTAATGCTTCCTTCAGAGGATGGTAGCTTCATGCCCATTAATATGGCCTTAGCAAACCTTTTCCTCATCTTGAATTTGCTTTTATCCGTAGTGGATGCATTTTGCTCTAGCGGGAGTGTCTCAGCTCCTTCGTCAAGTCGCTAGCGCTTGGCCCTTTCAAATATAGCCGTTTCGCGTTCCCGATCAGCTTTACTTTTTAACAGAGCTTCGTTGAGGAATGCGTCAATTACTTCATCTGATGGCCCCGGAATTTTTGGTTCAGGATCTGCCCCCAGCTTTTCAGTGCAAGGAGTCGCATCATCGTCCGTCAATGAATGGGAGATCATATGACAGCTCGCCACGTATTCCTCAGATTCATCCGACGAACTTTCTCCCTCATCTTCCTCTTGAAAGACATGGTTGAGAAACTCTTGGAGTGTAATAGGAGTCCGTGTTTTCTGGTTGTTTTCCTCCAGCGCGTCAATTTGTTTTTGCAAGTCCGTGCGCTTGTCGCCAGGCTTCACGGGCTTCTTGGATTTCTTCTTCTTCTTCTTTGAAGATTTTGACGGCTGGCTGTGAGTGCTTGGGCCACCACCATCGGTCTTTGGAGTTGGACGTGGCTTCAACATCCCCTCAATGACCTGCGGTTCCAACGGGTTCTTCCACTTGATCGCAGGGCATGTCTGAAGATCGTTCAGCATTCTCTTTGTCTTGGCTGACAGCACAACCTCCCATGGGGCTTCTTCAACGAGAGAGCACGTTGCCCCCGGTATATTCATCCTTTTAGAGGCGTGAGGTTGCGGCAGACTCACCTTCCATCTGTCGGACAACGCGAACTTGCCCTGTTAGTACTGGTCTTCAAGCCAATTTTTGAAGACGTAGTAATCTTCGATCGGATGACCCAGTACTCGGTGATAGGGACAATAGTTGGGCTCATTGACATCATTTGGCTGCGACGGACGTTTTGGATCCGACAGATTTATGAGTCGGTTGCGCAACGCCAGCTCGAATAATCTTCTCGTTTTATCTCGGGGAAACGAGTAAGGGCGTCCTAGCCTCTCCTCAAGGGGTACGTGCGGACGCATATTATTTTGACGAACAACCGGCTTCGAGTTGCTCGGCTGTTGTTGAGCATTAGCGACGACGATCGCTTTCCCCTTCCCCTTCTCATTTCGGGAGTCCGGCTTCGGAAGAGGAGGTCTATGGCCCATCTGATCCATTTGCGCTAGCTTGTCGATCAGAGCCTGGAAGGTAGTCGGCTTGAAGAACATCATAAATTGCGAGATGGTTGCTTGCGGATCAAGGGTTCCCACAAACATACCCACTGCAGGAGCTTCTTCAATGCGCTGCTCGCACTTTGACCATAAGTTCCGCCACCGTATAACATATTGGACCCATGTCTCGCCCGGCTTCACCCTGGCATTAATCAATGCCGTCATCGGGGTGCATTCACTGGCGCTTGCAAAATGCTGGGTAAACAACAGCTCCATCTCCGCAAAGGTCTTGATAGAGTCGTTTGGGAGCTCAGAGTACCACTCGAACGTTGTATCTGACAAGCTGCCGACAAACTGGCGAAGCAATAGTTTGTCATCACCGCCGGTGTTGCCGCAGAGCGCCCTGAACTGGGAAACATGCTGGTGGGGATTGCCCGTCCCCTTATAGACGTGGAATTTGGGTATGGTATAGCCCGGCGGATACTTGATTTGATCGTACCAACTCGGATATGGTCGTCCTGTTTTTACGACCTGACCGGCTGCCTCAGTCGCATGATGAACCCGTATTTGTTGGGCTATATACTCGTCCAAGTCAGCTTTGGAGATTGTCTCCTCCTTGGCTGTTGACAGAGCTGGTGAAGGATTTGACGTTTCTCCCCTATCGTCTTCAAGGACGATCGGGGGATCTTCAGCTGGAGGATCTTGTTGGATCATCATCCCCACCATGTCTTGGAACAGGAGGGTCATACGCTTTATGTTGGCTGCTTGTTCAGCAGTCTCTTTATCCTTCTTCTCCAATATCCGACGAAGGAATTCGGCGTCAGTTTCTTGCTCCTGGCGTTCATCCGAGGACGCTTCAGGGCTTTCTTTTGGCCCAGTGAGTGCAGCCATTGCGGTCATCATTTCTTGGAGCTTCTGTTGCTACTCCTGCGCTTTGGTCACCGATCGCGAAAGCGGTCTATGACCTGTGGATATGCGGCTGTCCTCTTTACTAGACGCCATGTAGACGGTATGAACTACGATGCCCCCGGACTTAGGGCGTTTGGGTTCACCACCTTTGATATTCGCCGTCGGCGTGAGGAATTTCTCCGGCCTTCTTCTCTTATGGGCCGTTGAAGTTGAGGGGGCCGTTGCTTTGGGCACCCAAGTGGTCATCGCCTTTCGTTGCTTGACAGGGGGATTTTCTTCCTGCCGACCTTTCGACTTCTTGTGCGGGTGAGAGAAATTCAGATCAATCACCGATTCTCGGACTCATCGCCAAGTCTTGTAGATCCTGGAGGACAGCCGCTGAGGAGACTGCTCCGGCTTTCCTGCTTCCACGGCGGTCTCTACCGGGGGAGGAGATCTTTTGAGCACCGCAGCTGGCGAATTTCTGCGTATCCTGTTCAGCAGCTCAAAGCTGTTCCCAGTTGGAACAGCAGCATTAACTTCCACCGTTGGAGCTGGCAGAGTTATCCCAGAGGGGGAGTTGCCCTCGGTCTTCCTTATCTGGCGCCAGTGGCGTCGTCGGGCGTGACGAGTTGTCGGTATTGGTTCAACGACAAAGACAGCTTCTTCTTGCCCCCTGTTCAGGTGAGGGACTGTTGCCGGTGTCAGCCTCTTGAAGACTGACGTCCGTTGAGGAGTTGTGTCTAACCGGTCAAAAGCAGATTTCTGAGCGGGAGTGGGAACGAGAGCAGTCAGTCTCACGAAGACCGATCCTCTGGGAGGAGAAGCCGCCTTGATGACTTCAGGAGTAGCTATCTTTTTTGGGATGGCCGCCTCAGGTGTTATGGGCTTCTTGATAGGCCCTTTGGTGCTCAAGCTCAGCCTGTTGAAGACTGAAGAGTTGGACGACCCGTTGAGAGGGGCCGTGGGAGTAGCAAGTCGATCGAAGACCGACATCTTTGAAGCTTCCAGTACGGGCACGGGGATGGTGAAGCTTGCTGGCGGGATCATGGTCCCGAAGAACAGGCCGGTGGTGGCTTGAGTCACTTTCTCCACAGGCATAGTAAGGACGGAGGCCGCTTGAGGCCCATATGCTACACCTCCAGATGAGGTGGAGCGTCGGTTGCATTGGCACTTCGAGCAGTTCGAGCAATTTGAGGCCATTGATGGTTGATTTCTGCGCCAGGCAAAAGACCAAATCTTAGTAACTTGAAATCCAAAGGCAACCAATAACAAACCGCGATTCGTTCATGAAGACGACACACGAAGTGTGGAGTGGAAAGAGGAAAAGGTCCCACCAGGCGTGCCAGAATCTGTTCCCCTCCGAAAGACGACGCACGAGACTGCGAAAGTCTTAGCGACTGAGATTCGGGGCAGATGCTATTTGGTTTTATCCGTCTACCTCTCCGAAGATGCCAAGTTGATTTATGGCACCGTATATCGGAGGTTTAGACGGATGCGGCCGATGTAGCAGACTTCGTCAGATTCCCCCTCGCTAGAGGGCTTTTTGATTGTGGGGACGCTCTTCCCTGCAGGCGCAAGTCCCTGCAGTTAATTACGCTACCGCATCGCGGTAGCCACTTTCTCCTTCTCCAGAATTTCACTTCGTGTCGTGTGTGTTTGTTTTGTTTGTGGATGCCCGTGGATTGTATACGGAGACTAAGTTATGTCGTCGCCCGTAGGACGTGGATTAGTCCAAATCCGTATTTACTTAGATTTGGGTTTGATGTTTTAGTTTAAGGATACGTTAGCTATATTGAGGCTAAGATCAACTTAAACGTTCGTCAAGGATACGTTAGTCTAATTTGAGACTAAGATCAACTTAACGGGATCGTTTGGATCCGACAAAAGAGTGTTTGGGCTCTATTGTTCCAGTTTAGGGACGTAGTGGTCCATAGGTAGTTTAAGGACATTTCGGTCCATATTCCAGTTTAGGGACATGGTGGTCCATATGTAGTTTAAGGACGCATAAGTCTGTGGGTTTAAAGACCCCACAGTCCGTATCTTAGTTTAAGGACGCATAAGTCCGTGGGTTTAAGGACCCCACAGTCCGTGTTGATGTATGGTTGTCGGGACCCGTCACCTCTCTGCCGTCGTTGAAAGATTACAACGATAGGAGTCAGAGGAGTTCGGAGATGTACCCTCGAACCGGATGTAAATTGATTTAGGAGAGCAGCCGTGCTCAGTCAATTTAATTTGAGGACTTACGGCCATGATTGGGCTAAGTCCAGTTAAAAAAATGTTCAACATTTTTATTTGTCTTTGGCCTATTAGGCCTGTGCTAGGGCTTTGCCCCTTTTTAAATAATGCACTTTGTTTGGCTCTGCCCTTTTATAAATGATGCAGAGCATCAATTTTGTTTGGGCTCTGCCCTTTTATTGCATTTTATTTTGTTTGGGCTCTGCCCTTTTATAAATGATGCAGAGCATCAATTTTGTTTGGGCTCTGCCCTTTTATTGCATTGCATTTTATTTTGGCCTGCTAGGCTTTTTTGATTTGGGCCTGACCCTTCAGTAAACAATGCAGTGCATTTGTCAGGCGCTTTGCGCCAATCACTGAGCGCAAGCGCTTGTGGTGGTGACACGTGTCGTGTAAGCGCAGTGCGCTGTGCTGTTGCGCTGCTAACACGTGGCGCGCTCCGGCGAGTTGCGCCAATTTCAGAGAGCAATGCTCTATCTTAAAATCGCATGGCGCAAATGGTCCTGGTGCTGACACGTGGCGCTCTCTGGTGGCTTGCGCCAACCCAGGAGCGCAACAGTGCGGTTTTGCAAGTGCAAGGCACTGTTTCAAAATCTTGATCTAATTTTGGATTCAAGAAAAGAATCTTTAAGATTCCAGAACCAATGGTTCATAAAAAGTGCAAGGCACTATTAATATTTGCTTTTTTATTGAAGATCATTGATCTTGTTCTTAGATCAATGATCTATTAGAAGAAATTCTTCTATTTTATAAAGGTTTTTACCTTTTTCTTGAGTTTCTTTTCAAGTTTCTTCAGAGTTGAAGTTCTTGATGATTCTCGATGTTGATCATCTTTGAATTGGGGTCTAGGGGCCTTTATATAGTGATCATAAATTTGTTAAATTTGTTAAAGAGATTTTTCTCTGAGTGATTTGGGGAATTTTCCCCACCGTTAGATCTTTGATCCAAGGGCTTTTGTTTTACAGAAGACAATCTTCTTGTTTTAACAAAAACAGAAAGATCTTATTAGAATTTTAATTCTGTTTAGCGCAAACGCCCCAGCGCGTGACACGTGTCACGCAGCGTAGAGCGCAGCGCAGCGCAACTGCGCTGACACGTGTCGTGCTGCGCTTGCGCAACTGCGCTTGCGCAACTGCGCTGACACGTGTTGCGCAGCACGCAGCGTTTGCGCTGACACGTGTCGCGTAGAGCAGCGTTTGCGCAACTGCGCTGACATGTGTCGCGCAGTGCTTGCGCAACTGAAGTGTTGCTTTCTTTAATTTTTGTTTTAAATAGAGCCTTGCTCTGATTAGGCGAACTGCCTTGGGCGCTGCACTGACGTATCAGCTTCTGACACGTGGCGCGTTGCGCGCAGCGCACGGAATTTGAAGCGTTGCTTCAAAATTTGGATTTTTTAAATTCAAACAGAGCCTTGCTCTGATTGGAGGAAACACACACGACCAAGCGAAAATATATAAATCAAATATATAAGATATTCTTTCAAGTGTAAAGCATGAAAACAAAATCAACCCTAACGGGTTTGCGTGCAAATATCAAATCACACGTCACGGTGTGCATGAAAACCAAAAACAGCATCAAGTGCAGCAAGTGTGCACAAAAAAACAATATCCACTGCATCAATGTGCAGGGAGCAATTACCGAGTGCATTTAGAATGCACAATATAAATATCTAATGCATTGGAGTGCACAAAGCAAATCTCAAGTGCATCGAGGTGCACAAAACAAATCTCAAGTGTATCGGGGTGCACAAAATATCAAAATGTGCAACCGGTGTGCAAAAAATTGTACCAAGTATACCTAGAGCATATATATATATATATATATATATATATATATATATATATATATATATCTGATGTGCACAGAAAATATCAGTTTAGTGCATCCGGTGTATACAACACTCCAATCGAGTGCAGTCATCACGCACGAAAATCTCAAACAAGTGCACCTGGTGTGCACAAAACGTTTATGTGACCCTCAAATCATCAAAATACATAAATCAAGATAACGGACGTTCAGTTGTCCCTTTTTTAACATTAAAAAAATATCTTCAGATCATAAAAATGTAAATCAGAAACAATGACATTGAAGTGTATCTTCCTCAATGTCGAAAGGTATTTTAAACACCCGGAACTGGCATAGCAAGGATTTCCACTTGCCGTCTGCCACGGTCTAACGTTCTCTGTCTCTGAATTCAGATTCTTCTTGCGGATCTGTAACGTCATGCCTCTTTTATACAATTGTCCGGTGAAGAACAACGACACCATCAGTCCCACTGCTGATACATCTCATCACATCTTCTTGACCAGTAGTCCAGTCTCCCGCAATGCGTTGATGACGGCGATCTCTAATCTCTGGGTGTGCTCCAACGACTGATCCTGGGTCTAATCTTACTTATTAGCAACTCCTGAAGAGAATCCATCAAGTCTCTTGCTGATATTATTTATCCAGCCTTCCCGAAACTTGCACTCATTACTGAATCCACTTCCTTTTTCGTATCCACTGCCATTTCCTCAAGATTTTCCTATGGAAGTTTGGCCGTACGCGTCTAAGTATATGCATCAATTCTCCAATATCGACGGTAAAGAATAACTGTCCACTGAAACTTCGCAACTATCTCCTATTCCATTACTCTCCCAATCCATCAATTAAGGAGCGTATCACCATAGTCACGCGAATTGCAAGTCATACTTGGTTATGACCATGCCCGGAGCCTTACAAGACTTTCAAAAACACGAATCCGGTATCTCTGATACTCTGTAGAAGAATCTAGCTAAGCTCACCTTCGAAAACTCGTCCCAATTTGTCGGAGGAAAACTTACTGCAAAATCTCTTTCTCAATCGACTTGCATCTGGTCTTGATCAAGACCCATCGGAAGAAGCTAACTAACTTCCCCGACTTCATATCGGAGCGCCACTACGGATTAAATGTCCTAGCCACCCAGCATCTGAACGACTACGAACCCTTTCTTCCATCTACACTTGTAAACATTTGCAATTGTCTACTACATGAAATCTGGAAACAATACCTCGATAACCTCAGCAATGATTGGTACCGCTGTCTGAACAGTACACAACACCACGATCTTCGGAGAGGGGAAAGCATCACGCCTCAAGTCCGACTAATCTCCAGCAATGACTCGACCATCTGGTGCGGATCCCGAAGAATCTCGCTTTTAACATTAGAATCCGATGGAATATAAATAAATGACATGTCTCTATATCACCGGAATGTCACCCTGGTCAATCCTTGTCCTAGACAAGTCTGCTATGACCGTAACTCTATTTGCAGCCTTCTCGGCTCCCATGGTGACCGGAACAATCAACATGCATTGACGAGGATAGATCAACGGTATGAATAGAAGGAAGATCTCATAACATATATAATAAGGTAACAGCGGAGTATCATATCGTAAATTTTCCGCGGAACATATGTACGGTACGTCACTCTACTTAGCACCTACTCCATCAACAAAGGACATCCTATATAATGAAAGTTCGGGTATAAGACCCCCAAAGTCAAGTCTAAGTCCTATAGGGTAAGCCTAGGTAACAAAAGTGTATGTCCAGACTCCATATAATCAAACCTAGACTCGAACAAATGTTAAACCAAACGCTCTGATACCAACTTTGTCACGACCCGAATGTGGCACGTGACCGACACTTAAATCACGTGACATCTAAAGGCGTCGACACGGTTCAAGTAAGCTGAAACCTAGAATCTAAACCCTTTTTGAAAATATTGGAGGTGAAGTTTAAATAGTCATCAGATGGAATCAGTTTAAAATAAATATTTAAGTTTAACTAAATATGTTTGAAAAGCATCTATAATATTTTGAAATTCGACAGTACCTCCTTTGTAATTTGAATAAAACCCGATACAACATAACAATAAAATAGCATCCCAACGGGAGCTGGCTTCCACGCTCAAACGGCGGAGCAACCAAAAAATAATATACGTCGCACAATGGCGAAGAAAAGAAAAGCGAAACAAAATCAACCATATAAAAAGGTCAACTCCCAATAGTACAACACCCACAACACACAATTCTAAGTCTCGCTTCTAAGTCCACAATATACCCTTTCTAAGTTGATGGAATTTTACTAGATATAAGAAGACATGAATATACAAGTGTGAGTACAATACAACAGTAACTCACCTACCAAAGCAATCACCGAAAGGAATATGTGCCCCAAGCCGCTGATAATCCAAATGGTAACACCTGCAAGAAACTATGGCACAACGGGGGTGAGTTGCCGACTCAGTGAGTAAAAAGTACATCACAAGGTAGAAATCGAAATGCACAACGATACCTAAGTCATAGATATACTACTATCATATCCATTACTAATATAATATATGATATGTGTATGTATCGTAACTGCAACACTATTTATCATGCTATCCCAAAGTAGAACATATCCTATACATGACCTGTATCTAGGTAAAAGGCCATAAGTAGCCGAACATATATATATATATATATATATATATATATATATATATATATATATATATATATATATATATAAATCTCTTCTTTAAAATAGGCGCGGAATAGATATGTCACGGCATAAAAGAAGAGTTGATAGTATGAAATAAAATAGGTATCTTATTTAAGATATACGTCCTGCTGTTTTAATGAATAGTGTTAAGAGGTTTACGATTTAAAAGATTTCAATGGCATACCAGACATGTCAAAATAATGAGACTATAGTTCGATATGAATTCCTTTTTAATATATGCAATTACCAGTAAAGAGATATGCAGGTACTGTCCCCCGGATCAGTCCTGGTTGGCTACAATAACTATAATATAACTGGGTACCTCATGATATCAACATATCAATATATATGGATGTCCAGCATCGACACTCGAAATCAGAAATCCCTCATGTTTATCACCGACATGCAAATTCTCAAATCTCTCGTGTCCATCACCGACACGCAAATACAGATACCGTCGACACCATTTTAACAGATAATCTCCACCCGATATCCCTGGCCCCGGTCGGTATCCCCTGGATATCCGTCGTGCCCAATCGAACCTCGGTCAGTATCCTCTGGATATCTGCCGTGCTTATCTCTATCTCTGGTATCGAGTATCCTCGCTAGACTCCCCCGCCTCAATGCGGCAATCCTGCCCCTCGGTCTCGATCCGGGTCCACCATGTATCCGACTATATATCTCCCCCACTCAGTCCGGATAAGTAACGAGTCCGAAACCGGATAGCTCCCCCACTCGGTTCGGAATAAAACAATCATAAAACATCAAACTCATTGTGGACGTCAACTCATCATATCCAGAAATACCAAGTAAAGAATACGAATACTTGCATAGATCATTCTGATGATATATTATATATATACATATATAACAGCGTCCCATACCACTGATATATATCATCAGGAGTAAAACATCTAGAAAATTCATAAGAATCAAATATCAACATCTATAGTACTGGTATTTGCAATGTGCAACAGGAAATAAAGTAAGACTGCGTAAATAAATCATACAAGCACAAAAATATCAATTCTACTGTGTCATGGCACTACTAATGATGTGTAGTGTAATATATGTGTCTGTGCTCGTGCAGCATGGCAATCATTAGTATTTGTGCAAGTGTTCTAAAAGTGTAATAGCCTACTCATATCGACATCTACATACGCATTATATATCATAACGGTCCTATAATGACATGGCAGTACCAATGAGGTATAGTGTAACATATGTGTATGTGCTTGTGCCGCATAGTACTCATTGGTAGTTGTGCAGTGTTCTATCAGAGTGTTCGTATTACGGAAACGTATAACATCAATAATTATAAGATGAACCAATATAGTAAATCTAGGCGTATCTAATAAATGTAACTACTTGATATGAGCTATACCATTATCTTTGAAAATGAACGAAACGTTGGTTTTGAAATTTAGGAAGCCGCCTCGGATTGAAAATGAATATTTATTTTAGAAATTAGCATCGCATCCTTATCATTTATCATCCAAAAAGAGAGATGAATCGTTAGTTTTTAAAAGAGTATAGCTCACTCAAGTATTACATTCTAAAACGAAATAAAACATTAATCTACGAGTTTAAAGGTAACTTAGCAGTTATTTGGCATACTAATCTCATCATCATTACTACAGTATAATATCTCGTACAATACCTCACATTATCACAATATCAAATTCAACTGTAATACGGCATGGTCTTTCATACCAATTTACCCAAACCATAATTTACTACATGCAAATGAATGTCCTTCTAAATGCAAATTTACTCAAATATCAATATTTTGAATAAACACTAAAACCGACTAAATATCATATTACTATCTATAAGGTTGCGGGGGTGCTATACGCCATCCACCCGACTCCCCCTCGTAGATGTAAATCTACTCACCAACTTGTCGAGCTCGTAGATTCCACGATTGCTATGTCCGTCAACTCCATCTTGGAAATCTTCGCGATCGTATCTATAATCGTAGTTATATCATATCGACGTAAATATCATATCAAAACTCAAAACAATGAAATCGGTAACCATAGGTTAGAACCTATGGCAAACTAAACCCAAAAATGATAATATACCACTGAAATTAACTACGAACGTCGATGTTTCAGTCGCAGTACCAAATACGAAAAACCCGTATCGGAATATCGGAACTTGATAAAAGCTTTACTAATGCATTCCCAGATTTTACTGTATAATTATTGGGAAAAATCAAGAAACACAATAACTTATAAATTATCAAAATAATCCTACAGAACAAAATTCAACACCAAATACCACCAAAAATCCGGCAAGCTCGGACTTTATGGGGTTCTCGCCGGTCCAATTTTGAAGATGGGGTCTCGGGCTTTAGGTGAAGTCTCCTAGTGATCTTATGATACTTATGGTGTTGCTAGTTTTTCTAGTGGTTACACCTATTGGTTTCAGATTCAATATCAGTATGCTAAATATCACAAATATCCTAATTTATGATACTGCACATACTAAATATGCGATGTGCGAATATTGTGAACTATCTAAAACTTATACTAATCTGATCTAACCCTTCGCTGCTCGTAACAGAAAAAATAGAATCACAAACTCAAGGTATTCGTATCGTATTAGATTTTTTTTATACCCAAAACAGATATTTGTTTCCAGATTTTATATACTAAATAAATAATATAAACTAGCAATACCAGATATCCTAACACATATACAGAGAGATACCCTACAATTTCAACACCCAACTCCCACACAAAACCGGCGATGCCGGATTTTCATTGAATGTCGCCGGCCAAAACTCCGAGGAATGGGTCCGTGTTTCGAGTGGTTATTCTAGGTCTAGATTACAATATGAAGGTACTGTTTGATTTTGTTAAAGATTACCTTGACTATAGCAGATTCAAAACAGAGCCTGAATTTATCAAAATACGATATTTCCGACATCACAATTCTACACTAACGGCACTAAACTTAAGTTTGCAGGGTTGAAACTTATACCTATTGAATGATCACTGAAAGGCTCCTTCAAAGATGCACAAGCACACAAGATTCTAACTTGAGGATGGTGGTAGTGATCCTTAGAACTTAGTTTCTTTTCTCTTCTCTTTTTTTGGTGTGATCTAAGTTTTTCTTTATTTTTTAGTTTTGCCAATTTGTTTTTAATTTGATCTCTCAACTGAAGCAAAAGAAAGGATAAGCATAGGTGAGTGATGAGGTGTAGGAGGAGGAGTCGTCAATAAGAAGTGTGGTGTATCCATGCAAGTAGGAGGTGTAAGCATGAAAGATGGTGGTGTTTTCATGCAAGGAGGATGTGTCACCATGAATGTCTCATGCAAGCATGAAGTGTCATCTAGGTTATGATGTTCCATTAGTGAAATTTCAGTTTAACCATGGCCTTACCCTTTTTACACATAAACCCTCACAAAATTTCTAATTCCCACAAATAACTAAACTTTTCACAAAATCCCTCATGATACTTATTATTATATAAACAAACTATTTCTTTACTAATTTAATCTACTATATATCAAAAGGTCTTTTTATTACAAAATAAAAATTTAAATAACATTTTTAATTAAATAAATAAAATAATTAATTATCTAAAATATTTCAAAATGTTACATATTGCTCCCATCTTCACTTCCGAATTCGTATGAACATTTGGTGACAACGATCCTTTATGGGAAAGAGACTCTTGAAATGGAAGAGATTACAACGACTCTTTTAAACAATAGGATCGTGAAGAATCAAATCTATCGGAGGAGTCATCGGAGTTGTTTGCCGGTGAAAGGGGAAGACCAAAAAATAGAGACGGAGGCAAGAATATAAGGGGGAAATTTAAATCATCCGGACAAGAGAGAGGGCCATATTTCTTTTACAAATAGTCAGGGCATCTGAAGAAGTAATGCCAAAAGTAAAAGCAATGGTTAGAGAAGAAGGGTAAATGTGCCAATTCAAAGGGTTCGGATCAAGCCAGTGTTGCAACTGAAGCAAAAAAGATCCATATGACGTACCAGTTGGACATATAGAGGAGGCAAATTTTGATAGTTGGATTCTTGATTCTGGATGTTCATACCACATGTGCCGAAAAATGAGCCGTTCGACACCTATAAAGTGTTTAATAGAAGAAGTGTTCTCATGAGAAATAATGTGGCATGCAAGACCATTGGCATAGGAAATATCAAAGTCCGCATGTTTGATGGGGTGGTGCAAACGCTTGTGAAGGTGTGACACGTTCCAGAACTAAAGAAAAATAAAATTTCTCTTGAAGCATTAGATGCAGCAGGATATAAGTTCATTGGTCAAGATGGAGTATTGAAGGTTGTCAAAGGTGCCCTAATGGTTACGAAGGGAAAATGACTAAAGAATTTATATCGTTTGGGCGACAGCACAGTAACTGGTGGTACGGCTATAGCTACGGAGAAACAAGTGGAGGATACTGCAAAATTGTGCCATATGTGTCTTGGCCACATGAGTGAGGGGGGCTTTGTGAGTTACATAGAAGGTAGTTGCTAAAAGGCGTACCTCGTGCAAACTAGATTTTTGCAAATTTTATACGATGGGAAATTAACATAAAGTCGGTTTCAAGCAAGCCATGCATAAGACCGAAAGACTTCTCAATTACATTCACTCAGACGTATGGGGGCCATCGCCGGTTGCATCAAAGAGAGGTGTCATGTATTATGTCACCTTCATTTACGATTTCTCACGGAAGATATGAGTCCACTTCCTCAAATACAAATAAAACGTGTTTACCCGGTTTAAGAAGTGAAAAGTATCTGTGGAGAAGTAAAAGGGGTGACCAGTGAAGTATTTAAGGACAGATAATGGAAGTGAATACACATCAAAGGAATTTCAGAATTTCTGTAAAGAACAGGGCATACATCGGCAATGGACTGTTCCAAGACAGCTAGAGCAAAATGGGATAGCGGAGCGCATGAACATGACACTATTAGAGAGAGCCAGAAATATGCGGTTGCAATCTGGACTTTCGGAGGACTGCTGGATAGAAGCAGTGAGTCATGCGTGCTATTTGGTCAACAGATCCTAGAAGAAATATGGAGAGGAGAGACGGTCAGTTATGATTATTTATATGTGTTTGGGTGCCTTGCCTACTCGCTCGTGAATCATAAAGATAGGTCCAAGATGGAATCATAGTTTAAAAGGTGTGTTTTCTTGGGATTCAAATTTGGTGTTAAAGAGTACAAGTTATGGGATCTCAAAAACAAAAGGATATTCACTAGCCGAGATGTGATTTTCGATGAGCATTTCATGTTGAAAGACATGGCTGGAGATAATAAGGAGGCAAGTGGAGCATTAAGGGACAATGATTCGGTGGAGGTCGAGTTATCTGGCGCTCATAAGGATACGACATCGAAGCACAAATTCAGCCTATTGATGGGGAGGTGAACATGCAGATTATGGAGAAAGAAAGTGAGGACCAATCCCAACAGGACCCACAGGCAATGACATTAAGGAGATCGATATGTACTCATAAGTAACTAGTTAGATACAGTTTTGAAAATATGGTTGCATTTGCTCTAATGACCGAAAGCGGAAATCCTAGCTCTTATCAGGTGGCCATTGGCAAGAGGATAGCGATCGATGGATTATGGCGATGACGGAGGAGATGGAGTCACTTCGAAAGAATAGTACATGGATATTAACAGAGCTACCGAAAAATAAAAAGGTCATTGGCTGCAAGTGGGTGCTCAGGAAAAAAGACAACAAGCAATATAAAGCATGTTTAGTTATGAAGGGTTTTGCTCAGAAAGAGGGGTTGGCTACAACGAGATTTTCTCGCCGGTAGTCAAGCATACATCTATTTGAGTGTTGTTGGCGAAAATAGCTACCCAAGATTTAGAGTTGGAGCAAATGGATGTTAAAACGTCATTTCTGCATGGGGAGTTGGAAGAGACAATCTCCATGAATCAACATAAAGGATTTATAAAGCCCGGTAAGGAGAATCATGTATGTGAACTCATGCAGTCTTTATATGGATTGAAGCAGTTTACAAGGTAATGATACAAACGCTTCGATTCGTTCATGAGGAAGACCAATTACTCTTGATGTAAGTATAACGGCTGCATGTACTTGAAGCTGGTTAAGAATAGGTCGTCGATATATCTACTGCTATATGTTGATGACATGCTAATCGCGAGTAAGAATATGGCAAAATTAAAGACGCTCAAATTTTCATTGAGCGCAGAATTTGACATTAAAGACTTAGGTGAAGTAAAATAGATTCTTGGGATGGAAATTATTTGAGATAGGAAGGCTGGAAAGCAATCGTTATCCCAAATCACATATATTGAGAAGGTGTTGAAGAGATTCAACATGAAGGATTCAAGACAGATGAGTACCCCAATGTCGGTTATTTTAAGTTGTCTTCCAAGAAGTGTCCAAAATCAGCGGAGGGGAAAGAAAAGATGTCTCGAGTACCATATGCAAGTGCAGTGGGATCCCTGATGAATGACATTAACAAAATCATTTTAAAATGTCCTTGCCACTGCATGCATCTAAACCTTGTAATTATTGTGAGGTTTGAGTTTAGTAAAATACTTGTAAGAAAGAAATTTTGAGATTTCAATGGAAATATTCTGCTCCTAAAATTTGATCAAAACAACTTCTACATTACTCTAATCAAAATGCTCCCAATACCACAAAATTTCTTGTATCCGTAACCGTTAGATATAAAATATATTATCTCGACCTTCATCATAATTAATGTTGGATTTTTGGTATGATACCACTCACATTTTAATTTGGTAACAGAGCTACCCACATATGTTCCTAACTGTAACAATGCAAACTTCCAATACAATCATTATTGCACTCGTTATAGACAAAAACATTGACGGTCCGCAATTTCTACTGTACTGATTAATTAATTAAATAGAAATTTCTTACTCTCAACTGTGTTGTATTCCAAAAATTTTTTTTTTATTGACACCATATATTTGTATTTTTCCTAATTTTATTATTGCTTATTATAAAGTTGTTTTGATTATTTAAAAATTATATGGAAATGACAACATGACCCACGTATCTTAATTTGTTGCCATCTGTGGAATTTGTAATATTCACTGCTGATTATTGAACAAACATTGAAGTTTGTCATCCTCACGGTGGGTTACCATTATCGGGAATAATAATAATAATAAATTTTTATTATTCTTATTATTATTTATCATTTACTTTATAATTCAGGACCTGGATGCTCTTCTCTGGTTTATGGAAAAAGAAAAAAATAATATATATATATATATATATAAAGAAAACAAAATAAATAGTGAGCTAATAATATTAGTTAATATATAATTATATCAAATATAAATATATATCATAATATTAAATCAACACTTGCTTTAATAATCGGGTTATCTCACATATAACCGACTAATATTATTTATCCGTATATCATATTATCAAATCAACACTTGATTCAATAATCTGGGTACATCACATATAACCCAACCGATATCAAATAACCGTCAGATTAGAATACGGTATCACATATTCGTATTTAATCAGGCCCCCCGCATATCAGCATGTGTGCGCTATTTCGTTTCGCTTGAACTAGGAAAATTCTGTGTGGGACTCTGAAGACTCGTCAATACGCCCGCAGTAGGTGATGATCACTTTAGTCACTCACAAGCCGTCAGCGGTACTAGCTGGACGTAATGGCTACCCAGCTATTGAGCGAATAGAAGATCAATAAGCAAGCTTGTCCAAACTCCCATGAAGCCTATAAGTAACACTTACCGTACAGTCCGGTCTTTTCGTCTGATATGTCGCATATCGAGTCTGGAGGTGGAATTGTCATACCCCAATAACTTGATAAGTCATGCCGATATATGGCCTATAACTGTACGAAAAACTACTCATAAATCTTACCAGTAAATTTCATCAACAACCATGACCAAGAACTTCTTGTTATAGCCAATCGAGCATAACGCAACATCAACTCCCTATACCGGGAGAGATGAAACCTCTCCTATCGCTCATTTCCTCCATGTGACTCGGAACTGTACTCAAAATTCACCTGTTTGCACGACTCTTTTTGAGCCGTGGTAGAGAGGAAATCATAGCACAGTAGGAACCACACAAGAATTTATGACGATCTCGGCTCTACAGACTAACCTGTATCAGTGTCACCAGAGAGCTGCTATCTGACGTTAAGTATAGTACCATTTAGGAGTTTTCTGCGAGTCCTATTCAGTGTACCCATTCTCTAATGAGTAGCTGTGTACAATCTTTAATGTCAAATACTAATGGATATGGGATCAACCATCGCCCCATACATGGTAAAAAAACGTACACACTAGTCTACTCTGGAATATCGATGCCCTGTCTCGATATTCTCTCAACTAGGAACAATTGAAAGATGTGCTTGTGGACTATCCAAGTCCCAATAGTATGATCTGCATCATAGTCCTGATAGTCAAGCAAACATTCTAAGGGCTTTATCAATATGTATCATAGAGACAGTATAATAATACCTGTGAATATGTTGATAAAGTCAACCAGATAGCATACTATTATGTCGAGGAAGAAAATCCTCTATATATATGTCCAAGCATCCACTATATCATATAATAATAGCTTATAGGGCATACATATTCGTAACAATAGCTACACTTACATAGTAGAAAATTCTGATCCGTTCTCTTCTTTAATATCTTTCTATTTTTTCTCTTACTACTTTGGTTTTAGTTGCAAAATATTCAACAATTTCACGATTTTTGTGTGCTACATGTAAAATATTGAAAAATCGCAAGAAAAGAAAGTTCAGAGTTAAAATTTCACGATTTTCGTTTGGTATTACAAAAAAATAGAAAAAGCAAAGAAAACAGAAAATTTTGACATTTTTGAAAAATTTGATATTTTCATGTGTTATAACATTTAAAATATTAAAATTTTGAAAGAAAAGTAAAATTGAAATAATTTCGCGATTTAAGTAAGCTATAACATACATGATATTGAAAAAATGAAAGAAAACCAAAATTTTTGAAAATCTTGCGATCTTCTAGTGTTATACCACATAAACTATAGAAAACCGGAAGAAAATAGAAAATTTTGGGACTTTTACTATAAAGTTCACGATTTTCGTGTCCAATTGAAAAACCTAATAAAACCGAAAATTCTTTAGATTTTTGAAAATTTTGATATTTTGTATGCTATAACAAACAATATATTGAAAATCTAAAGAAAAAAGAAGATTTTGAGATTTTGAAAATTTCACGATTTTTGTGTGTTGTATGTGAAATATTCGGAATTTGAAGAAAACCAACAAAATTGGGATAGTTTAAATTTATGCGATTTTGATGTTTGCCATAGGTTCCCACTCAACAAAAATATAAATCACTCGGACCGGATTTCTTTGTTTTATTAAATTCTTAGTAGTATTCGACGATTTTTTCCTCACTTACTTCATATAGCCTTTTGTTTTTTTGATACCCAAAAGTTCATTAAAAAAATACAAGTAACATAGAGGAAAATCGAAGAAAACACAAAATTCTGGAATTTTTTGAAATTTCATAATTTCCATATACGGAGAGAGAGAATGAAAAATATTGGAAACATATTTCTTTTACGAAATTTTGTGATTTACATGAATTATATAATGCAAAACATTGAAAAAGCAAAGAAAACATAATTTTTTTAGATTTATGAAAATTTTACGATTTTTCGTTTGTTATAATAAACAAATTGTCTAAAAATTGTATAAAACGGAAATTTTGGGATTTTTTAAAATATTGCAATTTTCATACTTTATATATAACAAGCAAAATAAAATAAAAAATCCGCAGAAGCCAGAAAAAATTTTTGAAATTGTTTGAAAATTTCATGATTTCATGTGCTATGTATTACATAAAAAAATTGTAAAACCATTGAATTTTTTTTAGATTTCTTGAAACTTAGCGAGTTCCGTGTGACCTGTTAAACAAAATATTGGAAAATGGAAGAAATGGAAAATTTTGATCTTTTCTTTTAAAAGTTTGTGGTCCTATATGTTATGACAAACAAATTATCGAAAAACCAAATAAAACAGAAAATACTGAGACTTTTTGAAAATTTTGCGATTTCGTGTGTTATATGTATTAAAAATATTGAAAATTTGAAGAGACAGGAATGTTTGTTAAAATTGCAATTTTCATACGTTGCGATTTTTGAAAATTTTGCGATTTTTATGTGTTATATGTATTAAAAATATTGAAAATTTTGTTTGCAATTTACATGCAAAATATTAAATTTTTTGGATTTTTGAAGATATTTTGATTTTCATGTGTTTTAGCAAAAACAATATTGAAAAAATAAAGTTCACAAAAAAAATTATTATTTTGAAAATGTTACGATTTTCATGTGTTATACAGCATGCAAAATATTTAAGAATCGAAGAAAACTTAATTTTTTTGATATTTTTGAAAATTTCGTGATTTTCGGATGCTGGCAAACATAATATTAAAAAAATTAAAGATAACAAAAAAGTTTGAGATTTTTAAAATTTACATAATTTTTGTTTGCTAGGGTGCAAAATATTGAAAATTTTAAGAAAATAAATAATATAGGGATTTTTGTAAACTCGTGATTGTTATGTCGCATGCAAAATATTCAAAAAAAAAAAAGAAAAGAAAATGACAAAAAAGTTTCTGATTCTCGAAAATTTCATGATTTTTCGTGTGCAATGATAAGGATAATATTGAAAAAGGGAGGGGGGACGGGGATTTTTGAGTGACTCGGAGTGACTGCTATTATGGGCAAAATAATATCCATGCTATTACATGCAACGGTTCAGATCCATCCACAATAGAAATGAACGGTCGAGATTATTGTGAAATAGGAGGCATTTTGTATTAGTGTATACTACGTGCTTTGCATGTAGGATTTATGGCCATAATTGGAGCAGAGCACCCCTGCCATTATTTGTTGCAGAGCAGCCACTCTTTTTCAATTTTTTAGATTTTTGAAAATTTTGCAATTTTCTTGTTGTATATCATGGACAATATTGAAAATCTGAAGAAAACAAAAAATATTTTATTCTTTAAAGATTTAATCATTTTCTTATGCTATATATAATGAAAAATATTGAAAAACTAATAAAACAAAAATTTTGATATTTAAAAAAAATTCGTCATGCTTGTATGCTATACTGTGCAAACTATTGAAAAGAAAAAATGCAACAAAATTTTGTATTTTTGCATATTTCATTATATATATCAACTTTATCCAATCCGAAGTAAACATCAACTATCTTTATTTGTATCTTAGATTTTTTGCAAATTTGGTCACGTCATAACTTCTTCAGTTGCAAATTTGGGCACATCATATCTTAGATTTTCATTGTTTCAAATTGCGAAAAGAAGAAAAATGATGGGAAACTTTTTTGTTTGGTATTGGGCTTCATGGTTTGCTTTGGGTATTAAGTTTGGTATGGTTTGGACAATTGGATTGGACTAATGCAATGGGGTTTTGGTAGGTTTGTTAATTTCATTGTGTCAATTTACAAGAAATTAAAGCAAACAAAACTATGATGCATTTTGTTGGTTTGTTGTAATTTACTAACTTTTTTTTTATTTTGATAGTTTTAGTGAATTGAGAAAATATAGGTGTTGGTAATTCACTGAAAGGGTTAATGTTACTAAACTCCTAAAAGGTTTCCTAGTTGTTTTAGAAAACTACTGCATAGTTTGTAAATTACAAGAAAGTTTCATACGGATAACGGTGACACGTCGGCACCGATAATGTCACGACGCGACATTGCCACGTTAGCGAAGTTTTTTAGACTGCCCCATCATCTTTAAAAATTTACTAAAATCCAAAAATACCCTCATCTTCGGTCTCTTTTCTCAGTACTAATGTAACCCTAACCCTAGTAGTTCTAACTCCGGCTACCGGTATCCTAATTCCCAGTTGGTGCCTGCCCACATCTCAACCCCAACCTCCCCCCTCCCAATGCCTCCAACCCCACTTGCATCTTAACCCCCGTTGTGCCTCTGTCCCTAAATCTCCCCTCTCCTCTTCCAAATATCTTCACTCCACTTTCAACCCTATCTTCCTACTTTCTTCTTTATCTTCTTCTTCTCGGCTTCTCCTCCATCACCACCTTCCACCGGTCTAGCCACCATCTGCCGTCGGTAAATAGTTCATAATTTAATTAATCTAAGAACAATTTTTTTTAAATATTTTTAAAAGGGATCATATTATATTAAACTACTAATTTAAGTAAATATGTTTATTTAAAAGGGCAAAATAGTCATTTTCTACGCATGCCTAGCACCGTTAACTTTTGACCGTTGGTCCTAATGGTTTTTCAAAAAACTGAAAAACCTTTGGGGATTTCACCGGCTTAAACCATTTTTTTTTGGAACTGACATGTAAGTCTGACCCACTCACACATACACACACATCCGAGGGGTCTCAAGGATTGACACAGACCGTGTTAAATTGTGAGCCCATCCTCTCTAAGGATCTTCCGCACACTCCGCAAAAGAGAAATAGTAATGAACAACCCCATCTTGTTGACTCAACTCTTTTGCATTATTGAGCAACCAAATAGCCTGTTGGTTAATGTGGTGATGAGTGATTAACAAGAAGTCACCAAAAGTACAGGTTTAATTAGCTATATATCTCATCGCAGACAAAAAGGACTGGTCTTCTTAGGTTTGTTTGATGTGTGATTATGAAATCTTTGTCCTCTTTATTTTATGTTATGTTATCAATTGTGAAAAGAAAGAATGTGTAATCTTGCCGAAAAGAGATGGGTGATATGTTTGTTTAAACAGAGCCTCGTCACTTTTTGCGATTTTGGCAAAAACTAAACTTTTATCAAATTGAATAAGGCTAATGGAATGCTTATATTGATGATGATTTTATAGAAAAGAAAACATGATATTTTTTACATCAATGTTTGTAAACTATAGCATGCAAGATTACTGTATTTGGATGATAGGAAAATCGTCTCGTTGTTCAATATTCATGGCCAATAACATGCCAGCTGTGGATTATTTTCTGTGCAAAATTTTGTAGTTCTCATAGATTTCAGTGGATCTGGGATCCCTGTTGTTTTTCTGGCCGTGTTTATTCCCTGCTATGACATGTAACGGTGGAAATGGTGGTAAAACAAGAAAAATTTGATATTTGTTTTTCTTGGATGAGTGACCGAGATTTTCTAACTGCATGGAAAAAGAAAAGGAGTAAATAGCATAGCCCCAAATCGGATTTTCCAGTATACAGTATGCTAAAACATCAATGAATTCGAGAAACAGTAAAATTTTGTAATTTTCGTATGATTTTGATGGGCATCTACATGCCACACATCTTTGACTGACTTTGAGAAACTTCGCTATCCTTTTATGTATTCAGATCGACTATTGGCGATTCGGGTTCCATCTCTTGGAAAATTTGAATCTTTGATCACAAATCAGAAAACACCCTCACCTATGGGTTCTTTGTTGATATCGGATAACATCTCTACTATTAATTCACTATAATAGAAAGCCGTCAAATCCGACCGTTGGATACAATAAATTGATCTTGATCCATAAGGGAACAAAATAATTTCCATTTTACACAGCTATTATGGGATACAATATACTCAGAAATGATGAGTTTGGTAAATAGAATTTCTGTAAAATTATATACAATATATATGTAGCAGTGAGTGAGGCTTAATAACCACCTCATGAGAATTATTATATCTAGATATACAATGCAAGTAATTTATGACAAAGGATCGTCAAATGAAATGTGATATGAATGAATTTGAAGAACAATAAAAATTATTAATTAATATTATATCAAGAGAAATGTGGGAAATGTGGGTACAAAGGCATTAGAACTTTCTTGTAAGGTTGGTTAAAAAGTCAACTATGCATAATTTCTTCGATGATCATCGTTCATCATGATTTTGATAGCCTAAAACACAAGTATACAGATTTTCGTATAATTTTGATTCTTTTGGAATATTGATTTGGCTTTAAATGTTCTATAATATGTGAACAGTTAGGTTTGAGATCGACCATTTCAAGTGCTAGAAGTGATGTAATCACATGATTTTTTAGTTTGTGTATCTGTAATAACATGTTGATTAAAATAAATAATGTCGATCATTAAAAAAACATTTTGGTAAATCGTTGAATTTTTTCTCATCAACAATGAAGTAGACCTTCTTCTGGTATGTCGTCCACATGCTTTGTCCAGACCAATAAGCCCTCGTTTGGAAACGGGGTTACAGTTTCCGAAAACCATTGTTTCGTAGGTTTTGACGCCAAACTCCAAAAATAAAATCGTGACTTGTTTGGAAACCAAAAAAGAGCTTTCCAAACCGTGGATCCAAAATGTTTCGGTGGTTCGACCCCGTCTTCCTAAAATCTATAATGAGTGCAGTATCGTAAAGTTATGTTCGTAAAGTTTATGCCATATTTTTATTCTCTCCAAAAATTTATATAGTGTGAGTTAAATGAAAACCTTAGTTTCCTAAACTATGTTTAACTTTGCAAAATACCAACTTTACCAATACGGGCTTCCATGTTTGCAATCCGTAGTTTCGTTTTAAATAAACAAGTTACGAAACCATGGTTAAAAAAAATAAGGGTAAATTGCCAAAAAACCTCAACAGGTTTTACCGCTGATAAAAATCCTTGGTCCCGAAACGGTTGTCAAAAATCCTTGGATTTTCTTGCAGTATCTGTCACGCTCAGCTTTCCAAAATACGGAATACGAGAGGTGACAAGGCCAGCCATGCTTCTACGATCAAGAAAATATCCTGCCGTGTAACATTTCAGGAAAATAAAATATTTTTTTTGCGATTTTTATAATTAAATAATAATTATATTGAATATTTTAATAAGGTGGTAAAATTAAATACCGATAAATTTGGGGAAAATTTGGAAAATTATAGAATTTACTAAAAAGAGAGTGCTTTGTGTAATTTATGCAAATTATGAAATTCTATAATTTATTTTGCGCCATTTAACGCTAATCGCGATTAAATATCGCTAATCGCAAATTAAGCGTATTTTGTGCACATGACATGCACCATATCATTTTTACACTTGTGTTACATTTTCTGTATGGCTTTCTTGTTTTGTTTTGGTTTCTATTTAGAGAAAAGAAAAGATAAGAAAATAAAAGATAAAGAAAAGAAAAAGAAAAAGTGTCATGATGACAAGAGGCATGGGCATGAGAAAGAGAGAGAGGGTGATGGGTAAACCTAGCATGGCTCTCATTTTGTTTTCATTCATCTTTCATCCCCTTCATTTTTTCCTCTCCTCCCTCACTTCCATGGCAGCACTTCATCTCCCCCACCTCTTCAACCCACAAAACACCATCAAATATACACCAAAACATTTCATTCATTTCACAAAAAATATGCACAAGCCCACTAGCAACACTTTGGACCAAGAAAAATCGAATTTTGAGGACTTTGGGCAATTCAAGAAAATTCTTGAGTTGCCAATTGAGATAATTTCTGCACCTTTAGAATAGTATTTAAATTCTTTAGGTATCCATATATGTTTAGTATCGATATCGAGTGGTTTTGTGAACCTAGAATTTTCTAGATGAAGGTTTTGAGAAATTTTGAATTGTGAAGTGTAATTGAGGTTAGTAGAGACCTTATGACCCCTGTAGGGATTGTATCTTGGACTGAAACCATGGAATAAACCTCGGAATACAAACTTAGAACCCCGACATCGGAAAACTGTGAAAATATGAGGATAATTTGAAATCTGCTAACACTCGGGGACCTGAAAAATTATTTAGCAAACACTGAAATACATGCAGGCAACCTAGGACCCCCCACTGAAACCCTAGCCCCTACTTCCCCAACTTGGTCGCAAATATATTCGTTCTGGCCGCAATTTGCGGCCAGACCTGGTTCATTTGGGTTCGTGTTGGTTCTGAGGTTTTATCTCCAGTAAAATAGACCCTTTACATGTGCAAAATTGGTTAATTTCACCTAGGGTAAAATCTGGGACCATTTTCATAAGTTGCTGTTTTGATTCGGGTTTTTATTTTTCGTATTTTGGATTCTAGATTTTTGTATTTGTGTTTTACCTCGATCACTTGACGTTTGTACGACGATATCGACGGTTGTTTGGTGGTTTGAAAGGCGTAGTCCGTAGGTTCTAACCTATGGGCTATTAGCGTGTCGTTTTGATTTTGAATTGGGTTTTAATGTGGAACGATACCTTATGATGTGTAGGTACCCCCACGAGGACTTCGAGGCGATGAGCAAGCGCGTGGCGACGTCGGCAACGACAAACGAAGAGCAAGGTGAGTAGATTTATATCTACGGGAAAGTCGGGTGGATGGCGTATAGCACCCCCGCAAAGTTGTGAGAAACGATGTGATGTGATATAGATATACTTTTACATATTAGTGTGTGATATGAACCTTAGCAAGAAAAGCTTTAAGAGATTTGGGGGTAGTGTTTGCGAGAATTGTAGAAAGGACTTTAGTCGATTTCTTAGTCACGAAACCCTAGAGCAAAGATTTGCATACACGTACATACACATACTCGCGTACATTTACTTCCTTGTATGTGTGTGTGTGTGTGTATTGGTATTCATATGCTTGGATGATGAGGATGTTATATGATACTTGGGAGTGAGTCGATATGATCGGGTATGATGCCGTGAGATATTTAACGTGTAACCGAGATATGTCATGATGTTATAGTGGATCGTTGGACGACGATACCATGTGTATGATGATATATATATGATAGATGACATATGATCGAGATATGAGATGAGATATGTTATGATATTTATAATGGATCGCTTGGGCGATGTATACTTCTATATGATAATATGTGTGGATGATATCGGATTGTAGGAGACTTTAGATCAGTAGCCAGATCATGATATTATTGATGATATTAGTAGTGTACTAGACTTAGATCAGTACCCTTTGCTTTTGATAGGTGATGATGTGGATACCAGATGAATAATGAGATAAATATGATATTTGAACCGTACCCAGATTTGGGATGCCGTACGATAGATTTACCATACGAGATATAGTTATGAGAATAGATCCGCACTCTTGACTTGAGAATGTCATATTATTTATTATATCGTACGGGATACTATTAAGACGAGATCACCGACTACTAGATATATATATAGATCGACACAGACTTAGGTGGATTCCCTTACCCCTTTGACTGGGCTCGAGTCATACTAGTTTTCAAAAGTGGAGAATTGTGAGTATTTAAATACCAAACTGTATGACTCGTATATTGGGTAGGTATATTTTTCGATGTTGCTGTTACTACATCACTTTCTGTATATTCATGATGTTTCATCGCATTGCATGCTCGTACATATGTTATCTATATATATTATGAAACCCTGCTGTTAGGACACCAGCACCATTATCGATGATGCGTATGTTCCACATACATTTGCTTGCCGGCTCACACACATCATCATCGGTAATTGCCATGTCACGTACACCTTAGAGAATACTATTCATTGACATAGCTTACTAGTTGATAGTTGCAATATGTTATAGCTTTCATATGCTAGTTTAACTATTGCATTTATTGCATGATATCAGATGCATTCATATATTCATTGGTCATGCAGTATTATGGAGATTTATGCCGGTATTCACTGTTTATTGATATCATGATTTTTATGATTTCGGATCCTTCTTGAGATTTCTGGATTTGGAAACCGCATGTGGAATTTTTATAAACTGATGAATTGTTTTAAAGAGATTGATGCGGTTTTCCTTGATATGATGAGTATTGTCCACCATGATGTTTTCTCGATTCTGAGATGGTTTTCGAGACCCGATTCGAGGAGTTGGATGAACCATCTGCGGGTACATGGTGGACCCGGTATGGTACCCCGAGGCAAGAAGCTCGAGTTGTAGACGATGAGCCCGGCAGGGGCAGACTGCCTATTGGTGATTTTACCTGGCGCGGCGGATATCCAGAGGATACCGTTCGTGGTCATGTGATTGATGACATGGGCCGATCCGGACCGACAAAGTCCGAGTTATTGAGATATTGAGACTTGAGACACTGAGATATTAAGATTTGATGTACAGGCCGGTCCGAATAGCCGGAGCCTGAGGTATTGAGATACTGAGATCTATGTTTTGTGTCGATGCTGGACACTTTTTATCTGTCGATTTCATTGATGATATGCGTTTTATATACATACAGAAATCTCATTAAATAAAGAAAACAGTTGTCTCATTCACGATGTATTATGTTTCATTTGTAATGCATTCATACATCATATATCTGATATGTTGCTATCTGAGGTACTGACACGAGCATGTAGTATTACACTTATACATAGATGAACCAGGATATTTATTTGAGGATGTTACTTGATATGACCTAGAAAAGTGTCATGCATGCGATTTCTACCCGCAGATGTTTTCTACTCACGAGTTGGCAACTCATCCCCGTTGTGCCATAGTTTCTTGCAGGTTTTGCCGTACAGGTTTTGTTGCAGTTTTGCTGGCACACTGTTCCTTCCGGGTGATTGCTTTGGTAGATGGGTTCTTTTGCATCAGGACCACCATTATATATTTGTTATTTCAGTTGTATCTAATAAAACACTATCAACCAGACTTGTATATTTGTTAGAGATAGATGACCAGTGTATATTCTTTCGACCTTAGAGTCGCGCGCTGTATTATTATGGTTTTCCTCTGGGTTTCTTGATGATGTTGGATTTTTATCCTGAGTTTGATCCTCGCCTTTCAGCGTTGTATTTTATGCTGCATTGTGTGGTTTTGTCCGTCGATTGACGAAGAGCTAGCTCCTGCTTGGGGATGCCTTTATTCATTATATATGCTTTATCAGGTTTGTACCCGTTTGGGGTCAGTTTTTACAAAGGAAACTCTGCCGAAATTTTTAGAAAAGACTTGAGATTTTAAAAATGCATATTTCGACTTATGTTGTTAAACTTCTTGCTTTAAAATTGGTTTTTCCGTCACTCTACTGCTTTACTTGATTTGGATTTCTGGGTTTTGGCTTACTTAGATTACGTACGCCTCGAGAAGTTTCGTAGTTTAAGTGCCGGTCATGTTCCGTACTTTTCGGGTCTTGACATGCCGTAATCACACTTCGGCTTCTAGCATTACGTGGTAATCAGTAATCACGGCGCAAGTAATGAGAAATGCAGTAACTAATGCCATCAAAACAGATGTAAAACTAACCAGATAGAGTCAAAGGGAAGGATAGAGCTGGCGTCGCTAATCTAGATGTCTGCAGTATCCTCGAGGTAAGACGGGTCCTGATCCGAACTAAGTCCACTTCTCACTCTGAGCATGCATACTCAGGTCGTCAGAGCGACACAATAGCAATATATATGAATATGTAATATATGCAACGATGATAAACATGAAGCAGTAACATAGAGCAATAACGCGAGCATGAAATAACCGGTACATGTAACTATAACGCAAGTGTATCAGATCAGTAATCAATGCAATGTCCATGTCACTAAAACTATCAGTCTCTAAGTCTCAATGTCCAGATCACTAAACTTATCATTAGCCCAAGTGTGAGCGTTAACCACCACAGAAATACCCCCAACCCAAGGGTAAGCCTCAGGGGCAAGAAGAAACAGGCCCGAATCTCTATTAGTAAGAATCAGAATCACTATCAGAACAACTCCCAAAATCACTACATAAGCAGGCAGTGGGACTCCTGAGATTCATTGATCGAAATCATACTCAAACTACCCCACACCCCGCGGTCTACATCAAACACCGACTACGAATTTAAATACTAGTCGCTCCATGACAAGTCTAGACGAGAACTGGAGACAGGGTCTCCATCAAGCATGTCTCGACTAGTATCCAAGATAAATGGACAGTGCTCGATATCTTACCTATGACACTAATATAAGTGCTTCCATAACCGTCTCATACCAGTTATAGTAACACTTATATAGGTCTCATAGGCGTCGACAATGTAATAACTAATTGGTTCCGCTAATTGTGTACAAGTACGCGTCACTTCACTTATTCAATCACGCTTTTAAACTAACGTACTTGTTACAATCAAATCGCTAACATTTATCACTTAGTAATATAACAAGGTCACTAGATTATAAATGTATATGACCACCATTCAATAAGGGTATATGATCAGCACGTGTTCACCGCCGGAAGCCGGGAAGACTGGACGTCTTGCCTGAATCTGGGGGCAGATGCTAATTGGTGCTATCCGTCCACCTCTCCGAAGATGCCAAGTTGATTTATGGCACCGTGTATCGAAGGTTTATAAGGATGCGGCCGATGTAACAGACTTCGTCAGATTCCCCCTCGTTTGAGGGGTTTTTGATTGTGGGGACGCTCTTCCCTGCAGGCGCAAGCCCCTGCAGTTAATTACGCTACCGCATCGCGGTAACAACTTTCTCCTTCTCCATATGGTCACTTCGTGTCGTGGGTGTTTGTTTTGTATTTGGTTGCCCGTAGATTGTATACAGAGACTAAGTTATGTTGTCGCCCGTAGGGCGTGAACTAGTCCAAATCCGTATCTTTCTTAGATTTGGGTTTGGGGGGGGGTTATGTTTAAGGATACGTTAGCCTTATTTGGGGCTAAGATCAACTTAAACGTTTGTTAAGGGCACGTTAGTCTAATTTTAGACTAAGATCAACTTAACGGGATCGTTTAGATCCGACAAGAGAGCAATTGGGCTCTATTGTATAGTTTAGAGACATTGCGGTCGATAAGTAGTTCAAGGATATTGCGGTCCAATGTTAGTTTTAAGACATTGCGGTCAAGGTTAAGGACGTCATAGTCCGTGAGTTTAAGGACCTCACAGTCCGGTGTTAGTTTTAAGACATCACGGTCGAGGTTAAGGACATCATAGTCCGGTATTAGTTTTAAGACATCACGATTGAGGTTAAGGACGTCATAGTCCATGAGTTTAAGGACCCCACAGTCCGTAACAGTGTGTGGTTGTTGGGACCCGTCACCTCTCTGACGACGTTGAAGGATTACAACGACAGATATCAGAGGAGTAAAGAGATGTACCCTCGAACCGGGTGTAAATTGATTGGGAGAGCAGTTATGCTCAGTTCAATTTAAATTGAGGACTTATGGCCAAAATTGGGCTAAGTCCAGTTGAAAATGTTTAACATTTTATCCATGTTATGCCTATTAGGCTTTTACTTAGGCTCTGCCCTTTTATAATGCATAGCATTGGGCTCTGTAATTAAATGCATAGTATTTATATTTGGCCTGTTAGACCTTTACTTGGGCTCTGCCCTTTTTAATAATGCATAGCATTTTTAGTGGTCTGATAGTGCGCCACATGGCATGTCAGGCGCTTTGCGCCAATTAAAGAGCGCAATGCGCTAGCGCATGAGAAAGTGACACGTATCACGCTCTGCGCTAAGCGCAAGTCTGTTAGCGCACTGCGCTTTTTGAGTGCGCTGCACCAGTGAATGACACGTGGCGCGCTCTAAGAGCGCAGTGCACTACTTTAGAAACGCAAAGCGCAGATTGTGTCTGTGGTTGACATGTGGCGCGTTCTGGTGCAGTGCGCCAATCCAAGGAGCGCAAAGGCGCATTTCATTAGTGCAAGGCACTGTCCAATAGCGCAGAGCGCATCTTGATCAAATTCAGATCAAAGAACAAATTTTCTGTTCTCTCAAAAAAGGTTTTACCTCAAAATTCAAGAACCAAGGTTCTTGCTCTCATCAAAAGGCCGTGCCTTTATATAGATCAAAAGATCTAAGAATGAAGTAAATTACTTATTTTAATCTTTTATAATTAGATCTTTTTGATCTTTTTCTTTTTTATTGAAGATCTTGATCTTGTTCTTAGATCTTTGATCTTTTTAGAAGAAGATTCTTCTTTTCTAATGAGATGATTTCATCTCTGTTCTTCAAAAATCAAATTCTTTACCTTTAAAGATGAAGAAGATGATCTTCTTTCTTCAAAGGCTTGCCTTTCTTTCTCTTTGAGGTTTTTCTCAAAATTTGCAGAGGGTTCTCTCTCTTCTGTTTCTCTATCTGTGAGACTTGGAGTCTAGGGGCCTTTATATAGGGCCAATTGGTTTGTTAAGTTAATTACAGAGATCTTTCTCTGTTTGATTTATGGATATTTCCCCACGTTGGATCTTTGATCCTAAGGCCTCTGTTTTACAGAAGACAATCTTCTTATTTTAATAAGATTGGAAAGATCTTTCTAGAATTTTAATTCTGATTAATTAATAATTTATTATTTAAACTCCAGTGCTGGCGCAATTGGCGCTAGCGCGCCTGTGTTTGACACGTGGCGCGCAGCGCAGAGCGCAGCGCAACTGCGCTAGTGCGCCTGTGTTTGACACGTGGCGCGCAGCGCAGAACGCAGCGCAACTGTGGTAGCGCGCCTGTGTTTGACACGTGGCGTGCAGCGCAAAGCGCAAGGAACCTGAAGCGTTGCTTCATCTTTTAAAATTTGAATTTTGAAACAGAGCTTTGCTCTGATTGGGGTGCACCGCCTTGGGCGCAGCGCTCTTGGCGCTGGCTTGTCTGCTTTTGACACGTGGCGCTCAGCGCGCAGCGCTCTTGGCGCTGGCGTGTCTGCTTTTGACACGTGGCGCTCAGCGCGCAGTGCAAGAGATCTGAAGCGTTGCTTCAATTTTTGAATTTTGAAATTCAAACAGAGTTTTGCTCTGATTGGGAGAAACAAATGCCCCCCACCGTTGCGCTCACGTGGCGCACACGTGAGTGCAGCGGTAGCAACATCTGAGCCATTGGATCAACTCAGAAGTTGAGGAGGCGCTTCAGCGCCTATAAATAGGACCCTTGGTCCTCAGATGATTATCATCTTCAAGAATTTTTATCTCAGAGCCTTGCTCTTATTTCCAAGAACTTCAAGAGTTAAAACTCTGGATAATTTTAGGTAAAAATTGAATTAAATTAAATTAATTTTAATTAACAGAGCCTTGCTCTCATAGATCTTTTGATCTAAAGAAAACCCCTTTGGGGTTTCACAAACAGAGCTTTGCTCTCATTAACCCATAGATCTAAATAGATCTCTCCTTAGGGTTTCTTAGCCCATGGGTCAGAGCTCTGCTCTTTGATAATGTATAGATCTTTTGATCTTTTGATGAAGAACTTTTAAGAGTTTTTTCATGGATCTTTAAGATCCCAGAACTTTAATTCTTAGGGATTAATTTTCTTTGATGGATTTTTCCATCATCATTACAGAGCTAGACTCTTTAAGAAATTTTATTCCCTCGTGACCAGAGTTTAACAAGTGTCACTCTGTTACAGAGCTTTGCTCTGAAAGGGAGATTTTCTCTTTGTCTCGAGGGATTTCTTATTTAATGAGAATATTCTTGAGTCTCATCCAATGATGAGGCTGTCTTATTAACTGATGCATTGCCATCTGGATTTTGTAAGTCCCCCTTTGGTCCCCCTCTCCACTGCATTGCAGTGTGGTACAAATTTTAAAGTACCGAGCGTCGGGATTTTAAAATTTAATTATGATACTGATAATTGAATTTTGCTTTTTCTTGCAGGCAATATGTCTGCTGATCTCTCGTTCCCGTTTTTCCTTTCGGAGGGAGGATTCCCTGAGGCACCGGTAAACCGGGAGGTTCTTGCTCTCATTAAGGACCATGACCCGGAGTACAAGAACCTTCACCTGTGGGGTAGGTGGTACAACGAAATTGTCAGTGGTCGCCGAAGCTTCTCTTGTGCGACGCCATCAGAGCCGATCTCATCGATCTCGTACGCAGATATACCCCCAGTGAATTATGCCGTGGAGGTGGTAAATTGGAATTCGGAGGATCTTCTTCAACCTTCGATTGCTGCCATTCCCATGCAGCTGCCAGCAGCCGTGGATATTTTGGGGCGGCGCATATGCCAGGGCGAGTCGCGCCTTTGGGGATAACCCTACAACATCGGGTTGACCCCTTGACATTCGGTGGGGTATCTGCAGTGGGCCAGGTACATTTTATCAGCAAAGAAGACACACCTGTTGAAGATCGGTCTATACCCCGCAGTTTACGCCTCGCTGTTCGAGTACTCTGCTTCTCCGACATGGTGGGTTAAGGCGTTCATGGAACAATGGAACATCCTCACCCATACTTTTCTTCTAATAGACAGGGAAGTTTCCATCTCTTTAGAAGAATTTGCTGAAATTTCCGGTCTGCCGGTGAGGGGAGAGCACTATAAGGAGCTGCTTCCTCCTGATGAATATGTCTTCGCCACTAAGCCATTGGTGATGGACCTAACGCCGGAGAATGCTATTTAGCACCAGTTTCTGAGTCTGGTAAAGGTGCTGAATATGTATGAAAGTCTTTACTTGGAATCGGGAGGCTGGGGAATTAGTTTCGCAGACTTCATCGCCCACTTTCTTCGATCGGAGATTCTATCGCAACGGGGCAAAAAATTTGCCAAGCTTGACGACCTCTTCGGCCTTGGCTTAGATCGTCGGCCAGCACTGGAAGACGATGCTGCAATCATCCCCTTATCGGAAATCGCCGCTCCGGGCATCGACAATGAGACTTTCTTTCTCGGGTTTCTGGGGTTATGGTTGTGCTGGTTCGCGCTCCCCATGCACTCTCGTTATATGAGGCCATCCGTCTTCTACCCAGCACATACAAAACCTGAGAAGCGAAGGAAGGAGCTAATCTCCTGACAAGCCCTCCCCGGCGCTTGACCACCTCTCTGTGAAGAAACCCGGCGCTTGACCTCCCCGGCGCTTGACACATAGGATGGTGGCTGAAATACAATTGTCGATTGGAATCGCCGGGTTAGCCCACCTGTACCATGGTCTCAGCGTGGCGGCGGACGCAAATGAACCGGGGGTGTGCAACCCGCCAATTTCCCGATGCACTACTTCACTTCGTTGATGGAAATGCATGTGCTCGGGGTATTTGGTATTCATAAGAGACCCTCGTTTTACGAGAAGTGCAGACTCCCGAGAGTTATGCGGCTGATTGGCACTTCTATTGTGAATCCGCCTCCGCAGGAGGCTAGGGGGTTGCTTCTTCGTCTGCGCACGGTCGGAGCAGGCATTTCTTTCACGGACAAGGTCATGACCATCGGCCCGGAGACCTCCAAGGCGGTGTTGGCGTTGCGTGATACTTTCAAGGATGGGGCCTCCATATTGAAAGCCCGGGAGATTCTACATTTATACTCCATCCGGACGGGCTTCCTTGTGTTTAGGCAGAATGATTTGGCGCTTTTTATAAGGTACAACCCCCATCGGTTGTCCCAACAACTAAGCTATAACCAGGGGGTCCCACTGGAGGCGTTTTTGGAAGAGCCTGCGGCCACCAGGGAGGGAATACGGAGCGCACTGCACCACTTTATGCGGTTAAACACGGGTTCTCACTTCTTCATTAGCGAGCCGAGTTGGATTCCAAGGGCCCTCAACGTGTATGGGGCTTGGTATCAGCACGCGATGGGTGCTGTTATCCGGGAAGAGAAGCGGCTGTTGCTTGACCGCAAGGGTGCGCCCCCCGCCAGCGATTGCAACGTCCCCCTAAGGCGAAGGACCCCTGTCGTTCCTCCATTAAGAGGAGATGCTGGAGCTGATCCCCCACGCGTGCTAAGCCCTCCACGTGGATTGCCTCGTGATTCTGTGGACGTGCCCTCAGCGCCCCGGGCTCAGGTGGAGACGGTAAATGTGGTTTCGCCTGAATCCGGCGTGGGCTCGGACATCGGGACCCGCCGTCCCAAAGTGCCCACGAAGCGTAAGCTCATTTTGGGTGTGACCGGGGCTCACGTACAGAAGAGGAAGAAGAAGTCGATCCTCTCTGCTGATGTTGTATTTGGTCAGGAACCTCATGCTCCTTATAGCGAGGGCTTGGGTGAGTACGGAACCAACGAGGGCTTATTTATGCCGCCGGACGACACTGATCTAGCGGCCGCCATCGCAGCTTCTGAGCGATTGGCAAGGCGCGACGCGTGGTTGGCTAAACTTGCGCAATTAGGTAATCATTAGTTATATTTTTCGTCATTGCATCGTACCTCTATCATTGTTTTTTGACTAACGCTTTTCCTTCTTTAACAGGCATTTCTACCGAAGAAGCCATCGCTGCTTCTCTCAAAACTTTCGAGGAGGAGGAACGACTCAGAGCATCCTTAGGCCTTGGTAAATTTCGGTTTACTATGTCTCTCCTTCCATTTCTTATGAGTAGTCTGACCCCCTCTTTTTCTTATCGCAGGGACCACAAGACCTACCTCGCAAACCGATGCGGGAATTCTCTCCGGTCCAGCTACCGAAGTCCCGACCTCTTCATGATTGCCGCAGGAGGCCCTGCTTAAAAAGCCGATGATGGAAGCCTTGACGGCTCTGGAGGCAACCCTGAACACGGACGACGACGCCTTGCTGAAGGAGGCTTCCAAAAGGTCTGTCGCGACGGCCTGGGAGGAAAGGAAACGCCTGAGGCACACAACGAGGGAGTGTAGCGCTACTTTGGCTACGGGAGCAGGCTCAAGCGTCATTACTCCCACTGCTACTCCTTCGGAGGAGCTCCCGGTCACCTTGTCTACTGTTCATAGACGGGCGGCATGTGCAGCTCGGGAGGCCAACGGTGAATCCATCTCAGGTAATGTGTTTTTGAGGCTTTGTTGTCAAAGTTTTAAAACCGTTGGTTCTTATATATATTGTCCTGCAGGGCCAAGTCTCACTAAAGGAGTGGCGGCGACCGTCGAGCCTGAAGGGACGGTGGAGGAGGTAGCGGCTGAACCCGAGGCGATGGCAGGCGATGTAACCATAGCTGCCAGGCTCGAGATAATGGCTGACGAGACAGTCACAACTGCTATGCCCGAGAAGGCTGCCAATGCCGAGCCCGAGGGGGCGGAGGGTGAGACAGCTGCTACGGCTGAGCCTGAGGCAGCAGTGGATGAAATGGCTGCTACGGACGAACCTATGGTAGCGGTGGATGATACGGCTGCGACCGCTGAGCCCGAGGTGGTAGTGGGTGAGACAGCTGCTATGGTCGCTGAGCAAGAGATGGCCGTTCTTTCTCAAGGGTCGGGCGCCGCTCTGATCATCGCTCTCCCTGCTTACGGTTCCTTATCGTCTTCCGGCGTCGCGAGTGTGACGACGGCTCCTGTAGAGTCGGGCGATGAGTCAACGGGAGGTGAGGCCGTCCCAATAGAGGAGGAAGACGCCACCGTTGCATCAAGTAACGTCCTCGTTAGGGCTCTGGCCGGCGACTCTTCAGGTAAATCTTGGGTCACCGCCCTTCTTTTATTCTGCAATCTTTTCTAACAGGGTTTATCTTATTTCTAACGCAGGTGCGGCTAGTGCTGATGCCGCGTTACCCGAGGGAGCGCCGTCAGTAACCGCTCTGACGGTGACCACTTCTCTTCCTTCCCTCGCACCGTCGCAGATGATGGAAGGTATGGATTTGTGACCCATCAGTCTTATCTTGGTTGCATAATTTATGTACTGACGTTGTACTATTGCGTCTTTGTAGGAGTCCTTTTTGACCACCTGTACCAGGTGCTGCATCCCCACTTCTCCTTCCCGTCGGAGCTTGCTTCATCCAGTGGCGCTGGTGAATATAGTTTTCAATTAATGCTCTTTCTTTTTCCAATAATAAAATTATTTCTGATTCTTCCTTGCCCTGATTGCAGTGCTACAGATTGAAGGAGGAGATAAGAGATCAGTTGCGCCACCGATCCTCCCGGCTTTGCCACCTGCTGCAGCTGGTATAGTAAATTCCATTGTTCATGAATCTCTTTATATTTCTAGATCCATCGTCCAATTGTGATTTGTTTTGCATCTATCGCTTCGACTCCGGTTCCTTTTGAGTCTCACATTATGATGCCGGCAGGCCCATTCTCCAGACGTCCATCCTCAAAGGGTGCTACGATGAGTCTGAGTATGCTGAGCGGATGCGTCGAGAAGCTTGACACAGAAGCTCCTACATCTGCCGCAGATTTCGCTGCCGAAGTTAATCCGATGCTGACGACGCTTGGAAATTTCCATAATGAAAGCATCGTCGAGTCTTGGGTTAATCACTGCAGGGGGATCGAGGCTTGCCTGCATGAGCTCGAGGTTGGACGTCCTGCTCCAGAGGTCCTAGCTATGAACGCTCAGCGGGCTGCGTGGGTTGAGCAGAGCACTCCCTACTTCCGTCATCTTGAACAAGAGGCGGCTTTAAAACATAAGGAGGGCGGAGAGACTTCGAGCGAATCTGCCCGACTGCATGCTCAAGTTGATGCAAATGCTGCACAGTTGAAAGTTATCTTTGAAGGCCTTCTGCGATGCATCTCTGACGGGTTAACACTGAGGCAGCAGCTAGACGTCGTCGAGAGGGATGCACAAAATCGCGAGGCAGCTCAGCAGGCAGTCGAGGAGCAGCTTTCATCTTATTTGCAGCAACGAGATCAGGTTGAAGCAGAGTTGGCCACGGCAGCTGACCATGACGAGATGCTGAGGGGAGTGCGTGAGCAATTGATTGGCCTGCTTAAGACGCTTCCCACCTAATAGTTGCTTTTGTGTCATTTGTAAATTTTGAATAAAATGTATTCATTCTTTTATTTTTTCATATGATGTATTTTGTACCCAACTGCATACATGAATAAAAGATACATTTCTTTCGCAATGTCTTGTGTCATCTTTCTGCTTTCTTCTTTCTTGCTGTGTTGCTTGCCATGCTATTTTAGCAAGTGCGATCCGTAGATGGTATATAACTGTCAATCTTATGCTTTTTGTAGAGTGGCAATGGCTTAGAAAACATGGTTAGGGTCTGTTACCTAAGACTTTTCAACTTTATGAGCCATGAGGGTCTCATAAAGAATTTTCTTCCTACCGGCCGGGAGGGTCCCGTAGGTGTAATTTTCTCCTTAAGAATCGTGAGGATTCATAAGTGTGTTTCCTCTTGAGAGTCGTAAGGATCTCACAAGAGAATTTACTCCCTTACGAGTCGTGAGGACCTGCAAGTGATGGGTGAAGTTGCCCTTATCTGCATTTCACGGAGTCAGGGGTTGCTGTGGATGCTTTCCGGGGTACCGTAGTTTAAAGACATCACGGTCGAGGTTAAGGACATCATAGTCTGTGGATTTAAGGACTCTACAGTCCGTTGTTAGTTTTAAGATATTACGGTCGAGGTTAAGAACATCATAGTCCGTGAGTTTAAGGACCTCACAGTCCGTTGTTAGTTTTAAGACATCACGGTCGAGGTTAAGGACATCATAGTCTGTGAGTTTAAGGACTTCACGGTCCCATGTTAGTTTTAAGACATCACGGTCGAGATTAAAGACATCATAGTCTATGAGTTTAAGGACCTCACAGTCCGCGAAATGGTGGGTTATTGGGACCTGTCACCTCTTTGAAGACGTTGAGGAATTACAACGACAAATATCAAAGGAGTGAAGAGATGTACCCTTGAACCAAGGTAAAATCGGTTTAAAATCATTTTTGGTTGATTGCTAGTTTTAAGACATCACGGTCAAGGTTAAGGACATCATAGTCCGTGGATTTAAGGACTCCACAGTCCAATGTTTGCTCTGGATGCTTCCTTCGGGTTCACTGCCGTGTTTGGCGAGGACCAGGCTCCGCTCTGGATGCTTCAAATGGGTTCACTGCCGTGCTCTGCGAGGACCAGGATCTGCTCTGGATGTTTTCCACGGGGTCAGAAGTGACGTTATCCGTGTTTCACGTAACCAGGAATTTGCACTAGATACTTCCCACGGGTTCACTTCTGTGTTCGGCGAGGACTAGGCTCCGCTCTGGATGCTTCACACGAGTTCACTGCCGTGCTTTGCAAGGACCAGGATCCGCTCTGGACATTTTCCACGGGGTCAGAAGTGACGTTATCCATGTTCCACGTAACCAGGAATTTGCACTAGATGCTTCCCACGGGTTCACTTCCGTGTTCGGCGAGGACTAGGCTCCACTCTGGATGCTTCACATGGGTTCACTGCCGTACTTTGCGAGGACCAGGATCCGCTCTGGACGTTTTCCACGGGGTCAGAAGTGACGTTATCTGTGTTCCACGTAACCAGGAATTTGCACTAGATGCTTCCCACGGGTTCACTGCCGTGTTCGGCGAGGACTAGGCTCTGCTCTGGATGCTTCATACGGGTTCACTGCCGTGCTTTGTGAGGACCAGGATCCACTCTGGACGTTTTCCACGCGGTCAGAAGTGACGTTATCCGTGTTCCACGTAACCAGGAATTTGCACTAGATGCTTCCCACGGGTTCACTGCCGTGTTCGGTGAGGGCTAGGCTCCGCTCTGGATGCTTCACACGGGATCACTGCCGTGTTCCGCGAGGACCAGGATCCGCTCTGGACATTTTCCACGGGGTCAGAAGTGACGTTATCCGTGTTCTACGTAACCAGGAATTTTGCTGATTATATCCGCATTTCACGGAGTCTGAGATTTGGCTCTCGGTTATCTTTATACTGCCGAGTCATGGAACTGGGAGTTGTCGCTGTTCCGCTTTGCTTGATGTTGTGTCTGCTGAGACGAATGTTGAGATGATCTCCAGGCTATCTGTGACCCATCGAGATTTGGCTTTTTCTTCCGATGAAACCTAGGGAGGAGGGGTGTAATTCCTTCTTTGTTTGCGCCCCTGGATTGTATACAGGGATTGACATGATATCATATATAGAGCATAAATTTCATTTTTATTTTTTTTATTTCTTTCCGCGATGCTCTATCATTTCAGCTTTTATATCGCGAAGGTCGCGATTGCCTAATCCTTTCGGCTATTTTTCGCGGTGCCCAATCATTTCGGCTATTTTTTATTTTTACTCGCTGCTTTTTATTACGAGTTGACCAATCATTTCGGCTATTTTGCATGCATATATTTTTACTTGCTGATTTTGTCTGCAAGTTGCCCCATCATTTCGGCTATTTCGTATGCATGTGTGGCTTGCTGACTTTGCGCTGCAAGCTTGGGATTAGACACCGATTTCAGCATCAGCACCGCTACAACTGGGATATTGTCAGGAGCGAATCATCATTTGCCTCTTGTCGATGTCGAACAAAGGTGGCTTAGTAAACAGGGTTAGGGTCCTGTCGACCAAGGCTTTTGACTTCATGAACCGTAAGGGTCTCACAAAAGTGTTTCTCCCTGCGAGTCGTGAGGATCTCGTAGTTGTGTTTTCTCCTTAGGAATCGTGAGGACTCCTAAGTGCATGCTCTCTTATAAGTCATAAGGATCTTACAAGAGTGTTTTCTCCTTATAAGTCGAGAGGACTTACAAGGGTTGTTCACCGTGGGAACATATCCCTAGTCGCGGATGGGACTTGGTTAGGGAAATGTTTATTCGCGTCCGTGGATTGTATAAAAGGGTCAGTATCGAGCCGCTTGTAGGGCAATATTGGAGGTTGTGGGGGTTGCTTAAGAACAGGTTCAGGTCTCTATAACTTAAGACTTTCAAATCTTATGAGCCGTGGGGGTCCCATAAGAGAATTCTCCTTACGAGTCGTGAGGATCTCGCAAGTGTAATTTCTCCTTAGGAATCGTGGGGATCCCTAAGTGTGTTGCTCCCTTGTGAGTCGTAAGGATCTCACGCGGGTGGTTTCTCCTCACAAGGTCGAGAGGACCCTATAAGTGTCCTTTAACGAGGTTGCGTCTTTTCAGGTTTTCACAAACACTCGCCGGTAGTCCTGCTGTTTTTACTCACGGAGCCCTTTCGGGTTTTCATCCGTGCCCATTTTGCTTATGGACATACCGTTTTTATTTTTATTTTTATTCTTCTCTCTTTTTTCTTATATATATCAAGGTTGCGCCCTTTCGGGTTTTCACAAACACTTGCCGGTACCCCTGCTGTTTTTACTCACGGAGCCCTTTCGGGTTTTCATCCGTGCCCATTTTGCTTATGGACATACCATTTTTATTTTTATTTTAATTCTTTTTTTATCAGCTTTGGGATGTCATAATCCACCGTAGTTTATTGACATCTTGGTCAACAGCTAGTTTTAGGATATAGTGGTCCGTCGTTAGTTTAAGGACGTTTCGGTCCACTGTTAGTTTAAGGAAGTTTCGGTCCGCTGTTAGTTTAAGGATGTTTCGGTCCGTTATTGAAGAAGGCCGGTTACTACTTATAGAGTTTAGGCTTAGGAAGATAGCGAGCGGACATAGTCGTCATCTATCATTGACCTAGGCTGTGACTCATTAAGCGTAGTATTTCTTCAGGAAGCAACCGTTTATTGGCTTGAAAGGTCTTTCACCGTGCATGTTCATGAATAGATAGGCTCCACCCTGGTAGACCTTGTCTATGATGTACGGGCCTTCATAGTTCGGCTCGAATTTTCCCTGCTTGGCGCGATTGGGGATCATAGGTCTTTTGACCACTAGCACGAGTTCACCTTGGCGGAATGTCCTTAGCCTGGTCAATCTTTTATATGAGCTCGTCATCTTTGCTTTATAAGCTTCCAGATTTTGCTGCGCCAGGAGTCGGGCTTCATCAAGGGCATCGAGCTTCTCAAGCCGAAGGTGAGCATTCTCTTCGTCCGTCAGCTCGTAATGACCTGCCACTCGTAGAGAGGGTAACTCTATCTCGAGGGGGAGTACCGCTTCTGTACCGAATACCAATGCGTACGGCGTTGTGTTCGTAGCCGTCTTGAATGTAGTCCGGTACGCCCAGAGAGCTTCATGTAGTCTCTCGTGCCAGCCCTTCTTATTTCGGGACACCGTCTTCTTCACGATCTTTGTTAAGATTTTGTTGAAAGCCTTAGCTAGACCGTTAGCTTGAGGGTTATAAACTGAGGAATATCTCCAGTCTATGTTGTGTTATTATGCAAAGCGGCTAATCTTGTGGCTTCTGTAGGCTGGCCCGTTATCAGATATGATCCGTCTCGGAGTTCCAAACCGATAAATGACGTGCGTCTTGAAGAAGTGGAGGATATTCCCCATCTTCACTTCCCTCAATGGTACTGCTTCTGCCCATTTGGAGAAGTAATCAGTCGTTGCCAAAATGAATCGATGTCCCCTGGACGATGCTGGTTCGATGGGGCCGATTATGTCAGTTCCCCATATTTCAAACGGCCACCCAGCCACTGTTGGGTGTAGTGGATTTAGATGCTGGTGGATGAAGTCCCTATGAATCTGGCATGAGTGGCATTGCTTTGCATATTCGAGGCAGTCCTGAATCATCGTGGGCCAATAATAACCCATCTTTTTAATCTTCAACTTTATTTTCGGGCCAGCTTGGTGAGAACCGCAGAGTCCGTCATGAACTTCTTGGACGACACTTTTTGCCTCTTCAGGTCCCAGGCATCTCAACCACAGAGAATCAAATGACCTTTTGTACAGAGTATCATTGACGAAGGCGAAAGATAGGGCTCGCTTCATGAGCTGATGTTTTGAGAATGCATCTTCAGGCGTTCGACGGGATTTGAAGTAGTCTATGAAGACTTCTCTCCAATCTTTAACCTTCTCTTGGTCTTTTACTTGTAGAGCCGTTTGCTCGGTCGCTCCATTTTCCTCGTACGACTCCGGAGATATTTCTGCCGGTGAAGAACCCGATGGCTTTGTACCACGATTCTCACGTCATCAAGGTTTTCATCAGCCATTTCTTTAGCGAGCTTGGCTAACGCGTCTGCTTTGCTATTTTCCGCACGCGGTATGCTTTCCAGCGTGTAGGAGGGAATTTGGGTCAACAGTTGCTGCATCTTTTCGCCGTACTTCACCAACTCCGGTTTGCATGTTTGGTAGTCGCCATTTACTTGACTGATGACCAGTTGGGAATCTCCATATATGAGGAGGTTTTCAATTCCTATGTCGATGGCGATCTCGAGGCCTGCTATCAAAGCTTCGTATTCTGCTTCATTGTTCGTCCTCGGCTATGTCAAGGAGAAGGCGAAGCGCATTATCCCTCCTTGTGGGGTCACGAAGATAAGGCCCACCCCTGATTTGATTATGGGCATGTTTTATTTGCGCTTCTTCATCGAAGATGCTCCATCAAAGTAAAGTTCCCATCGGGCATCACTACCGTCGATCGCATCAAACGCATGTTCGTCTGGCAGCTCGCAATTCAAAGGGGAATCGGCCGTATCGGATGCTCAGCGAGGAAGTCGGCGATGGCCTGGCCTTTCACTGCCTTAAGAGGTCGATAAGTTATCGAGAACTCCATCAAGAGCAGGGCCCATTTAGCGAGTCGCCCCGTCAATATGACTTTTGACATCAAATATTTGAGAGGATCCACCTTCGATATGAGACGGACTTCATTCGCCAACGCATAGTGCCTGAGTTTCGTTATCACGAAGATTAATGCTAGGCAGTGTTTTTCGATGGGAGAGTAATTGCTTTCTTCCCTCAGGAGAACTCGACTTAAGTAATAGAGAGCTCTATCCTTCCCTTGGTCGTTCTCTTGTACCCACAATGCGTCTAAGGAACCTTCGAGGGCGGTTGTATAAAGAATGATGGGCTTTCCCTTGACCGGAGCGGCCAGCACTGGCGGGTTTTGCAGATACTGCTTGATTTCGTCCAACACGCCTTGGTATTTATGATCCCAGACGAATGGGGTCCCCTTCTTCATCAGGTGACTGTAAGGACGGCACTTGCCTGAGAGATTAGCTATAAATCGCCGAATATATGCGAGCTTCCCTTGGAGAGACCGCAATTGCTTAAGAGTCCTTGGCGGGGGCATTTCCATAATTGCCTTGATCTTCGACGGATCTATCTCGATATCTCAGTGTCGGACGATGAATCCTAGGAATTTGCCTGAGGACACCCCGAACGCGCATTTGAGAGGGTTCATCTTCAAGTTGTATTGCCGAAGACGTTGAAATACGATCTTCAGATGCTCGATATGTTCCTCGTATGATTTGCTTTTCACCACGAGGTCGTCGATATAGCATTCGATGATTTCATGTATAGGGTCATCGAAGATCTTCGTCATGGCCCTCTGATAGGTGGCACCAGCGTTCTTTAGACAGAAAGGCATCACCTTGTAGCAGAATATACCCAAAGGGGTCAGGAAAGCGGTGTGCTTCTGGTCCTCGGGATGCATCTTTATCTGACTATATCCTGATGAGCCGTCCATGAAGGAGAAAACTTCGTGAGTGGACGTATTATCTATCATCAGTTCGGTGACAGGTACCGGGAAGTCATCCTTCGGGCAGGCTTTATTGAGATCCGAAAGTCCACATAGATGCGTACCGTCCCATTTTTCTTCATCACCGGGACGATGTTGGCGATCCAGTCAGGATATTGAACCTCTTGGATGAAGTCAGAATCGATTAGCTTCTTGACCTCGACGTTGATACTCATCTCAAGCTCGAGCCGCATTCTTCTCCGTGCTTGTTTGATTAGCTTGACGTCCGGGGATATTGCCAGTTTATGGACAGCAATCTCTGGATCTAGTCCTGGCATCTCGGAATAGTTCCATGCGAAGCAATCTCTATGCTGCATAAGCACGTCTTTTAGTGTAGCTACCCTTTCTTCAGATAATAGCTCACTGACGAATGTCGGTCGCAGGTCACCTGCCGTCCCCAAATCAATCTTTTTGAGGTTATCTGCAGTAATATGTATTCCATCTTCCAGCTCTTTCGGCGCCGGTGGAAATTCTGAGATCACATTGTCATCATCGTTTTCGAAGCACCAGGGGAAGTCATCCATACCGTCGGGGTCTTCTTTTGATAGCGTTATCACGTGGTAGGTACGAGCTCGCTTCTAAGACTGATGTTGATCTGGTTCTATCCTCGTGGATTTGGGTTCATGCTTCTACAGAGGTGTTACCCTCCAGCTGCTTGATAGAGCGAATTTGCCGAGCTGATATTGGTTTTCGACCCAATTCTTGAAGGTGAAGCAGTCTTCAAGAAGATGTCCTATTGCTCGGTGATAAGAGCAATAGTCTGGGTGAAAGACTTCGCCCGCTTGCTCGGGGTGTTTAGACTCCGGAAGTATAATCATTTGATGTCTTATGGCAAGATCAAGTACCTTCTTTGTCTTGTCTTGAGGAAAAGAGTATGCCCGACTCATCTTCTTCATAAGGGACAAATCCGGACCGCTCGATTCCCGATCGCGTGACTTTTTGGTCCCGCTTTGTCGTTGCTGAATTCTTTTTCCGCTTTTTGACTTGTTTCTGTCTCCGCGTCAGGCCTTTTTTACAATAGGTTGACAGGGAGCGTCATTTTCATCTTTCGCAGCCTGTTGGAGAAAGCGTTGCGTCCTGGCTTTCTCGTAGATGGCCATTTCGCGGTTATGGTCGTCTCGAACTTTTTGACCAGCTTCCCTTATAAGCTTGTCCATTTGTTCTACGAACGACGGACTGGGCATTTTCACGTCGGGGACTTTTTTTGGTTCAGGATTAGCACTCTCCCATTGAGCATCTCCTTCTTCATCAAAGTCATGTACAGCATAGTAGTTGCGGAGTAGCTCCCGTTTCTTGGATCGAACGTATCCAAGTCCGATTGCTTCCATTCTCCCATTGGGCAACTTGCGCTGAGTTCCGGGAACGTTCCAGACCCTGTCATAGAATTTGACTTTTCGAGCGGTCTGTTTGAAGGGTATCCCTTGGCGCTTTAACAGCCTTTTCAAGCCTTCTGTATAATATCTAGGCAGACGGATGGGTTGAAGCCTGTCAAGTGTAGGATCCGCGCCATGCCAGATTTCTTTCTCCACTTTAGTTTTCCCGGAGCGGTAGAATAGGATCGCCTTTTCACCTTCTAGCCTTGGAGGGACATAGAACGTCTGCAGCTCTTCCACACCGTAGGTATCAAGCGCATCCAATTCTTTATGATGTTCGGGTGGAACCATGGCAACTTGCAAACTTTTCTCTTCATCAGCGAATGTTCGTATTGGAGGCCGAGCAGAGAATATAGTATTAACCTCATCTTTCGAGTCACTGCCAAATATCAACATAGGAGCGGACGGTCCCGGTTTATTGTACTGGGATGGGCCTGAATAAACCATCTCTTCTTCTTCCTCAGTATCACTCCCGAAGACGGGAATAGTGGTGATAGCTTTGTTCTCCGGTTTATGACATCTCTCCGTTTCCTCGAAATCTGGCAAAAAGTATTTTGCATCTCCGTACTTGCGGACTTCATTCATGGAGAATGGATTCAGCTCTCCTGTTACGGTATACTCGAGACCATCCTTAAAGTATTTCATACACTGATGTTGTGTAGAAGGGATGATGTTGTACTCGTGTAACCAAGGCCGGCCGAGCAAAGCGTTATAGCATGTCTTGGCGTCTATGACATGAAATTTAATATCCGTGACAGGTAACCCGAATCGTAATGTCAATATCACAGACCCGAGAGTCCGCGATGACTGGGAGTCAAAACCGGAAATGGTGATTTTATCAAGAGCGAGATGCTGGACGCTCATGCAGATTTCTTTCAACATTCGCACGTTGAGGAGATTGACGGAAGACCCATTGTCGACCAGGATTTTTCCTATCTTTATATCGTGGCAGTATCCCGAGACATAGAGGGGACGGTTGTGCTCGCACGTCCCAAGAAGAAGGTCTTCATCGCCGAAGGTGATATCGACCGTGTGTACTTCCTCTAACTCATCCTTCATCTTTTCTTCGGCGAGAAAAGCTTGGAATTGCTCTGGTTCTTGGAGCGCCTTGATCAATGAATCTCTCGCTTCTTTGGATAGTAAAAAGGCGTCGAGAATGCTGAGCTACGAAGGTAATTTCCTCAAGTGCGCCAGAACGTTATAGTCCACCTTATTCTTCTTTGGCGTGTCCTTGGCAGTCAGCTCTTTCATGACTTGGTCATCCAGGGCGATATCCTCAGAGACCTTTTCTTTTCCCTTATCTTTTCTACTCGTGGGTCCGAGATTCTTTTCTGGAAGCGTGCGATTGCGCAGCTGGATGTTTTCACAGGCCTTCGGTTCTTCCTCCTTCCCCAATGCGGATTCTTTAAAGAGGGGGCTAAGAGCCATTTCTTCGTCAGAGTCACTTCCGAAAGTGAGAATTTGCGATCCTCCAGTGTTGACCATGCGACAGTTACCGGTATCTCTTTTATGTTCCTCGGTCGCACTTCTTTGCTCCCGACGAGCTTTGCGTTTCATCCGCTTAAAATGTTGCCGGTGAGCAATGTACCCTTGCCACCATCCTTTAAAAGCGTCGCATTCCTCGGTGGGGTGCGAAATCTTTCGATGATATGAGAAATAGCTGGGATGCATCTCTGCTTCACCGGGAGTGTTTCCTTCGGAGGGTGGTAGCTTCATTCCCATTGATATGTCTTTAGAAAACCTTTTTCTCGTCTTGAACTTGCTTTTATCCATGACGGATGTTCTTTGATTCGACGGGAGTGTCTCGACTCTTTCGTTTAGTCGCCGGCGTTTGGCTCTTTCAAGTATAGCCGTCTCGCGCTCCCGATCTGCTTTACTTTTCAAAAGAGCCGTATTCAGGAATGCATCAATTATCTCATCTGATGGCCCCGGAAGTTCCGGCTTAGGATTTGCCCCCGGCTTCTCATTGCAAGGAGTTTCTTCATCGTCTATCGACGAGTGAGAGATCACATGGCAACTTACCACGTACTCCTCAGATCCATCCGATGAGTCTTCTCCGTCATCTTCGTTTTCAAGGACGTAGCCGAGGAATTCTTGAAGCGTGATTGGGGTTCGCGCCTTCCTGGTTGTACACTTCCAGCGCGTCAATCTGCTTTTGTAGGTCCGTGCGTTTGTCACCAAGCTTCACGGGCTTCTTGGGTTTCTTTTCCTTCTTCGAAGATTTCGACGGCTGGGTGTGCGAGCTTTGGCTATCGCCACTGATCTTTGGAGTTGGGCGCGGCTTCAGCATCCCTTCGATGATCTGGGGTTCCAGCGGGTTCTTCCACCTGATAGTCGGGCATGTCTGAAGATCACTCAGCATCCTTTTGGTTTTGGCTGAAAGCACGACCTCCCATGGAGCTTCTTCAAAAAAAGAGCACGTTGCCCCCGGTGTGTCCGTCTTTTTAGGAGTGTGCGATTGTGGTGGGTTTACTTTCCATTTCTCGGACAGCGCAAACTTGCCTTGCAGGTATTGATCCTCGATCCACCCCTTAAAAACGAAGCAATTATCGATCGGGTGACTTACCGTTTGGTGGTAAGGGCAATAATTGGTATTATTCACTTCGCTGGGTTGCGGTGGTCGCCTGGGATTCGGCAAATTGATAAGCCTGTTGCGTATAGCCAGCTCGAACAGCCTCTTCATTTTGTCCCGGGGAATGAGTAAGGACGCTTCATTTTCTCATTGTAATAGCGCCGTCTCTCCTCGAGTTGATCCGCTAGCTTTGGGGCACTGGGCTGCTGTTTGGTGTTAGCGACGAAGGTCGCCTTCCCTTTACCCTTGTCATTCCGCGGTTCCGGTTTCGGGAGAGATGGTCTGTGACCCATTTGATCCATCTGGGCTAGCTTATCGATTAAAGCATGGAATGTAGTTGGTTTAAAGAACATCATGAACTGTGAAATAGTTGCATGAGGGTCTAGGGTGCCCACGAACATGCCCACTACTGGTGCTTCTTCGATGCGCTGTTCGCACTTCGACCACAGGTTCCGCCATCGGATTGCATATTGAACCCAAGTTTCGCCCGGCTTCACCCTTGCATTGATCAACGCCGTTATTGGGGTGCGTTCGCTGGCGCTTGTGAATAGCTGGGTGAATAGTAACTCCATTTCTGCGAAAGTTTTGACGGAGTCATTCGGAAGCTCGGAGTACCACTCAAACGTCGTCTCCGATAAGTTGCCGACGAATTGGCGAAGCAAGAGCTTATCATCGCCGCCGGTGTTGCCACAAAGAGCCCTGAACTGGGCGACATGTTGATGGGGATTGCCTGTCCCTTGTAGACATGGAATTTCAGGATCGTGTAGCCCAGCGGGTACTTTATCTGATCATACCAGCTCGGATATGGTCGCCCTGTTTTGACGACTTGGCCGACTGCTTCATTTGCCTGGTGAACTCGTATTTGTTGAGCAATATAATCATCCAGGGCATCCTTAGAAATGGTTTCCTCCTTGGCTGTTGAAAGAGCCGGAGGAGGGTTCGACGTCTCCCCTTTATCATCTTCAATAATGATTGGAGGGTCTTCAGCTGGGGGATCCGGCTGTATCATCATGCCGACCATGTCTTGGAACAGAAGAGTCATCTGCTTTATATTAGCTGCTTATTCCGCAGCCTCCTTGTCCTTCTTTTCAAGCATTCTACGAAGGAATTCAGCATCGGTCTCGTGTTCGCGGCGTTGTTCCGATGACGCCTCCGGTTTTTTTTTTTTGGCCCGGTGAGTGCGGCCATCGCAGTCAGCATCTCCTGAAGCTTATGCTATTGCTGTTCCTGAGCTCTTGTGATGGATCGGGTGAGTGGTCGGTGGCCCGTAGAAGCGCGGATATCCTCCTTCCCGGATGCCATATAGACGGTAAGCACCACCATGCCCCCAGACTCAGGGCGTTTGGGCTCAGTGCCTTCGACATTTGTCGCAGGCACGGGGATCTTCTCCGGCCTTCTCTTCTTATGAGTGGTCGAAGTTGAGGGGGCCGTCGCGGTGGGCACCTAAATAGCTTTCCATGGCTTGGAAAGATGGCTTTCTTCTTGTTCGACCTTCACCCTTTTCTGTCGGCGAGGGTAGTCTTGATCAACCACTGAGTTTCGGACCTGCCGCCAGACTTTATAGATCTTGGAGGACAGCCGCTGAGGGGAATGTTCTGGCTTTGTTTCCACAACATTCTCCATCGGAGGAGGAGATCTTTTCAGTACGGCGGTAGGAGAATTCCTACGCACCTTATTTAGAAGCTCAGAGCTATTCCCGGTTGGAACAGCAGCATTAATTTTCGTCGTCGGGGCTGGTGGAGTTAGCCCAGAAGGGGAGTTGCCTTCAGTCTTCCTCACTCGGTGCTAGTGGCGACGTCGAGCGTGTCGAGCTAATGGAGTTGGCTCGGTGACGGGGATGGCTTTGTCTTGCCCCCTGTTCAGGTGAGGGGCCGCTGCCGGTGTCAGCCTATTAAAGACTGATGTCCTTTGAGTAGCAGGAACGGGAGTTGGAGTTGGGACGGTCAGTCTTGTAAAGACTGACCCCTCGGCAGGAGAAACCGCCTTGACGACTTCGGGAACAGGGTTGGTTACTCTCTTCGGAATAACCTTCTCTGGGATTACAGGCTTCATTGTGGGCCTACAGGAATTTTGGCCCAATCTGGAGAAGACCGAGACGCCGGAGCTGGACGACCCATTGAGTGGGGTTTCAGTAGCTGTAAGCCGATCAAAGACCGACTTCTTGGGAGCTTCTGGTACGGGAAGAGGAGCGATGAAGCTCGTTGGCAGGAGCATGGTCCCTAAAAACAACCCTGTGGTGGCTTGAGTGGCCTGTTCCACGGGCATCGTGAACAGGGAAGCCGCTTGGGGCCCATAGGTTATTCCCCCAGTTGAGGCAGGACGCAAGTTGCAGCTGCAGTTGGAGCACTTCGAGCAGGTGAATGCCATTGCTGTTTTGCTTTCTGCGTCAAGCCAGAAACTAAATCTTAGTAACTTGAAACCCAAGGGCAACCCTTAACAAACCGTGATTCGTTCGTGAATACGACACACGAAGTGTGGAGTGGAAAGAAGAAAAGGTCCCACCGGGTGTGCCAGAATCTGTTCACCGCCGGAAGCCGGGAAGACTGGACGTCTTGCCTGAATCTGGGGGCAGATGCTAATTGGTGCTATCCATCCACCTCTCCGAAGATGCCAAGTTGATTTATGGCACCGTGTATCGAAGTTTTAAACGGATGCGGCCGATGTAGCAGACTTCGTCAGATTCCCCCTCGTTTGAGGGGTTTTTGATTGTGGGGACGCTCTTCCCTGCAGGCGCAAGCCCCTGCAGTTAATTACGCTACCGCATCGCGGTAACAACTTTCTCCTTCTCCATATGGTCACTTCGTGTCGTGGGTGTTTGTTTTGTATTTGGTTGCCCGTGGATTGTATACGGAGACTAAGTTATGTTGTCACCCGTAGGGCGTGGACTAGTCCAAATCCGTATCTTTCTTAGATTTGGGTTTGGGGGGGTTATGTTTAAGGATACGTTAGCCTTATTTGTGGCTAAGATCAACTTAAATGTTTGTTAAGGACACGTTAGTCTAATTTTAGACTAAGATCAACTTAACGGGATCGTTTAGATCCGACAAGAGAGCAATCGGGCTCTATTGTTTAGTTTAGCGACATTGCGGTCGATAAGTAGTTTAAGGACATTGCAGTCCAATGTTAGTTTTATGACATTGCGGTCAAGGTTAAGGACGTCATAGTCCGTGAGTTTAAGGACCTCACAGTCCGGTGTTGGTTTTAATACATCACGGTCGAGGTTAAGGACATCATAGTCCGGTATTAGTTTTAAGACATCACGGTCGAGGTTAAGGACGTCATAGTTCATGAGTTTAAGGACCCCACAGTCCGTAACAGTGTGTGGTTGTCAGGACCCGTCACCTCTCTGACGACGTTGAAGGATTACAACGACAGATATCAGATGAGTAAAGAGATGTACCCTCGAACCGGGTGTAAATTGATTGGTAGAGCAGTTGTGCTCAGTTCAATTTAAATTGAGGACTTATGGCCAAAATTGGGCTAAGTCCAGTTGAAAATGTTTAACATTTTATCCATGTTCTGCCTATTAGGCTTTTACTTAGGCTCTGCCCTTTTATAATGCATAGCATTGGGCTCTGTAATTAAATGCATAGCATTTATATTTAGCCTGTTAGACCTTTACTTGGGCTCTGCCCTTTTTTAATAATGCATTGTATTTTTAGTGGTCTGATAGTGCGCCACGTGGCTTGTCAGGCGCTTTGCGCCAATTAAAGAGCGCAATGCGCTAGCGCATGCGAAAATGACATGTGTCACGCTCTACGCTAAGCGCAAGTCTGTTAGCGCACTGCGCTTTCTGAGTGCGCTACGCCAGTGCGCTGCGCCAGTGAATGAAATGTGGCGCGCTCTGGCACAGTGCGCCGGTCTAAGAGCGCAGTGCGCTGTTTTAGAAGCGCAAAGCACAGATTATGTCTGTGGTTGACACGTGGCACGTTCTGGCGCAGTGCGCCAATCCAAGGAGCGCAAAGACGCATTTTATTAGCGCAAGGCACTGTCCAATAGCGCAGAGCGCATCTTGATCAAATTCAGATCAAAGAACAAATTTTCTGTTCTCTCAAAAAAGGTTTTACCTCAAGATTCAAGAACCAAGGTTCTTGCTCTCATCAAAAGGCTGTGTCTTTATATAGATCAAAAGATCTAAGAATGAAGTAAATTACTTCTTTTAATCTTTTATAATTAGATCTTTTTGATATTTTTCTTTTTTATTGAAGATCTTGATCTTGTTCTTAGATCTTTGATCTTTTTAGAAGAGGATTCTTCTTTTCTAATGAGATAATTTCATCTCTGTTCTTCAAAAATCAAATTCTTTACCTTTAAAGATGAAGAAGATGATCTTCTTTCTTCAAAGGCTTGCCTTTCTTTGTCTTTGAGGTTTTTCTCAAAATTTGCAGAGGGTTCTCTCTCTTCTGTCTCTCTATCTGTGAGACTTGGAGTCTAGGGACCTTTATATAGGGCTAATTGGTTTGTTAAGTTAGTTACAGAGATCTTTCTCTGATTGATCTGGGGATATTTCCCTACCGTTGGATCTTCGATCCTAAGGCCTCTGTTTTACAGAAGACAATCTTCTTATTTTAATAAGATCGGAAAGAACTTTCTTGAATTTTAATTCTGATTAATTAATAATTTATTATTTAAACTCCAGTGCTGGCGCAACTGCGCTAGCGCGCCTGCGTTTGACACGTAGCGCGCAGCGTAGAGCGCAAGGGACCTGAAGCGTTGCTTCATCTTTTAAAATTTGAATTTTGAAACAGAGCTTTGATCTGATTGGGGTGCGCCGCCTTGGGCGCAGCGCTCTTGGCGCTGGCATGTCTGCTTTTGACATGTGTCGCTCAGCGCGCAGCGCAAGGGATCTGAAGCGTTGTTTCAATTTTTGAATTTTGAAATTCAACTCTGATTGGGGGAAACAACACGCTTTCAGCGTGTTGGAGTTCAAAGTTCTAATGTTAACCGCGATCAAGGATGGTGTCGCTTCGCAGCTAGCCGGTTGAGCACGGGTCGATCCGCAGGGAGATGGTTGTATGTCCGTTCGAGTTTTAGACGAGTCAATGAAGAATGTATGTGTGTATGTTCAATTCTATCCTTAGTGTTTGTATTTATGTTCAAGTAAGCTTGTTAAGGTTAAGCTTAGTTAGTAGAGTTAGGATTAGTCTTGTGCTTTTCTTTTGTCATTCTTAAAATGATGTTGGGATAATCGAAAATAGCGGGGATTAGGAGGACATAAGAATGGGATTTGCGAGTTTAAGCGAGCTTTCCAACGCTAAATCCATTGCTAGTGCCCCTTGTATGTCCGCTAAATACGCTTATTTCCAACCCTCGGCCAAACACCCGCAACCATGTATCCAATTAAGTCACAACTACATGTCACGTTGTAGTGCGGTTAAAAGGACTTCTCGATTTAGGTCGCGGCTATATGTCACGTATAGCGGGCCTAAGTGAGGGGGTTGCGTTTGTTTGGTCGTGGTTCGTTTCAAGATGTTTGGCGAAGAGAAGCATAAGGGATTTTTCCGTCCCTCATACTGCCTTCCTTAGCCTTAACAAGTGTGGAATTATTCGCACATTATAAAAGAAAATAAAACAAAACAAGAAGGAAGAAAAAAAGGAAAAGGAAAAATATGGTTTTACAAAATGGTAGCAAGCTAACTGTTTGGGTCCTCACCTAAGCAGGGAACTCCGTCGAGTGTCATGGCTTGAAAATGCGGATAAGAGGAAAAGAAAAATAACACAAGCAAATAAATAACAACAACTACTTAACAACAATAAATAAAATTACAATACAAGATAATAAAATTACAAGACAAGAAATAAAAGAGACAGGATAATAAAAACCCTCATCTTTATTGATCTTCCACTCAAAAAACTCTCACTACAATTTTCATGGAGAAAAGAATGAAGAAGAAGAAGAAGCTAAACTAAACTACACTAAAACCTAACAAAAAGAAACATAAGAATGAACCCCCTTGGCTTGGCACAAAACTGGGTTATTTATAGGTTGAGTGCTGAAACCCTAGGGCAAGATTCTGAGCCCATACAAAGTTACCAATCTACCCTAAAAATACGAGTTGACACTGAGTCAACTCGGCCGTGGATCCACCGCATAATGGCCATATTGGCCGCAGATCCGCGGTCATTTAGAGGAGTTAAGCTGTCATTTTTTGTGGGGTTTCTTGTATTGCTCTCTTCAGTTGTTTTACATGTTCCAAATTGCAAATTGCTTCCACAATTTCTTCAGATCTGCAACAGTCCAAAATGGCATCAAAAATAATTCTTTTGACCTCATCTCCTTCGAGCTCCGCCCACCCATTGATTCTTGTGCTGCCCCTCTCGTGCTCTGTGGTTGTCCGAGACACGAATGACCACTGTCATATGTCTTGTCTCTGGAACTGGTACGCGGCACTGGACGGATACGGATGACCGGAACCCGGCTTTTATCTATTGACAACAGATGTTCTGTATTTTGGCGTAACAGTGGAGATTTTGTATGATTTGCGTTATTTTGGACCAGGAATCTGTAGCCTGTAAATATTTAGCAAACACGGATTAAAAGCACCTACCTATAAACAAACGAGCATAAGAATGGACGGTATTAAATGCAATATTCCGGTATGAACAAATACCCTCAAACTTAACTTTTGCTCGTCCCGAGCAAAACCAATTATTCACAAAAATTCCTAACCTCACTTTCGCATGGAACGCGATTGCACTAAGCTCGTGCAACAAGCCGTTAAATCTTTAGGTGTCTCTGGTAGGAGGAGTGTTGTCTCCTGAGGGTTTTCAGTGGATACTACCCACAAAATCCCGTCAAGCTAGTTTCATAAGTTAACGTCGATTCTACTCCTACAGTTTAGTAATTAGGGTAAAAATTCTATTATCCTAAGTTAGAAATATCCTACCCTTATGTTTCACGCCTCCTATTTGTTCAACCCCAGATCCTATACGTTTTACAGCTTAGAAAGATCTCGGTCTCTCCTGAGTTTTTCTTCTAAAGTGCGGTCTCCAATCCGGAATTTTTATTAACTTTATGGAAAACATAAGTCTTATTCTTTATCCCTATCTTTCCTCCAAATATCGATCATATACCCCTACGTGTGTGTAAATTTTCACTCCTACACTTAAGAATTCAATTCAAACTATAGTACTCTTGCCTTAATATCTCATACTACTTCTTTTTATTAATGATGGACGGATTTGCTCACACACCTTTCATGCGACTATTAATGTTTCTTGAGCCACTAACATCCAATTACTGAATGTGTGAGCATAAAGCGTAAATAGCAATTTCCAGGTCTTGACTTTATTCTATTTTTTTTTCTTTTTTCACTCTTTTTTTCCCTTTTCAAGACCGCATATATTTTTTCAATGATACTCTTTAGGTGGTTAGCTTTAAATACCATTTTTTCTTTCATACTAGGTTTTCAGGCAAGAGTATTTCTAGGTATCCTCTACTATCTTAAGTTTCAAGGTGCGTGTATGTGCAGTTTGTTGGGTATATACTTTCTAAATTTGAACTCAAGAATATGAACTATTTTTCAGACTTATTTTTCAGTAAAGTTTCAATACTTTCCCTTAATTTCGACTTAACTCAAGAACTGAACTCAGGATTACCTACTTCTATAAAAAAAACTGCAAGGACGTATAATTACCAAGGTTAAACAGAATGAGGGTTATTTTTAGGGTTTTCAATTTCTAAACCTAGGATTTAGTTATTTCTAACGTATCAACTAAATTTTCGAAATAAAAAATCTAAGTTACCCTATTAGCTAACTTGACGACAAAGTTTATATATTTTTGTAAATTTTTTTATTTTTATGGGTTTTTTTATAAGTATGCAAATGAAAAATATACACATGAATGCGAAGGTAGAAAGCTTACCGAGCACACCCCAAACTTAAACTTGGCAGTGCTCTCACTGTCAGGCTATACCAAGAGGGTCAAAATTACCGGCGCTCCCTAAAAAATTTTTTTATACAAAACAAAAAATAAAACAAAAATATATACATAAAAAGGTTCCCTCCAAATTTAAGTGAAACAGTGTTTCTACTGTTTAAGTGTTAAAGTTCAGAGTTAGGGGGGAGAGAACAATATTAATCTATACAAGGCCTTACACAGGCCAAATGTTAGCACCAACCATTCAAAATTTTTATCGTTATAATGGTGTGGTTGGTGAAAGAATATGGAGAGGAAAGAAATGGATAATAAGCGAGACCGTATGTGAATAGAGGTGGTATACGGTCTCGGTATATGAGAAGAAGAATGGCGGAAGGGAAAAAGAGATGGAGTACGAACCTGATGGTGAAAATGGAGTGAATAAATTAGCATAATTTGTGATGACCGATGTGTAAAAAGCGTTTGTGCTAATCTATTCACCCGTCGAGAAATGGGGTCAAATCCCTCAAGATTCGTGAGAAAACATAGGTACGCCGAACTTGGTAAACCAGACATAAGAAATGAAATTGATACGGTATCTTGCAAGGTCAGAACGATGGAAAGGATGGAGGGAAGTGGTTGAGGAAGGTTATCGGTTAAAGGTTCCGGAGGGTGTACACAGTCAATGAAAGGGATAGGATGAATTGGAAAATCCGACTCATCAAGCAAAACTGGTTCATCCTCAAAAATATCCTCAAAATTCTCCTCAAAATCCAACTTATCCATGCAATACTCATCAAAATCAAGACGCATATAAAGTTCGGGAAAAATATTTAATGACTCGGGATGATGAATTGGAGAGAAAAACTCAGCCAAATCTGCGGGTTCATCATCCAAAATATCCCCGCGTCGATATCCTCAATCAAGTGAAAATCAATATTCTCAGACACCTCATCAAAAGCATGGATTTCAATCAATTCAGGTTCTAGAGTGGAGGTGTAGAGGTCAAAAGGGTTGGGTGTGGTTTCACTCGAAAGAGACCCTTCACAATCAGGTAAATCAAACACCACAAAATCGCACAACTCATTAATCATTCTATCTTCAATTGATAATTCAAAACTGGAGTTGTGGGATTCAAGTTGAAACGGGTAGGTTTGATTTGGAAGGGTATACAGCTCACTCTTTCCACTCAAATTCTCAACCTGTCCAACCGCCTCATCATACATTGGAAAATTTGGAGCTAATTGGAAACTAGCTACCGGGTCACTAGGTTGTATGAGTGAGGCCATGGACGCATTCAAATCCATCATCTGTTGGTACGACGCTACCTGAATGTCTTCTAATAACTGTTCCAGACTAGACATGGATTGTGAAGTGGTTTCAGTGAAAGATTCAAATTCGTTTGGATACTGGAAACTCCCAAATGGCTGTATAGAAGCAATATCTAGAGAAGGTGTAAAAGTCGGGTAGGATGGATAGGATTTGAATGGTTGGACAGAAGTAGGATCAACATTTGGATAAGAAGGTGAATAGAATTGTTGATCCCAAGAATTTGAAGTGGTGAAAGGAGTGAAAGATCGGCTACGAGATTGTTCAATTCGGTCAGCAATGGACATTGGTCGTAGAGTAGGAATATGACTCTTAAAAGGGGTATCAACGTAAGAGGGTGGGGAAGGTTGAAACGGTTGATACAATGTGGATTGCGGAGTCCAATTGGTAGTCCTAGACGCGTCTATCCGATCTTTCAAAGAAATTTTTTGCATGGAGGGATCGTTCAAAGTTCGGCCAAAGCAAGAACCGTAGGAAGTTATGTCTGGTTGTGGGTACCAAAGTTCGGCAAGAGTTTTCCAAGGTGGGGTACCCGTGATATGAAGAGAAGAAAAAAAGATGAGGAGGGAAAAAGAATGTGATTTTTTTTTTGTTAAAAAAATGTTTGTTTTTGGAGTTTTAAAAATTGTTTGTTTGGTTTTTTGAAAGAATACGGAATTATGGGACTAAACTTCACATAAGCACAATCACAATCACATTATGCACAAACAACACCTAGAGCTAGGGTCTTCAAAGTCCAACTAGACCGCTCCTAGACTTCCAAGCGACAAGTTGCAAGATAACCCTCGAATCGCCTCTTCACTGAATTATGGCCAGGTAAGCACAAGTGAGGAAAGGAGGGTTCCGCTCACGAATCACCGTGAGACGGGTCTTTTAAAATTACCTCCTCACTTTTCTAGCCTAGGCACTACAAAGTCAAGTTTAGATAAACGGCCGATTCCCCGCAACCTTCACTTGTCCTAAATAAGCGCGACAAGTCCTTATAGGTTTGGTCTAGATATTTTTTTATTAGCTCAAGATAATGCGTATTCAATTAGTGTGGGGTCTTAGGAAGGGTGATAAAATCCCCACCCAATCTGAATTGGTGTTATAACCCCTTAATGTCCGTATTATGATATGCAAAGCGGTACACAAACAAAAATCCAAAACAACAAAAATTTTATTTGGCAGTGGCGCAATTCTGTGCAAAGATACCTGCAGAAAATATAGTATAGTGGAATTCACAGAGAAGATCAATGGAAAGAGCGAAGGTGAAAAAAACTTGGGGCTCAGAAGCCTCAAAGTTGTCGCGGAACCGCCGCACAACCTAAGCTTTGACCGCGGTTCCGCGGTCAAACTTTGGACTTGGGGCTTAAAATTTGGTCCTTGAACTCCCCTTTCTCTCTACTCTAAAATAAAATGCTCTGTTTTCTTTTTTGATTAATGTACTTGCTCCAGATAGCCTGCACACTTGCACTCAAAAAATATCAAAAATAACAAAAAGGGGTTTTGTTATATATATTTTTTATATATATACAAAAAAGAATATTAACCCGAATAACAAGAAAGAAAATACGTTACCGTCTTCCCAGCAACGGCGCCAATTGATCAGCACGCTTTCGGCGTGTCGGAGTTCAAAGTTCTAAAGTTAACCGCGATCAAGGACGGTGTCGCTTCGCAACTAGCCGGTTGAGCACGGGTTGATCCGCAGGGAGATGGTTGTATGTCCGTTCGAGTTTTAGATGAGTCAATGAAGAATGCATGTGTGTATGTTCAATTCTATCCTAAGTGTTTGTATTTATGTTCAAGTAAGCTTGTCAAGGTTAAGCTTGGTTAGTAGAGTTAGGATTAGTCTTGTGCTTTTCTTTTGTCATTCTTAAAATGATGTTGGGATAATCGAAAGTAGCGGGGATTAGAAGGACATAAGAATGGGATTTGCGAGTTTAAGCGAGCTTTCCAGTGCTAAATCCATTCCTAGTGCCCCTTGTCTGTCCGCTAAATACGCTTATTTCCAACCCTCGACCAAATACCCGCAAGCATGTATCCAATTAAGTCACAACTACATGTCATGTTGTAGTGCGCTTAAAAGGATTTCTCGACTTAGGTCGCGGCTATATGTCACGTATAGCGCGCCTAAGTGAGGGGGTTGCGTTTGTTTGGTCGTGGTTCGTTTTAAGATATTTGGCGAAGAGAAGCATAAGGGATTTTTCCGTCCCTCATACTTCCTTCCTTTGCCTTAACAAGTGTGGAATTATTCACACATTATAAAAGAAAATAAAACAAAAGAAGAAGGAAGAAAAGAAGGAAAAAGAAAAATATGATTTTACAAAATGGTAGCAAGCTAACTACTTGGGTCCTCACCTAAGCAAGGAATTCCGTCGAGTGTCATGGCTTGAAAATACGGATAAGAGGAAAAGAAAAATAACACAAGCAAAGAAATAACAACTACTTAACAACAATAAATAAAATTACAATACAAGATAATAAAATTACAAGACAAGAAATAAAAGAGACAGGATAATAAAAATCCTTATCTTTATTGATCTTCCACTCAAAAAACTCTCACCACAATTTTCATGGAGGAAAGAATGAAGAAGAAGAAGAAGAAGCTAAACTAAACTACACTAAAACCTAACAAAAAGAAACATAAGAATGAGCCCCCTTGGCTTGGCACAAAATTGGGCTATTTATAGGCTGAGTGCTGAAACCCTAGGGCAAAATTCTGAGCCCATACAAAGTTATCAATCTACCCTAAAAATTCGAGTTGACACTGAGTCAACTTGGCCGCGGATCCGCCGCATAATGGCCATATTGGCCGCGGATCCGCGGTCATTTAGAGGAGTTAAGCTGTCGTTTTTTGTGGGGTTTCTTGTGTTGCTCTCTTCAGTTGTTCTACATATTCCAAATTGCAAATTGCTTCCACAATTTCTTCAGATCTGCAATAGTCCAAAATGGCATCAAAAATAATTCTTTTGACCTCATCTCCTTCGAGCTCCACGCACCCATTGATTCTTATGCTGCCCCCCTCGTGCTTTGTGCTTGTCCGAGACACGAATGACCACCGTCATATGTCTTGTCTCTGGAACTATTATGCAGCACTGGACGGATACGGAAGACCGGAACCCGGCTTTTATCTATTGACAACAGATGTTCTGTATTTTGGCGTAACAGTGGAGATTTTATATGATTTGTGTTATTTTGGACCTGGAACCTGTAGCCTGTAAATATTTAGCAAACACGGATTAAAAGCATCTACCTATAAACAAACGAGCATAAGAATGGACGGTATTAAATGCAATATTCTGGTATGAACAGTATAACCACTACATGATATGATAAGAATGCAACTAATTATGATATGAATAAAAATATTGCAGGCAGTGTCATACAACTTGAAAAAATTACTATAAATCACACGTGCAGAATTAAGCAAAACAATATAAAAGGGGTAAGCAGTATATTTAATTATCTGTACATCAAAATTGGTTTTGTGTCAATTAGGTTTCGGGTTTGCTAGTTATGGTCATTCCATTTTAAGTGTTTACCGCTGGAAATCAAATTTCTGAACTAGAAGTCCGTTTCATAACACATTTTACTCCCTGTTGGGATCATAATTAGGCAATGCTACAGTTAGATAATATGTAGATTTATCTGTTATGTTTCCTACACTTTAGACAGATTAACAATAGTCACCTTGGTTTAGGAGTTATGATCAGATTACTGATGAATGGTGCAAACTGAAATGACAGAAAACTGTTGTACATGTCATCCGTTTAAAATATGATTTAAATACCAAATGATACTGGAATTTAGTGAAATTGGTACCATTGGAAAGCTAACACAATTTTATATGCAGAAGTAATTGGATCCGCACACTATCATAATTAAGCAGTAAAGTTCCACGTGTATAAAAGCATGTCAAGGGGAAATTCCTGTTCTGGACTGCAGTCCAAGATCAAGTGAGTTCTTTGTTTTCGATGTTCAGAGGATATATCTATCAGTAAACCTACACGTCGTGTCAAATATTATGCAGTATCATTCGCAATGAACACAGGCACGCCGCGATTGGATTTTTATGGAATTAATTAGGAATTTAAAGGTGTTAAGTGTTCGGTAAAACGTGAGTTTCGGTATAGAAGCTAAGGCGTCACTATATATGTGAAAACGATATCGATTTGCCACCAACTTTCTACAAAATATTTGTTAACAGTGTTAGACTCTAAATACCATGAGTTCCACCATTTTAGATTTTGTTTTCACATAAGGTTCGCATCGAACACCTAAGATCAACATTCGGTCATCGATCGAAACTAACATTTCTTCTAACAAATTAAATTAGATGTTAACCACTTAATTTATACACGTTACTAACACAGTAAAGCCCCAGTCAGGCTCTACTAAAGTAAAACGACACGATGATTCACTACACAAAATTCAAGTATAGCTTTCGATCCAATTATATTTATTTATATATCTAGTTATAATATAGTTTCTTTAGCTAACTCTTATTATAGCATGTTAAACAAGTGAATAGGGATTTCACTTGCCTAAAGATGAAAACGGCACAGCAACGACGACAATGATCGCACGCACGGGCACGACATGCACGGCAGCACAAACAACAACAGTAGCTCGGCTAGGGTTCTGGTTATGGCTCGAGCTTGGCCTCGGCCTCGGCGTGACTTGAGCATGGCCTCAATGATCTATGACGGGGTGGCTGCAGAGGTTGCTCACATGGTGTAACATTTCAGAAAAATAAAATATTATTTTGGGAATTTATATAATTAAAATAATAAATATTATGAATATTTTAATGATGTGGTATAATTATATACCGATAGTTTGGAAAATGTTGGAGAATTAAATTGAATGGTGATTTTTGGAGGGATTTATGTGATTTAGGCAAATTATAAATTTTTATAATTAATTATATACAAGTTATCCTAAACTTGATTAGTGTTCACTAATCATAGATTGATGGTGTTTTGTACATGGGACATGCACCATATCATATTTGCTAACACTTGTTATATTTTTGAAAACTTGGCTTAAATCCTAGATTGTGCATGGTTTCATTTAGGTTTTCTATTGTTTTAGAAAAAGAAAAAGGAAAAAAGAATAAAGAAATGGGTATGGGCAAGAGAGAGAAGAGAGAGAGAGAGGTGAGGGGTCTCCTTGAACCATGGCTCATTGTCCCCCTTCATTGTTTTCTTCATCATTTTCCCTCCTCTTCCACTCATGGCTGGCCTCCTCCTTCCACCTGCTCCTACACCTCATAACTCCATCAAAAATACATCAAAACACTTCATCCCCATCTTTAAAAATGTGCACAAGCTCACTACATGCATGGGGAACCACGAAAGTTGGGATTTTGAAGACTTGGGGCAACTCAAGAAAATTCTTAAGTTGCCAAATTAGATAATTCTTTCATCATTAGTGTAGTATTTCAATTTCTTTAGAATCCATTGTAGTTTAGAAGTGTTTAAGTGTAGTTTATTGATGGTTGAAAATTCCTAGATGAAAATTAGGGATCTATTTGAGTTGAGATGGTGCTAATGAGATTTAGTAGTAACCTTAAACCCCTGTAGCTTTAGTATTTTAGGCAAAACCTGAGGCTAGACCCTAAACCATGAACTTTAGATTTGCCGATATCGGTTTTGTGGGAATTGTAACGATATTTAGAGATCTGCTATGACCTAGGGCACCTAAAAAATATTTAGCAATTACAGTGAAGTGTGCAGGTGATTTGGAGTATACCCTAAAGACCAGAGGCCACATCTCCCATTCTTGGCCGCAAATAAATTCCTCATGGTCGCAATTTGCTGCCTAGGTACTTCCAATTCGGTTCGTGCTTGGTCCATAGCTCCATTTTCAGTAAATTAGACCTACCCCATATGCAAAATTGGCTAATTTCGCCTAGGGTAAAATCTGTAAGAGTTTTACAACGTTTCTGATTTCTGTTTTGCGAATTCTGTAACTTAGACTTAGGTATTTATGTGTTATCTCGATCAATTGGCGTTTGTACGTCGATGTCGAGGGTTATTGGTTCTTCTTGCATAAGTAGACCATAGGTTTTAACCTATATGCGTTTCGTGTGCCGTTTTGGTTTTTATCCACGATTTCGGTTTACGATATTATATATTTATATGTAGGCACCTTCACGCAGAATTCGGACGATGAGGTAAAGAATGGCGACATTGACTTCGGCAAGTAAAGATCAAGATGAGTAGATATATATCTATGGGGGAAGTCGGGTGGATGGCGTATAGCACCCCCGCAGTTTCGTAGTGTAGCACGCGAATGCGTTATGATGTGTGTGTGTGTGTGTGTGTGTGTGTGTGTGTGTGTGTGTGTGTGTGTGTGTGTGTGTGTTTATGAGATGAGTATACTTAGCAAGGAATGCTTAGGTGACTTTGGGTTAGTTTTAGCGTAATTGTAGGAAAACGCTTTTAGTTAGTTTCTTAGTCGCGAAACCCTAGAGTAATGATTCGTACACACACACACGCACGCATATATTTGATTTCTTGTGCGTATATGGGAATATATATGTGTGTATGTGCACGCGCGTATACACACACATACATACTCACGTACATATATGTATATATATATGTATACATATATATATATATGTATGTATGTATGTATGTGAGTATGTATGTGTGTGTGTGTGTGTGTATGTGTGTGTATACGTATACACGTTTGATGAGGATAGTATATGATACTTGGAGATGAGTCGATATGATTGGGCATGATGCCATGAGATCGGTGATGTGATTTGGGTCGTGTGATGAGAAACGACATGATATTATAGCGGATCGTTGGGCGATGTGTTTTCATACACACGCGGATATATATATGTTGATGGTATCAGAATGTACTAGACTTTAGATCAGTACCCCTAAATCAGAATATGATGATAATGATACCAGATAAGTAATGTGTTATATGTGATATTGACCCGTACCCCAATTTGGGATGCCGTACGATGGATTTTACCGTACGATGTATAAATATGATGATTGATCCGCACTTTCGACTTGAGGACGTCGTATTATATATTTTATCGTACGTGACGCTATTGAGGTGGGATCATCGACTACTAGATATATCGACACAGACTTAGGTGGATTTCCTTACCCCTTTGGTTAGTCAGTTAACGTGTCCTGTAGTTTACTTAGTAGATGTTAGATCTGGGCTCAAGTCATACTTATTTCCAAAACTAATGAATCGTGAGTATTTTAAAGACAGGCCAAGGGATATTACGGATATTTCAAAGGATGCACCTTTTCTTAAAAACATCGTAGTCCCTAATTTCTAAAAACCACGATTCGTGCTATTTCAAATGCCAAAATTGTATGACTCGTATATTTAAATATTCATTCTTATATGTTGCGTTTACTATTCATTTTCCATATATTTTTATTGTTCACATCGCATTGCATGCTTAAATATGTTTTCATTAGTTATTATGAACCCATGCTGTCAGGACACCAGCACCATTACCGATGATGCGTATACTCCATGTACACTTGCTTGCCGGCTCACACACATCATCATCGGTAATTTCCATGTCATGTACACTTTAGAGAATACTATTTCATTGACATAACTTGCTAGCTGATAGTTCTAATATATCATTAATATATTGTATTTTGTATTTAGATACCCATGCATATATATATTCATTTGTCATGCGGTATTATGGGAATTTATGCCGGTAAATCACTGTTTATTTACTCTCGATTTTGGGATTTGATATTTCCATTAGATTTCTGGTTTTGGGAAACCGCATGTGAATATTTATAAACTTATGAAATTTTAAAAAGAAAAAGATGCGGTTTTCTCTTAATATGATGAGTAGTGTCCACCATGAGTTTTCTCGGCTCTTGAGCAGTATCATACATCCGATTCGAGGAGGAGGATGAACCGTCTGCGGGTGCATGGTGAACCCGGCGCGGTACCCCGGGGCAAGATGGTCGCAGATGATGGCGTTGAGCCCGGCAGGGAAGCACTACCGACCGGTTATTGTGACGTGGCGGATATCCAGAGGATACCGACGTAGTCTTGAGATTTGATGATATGGGCCAGTCCGGATAGCCGGAACCCGAGATTTTGAGATATTATGATATGGGCCAGTCCGGATAGCCGGAGCCCGAGATATTGAGATATATAATTTGTGTTGATGCTTGACATGGATTCTATGTTGATTTCATTGATGATACTTCGATTTTATAAAGAAATCTCACTGAAATATGAAAACATTTTTCTCATTCAATTTGTATTATGTTTTCATGCATTCATACATCATATATGTGACATGTTGCTATTTGCGACACTGACACGAGCACTTGGTATTACACTTATGTATAGATGTTTACCCTTGTCATTATTTAGATGCTTCAGGTTATATATTGAGGATATATTATCGTATGACCTAGGATAGAGTCATACATGCGATTTCTGCTCCGTGATGTTTTCTACTCATAATTTGCAACTCACTCCGTTGTGCCACAGTTTCTTGCAGATTTTGCCGTACAGGTTTCCTTGGCGGCTTTGCTGGCACACTACTTCATTCCGGGTGATTGCTATGGTAGGTGGGTTCACTCGTATCGTGACCACCATTGTACTTTAGTTATATTCAGTTGTATCTGGTAAACTCCATCAACCAGACTTGTATATTTGATAGACTTAGAAGACCAGTGTTTATTCTTTCAACCTTAGAGTCGCGCGCCTGTATTATTATGGTTTTTCTCTGGTTTTCTTGAGGATATTGCTTTCTTGATGAGTTTTGATCCTCGCCCTTCGGCATTGTATATTATATTGCATTGTGTGGTTGTGTCCGTCAATTGGCGAATAGCTAGCTCCCGCTTGGAGATTCCTTTATTCATTATGTATGTTATTCATGTTTGTATCCGTTTGGGGCTAGTATTTACAAAGGAAACTCTGCCGAATTTTTCGGAAAAGACTTGACGTTTTAAAAATGCTTACTACGATTTTCAAAGTAAATTTATATGTTGACTTTTGACTGAATTTTCCTTCACTCTCTTTTTAAATGGTTTAGATTTCTGGGCTTTTGGCTTACTTGAATTAGATGGGGTCTTATAGAATTCATATGATTCAAGTTCTAATCATGTGGCATTTCGAGTTGTGACAAAATTGGTATCAGAGCGATAGGTTTAACCTTGGTTCGAGTCTATATCTGACTATGCGGAGTCTAGGGCGTTTATATATATTCGGAATCTAGGCTTGACCTTACGGAACTTAGACTTGGGCGAGGGGGTATTAGACCTGAACTTTCGTCGCTTAGGTTGACCTTGGTTGATGTAGTAGGTGACTTAAGTAGAGTGACGTACCGTGTGTATGTTCCACGGCATATTTACGATACGCTACTCCACTTAAAAAACCTTAGGATGCATATTTCTTTGCACAGTATTATATTCATTCCTATGATCTATCCTCATCGATATCGGTTGGTGGTTTTTGTTACCACGATTGCATAGGCAGAGAGAGCTGCGGCTAGAGTTATAGTCAGCATGAGCTCGTCTTGGAGGAGGACTGACCAGGGCGTAATTCCGGTGACACACGATTGCATAGATGTGTCGTTTTATTGTGTTATTCGCGATATGAGCGTTTCGATATATAGTTTTACTATATTTTCTCATGGACGCGAGCGTGCAGATCGGCACCAAATGATCGGGCTACCGCTAGAGACCAGCTAGAATGTGATGACCGTCAATGCACCGTTTATCCTTGATGATTGAGGCATTGTTTAGCGTGCGGACGAATGATCCAGTTGCTGCTGCGACGGACAAGATATCGTCCCAGATGTTTGAAGCTAACGCAGCACAAGTTGTAATTAGAGATATGATAGAAGATCGCTAGTCACCCATAAGGGAATGACTAGGACATATGGTTCGTTTGCATACCCGATGCGAGGTCATCAGATTGATTGATTCCAGCTAGAGAAGACTTCACGCAGGCACGTGGAGAGTCGATAAAAAACGAACGAATCTCAGAAACCCATTTTTCTAAGTTTAAGGTATTCCGAAAAAAATGCAAGTAATTCTGTGGACCCTCTAGAAGAATGAAACCCTAACTCGACATAATGCCCATGGGAACGCTTTTGAACCTTAGGGTTTGCGGCAGTTCTGCGATGCCATTAATGAGGCTTGCGTTTGCCCTTCTACGGTTAGTCCATACGTACTGTAGCATATACTGGATAGTATTAAACCGTGCTCAAGTGTTGAGCTCTCGGGGAATTATGGGACTTTGACGAATCGATCGAAAAGTTCAACGTCTTCCGGATATCATATGATGGGATACATTACTTAGAAGAGTATGAGTATAGTCGTTGTAGTGCAGTCCATACAGCTACGAAGAGACGAGTCCGAATCAGTCGACATTAGAGAAAAGTGGACTAAGAGGTTCGTACGAGATTTTGACGAGATGGCGTTCCACTCCATTGACATTAGAGATGTGATACGCATGCAGAGGCGTTGAAGGTGGATATATCTTCCAGAAGGAGTCGTGATGAGAATGCAGCCGTTCCGGAACAAGAAATAGATTTAGTAAAGGGTGATAATTTCCGGGCAGTTCAGCAGAAACGAGATTTGGGAGAGACCCCGACAAAATCTTTCTAGAATACTACACGAGAAGATTTAGACCCAGGACCGGTCATATTACGCACACCCAGTAGGCCAGAGTTCAGCATCGTCGACGAGACATGTTATGAGTGACCATGATAGTTGGCCAGGGACCTTTAGAGGATGTACCGGAGTGGAACTGTTTCCGTCATCGTTCCATATTGGGCCATTGAGCCGAGGAGCTATGTAACTAGCAATTCGCAGTAAGAAACGAGATCTTAAGGGCACCTGGCACCAGGCCATGAACAGGAGGGAAGTAGATACCTTGCTCTGCTAGTTTTGGATGCACCGACACCTTCTCGATTTTGAAGGATGACATATCGACTACAGTGTTTACGAATTACGATTTGGTGATTCGAATATCACGTGTCCATTATTTTGGGTTTCAGTATTTTGGACGATTTATTTGCATGATTGAGATTTTGTGCACCACAGTTGCACTCGACTTCGATTTGATGTCATTCGAGATGTTGATTTTGATTTCATGCCTATGGTATGTATGTGATTTGACTTATGCTTTCGGTGTAGTTTTCACACATTTTTAATATTTTGATTCGATTTTGTGCACGCCGATGCACGTGGTTGTGAGATTTTTATATACGACGGTATACCTGATTTGGATTGAGGTACATGTATATCGTCGATTTCGATTATGATATTCGATATTTGTTTTCGTGTACTTTGTGCATTTGATTTGGATTCTTGCACATACTTTACGCGGTTGATGCGATTTTGGTGCATACCGGATGCACTAAATCGGGATTTTTCGTGCATATCAGATGCACCTGATATTGCTGTCAGGCACACCCGTTGCCTTTGACAGGTGTTTTTGTGCACACCCATTGCACTTAGATTTTGTTTCTGCGCACATGTATGGCACATTTATTGATTTCGATTTCTGTGCACGCCATGCGCACGCTGCATTATTTACATATGCTATTGAGTGTGATTTCTTGGAGCATTACGTTTTTATGATATTCACTATTTGGTTTAGTGACTGGACAGGACTAGTCAGAGGACAGTACCTGAATATGTTTTTGCATGCAACGATAGTTACCGAAGGGATTTCCAAAAAGGGAGCTATAGTCTCAGTATTTACCTACGTGTCTAAGATAAAACAAACATTTTATAAAGGAAACCCTTCTAAAATTATTTTCAAAACGGCGGGACGCATATGTTAAACAAAGTATATATATATAGTTATTCTCTTACAATAAATGTCCGCTACTTGTACCGTGATACGCGCAACGCACAGTGATTTGAAAAAGATTTGGCATGTATTTCTTTCAGATGTTTTGATGAGTTTACAACGATGCATACTATGTACGTGTTATAGTTTTGATGTATATCATGTTGGTTTTCGTATTGGACTTTGATATTGGTGTCTTCACCATAACTCCGATGATTGCGGGATGCTTGACGGAGTTTTGATTTTGAGTTATATACTCGTTTCTATGCGCATGCATTGCGCTATGATATGTTTTATATATTGATGATTTCGGAGCCCCGACGACTTGATCATTTTACTGAAATATTTTAGTATTTGAGGGGTTTAAATTTAAATTCGGGGACCGAATTTATTTAAGGGGGGAAAACCGTAACATTTCAGAAAAATAAAATATTATTTTTGGAAATTTATATAATTAAAATAATAAATATTATGAATATTTTAATGATGTGGTATAATTATATACCGATAGTTTGAAAATTGTTGGAGAATTAAATTGAATGGTGATTTTTAGAGAGATTTATGTGGTTTAGGAAAATTATAAAATTTTATAATTAATTATATACAAGTTATTCTAAACTTGATTAGTGTTCACTAATCACAGATTGATGATGTTTTGTGCATGCGACATGCACCATACCATATTTGGTAACACTTGTTACATTTTTGAAAACTTGGCTTAAATCCTAGATTGTGCATGGTTTCATTTGGGTTTTCTATTGTTTTAGAAAAAGAAAAGAAAAAGAAAAGGAAAAAAGAATAAAGAAATGGGTATGGGCAAGAGAGAGAAGTGAGGGGTCTCCTTGAACCATGGCTCATTGTCCCCCTTTATTGTTTTCTTCTTCATTTTCCCTCCTCTTCCTCTCATGGCTGCCCTCCTCCTTCCACCTCCTCTTACACCTCACAACTCCATCAAAAATACATCAAAACATTTCATCCCCTTCTTTAAAAATGTGCACAAGCTCACTACATGCATGGGGAACCAAGAAAGTTGGGATTTTGAAGATATAGGGCAACTCAAGAAAATTCTTGAGTTGCCAAATGAGATAATTCTTTCATCATTAGTGTAGTATTTCAATTCTTTAAGAATCCATTGTAGTTTAGAAGTGTTTAAGTGTAGTTTATTGATGGTTGAAAATTCCTAGATGAAGGTTAGGGATCTATTTGAGTTGAGATGGTGCTGATGAGCTTTAGTAGTAACCTTAAACCCCTGTAGCTTTAGTATTTTGGGCAAAACCTGAGGCTAGACCCTAAACCATGAACTTTAGATTTGCCGATATCGGGTTTTGTGGGAATTGCAACGATATTTAGAGATCTTCTACGACCTGGGACACCTGAAAAATATTTAGCGATTACAGTGAAGTGTGCTGGTGATTTGGAGTATACCCTAAAGACCAGAGGCCCCATCTCCCATTCTTGGCCGCAATTTGCAGCCTGGGTACTTCCAATTAGGTTCGTGCTTGGTCCATAGCTCCATTTTCAGTAAATTAGACCAATCCCATATGCAAAATTGGCTAATTTCTCCTAGGGTAAAATCTGGAACCGTTTTACATCATTTCTGATTTCGGTTTTGCGAATTCTGTAACTTGGACTTGGGTATTTATTTGTTATCTCGATCGATTGGCGTTTGTACGTCGATGTCGAGGGTTAATTGTTCTTTTTGCATGTGTAGACCATATGTTTTAACCTATGTGCGTTTCGTGTGTCGTTTTGGTTTTTATCCGCGATTTCGGTTTATGATATTATATGTTTATATGTAGACACCTTCACGCGGACTTCGGACGATGAGGGAGAGAATGGCGATATTGACTTCGGCAAGCAAAGATCAAGGTGAATAGATATATATCTACTGGGAAAGTCGGGTGGATGACGTATAGCACCCCCGCAGTTTCGTAGTGTAGCACGCGAATGCGTTATGATATATGTGTGTGTGTATGTGTGTGTGTGTGTTTATGAGATGGGTATACTTAGCAAGAAATGCTTAGGTGACTTTAGGTTAGTTTTAGTGTAATTGTAGGAAAATGCTTTTAGTTAGTTTCTTAGTCGCGAAACCTTAGAGTAATGATTCGCACACACACACACACGAACGCATATATTTGCTTTCTTGTGCGTATATGAGGATATATATATATATATATATATATGTATGTATATGAGTATGTGTATATATATATATGTATGTATATGTATACACGTTTGATGAGGATATTATATGATACTTGGAGATGAGTCGATGTGATTGGGCATGATGCCATGAGATCGGTAATGTGATTTGGGTCGGATGATGAGACACGACATGATATTATAGGGGATCGTTGGGCGATGTGTTTTCAAACACACGCGGATATATATATATATATATATATATATATATATGTTGATGGTGTCGGAATGTACTAGACTTTAGATCAGTACCCCTAAGTCAGAATATGATGATAATGATACCAGATAAGTAATGTGTTATATGTGATATTGACCCATACCCCGATTTGGGATGCCGTGCGATGGATTTTACCGTACGATGTATAAATATGATAATTGATCCGCACTCTCGACTTGAGGATGTCGTATTATATATTTTATCGTACGTGACGCTATTGAGGCGGGATCACTGACTACTAGATATATCGATTCGGACTTAGGTGGATTTCCTTACCCTTTTGGTTAGTCACTTAACTTGTCCTGTAGTTTACTTAGTAGATGTTAGATCTGGGCTCAAGTCATACTTATTTCCAAAACTAACGAATCGTGAGTATTTTAAAGACAGGCTAAGGGATATTACGGATATTTCAAAGGACGTATCTTTTCTTAAAAATATCGTAGTCCCTAATTTCTAAAAACCACGATTTGTGCTATTTCAAATGCCAAAATTGTATGAATCGTATATATAAATATTCATTCTTATATGTTGCGTTTACTATTCATTTTCCGTATATTCTTGCTGTTCGCATTGCATTGCATGCTTAAATGTGTTTTCATTAGTTATTATGAACCCATGCTGTCAGGGCACCAGCACCATTACCGATGATGCATATGCTCCACGTACACTAGCTTGCCGGCTCACACACATCATCATCGGTAATTGCCATGCCATGTACACTTTAGAGAATACTATTTCATTGACATAACTTGCTACCTGATAGTTCTAATATGTCATTACCGTGCTGGTTTAGATATTGTATTCTGTATTTAGATACCCATGCATATATATATATATATTCATTTGTCATGCAGTATTATGGGAATTTATGTCGGTAAATCACTGTTTATTTACTCTCGATTTTGGGATTTGATATTTCCGTGAGATTTCTGGTTTTGGAAAACCGCATGTGAATGTTTATAAACTTATGAAATTTTAAAAAGAGAAAGATGAGGTTTTCCCTTGATATGATAAGCAGTGTCCACCATGAGTTTTCTCGACTCTTGAGCAGTATCATACACCCGATTCGAGGAGAAGGATGAACCGTCTGCGGGTGCATAGTGGACCCGGTGCGGTACCCCGGGACAAGATGGTCGCAGATGATGGCGTTGAGCCCGGCAGAGGAGCACTACCGAACGGTTATTGTGACGCGGCGGATATCCGGAGGTTACCGATGTAGTCTTGAGATTTGATAATATGGGCCAGTTCGGATAGCCGTAGCCCGAGATATTGAGATTTGATTATATGGGCTAGTCCGGATAGCCGGACCCCGAGATATTGAGATATATATTTTGTGTCGATGCTTGACACGAATTTTCTGTTGATTTCATTGATGATACTTCGATTTTATACATAAATCTCACTGAAATATGAAAACAGTTTTCTCATTCAAAGTGTATTCTGTTTTCATGTATTCATACATCATATATGTGACATGTTGCTACCTGAGGCACTGACACGAGCACTTGGTATTACACTTATGTATAGATGTTTACCTTTGCCATTATTTAGATGCTTCAGGTCATATATTGAGGATATATTATCGTATGACCTAGGATAGAGTCATACATGCGATTTCTACTCCGTGATGTTTTCTACTCACATTTTGCAACTCACTCCGTTGTGCCACAGTTTCTTGCAGATTTTACCGTACAGGTTTCCTTGGCGGCTTTACTGGCACACTACTTCATTCCGGGCGATTGCTATGGTAGGTGGGTTCACTCGCATCGTGACCACGATTGTACTTTATTTATTTTCAGTTGTATCTAGTAAACTCCATCAACCAGACTTGTTTATTTGATAGACTTAGAAGACCAGTGTTTATTCTTTTGACCTTAGAGTCGCGCGCCTGTATTATTATGGTTTTTCTCTGGTTTTCTTGAGGATATTGTTTTCTTGATGAGTTTTGATCCTCGCCCTTCGGCGTTGTATATTATATTGCATTGCGTGGTTGTGTCCGGCAATTGGCGAAGAGATAGCTCCCGCTTGGGGATGCCTTTATTCATTATGTATGTTATTCATGTTTGTATCCGTTTGGGGCCAGTATTTACAAAGGAAACGCTGCCGAATTTTTCGGAAAAGACTTGACGTTTTAAAAATGCTTACTACGATTTTCAAAGTAAATTTATATGTTAACTTTTAATTGAATTTTCCTTCACTCTCTTTTTAAATGGTTTAGATTTCTGGGATTTTGGCTTACTTGAATTAGATGGGGTCCTATAGACTTCATATGATTCAAGTGCCAGTCACGTGCCATTTCGGGTCGTGACACATGGTGCTGGGAATGACAGTGGGCACATCGTGGTTCGAGGATGGCACGAAGTGGGCACTTATGCATGGCGAAGACTCGGTGACGGCAGCGGTGAGCTCGAGGTCCAACGGCGGTCGGGGGAGCTCCGGCGACGTGTAAAGGTCGGTAGTGAAGGGTTTTGTGTTGGGTTCTAGGATGCAGTGAAGGAGACGGTAGGGGTTGGAAGTGGATGAGGCCGATGGTGATGTCTCGTCGGTGACAGGAGGAGAGGAGGTGATGGCGGTGGCAGCACAGTGGCGGTCGGCTCCGGTGAGGAGGTGTAGGGAGGGTGGTAGTTGGTGCAGCGGTGGCGTAGGGCTCGAGTGGAGGCTCGATTGGGTTTGGGACTGAGTTGCCGGTGTAATTCAATGTCGCGCATCCCGCGTGTTTGCGGGGAGGCGGAATATGCAAAAAACGATTTTTCAAAACTCGCAACACCGACTTGAACTCTATGATCGATACTAAACCCTAACTAGCTAACTTGCAGTGAGGTTTAACTACTCGGAAAGAAGTTATATCTCACGATATCAAGTCCTTCGAGGCTTCTTCGATGTCCTCTACCTCATCGTCAGCTCTAAGGATCGAAAACGGATCGGGCAATCTCGACGGCCTCTTCGAGTCAAAGACGATCCACCCGAGAGTCTATAAACCGAGTTCCTACCTCAAATCTGAGATAACTACGGCTTCTAGTTCACTAAACTAGAAGTCCTAGAGGGTGTAGAGTGAGAAGATGAATTGATTTGTCTCTTGGAACCCTAGGTTTCTCAACTAATGAGAGGTTTAGGATTATGAGGAAGAAGAAGGTCACTTGAAGAAAATGAGAGAGGAGAAGAAAGCTTGGATGAAGAAATGACTTCTCATTTGTGATGAATTATGAACCATGTGATAATTGATGAGATAAATAAATATCTCACAAATATCAACCATGGCTCACTAAATATCTATTTTGTCAAGTGATGAGTTATAGCTCCTCCAAGAAATATCCCCATCTCATTTCTCCACCCAAATTAGGTTTTATTTCAAAAAGAAAAACAAAACCCTAATTTGGCATTTCCTTCTAGAATCTTTCCCGAGAAATTACGAGAACGTCCCTCAACCGTATATACATACCCGCATCCATATTCCGAAGAACACGAATACAAAGAGATGAAAATAATCCATCAATATAATACTAGGATCCGGCTTAAACCAAAGCCCGCTAGTATTATCCGCCCGATCATCATACATGCACAAGTACACGTAAGTGATCGAAGCCCTGTCATAAAACCATACGACCTCTACACCTTTTTCCCGGTGCAGGGAAACCCTCTGTGTGGGAATCTAAATACTCGACACTACGCTGGCAGTGGGTTTAACCACAAGCCGCAAGCGGTACTAGCTGCACGTAATGGCTATCCAGGTATGTGTCGATAAGAAGGCCGATGACCTAAATCATCTAAACTCCTACTGAGTCTGTATGTGACAATCTCCATACAGTCCGGTCTGTTCGTCTAAGAGTATCGCATATCGGGCGGTAATCGTCAGACCCCTAATAGCGCAATAAGTCATGTCGGAGTGTAGCCTAAAACACCCTGAGAAACTACTGGAATACCTACCAGTAAATCTCGCTTGCCTTGGCCAAGGACTTTGTGTAATGGCCTTCCGAACACAGCGCAATATTAACCCCCAACACCGGGAGAGACGAATACTATCTAATCGCCACTGCTTTCAAGTGCTTCGGGACTGCACCCAACTACTACCTGTTTGCATGACTCCTTTGAGCCGTGGTAGGGTAGTAATCAATGTACAGTGGGAACACACTCGAGGCGAAGTAGCAGTCTCAAGTCGATGGACTAAGCTATACCCATGTCACCTGGGAACTACTATCCGACGATAGGTATAATATCCACCAACAGTTCCCGACGAGTCATGTCCAGTGTACTCATGACCAAATGATCACCTGCATACTATCTCCAGTACGACGTACTGATGGCTGTGGGACAGACCATCTCCCCTATAGGGATGAGAAGCGTATACACTAGTATACTCTTGAGTATCGATGCCCTGTCTCGATAATCCTAAGACAAGGGACCTGTATAGGATGTGCTTATAGACTATCCAGCCCTCACTAGTGTGACTGCCATCACAACGCTGGTAATCAAGCAAAGATCCTAAGGGCTCTACCAATATGTATAAGCGATGTGCTAAAGAAATACATGCACATATTGAGGTAGAAACAAACTAGGTAGCATACTACCATTTTGAGTGAGACTGTTACTATATCCATGTATATCCCAAGCTTCCATTAAATAATATATAATCCAGTATGATACAATAATGGCCTCTAGGGCATATATCACTAACAATCTCCCACTTTCACTAAGGCCATATACTGGCATATCGCAGACCTAAGATCTTGAATAGCCTCTCGAACACTGTCTGAGGGATGGCCTCTGTGAGTGGATCTGCAGTGTTATTCTCCGTATCTACTCTCTTCACCTCGATCTTCTGGGGATCAACGATCTTGCTGATCAGGTGGTACCGCCTCAAAATATGTTTGGATCTCTGATGGGACCTGGGTTCCTTCCCTAAAGCTATAGTGTCATTTGTTGTTTCAATATTAAAGTATTGGATCAACAATGGAAGGAACCACCTGAAGTTCAGTTAAGAACATCCTCATCCAGACTGCCACTTTTGCGGCGCCTCGTGGAGCAATCTACTTCGCTTCCATCGTCGAGTCTGCAATGGTGTCCTGCTTGGAGCTCTTCCAACAGACTGTCCCTCCATTGAGGGTAAAGACATAACCCGACATGGACTTGGAGTCATCCTTATCACTCTGGAAGCTGGAGTAAACAAAGGCCTCGATCTGGAGGTCTTTTTCTCTATACACCAAGAACATCTCCTTAATCCTTCTCGGGTACTTGAGAATGTTCTTTACTGCTATCCAGCGCTTCTTCCCTGGGTTTGACTGATACCGGAATAGCACGCTGAGTGCGTAAGCAACATCTGGTCTGGTACACACCATTGCATACATTATAGAGCCTACCGCAGAAACGTAGGGTATAATCGACATGCGAGCCCTTTCCAAATCAGTCTTGAGAGACATCTCTTTAGAGAGGATGATTCCATAACAAGTCGGTAAAATACTACGCTTAGAATCGTCCAAACTAAATATTTTCAGTATGGTGTTGATGTATCTTGACTGTGAAAGTCCTACCATCCTCTTTGATCTATCACGATAAATCTGGATCCCCAGAATGTAGTTGACATCACCCAGGTCAATTATGGAGAACCTCTGTGACAAGAATCCTTTGACTGATTGTAGTATAGGAATGTCATTTCCTATCAAGAGAATACCATCCACGTACTAGACGAGGAATCCCACAGTTCTCGCTACAATCTTACTATAAATGCATGGTTCATCTGGATTTTTGATAAAGTCGAATTCTTTTGACTGTCTCATTAAAACAGATGTTCCAACTCCGTAATGCCTGCATTAGTCTATAAATGGACTTAAGCAACTTGCACACTCTCCCACCGCTCCCACTCTGATTGAAACCCTATGGCTGATTCATATAGACTCACTCTTCCAAATAACCATTTAAAAAGTCGTCTCTACGTCCATCCACCGGATCTCAAAATCTTGGAAGGAAGCAATAGCAAGAAGGATCCAAATGGATTTGAGCATAACCACAGGAGAAAAGGTTTCATCAAAGTCCAAACCAGGTCTTTGACGAAAACCTTTTGCAACAAGTCTAGCCTTATAGGTTTCAATCTGTCCATCTACACCAATCTTCTTTCTGAAGATCCATTTGCAGCCTATGGGTTTTACCCCTTCTGGAGCAATGTTCAAAGTGCATACTTTGTTAGTGTATATGGACTCCATCTCGATCCGCATTGCATCCAGCCATTTTACCGAGTCGCCGCTTTGAATGGATTGCTGGAAGATAGTTGGATCATCAATGTCAATGATGCAATCCTCTCTATCCCCGTCTATGAGAAAACCGTAGTATTTTTCGGGCGGATGAGACAGTCTACTAGTCTGTGGATTGGCGCAGGGATGTTCTGTTCTTTTGAAATCTCTGATTTTACCATACTTTCGGTAATAATTTGTGGTTCTCGGATTTTTTCCAGTTCTATTGGGCTACTACTAGTTTCTTTTTCCAAAAATTGATTTTCTAAAAAGTGGGCATGACGAGAAACAAAAAACCATTTATACCTCTGCGTAATAGAAAAGATACCCCCTAGAGTTCTTTAGGTATCCCACAAACCTGCACAGTACTGAGTATGCCTCGAAATTGTCCGCATACTGGTTTTTAACAAAAGCTGGACATCCCTATATCTTCAGATACTGAAGATAGGGTTTCTTCCCACTCCACATCTGATATGGTGTGGTAGGCACAGTCTTGGTAGGAACCTTATTCAAAAGATATGCAGCCGATTCTAGTACATAACCTCAGAAGGATCGCGATAACTCAGCATTACTTATCATGGAACGAACCATATCTAATAGGGTTCGGTTCCGCCTTTCCAATACACCGTTGTGTTGTTGTTTGTATAGAGTAAACTGAGAGAGAATTCCATTCTCTTTTAGGTAACCCAGGAACTCAGAAATTAAGTATTCACTACATTGATCAGATCTCAGTGTCTTGATACTTTTGCCTGTTTGTTTTTCCACTTCATTCTTATATTCTCGGAATTTCTCAAAGGCCTCGGATTTATGCTTCATCAAGAAGATATGTCCATACCTAGAGAAATTATCCGTAAAAGTAATGATATAGGAATAACCACTTCATGAATATGTAGATATTGGACTACACACATCGCTGTGTATGAGTCCTAAGAGCTCGCTCGCTCTTACTCCGTGTCCAGTGAACGGAGTCTTTGCCATCTTTCTTATGAGACAAGATTGACAAGTTGCATAAGACTGTTATTCGAACGGATCCAAATATCCCTCTCTATGTAACATCGACAACCGTGTATCATTGATGTGACCCTGTCTACAATGCCATTAGAAAGCCTTATTTAATTCTGGAGACTTTCTTTTAAGTGTGTTTTGGACGTTGAAAACCTGAGCTTGATTTAACATATATATATTGTACTCTAGTGTACCTGACCCAATCAAACTTTGATTTAAGTAGATGTGGACCACATCGCTTACAAACTAGACTAGGTACACACAAAAAGTTACGTAGAATCAATATCTGCCCACTTGTCAATCTTTGGTGATATTCCCTACGGATACAGCGTCCACGCTCCTTCCGTTAGCAACCCTAAGAGTCATATCATCTGCCCTTATAACTCTACGGTTCCTCAAAGCCTATAATGAATTACAGATATGAGATCCTGATCCGGTATCTAGTACCCAGGAAATAGAGTTAACTGACAGACTGTTTTCAATCACAAACACACCCGAAATCGAAGCCACAACATGGTTCGGATCCTGGATTCTGGTTTTCTAAGATCTGCATCCCTTCTACCAATGCCCTTTCCCGTGACAATAGGAACATCCCTCCTTACCTACTATTGACCCCGAAACTTTTGCCCTACCCTTTCCTTCTACCTTACTGACACCGCCTATCGGCTTTGTGGAGGTCTTCTTCTTCTCGCCCTTGGCTTTTTCTTTGGATCCAGAAGAAGAAGATTCCCCAATAAGCAGAGCAGGTGTCTCCTTGGTTTCCTTTAGGGTGCCCTCAACTGGACGTATAACTTTCTTCCCCTGGGCGTAAGTAGAAGGTAGGGACTGTAGAATCAAGTCAGTACATGACTCGTTCTCCAACGTGATCTCCAGGTCCGTGAGCTTTTCAATATAGCTGATCATTGTAGGGATGTGGTCCCCTACAGATGACTCGACAGCCAATCTCGCTTGAAGCAATTCCTTCGAGGTCTCATATCTTGCGATACGAGATTGCTCCACATATAAAACTTTGTTATGGAGGAAGATGGAAAACTAAGTCCATCATCTCGTGCTGCCTCTAATTTTCATCATCAACTGAGGCCAACACAAGGCACTTGGCATTCTCACAGTCTTTTCCCCTTGTTTTACGGATATCAACATCCGCGACGGTGGAAACTAGACCTGGGACGGCGGTGGCTTGGGTAGTAATGAGGTGGTCTAGCTTGTCATAGGTAATGGACATCTGGACAAACCTTTTCCAGTCAATATAGTATAATTCATTCATTTTATTATCTATCTGTAATTTAATCTGGTCACCTGGTGGCTTCAATTAGGAGAGAAAGAGAAGAAAACACTCAGCATGATACTTTTGCAAGTTTAGATTGGTTTTTAGTTCATCTAAACAGGATAGCTCCCACTATTTCTCGAATCCTTCCTCAAACCATAAAAGAAGAATTAGTCAGGATTAATCTCACCGTACAATTCTTACTTAACCGTTCGTCCAGGCTAGTGTCGGTACTTCGAGGGAGGTTTTACGACGCTTTCGCGAAGTTCCTTAATTAAATAATCTCTTTTCCCTGGAGGCGTAGCCCCGCTAACACTGTTCTAGACACCTACTTGGATTATAGTATTGATCGTTAAGTGAAAAATCTCTCAAGGAGTAGCATATATTCACAGTAGGATCGGGATCCAAATATCATTGTGTGATAATCCTGAAGGAATCTTACCAACATTATCACACTCCAAATGGTATGCAATACTAGCAAGTTTCAGTTTCTTTAGAAACTCCCGATGTGGATTTTTTCCCCATGCTGTTATGACCTTGACGAAGGCCAACAAATCATAAGTCACATGTCAAGTTCTACCCATCATTGTCCAGGTTAATTTGAACTCACCTGTATATACCCTTGAGGAAGTCCAACAAAGTAATATGACTGTCCCAAACCAACGCATCTATCTATGCTACATATGAATACCCAGCAGTTACCAAACACTATACCTTGGCGAAGGTCAACAGACATACAAACATAGCTTGAATACTACCAAATATTTATATGAAATGACGTAGGGCTACGAATGGTTTTAGCGAAACCGTGAACGTAGTGAACTTGATATAATCGAAGGAACCTGATAGCTTTTAAAAGGAGTGGTTTAAGCTCTACATTTAAAAGTCTGTAGTTTTGAAAAAACCGAGTGGTTTTAAAAAAATTTCCAACGATTCAGCTTTGGTTTGTTTGCTTTGTATTAATAATGCAGTCCTATCATTTACACCTATCATCACAGAAAAAGACGAAAATACCACGTCCACTTATACCATCCGCATTCGTCACCGAGCCCCGTTTAACACCGTTAGGTTACTTAACTAACGCCAGAGCGGGAGCTGGACTAGCGTGGGTGAAAAATATAAGCAACGTCTACTATATAGAATATATATAATAAATATTTGTCTGACGCAATAATAGGCATTCAAGATCACAGATGAACATATTGGATATACTAGGAATTCCGTGTTTCGTTTAAGCCTGTAACGAAAGACGGATTCCACAGTCGTGATGAATATCCAAACCCTACCAAAGACCCCTACGGGTGCGGCAAACTACCCGCCAAATACCCGAAGCGAAACAACCTCCCTTAGTAACATGAGTAGGCCACTCAGCACTTCAAAATACCCGGAAGTTTGTGCACCCCACCTTAGGTCTATCTTAAGAGCGGAAAACAGTAAAAGAAATAATACAACGGTGGCTACAACCTCAACCCGGATGTGCCCCACAAAAGAATATTACATCACTTTACAATTTACATCGACTGAAAGAATAAAAACCCTCATCTCACATCTCCGTCTATTCAACCACGACGATCCAATAAAGTTCATATACACAAACCAACAAGAACAGCAACACAGATATGTGTTGCCTCGACTAATCGATGTATAACAATTAGTCGACGTTTCCAAACACATATATTACAACTTGAAACTTTAAACGACGTTAAAACTGCGACTTCGAAACACTTCGTATTGCTACGGTAGAAAGATAACAGTATATCTAAAATTGGCAAAAACAAACAACACCTGAGACCTTAAATCCAAGCAGATAGAACATTGACCAAAATTCAAAGCATTCCACAAAAATAAAAAAGGTGACGCCGGTTTTTTTGTGAATGTGGCAGGCCAATTTAGGTGAAATTGCTTCATTTTTGGCGTGTGTTTATATCACAACAAGTAGAGCACTCTGCAATTGTTTAATAAAATTTTAGAGCCTCCGAAAAATTTGACAGAAACTTGGATTCTAGGTTTCGTGTTTCGGAGTTATTTCGGTTTCGTAGTTTTTTACATTGTCTAAACAGTTAGCTAAGCTTTAGTTAGGCTTTGATACCACTATAAGTCTATGTCGCACACCCCGCGTGTTCGCGGAGAGGCGGAATATGCAAAAAATGATTTTTCAAAGCTCGCAATATCGACTTGAACTCCAGGATCGATACTAAACCCTAGCTAGCTAACTTGCAATGAGGTTTAACTACTCGGAAAGAGGTTATACCTCATGATACCAAGTACTTCGGGTCTTCTTCGCTGTCCTCCATCTCGACGTCAGCTCCAAGGATCAAAAACGGATCGGGCAACCTCGACGGCCTCCTCGAGCCAAAGACGATCCACCCGGGAGTCTATAGTCCGAGCTCCTACCTTAAATCTGATACAACTACGGCTTCTAGTTCACTAAACTAGAAGTCCTAGAGGGTATAGAGTAAGAAGATGAATTGATTTGTCTCTTGAAACCCTAGATTTCTCAACTCATGAGAGGTTTAGGGTTATGAAGAAGAAGAAGGTCACTTGAAGAAAATGAGAGAGGAGAAGAGAGCTTGGATGATGAAATGATTTCTCATTTGTGATGAATTATGAACCATGTGATAATTGATGAGATAAATAAATATCTCACAAATATCAACCATGTCTCACAAAATATCTATTTTGTCAAGTGATGAGTCATAGCTCATCCAAGAAATATCCCCACCTCATTTCTCCACCCAAATTAGGTTTTATTTCAAAAAGAAAAACAAAACCCTAATTTGGCATTTCCTTCTAGAAGCTTTCCCGAGAAATTACGAGAAAGCCCCCCAACCGTATATACATACCGACATCTGTATTCCGAAAAACATGAATACAGAGAGACGAAAATAATCCATCAATATAATACTAGGATCCGGCTTAAACCAAAGCTCACTAGTATTATCCGCCCGATCATCTTACGTGCACAAGTACACGTAAGTGATCGAAACCTTATCGTAAACCATACGACCTCTACACCTTTTGCCCGGTGCAGGGAAACCCTCTGTGTGGGACTCTAAAGACTCGACACTACGCTGGCAGTAGCTTTAACCATAAGCCGCAAGCGGTACTAGTTGTACGTAACGGCTACCTAGGTATGTGTCGATAAGAAGGCCGATGAGCTAACTCATCCGAACTTCTACTGAGCTTGTATGTGACAATCTCCATACAGTCTGGTCTGTTCGTCTAAGAGTATCGTATATCGAGCCTAGGGGCGGTAATCTTCAGACCCCTAATAGTGCAATAAGTCGTGTCGAAGTGTAGCCCAAAATACCCTGAGAAACTACTAGAATACCTACCAGTAAATCTCGCTTGCCTTGGCCAATGACTTTGTATAACGGCCTTCCGAACACAGCGTGATATCAACCCCCAACACCGGGAGAGACGAATCCTATCTAACCGCCACTGCCTCTAAGCGCTTCGGGACTGCACCCAACTACTACCTGTTTGCATGACTCCTTTGAGCCGTGGTAGGGTAGTAATCAAAGTACAGTGGGAACACACTCGAAGCGAAATAGGAGTGTCAAGTCGATGGACTAAGCTTTACTCATGTCTTCTGGGAACTTCTACCCGATGATAGGTATAATACCCACCAACAGTTCCCGATGAGTCATGTCCAGTGTACTGATAACCTAATGAGCACCTGCATACCATCTCCAGTATGACATACTGATGGCTGTGCGACAGACCATCTTCCCTGCTTGGTTTTAAATAGGTATTTTAAAAGAATTAGTAATTTTTTTATTAGAAAAAATATGGGGAAATATTTATACGAAATATTCAAAAATATAATAAAAAATACGAAACATTCAGTTATAAAGATGGAAAATATTTACAAAGGAGCTGGGTATTACGTCATACCCCACTTATATAAAATTTCGTCCTCGAAATTTAAAATAACGATAAGCTGTAAAATGCCATGCAAAAAGCAATGAAGAATTAAATACTACTATCTAGCGATTTACGTAAAATCAAATAGATAAAAATCAAATATTTATATATATAAGAAATAACGCAGCTAAAATAATAGTCATAAGTAAGCACAAGGCATAATAATTAATAGTAATAAACTATATATACAATACATAAAAGAATAGAATGACAACAAATAACAATGGTGAAGGATTGGCTGATAAGTCTTAAGATCCGAAACGACATTAGTATAAATCAGGTAGTTAAAAATTAGCTTAAGAATACTCATACGGAGAAATACAAGAGAAAATAAAACAAAAATAGTATACGCGGTGTAAGTTTGTACTATTGAAAATTTGAAGAATAGTAGAGTATTTAAAATAAGTAAAACAAAAGTAATTAATAATACGCAATTTTGGAAAAACACAAAAATAGAGAAAACTAAACTTCGAATAACAAACGTCACTGAATGAAATTTCAGTAATAGGAAATAATACTAGTAATGTATAAGAGACAAGCCAGGGCATGGATTGCGGTAAGATACGGCCCAATCGAAAAGAAGTCAGGATTGCGGCGCTAGTCTATAATCCACCAAACCGGGGATCTGGTTACTACAAGGTCCAAAGATGAAGTAACAGTAATGAATCTCAGGAGGGAAAGAAATTATTGTAAGAAGGAATAATCAATGCATCATGCAGTCTTTAAAGGTACAAAACTTCAAGGAAAATTTTTGCCCGAACCGTAATTTATTATCCCGAAAAAAATTTGACAGAGCACAATTGAGAGATAAACATGGCGCTAGCTATACATTGATTTTATTTTATCAGAAAAGAAAATTAGTCGTGTCAGTCGCAATTGTGGAAGCTCAATAAGTTACGATAAGCTCTCGTGCTAAGATAGGGATGTCCATTCCCATAGCACCTCGCAGGGATTGCTACTGGAGGTTCTTCAGCCTCGAGTTCCTCCTCACTCGAGATTTCATCCTCCAACCCTTCCTCGGCTGGGACCTCGTTTTCGGGCTCTTCCCCCATGGGGTTTCCTTCTCCTGGTCCTTCTTCCTCGGTAGAAGCTTTCTCATCGGGGTCTTCTTCCACATGATCCGCCTCTTCTGGATCCTCTTTCACTGGGTCCTCCTCAGGATCTTCCTCTACCGGGTATTCTTCGAGGTCCTCTTCTTAATCGTCAGATTCACTGATTATATTGACTTCTGGAGCTGCGTATGCGACTCCCTCGTCCTCGGGATCGCTGTTATCTAAAATAACATGTGAGCCATCAACCTCGTCATCTGAACTCAATAGTCTGCGGTCAAAAGAAACTGGACCGAGTGTCTTCATTAAGAGGTGGCGCTATCCCAGGGTTGGCCATAGCCTAAAAAGAGAGAGTCATGATTAGATAGTGGAACACACAAAAACAACTAAAGATGTGGAGCTCATGAAAAAATATAAGGTGGATAAAATCTAAATCATAAACTTGAGTGATGATGCAGTGAGTAGTATATGGAAGTGAGTAGTAAGGAAACGATATATAAATCACAACCCACATTTTTTTCATTTAAACCGAGGGGTCCAACAAAATACAAGGTTCAGACGAAAAGAAACGATTAGTAAATAAAATAATAAAGTCTTTATTGAAAGCAGGATGGGTGACAACACCGCATTGATATCTAGATCACCGCGATCCCGTAAAGCGAGTTTGAATCCTGCGCTGGGTCAGTACCATCATTGAAATTCAAGATATGAAAACAACCAAGTCACTCAAACAGATGTTGAAGGTGTTGACGAATCTTCTCCTTGCAGCTCTTTCCTTCTATGGCAACCATTTACAAGATGTTCGCCGGATCCACAAATCATGCACTGCCTCTTGGCCCGGCGACAGTCCTTCTGAAGGTGTCCTGGTCTCTTGCAATAACTACAACGTTGAATTCCCCGCTGCTTCTATTGCTGAGGAACAAATAAGCGCTTCATCTGCACACCTCCTCTTTATTTAACAGAGATTCCCCTACGATTGGGGCTCCTCCTGGTGTTCGAATTTGATGCCTCCTTAACCCCTCAGCTAAAAGTTCGTTCGTCCTCTCCTGAGCTTCTCTCAATCCTTGCAGTACACCCAAAATCTCGGCAGGGTGATTCTGGAAAATGGAGGTGGAAGGAGAGTCGTGGGAAGCCATGATTCCGTAACAAAAAAGTTTTAGAAAATGAGAATCAGAATAAGATATAGAATTTACAACGAAACAAGAATATGTGGTGAGGTGAAACTCAATCGAGCGGAAATCAAATGTAGAACTCCAAGTCACTCAATCAGAGCGTTGCCTTGTAACTATACTGCAGTTCACAGTTACAATCACATAACTCTACTAAGTCACCCAAAACTCTGGCGGATGGAGTCAAAATGTAGCTTGACAAACTATAGGGATTCCAGTCAAGAATAACAAGATTACGAACTAGACCGAATGAGTGACTTAAATTGTCAAGCCCTAGTCGGAAACTGCAATCTCATTCTAAACCAAACCTAGCTCTGATACCAACAAAACCATGTCGCACCCCGTTTCCCAAAATACGGAATACGAGGGGTGACAAGGCCAGCCATGCTCGTACGGTTAAGGAAATATCCTGCTGTAGTCACACTTCGGCTTCTGGCATTACATGGTAATCAATAAACACGGCGCAAGTAATGAGAAATGCAGTCACTAATGCCATCAAAACAGATATAAAACTAAGAAGATAGAGTCAAAGGTAAGGATAGTGCTGACGTCGCTAATCTAGATATCCGCAGTATTCTCGAGGTAAGACGGGTCCTGATCCAAGCTAAGTCCACTTCTCACTCTGAGCATGCATACTCAGGTCGTCAGACCGACACAATAGCAATATATATGAATATGTAATATGTGCAATGGTGATAAACATGAAGAATTAACATAGATCAATGATGCGAGCATGAAATAACTGGTACATGTAACTATAACGCAAATGTATTAGATCAGTAATCAATTCAATGTCCATGTCACTAAAGCTATCAGTCTCTAAGTCTCAATGTTTAGGTCACTAAACTTATCATCTGTCCAAGTGTGAGCGTCAACTACCGCAGAAGTATCCCCAACCTAAGGGTAAGCCCCAGAGGCAAGGGAACACGGATTCGAATCACTATTAGTAAGAATTAGAATCATTATCAGCACAACTCCCGAAATCACTACATAATCCGGCAGTGGGACTCCTGGGATTCCGTTGATCGAACTCACACTCAAACTATCCCACACCCGGCAATCTACATCAAACACCGACCACGAATCTAAATACTACTCGTTCTATGACAAGTCTACGTGATAAGCAGTATATTTAATTATCTGTACATCAAAATTGGTTTCGTGTCAATTGGGTTTCGGGTTTGCTAGTTATGGTCATTCCATTTTAAGTGTTTACTGCTGGAAATCTAATTTCTGAACTGAAAGTCCGTTTCATAACACGTTTTACTCCCTGTTGAGATCATAATTAGGCAACGCTATAGTTAGATAATATGTAGATTTATCTGTTATGTTTCCCATGCATCATACGGATTAACAATAGTCACATTGGTTTACGAGTTATGATCATATTACTGATGAAGGGTGCAAACTGAAATGACAGAAAACTGCTGTACATGTCATCCGTTTAAAATATGATTTAAATACCAAATGATACTGGAATTTAGTGAAACCAGTACCATTGGAAAGCTAAAATAATTTTATATGTAGCGGTAATTGTCTCTGCACATTATCATAATTAAACATTAAATTTCCACGTGTATAAAAGCATGTCAAGGGGCAAATTTCTATTCTGGACTTCAGTCCAAGATCAGGTGAGTTCTTTGTTTTCAATGTTCAGAGGATATATCTATTAGTAAAGCTATATGTTGTGTTAAATATTATGTAGTAACCTTCGCAACGAACCCAGGCACACTGCGATTGGATTTTTCTGTAATTAATTAGGAATTTAATGGTGTCAAGTGTTCGGTAAAACATGAGTTTCGGTATAGAAGCTAAGGCGTCACTATATGTGTGAAAACGATATCGATTTGCCACCAACTTTCTACAGAATATTTTTAACAGTGTTAGGGTCTAAATATCATGAGTTCCAACATTTTAGATATTGTTTTCGCATAAGGTTCGCATCGAACAGCTGAGATCAACATTCGGTCATCAATCGAAACTAACGTTTCTTCTAACAAACTAAATTAGATGTTAACCACTTAATTTATATGTGTTAATAACACAGTAATAAGCCCCAGTCGGGCTCTACTCAAATAAAACGGCACGATGATTCGCTACACAAAATTCAAGTATAGGTTTCGATCTAATTATATTTATTTATATATCTAGTTATAATATAGTTTCTTTAGCTAACGCTTATTATAGTATGTTAAACAAGTGAATAGGGATTTCACTTGCCTCAAGATGAAAACGACACAGCAACGACGACAACGATCACATGCACATGCACGACACGCACGACAGCATAAACAACAACAGTGGCTCGGCTAGGGTTCTGGCAATGGCTCGAGCTTGGCCTCGATGATCTATGACAGGGTGGATGCAGATGTTGCTGGCATGGTGTTGTGCATGGCAGTGGGCACGTCATGGTTCGAGGCTGGCATGAAGCGGGCATTTATGCATGGAGAAGATTCGGTGATGGCAGCGGTCAGATCGGGGTCAGCGGCGAGATCGGGGTCAGCGGTGGTCGGGGGAGCTCCGGCGACGAATAGAGGTCGGTAGTGAAGGGTTTGGTGTTGGGTTTGATGATGCAGTGAAGAAGACAATAAGGGCTGGAAGTGGATGAGGCCGATGGAGATGTCTCGTCGGTGAGAGGAGGAGAGGAGGTGATGGCGGTGGCAGCACGGTGGCAGTTGGCTCCGATGAAGAGGTGTAAGGCTCGAGTGGAGGCTCGGTTCGGTTTGGGACTGAGTTGTCGGGGGCGGCGACGACGAGGAGGTGGAGCGGAGTTCGGGGTAGAAAAGGTGGTCGTTGGTGACGGAGATTGGAGGAGGTCGAGGTTAGCAGTGAGGGGTCGGCTTGGGGTTGATGGCGAAGAGGTGGCTCATGGTGATGGTGGAAGTAGATACGAGGAGCTATGGAATGTTGGTGAGGGTGGCGGTCATCGGCGGCGAAGCTTCTCGTGGAGGGGGCGGCCATGATGGATCGGTTGGCGAGTTTAGAGAGATGAGGGAGATGGGGAGTTCGGCAAGGGGATCTCGGAAGAAAATGGGGTGTGGGCTTCATTGTGGGGAAGAGCGGGTCGAGCGCTGGGGATGAGCAAGAAAGAAGGGGCAGTTGCTAGGGAGACGGGGTCGTGGAGGGAGTCACGGTTCGTGGGAGCTACGCGGGTCATGAGGGAGGCGGTTAGGGGAGAGTGAAGGAAGAGGAAAGAGAGGAAAAGAGGGAAGAAGAAAGGGAGAGGGCTGGGTCGGGTCGGGTCGGGTCGATTGGGTTAGGGGTTTGGGTTAGGGAGTGGCTACTGGGTTGGGTTTGGGTTTGGGGTAGGGTTTTAAATAGGTATTTTAAAAGAATTAGTAATTTTTTTATTAGAAAAAAATATAGTGAAATATTTATAGGAAATATTCAAAAATATAATAAAAAATAGGAAACATTCATTTATAAATATGGAAAATATTTACAAAAGAGCTGGGTATTACAGTATCTGTATAGTTGCCTGCTATATCTAATTTGCTTATACATATCGTGGACAACTGCATACATATCGCATAAAAATTAGATGTATAGAAAACTGATAACTTATGGATTTCGATAATCCATTTATTTAGTTTTGATGCTAGTTTAAATATAAATAGTTCATTTAGTGTCGCTTCCTTATCTTGCCTATCATATCGATACAAAACTCAAATACACTTGTTATTTAGCTTGCTTATCATTTATCTTGTATATACCGAGTAATATATCGATATCTCAAATTATACATTGAAAATTCGCCCGAGAGTAGCTCCGCCGACTGGAACACTTAGAGGAGCTCCCGTGTCAATCACTTCTATTCCTTGTGTTATATTCTTGATATTGATATATTACTCTTATTCATTATTTTGGTAATTCATAATATGAATTTGTATATACATGTGATCCATTTCTCGCTTCTCTTATACAATGTATTTAAAGTTAGTATATCAATATTTTATGCTTTGAGTTTGAGTTATATCTTGATATTTATATAATATTCATGATTGTGATATCCAGACAATGCATATTCATATACTTGTGATTAATATCTTGTTTATTCCATAACATCGTATATGATATGTTTGGTCGTGTTCAAGATAGATTTTCAGGATATTTTCACGACACAAGCATACAAAGTAGGATGGAGAAAATTAAGCTTAAATGGATATATCTAATGAAGGTTGGAGGATATAGACGAGAGCTTCCCAACTTGCATATCAAGCTTCATGAGTTCAAACTACGTACCTAAGAAACAAGGATTCAAGAGTTCAAGCTACGAATAGCCAAGAAGCTAGAAGCCAAGTCCTAGTTTGAAGCGTAAAAGATCGAAATCGAAGCGAAGTTCATTTGAAAATCAAATATCGACTTCAAAATACAAGTGAGTGGAATGGTGTGTTTGAGTTTGAAATGTCAAGTGTTGAAGCTAATTGAAGATCAATCGACCAACGCAAAATTCAAGTGAAGCGTCCAAGTTTCAAAAGCTCGTGTCGAAGTGTCGAAGATTCAAGATTTCGAAGAAATGCGATATCGCCATAGTATTCTATGTAAATACTCTATTGAATATGGTTATTATCAATTAGAGGTCTTGAACACTCATGCACGCTTGTACAAACGTTTTACATTGCATGAATTTTGGAGTTTTCGATTTAAAATTGATTTTCATCATAAAACACAAGTTTGAGTTTTTACACTTCAGATGTCTGTCCCCATATGCTTCAAATGTCTGTCGGCTTACTGTGTTTTTATAAAATATCTAAATGTCAGAAATATCAATTTTCATACGTTTTGTGCTTCAGACGTTTGTCCCTTGATTGTTCAGACGTCTGTCTTTTCTCTGTATTTTCATATGGCCTATTTTTATGAGATACAGACGTCTGCCCATTGCTTCTTCAGACATCTATTTGTTCTCTGTGTTTCCATTGGAATGAATTTTTTTAAGGAATAAATGTCTGAAAATATAGGCAACAAACGTCTGCAGTTCAAAATCTTTGAAAACCATTTCTTCTTCATACGTTTTTCTTTTGTTCTTCAGACGTCCGTTTATTCTCTGTACATTCTCTGGCCATATTTGAAAACCCAAGGCATATGTCTGAACCTATATTCGACAGACATCTGCATTAGAAGTTTTTGAAAATATAGCCATTGGGTTTTATTTGTTAAAACTTCAGACGTCTGTCCTGTTGTTCTTCAAACGTCTGTTCTTACAGGAAAAATACTGATTTGACTTATAAAGGCCAGTTTTTTGTGTGGGGGTTATAATAGAGTTTTGGGTTGGTTTTTTTGAGCTCCAATCACTCAATTTTTCAGTTTACTAAATTCCTAAGTGATAAAGAGAGAAAAATCTCACATCTTGTGAGAGTTCAAAAAGATTTTCATTTTCTTATCTAATCTCTCACATACATACACTCAAGAGTTATATTTTGATATCTATCTTCTTGAGTACTAGTTGAGGTTAACTGTAAACTCTTTTGAGAGTATTGTGCTTCAAGTGTAATCTATTCTTTCTTTGTGTTTGGGATCTTGAGTGCAAGATTGCCATTGTAAGAGAGTACAGTATCTTTGTAGAGAGAAGAGCGACGAGCTTATAAGAGTGAAGTGTTGCTCGTATGTCAAGCAACTTGAGTTGTTTGTAGAAGATGTGTTGGTTTAGCCTCCACCAGAAGCGGGGTTGTTGGTTGCGGGTGCGCAACGTGTGTGTCTTTGAAAAAGACGTGAATTAGTGGAACGGGCTCATACGCCTAAAGAAAGTGGACTAAGTGATCTTCCGAATCATGCTAAAAATCTCTTATGACTTGATTTTGCAATTTCTCTATATCTCTCTTTTATTACTTTCCATTTACATTTGTATCTAATAGCTTGCAAGTATCTATAGATTAGAAATTGCATGCTTGTTCCCTACTTGCTCCATATGCCTATTACTTGATATTGTTGCTTACTTGTGGTTTATGTTCACAATTATGATTAGCTTAGACACTTATTTATGTTGGTATATCTCTTGTTAAGCTTGGTAATTGTTACTTGCATTTGCAAGTATTGTAGAATTTTTAATTTGGGTATATCGGTAGTATATTCATATTCACCCCCTCTAGAAATACTTTTAATTGGTATCGGAGCTTGGTGCTCTTCTTGTATAGGCTTAATATCCTAGAGTTGTCACATGGCATCATGTTTATTTTCGTGTTCTTATCGTGATGAACCATCTATTTATAACCCTCCATATTTTGATGGTTCAAAATTTGATTTTTGGAAAATTATGATGCAATACTTCCTTGAATCTCGGGGTAGGGATATTTGGAAAATAGTTGATAATGAGTACATGATTTCTACTATTGCTAAATCTATATGGAGTACTCATGAAAAGAATTTATTTGTTTTGAATATTAAAACTTTAAAAATATTTCATTGTGTTTTAAATATTGATGTTCTTAACAATATCTCTTCTTGCAAGACGCCATATCTCATGCTATTGACACTTCTAGGTCTTCCATGTATGCACACACTCACACTTGTAATTTTTGTGGTGCACATGGACATTTGGCACACTCATGTACTTTATAGAGTAATACTTATTTGAATGCCAAATTGGTTTGGGTTCCCAAGTTTAACCCATATGGATCCAAGAAAACTTGGATACCAAAATCCCCATCCATATCTTATTTTTAGGTATGGATAACTTAAAAACTTGGGGGTTTCGGGTTCGTTATGAGCAAGAGAAATATGGAAATACTTGGTTGGCTCATCAATTTATGAGGTATTGTATTCCTTGCTATACTTTTTTAGAATATCGCCTATTTGATTTGTGCTCAATGCGGATATTCTAATTACTTTTTTTGTTTTATATACCCTTACTCGTGTTAACTTACATATCTTTTTGTGCTTATGTTCATGTATGAGATACTATTCATAGGATATTTCAATTAGTATTTACAATTGATATCATTCATTTGCTCATATGTGTTTGCTTGTGTTCATGTGCTCTAAACTTGCTATCTTTTAAACTTGAGCACAACTTGGTATGAAAACTTACTTTAGATTTGCTTATCTTGTGTTTTTCATTTCATAACCCTTCTTACTTGCTAAAATTGTGTTTTAACCTTATAAGTGAGAGTTTGTATCCATATGGTTTTTAAATTGTTTAAGACTTTTCAAATGGATACAATTTTAGCACATATTTTAACTTGAACCAATTTTCAATTGATATCTTTACTTTGTGTCTTGTTGATGTGTGTTTATACTTAAACTTGTCTATTTGTTATACATACACTTCTTACATGAGTAGAATTATTCATTGGCGTTGAATTTTTAGCTCATCTTACCAAATGGCTTCTGCAAGCCTTTTAGGGGACCACTTGTGGATTTCGTTAATTACAACGAATTGTACGGGTATAGCGGAGAGAATTAGAGATCCTTCACCGAGTAGTCGATACTTAAAATGAGACAGTTACTGATACCTGCACTCACATACGGTTTTCAATTATTTTTAATTGGTTTTATATTATTTTCAATTGGTATCTATTTATGTGAGATGATTGCACAGTTGAACCTTCCATTGGTTCCATCTTGGTTCCTTATGCATAGCTTGATCTATTCATGGGTTTAATATCATTTAAATTCTATCACTTGTATTCCATTATATATTATGTTTGAGCTCTAATGGCTTGGTATTCAAGTGATTGTGAGATAAGACCCATAAATCGATATTTTGGGCTTGCTTCTCGCACTTGGGAGATTCAAGCATTTGGGAAGGTAAATCTCACGCTTATGAGCTTAATTTTTTGTATTTACTTCCCAATTCGTATATTGTGCACATTTTAAAATTCCATATTCTTAAAGAAACACGCACACACTTTTGTACATGCATAATATGATTATGTTTTTTTTGATATCCTATAGTTTCGAAACTTGTTTTTACTTTTTATGAATTAGCGCGTGTTTTTGAAGTTTTCTTTGTGTATTATTTCATTACATGCTTTTGGAAATGGAATGAGTTTCGTTTTCAAATTCTCATTTTACTTACCCGTATCCATTCCCTATTTCGTGTGTGTTTGCTTTAACTTGAATATCTTTCTTGTTGCACACATCTTGCATGAGTACAATCCTTATTTTGCACATCATTGATTACTTGTGCTTGCTTCCACATGCCATTAGAACTTATTTATATTTTTCACATGTGGATCTTTGTGTATGTATACTTGATTTACTTTGCATATCTTTTATATACATGTTTTTTGATACGAGTTGAGCTTCTTTTTCAAAATTTGCATTTTACTTGTTCTCGTATCCATTTCCTAGTGTTCTCCTATGCTTACATTTAGGGGGAGTGATTCAAACGTTTGATTCGCTTTAGGTGTATGTATATGTTTAGGAGGAATAGTTCAAACGTTCTAGTCTTCTTAAATATCCTTTTTTATTATGTCAAAAAGAGGAGAATAATAGAAGTTTTTAGTATATCGATATCGGATATTTAGTTTTATTTGATATAGATATACTATTTTCTATTCATGTTTTGCCATCATTAAAAAGGGAGAGATTGATAGCTTATGTATTTCGATGATCCATTTATTTAGTTTTGATAGCTTAAGTATGAATAGTTCGTTTAGTGTCATTTACTTATCTTTCCTATCATATCGACACTAAACTCGTATACACTTATCGTTTAGCTTGCTTATCCTTTATTTTGTATATACCGAGTAATTATCAATATTTCATGTTATACTTGTGTTATATTCTTGATATCGATATATTATTCTCATTCATTATTTTGGTAATTCACAATATGAATTTGTATATACATGTGATCTATTTCTTACTCTTATACCATGTATATATAGTCAGTATATCAATATCTCATGCTTTAAGTTTGAGTTATATCTTGATATTGATATACTATTCATGATTGTGATATCAAGACAATGAATATTCATATACTTGTGTTTAATATCTAGTTTATTCCATAACACTGTATATGATATGCTTGATCGTATTTGAGATTGGTTTTCAGGATATTTTCACAACACAAGCATACAAAGGAGGACGGAAAAAATTGAGCTTAAATGGATATATCTAATGGAAGTTGGAGAATATGGATGAGAGCTTCTCAACTTACATATCAAACTTCATGAGCTCAAGCTACGTAGCCGTGAAATAAGGGTTTAAGAATTCAAGCTACGAATAGCCAAGAAGGTAGATGCCAAGTCTAAGTTTGAAACGTTAAAGATCGAAATCGAAGCGAAGTTCATATGAAGATCAAATATCGACTTCAAGACGCAAGTGAGTGGAATGGCGTGTTCGAGTTTGAAGCGTCAAGTGTCGAAACTAATTGAAAATCAATCGACCAACACAAAGTTCAAGTGAAACGCCAAAGTTTCAAGAGCTCGTGTCGAAGTGTCGAAAATTCAAGATTTCGAAGAAATGCGATATCGACATAGGATTCTATATAAGTACTCTATTGAATATGGTTATTATCAATTAGAGCTCTTGAACACTTACACACGCTTGCACAAACGTTTTACATTATATGAGCTTTGGGGTTTTTGATTTAAAATTGATTTTTATCACAAAACACAAGTTTCTGAGTTTTTACACTTCAGATACCTTTTCCCATGTACTTCAGACGTCTGTCGTCTTACTGTGTTTTTATAAAATCCCCAAATGTTAGAAATATCAGTTTTCATACGTTTTGCGCTTCAGACGTCTGTCCCTTGATTGTTCAGACGCCTGTCTTTTCTTTGTGTTTTCATATGGCCTATTTTTATGAGATACAGATATTTGTCCATTGCTTCTTTAGATGTCTGTTTGTATTCTGTGCTTTCATTGGAATGAATTTCTTTTAAGGAACAAACGTTTGAACATATAGGCAACAAACGTCTGCAGTTCAAAATATTTGAAAATCATTTCTTCTTTCGATGTTTGTCCATTGTTCTTCAGACGTCTGTTTATTCTCTGTGCTTTCTTTGGCCCTTTTTTAAAATCCACGGCAGACGTCTGAATCTATATTTGACAGATGTCTGCAGTAGAAGTTTTTGAAAATATAGCCGTTGGGTTTTATTTTGTTAAAACTTTAGACGTCTGTTTTATTGTTCTTCAAACGTCCGTTTTACTGGAAAAATACCGATTTGACTTATAACAGCTATTTTTTTTGTATGGAGTTATAAAAGAGTCTTGGGTTAGTTTTTTGAGCTCTAATCACTTAGTTTTTCAGTTTATTAAATTCTTAAGTGATCAAGAGAGAAAAATCCCGTATCTTGTAAGAGTTCAAAAAGATTTTCATTTGCTTATCCAATCTCTCAGATACACACACTCAAGAGCTATGTTTTGATATCTATCTTCTTGAGTATTAGTTAAGCTTAATTGCAAACTTCTTTTAGAGTATTGTGTTTCAAATGTAATCTCTTCTTTCTTTTTATTTGGGATTTTGAGTGCAGCTTGCCATTGTAAGAGAGAAGAGCATCTTTATAAAAAGAAGAGCGACGAGCTTGTAAGAGTGAAGTGTTGCTCGAGTGTCGAGCAACGTGAGGTCTTTGTGGGAGACGTGCTAGTTTAGTCTCCACCAGAAGCGTGGTTGTTGGTTGTGGGTGCGCAACGTGTCTGTCTTCGTAAAAAAACATGAATTGGCGGAACGAGCTCGTACGTCTAAAGAAAGTGGACTAGAGTATCTCCCGAACCACTTTAAAAATCTCTTGTGCCTTGAGTTTACAATTTCTCTCTCTCTCTCTCTTTTATTACTTGTCATTTACATTTGTATCTAACTGCTTGCAAGTATCCATAAATTAGAAATTGCATGCCTGTTCCCTACTTACTCTATATGTCTATTACTTGATATTGTTGCTTACTTGTGGTTTATGTTCGCAATTGTTATTAGCTTAACCACTTTTCTATATTGGTATATCTCTTGTTAAGTTTAGCAATTATGATTTGCATTTGCAAGTGTTGTAGAATTTTTAATTTGGGCATATCGGTAGTGTAACTCTTTCAGGAATACTTTCAACAACTATAAACATACTACAAATAAGAGGATTTTTGACAACTGAAACTTTTTCAGAAGGTCGACGACTGTTTTGTGGCCGAGGTTTTTTTGTTAGGGGAAAACCTGCCCCGAAGTTATGAAAATTTACCCAAAGAAATAACGATCAATGCAAAAGCTGTTTTGGGATTAATTAAAATAAATAGTTTTTTAAAGGAGAAGAGCTAAATTAATTAATAAATCACTTCAAGTCCAAGGGCTATTACTTGCAAATGACGGCAACGTGTTTTGTGCTGTCGCCAACAAGCTACAGCGGAACGTATGAACGCACAGGTCCCCTTCACACCATGCTAACACGTGTCGGGTATGCCGATTGCCTCGCACGTGCCAACCCCCTTGCAAGAAAATGACTCATTAACAATAATTTATTCAATCATCATCCGATTAAAACCAAACTGCTTTCTGTATGCATCATTATATAAATCGGCGGTGCGCCGGATAATGGAGATCCCATTGGATCCCCGAATACTTCGTTTTTTCCCTTTTCAGGATAAGTTGTGTGCTTACTGTAAATATTACATAAACAATAAAGAGAAACACGATCAAGAGTCTTCTTTTTCATCAGCTCGTGGGCTTCTAGGGAGGAGGATTGGGTCTTTAGACCCATAAGAGCTTTCCTCATGTAACTGGTTGAAAATCCCTTTTGGTATTGCAGATGGAGGGTTTCGAATCCAAAACCCCCCGTCAAATTAGGGCGTGTCATTGCCGCTTGATGATGCTCGATAGCGGTAATTCCTTAGATCATGACACGTGGCGGATGACGTGTCATATGCGTAAACCAGTTAGACCCCTGAGGGCCACGGAGGGAGAACCGGTTTGCAACAGTGGGGGCTTCCTTCAAACCCTGTCTCCGATATTGCACCCCATTCCTTACTTCCGAGCACCTCAGCAGTGAAGCCAACGGTCCCTTTGCTTTATTCCGAGCCATCACAGGCCCGAGCCTCCTCGGCCCTCTCAGCTCATCTCCGGGCTACCGCAGAACCAAGATAGCTCGGCTCTCTCGCTCATCTGCGAGCTCTCCCGCCGAGGTCATCTTTCTCGGTCTCATCGACCGACCAACAGCACCGCTCACAGGCACAACCGTCATCCCGCGAATCTCGCCATGCACGAGATATCCGCCGGCCACATCCCACGTTCCACGCCATCACGATCCCTCATTAACGAGCCTGTCTCGCCAATAATGGGAGATCCCGCTCATCATGCGGGCATGACGTCGGGAGCGTAACGGTCGGCGCGATTCTCGCGCCTGCCCTTCCTGTTGCCACCGCTATATAAACCTCTTCTTCAGACGGTCCAAGTAAGCCATTTTTATTCCACTAAGCCGTTACTCTGCTCGGATTTTCTCTCTAACTTGATCGTCGGAGGGTTCTCGGTGGTATAACCACCCCGGGACTTCCTTGCAGGTAGCTCGGCGCAAACAACCTCAAACCCATTGAGATCCACACGCTTCAGGAGCCAGCCTCCAGATCAAATCTCAGCCATCCATCGCCACCATCAGCAGACCAACGGAAGGTAACATCTTGGTGCGGATCCGACCCGCGTCAGCTAGCGCCGCCTGTTGGAACCCTTGATTCCACAAAAATAAAAGTTCATCTTCCGATCTTAATCTAATGGCGAGCGATCATCACGATGATCCCAGCACCAGCCGCCGCCTCCCCCTCAACGGAGGCGTGGAAGAACCTCCTCCACCGAATACCATCAACGCCCTTGCCGGCCGGATAGGCCGACTCACGTCCGTCGCGGAGGCGCTCATCCGTGTCCAAACGGCAGGACAAGATCCCCAGACCGCCGGTTCCCCCCTCGCCCCCTCCCCCCCGCGGGACTGGGACCTGTTAGTTATATGTATGCCCTAGAGGCCATTACTATACATGAGATGTATATTGTAGTGGATGCTTGGACATATATAGGGAGGACTTTCTTGCTCGACATGATAGTATGCTATCTGGTTACTCTTTACCTTAACGTGTACACCGATTATCTCTCTGTTACATGTTGGTAAAGCCCTTAGGATGTGTACTTGACTGCCTGGACTATGATGCGGATCATACTAGTGGGGACATGGTAGTCCATAAGTATATCCTTCAAGGTTCCTAGTCGTGAGTGTATCTAGACGGGGCTTCGATATACCAGAGTAGACTAGCGTATAGCTTCTCGACCCATAAAGATGGGCGATGGATGATCCTATATCTATTGGTGTTTGACATCAGAGATGATATACGGATCCTCAGTGGAGACTGGGTACACTGGACGGACTCGCCGAGAACTCCCAGATGGTATTATACCTTACGTCAGATGGCAGTTCTCTGGTGACACCGGTACTGGTTAGTCACTAGACCCGAGATCGTCATAGAGTCTTGTGTGATTCCCACTGTGCTTTGATTTCCACCTTACCACGTCCAAGAGGGCGTGCAAAACGGTGGTTTTTGGGTACAGTCCCGAGTCACATGGAGGCAATGAGCGATAGGAGGGGTTTCGTCTTTCCCGGTATTGGGGGTTGATGTTGTGCTATGCTCGATTGGCCATAACAGGGAAGTCCCTGGCCAGGGCTGGTTTAGAGATTTACTGGTAAGTGTTACTAGTAGTTTCTCGACCCGTTATGAGCCTCGTATCGTCATGACTTATCAGTTATTGGGGTCTGACGTTTACCACCCCTAGACTTGATATGCGACATATCAGACGAGGAGACCGGACTGTACGGTAGTGTCACTGTCAGGCTTTTTTCAGGAGTTGGAGCAGGCTTGCTTGCTGATCTTCTGATCGCTCAATACCCGGGTAGCCGTTACGTCCAGCTAGTACCGCTGACGGCTTGTGGGTGCTTGATATGATCATCACCTACTGCCGGCGTATTGACGAGTCTTTAGAGTCCTACATAGAGGTTTTACTGGCTCAGGCAAAACGAAATAGGAGAGCATATGTGATATGTGCGGGACTGAGCATAATGCGAGTATGTGATACCGTATTCTATTCTCGCGATGTTGGTATCGATCGGTTATATGCGATATAACCTGGTTATTGAATCAAGGGTCGATTCGATAAGTTGGTACATTTTGTGTTAGTCGATTATATGAGATATAACCAGATTATTAAGTCAAGTGTTGATTTAATAATTTAGTGTATAATTGTATATGTGATATACTAATTTACATTAACTAACATTGGTTCATTTAAGCATTTGTTTTTCTCACTTGTGCACAACTTAATATATATGTGATATATATTTATTCGTGTTCATTTTTATGTATCATGGTTGTTGATACAACCATCATGGGTGTATAAGACTTATACCATACTAATTATAGGTTTAGGTTTTTATATTTAAAGTAATTCTAAAATTAATGGATAATGAGCTTACATGCATGAAGCTTCATGAAGCTTATGGTTGCATTGACTTAGTCCACTAGTTTTGTTTTACTTAAGATATTAAATAACCTAACCACTATAATTAGCCATGGTTATGTCTCTACATGAGTTAGTATATGATACCCATTCACCCATGGTTAGCTACCTCTCTCTTGATTAGTTTTCATTATCATTTTGAGCTCATCTTCTTCCTCCTTCAATTTCATTCTAGGGTTTGATAAAGAGAGAGATACAATATGAGAAAAGAAATTCTAAAGTGTACCCATTTCCTATTTCATCATCCTCTACTATACTAGCACTTTAGTTTAGGGCGTTTACTTCACTAATTCTCTAGTTAGTGAAGTAGAAGCTTGAGTTCGTATTCCCTCGATGTAGATCATCTTCGGCCTCGAAGACTTCAAGCAAAACCGTTGCCCTCTACCCATGGAACCGTCCGAGAGTCCGGGAGTTCGATGATCGCAGCGAAGGGACTATTACAAGGAGCATAAGAAGTGAAGGACCGATCTACAAATGTTGTATTTCGTATTCACTTAGTCATAAATGTGATTTACTAGCATGTGTTACCCTAATTATCTAGCAAAGATCTTGTTTAGAGTTATTCGGCACGGCTAAAATTTTAATCGAGCATGGTTGATGTCTTGTAGAACCTTCTTAGAGTACCTAGTAACCCTACAGGACCCCTACAGAGGGAGAGAGGACTCCGCACGCATCGGCACTGCCGACCACCGCCTCGCTACCTCCCACGGCCATAGATCTCTCGGGCCAATACATTCTGCAACCCGCGTCAGTGCCGAGGTCTGTCGCCCGAGTGCCTTTCCTCGAGCCCCTACATGCTTGTAGGGTGTTTTTCGTCACCCCATTGAGATGGGAATACACGCGCGTTTGTCAGGCGTACTACAGATTTCCCCTGCCTAGGGTAGGCTGGGGTTTATTGATTGTGGGGATCCGAATCTCTGGCAGCCGTGGACTAAGCTGCTGTTAATTACCCCTCGCCTTTGGAGCGAGAGAACCTCTGATTGACGGGTTAAACTGGTCATGCAAACTCAATGTACAGTGTTGTGTTTTGAAGGGGTTTTGGATGTATCGGGGGGCCCGCAGAGCTTTTACGGGGGTCCCGCTACCCGGATAGTGGGCTGGGGGTCAAGGACGGTGTTGTAGAGTGTGTGTGTGAGTGTAAAGGGAAAGGGCATTCAAAGGATGCGTGGGGGCAGCGCTTCGCGTGTTGATTTAGATGGATTTTATCGATCAAAAATATATGTTACCGCAATCAAGAACGGCGTCGCTTGGTAGCTAGCCGGTGAATACGGGTCGGTCCACAGGGATAGTGTAAATCTCCTAAATGTTATTACGAGCTAATTCCAAAGGGTATTGGATCTTTTAATTAAATCTAAAAACGAAGTTGAGTTATACTAGGATTAGAAACTAGCTAGGATTAGGTTTAGGCAAAGTTTGGTAAATAAAGATTTACACCTCTTTCAATGCCCTAAATTAGATATCATATTAGGAGTTATGGTAATTATTAATAAAAGAGATTAGGATGATTGAGAAGATGTTTCTTCCTCTAGATCCTTGTCCGTCCTTTATCAATCCTTAACCTAACCTCCATGGAAAACTTTCAAATCCGGTCTTTTATACTACGGATCACCGTTACCTCTTGGGTAGAGTGCCGTAGGGAGCGGAAGATGAAAGTATGCATGGAGTCCTAATTGTTCATAAGAGATTGGCAAAGAAAGAGATGAGAGATCTTCATCTCTCAAACCCTTCCATATTCCTAACCCTAACAAGCAAGGAAACTACTCGCTCATTGAGCGATCTAGGAAAGACATAATTTTTATTTTGTTTTGATTTAAGAGATTAAAGATCTACCGTAATTTAATAAAAATTCTACACTAGATTAAACTAGGGCAAGAGAAGAAATTACCTAGGGTAGAAATTAAAACTAAAACTAGGGCAGAAAAATAAACTTACTTACGAATTTGATGCTCTCTAAACTTCAAAAGAAATCTGAAATTTTTATTGATGAAAAGAGGCATGAACAAATACAATGAATTGGGTCTTTATTTATAGGACATAGAAAACCCTAGGTTTACAATTGCTGTATGTCTGCATTTACCAAAATACCCCTAGGTTGACTAGTCAGCGCCGCCTCACAAATTGGTAAAATTTTCAGCTCCTGATTGCACAACACTGCCGCGGAACCGTGGCTACAGCCAGGGTTTGGCCGCGGTTCCGTGGCCAAATAAGGGAGTTGGGCCCTGTAATTTTGTGGGCTGGCTCTGGTCAGTCTTGTCTTCTTATTTCTTCAGTACTTTTCTCAAATTGGCTTCTAGGTTTCTTACAGATTTTCACAGTGAATAATTGTGGTAGACTTTAACCGTGTCTTCGTGATATTGGACCTTGTGTTGCCTTGTACTGCTATTTTGTGTAGGATTGATTAAGATCCTTCTATTTGTTGGTCAAAGTCCCTCTTTTGTATTGTCTTTTGTCTTTTTCACTGTTTTCGCTCCAAGAACCTGTAACCTGTACTATATAGCAGACATGGGTCAAAAGCACCTGTTTATTTGTAAAATGCATAAGAATGGGGAATATAATAATGCAAGAATATGATATGAACAAATACCCCCAAACTTATCTTTTGCTCGTCCTCGAGTAAACCTAGTTTTATTCTCGACAAAAAAAAACCTAACCTTACTTTCGCAGGGAATCGCGATTGCACTGAGCTCGTGCAACAAGCCGTTAAACCTCTAGGTGTCCCTAGTAGGAGGAGTGTTGTCTCCTGAGGGTTTTCAGCGGATACTACCCACAAAATCCTATCAATTAGGCCCATTGACTTTTATTCTCCAATTAGGTTTTCTAACAAGGAATTCTATTATCTTCGACTCGTAAATTATCCGCCCATATTCTTCACACTTTCTCATCATTTAACTTAAGATTATATATGTTCTGCAGACCTACTTAGTTTTTGGCATCTCTTAAGTTTTCCTTCTAGGGTTCCATCTCCACTTAGGAATTTTTATCAACTCTATTAAAGATACAAGTTCTATTCTTCACTCCTATCTCTCATCTAAACTCTAATCACATACCCCTATATGTGTATATATATCACCCCTACACTTGGAAATTCAAATCAAGCAATCATACTCTTGTCCGTTGTCCAAAGCTTTTCTTAATTGGTGAATTTTTAAATTAATTTTGTTTACACATCCTTCATGCGACCGTTAATACTTCTTGAGGCACCAACGACCGATTACAAAATGCGTTTGCACTTTAAAGCGTACTTCATAGTCTTGTAACACCTAAGGCTTTTTAGCAGTGACTCCCAAACCAGTTGGTCTAAGGCACTAGGTGATGAAGCACCCTCGCTAAATATTTTTCTATTTTTTGCAGTCTTAAGTAATCACAAAAACCAGTGTTCATTTTAGTTTCTTTTTTCACACTTGTATTATTTTAATTTTATTTTTCTTCATACTAAGGACTTTAGATAAGAGCATTTCAAGGTCTCTTCCACTATTCCAAGTTTCAATGTGCGTGTTTGTGCAATTTGTAGGGTATACATTTTCAGAATCTAAACTTAAGCTAGGAATTATTTTTCAAACTTATACTCTAATAAAAATATCAATACTTTTCCTTTGTTTTGACTTAGCCCAAGAAGTGAACTCAAAATTTGCCTATTTCTAAATAAACTACAAAGACATATACTTTCTACCGTTAAACTTTAAGAAAGGTTATTTTTAGGGTTTTTAATTTACTAAGTCTAAGATCTAGTTGTTCCTATCTAGTTAACCTATTTGTCAAACTCAAATCAAATAAGGCCAAAATTGAATATATTAATTTTTATAATTTTTGAAATTTTCAATTTTTATGGGTTTTTCTTTTTCTATTTTTTTTTCAAAATTTTCAATTTTTATGATTTTTATATAAGGATGCAAATGCAAATATACATATGAATGTGAAGGAAGAAAACTTACCGAGCATACCCCTAAACTTAAACTGGACAGTGTCCTCACTGTCAGGCTGCACCAAGTGGGTCAAAATTGTCGGCAATTTCCTACTTATTAATAATCATATTTACAAATGATACACACCCCCAAACTTATTTGAAAAAAAGTTTTGGAAAAATTGATTGGAAATTCGGGGGTGAAAGTGGAGGAGATTTAATCGGTGTAGATCGGCTCCTGCAAAAACAGGAGCTCCTCCGATGGGTCCGCTATGAGAAACGGTTTCAATCGTTGTCCATTTACTTTGAATAAAGTACCATCCTCCGGATTTTTAAGATCGACCGCACCGTGCGGATAAACGGTGCGAACTACAAATGGTCATTTCCACATAGAACGGAGCTTGCCGGGGTGATAATGTAACCGAGTGTCATAGAGTAAAACCTGTTGACCAGATTTAAAGGTTTTTCGCAGAAGGTGTTTATCATGGAACACCTTAGTTTGGTTTTTAACAATTACGGTATTATCATAAGCCTTATCCCGCAGCTCTTCTAGTTCATTTAATTGCACCTTTCGATTGCTGTCCGTATCTCCTAATGATAAATTCAACTCTTTGATAGCCCAAAATGCCTTATGCTCAATCTCTACTGGGAGGTGGAAAGCCTTCCCGTAAACAAGCCGGTATGGAGACATACCAAGATCGTTCTTATATGCAGTACGGAAAGCCCATAGTGCATCGATCAGTTTGAGTGACCAATCCTTACGGTTTTTAGAAACCGTTTTCTCCAAGATTTGCTTAATTTGCCGATTTGAGACCTCGGCTTGCCCACATGTTTGGGGATGGTATGGCGTTGACAGCTTGTGGGTAATAGAATATTTGCGCATTAAGAACTCAAAAGTCCTATTGCAAAAGTGAAAACCATTATCACTTATAATCGCTCAAGGGTGCCCAAATCGAGAAAAGATGTGTTCTTTAAGAAATCGAACGACAACCTTGTTGTCATTCGTTCGGCTAGGCACAGCCTCGACCCACTTTGACACGTAGTCAACAGCCAAAAGAATATACACATTCCCAAAAGAATTAGGAAATGGTCCCATGAAGTCTATTCCCCAAACATCAAAAACATCCACAACCAAAATTGGTTGGAGCGACATTTCGTTTCTCCGCGATATCCGACCCAAGTATTGGCACCGGGAGCATGTCTTGCAGTATTCATATGCATCCTTAAAGAGTCGTGGCCAATAGAAACCACACTGCAAGATTTTCTCGGCTGTCTTCTTTGGGCCGAAGTGCCCGCCACACGCTTGATCGTGGCAAAAAGACAACACACTCTTAAACTCGTTTTCCGGTACACACCGACGAATGATTTGGTCGGAACAGTATTTAAAAAGATAAGGTTCATCCCAGTAAAAATACTTTGCTTGGGATAAGAATCGAAGTTTATCCTGTTTCGACCAATCTTTAGGTATCAAGCCGGTGGTTAAGTAGTTTACTATATCAGCGAACCATGGTTCGCAGGAAACGGTTAAGAGTTGCTCATCGGAAAAACATCTTTGATCGGAAGTTCAAGTGTAGGCGAAGAAGGAAGTCGTGAAAGGTAATCGGCCACTACGTTTTCACATCCTCTTTTGTCCCTTATGACAAGGTCAAACTCTTGTAGCAAGAGGATCCAACGTATTAGCCTCGATTTAGCATCCATCTTCGCAAAAAGGTGGCGAAGAGCTGAATGATCCGTATACACAATAAATGGAGAGCTGATTAAATAAGTCCGAAATTTTTCAAGTGCAAACACAACTGCTAAAAACTCTTTTTCTGTTGTTGTGTAGTTTAGTTGGACCTCATTTAGTGTACGGATAGCGTAATAAATTACGTGCGGCATTTTATTAATGTGCTGTCCAAGAACAACACCAATGGAAAAATCTGATGCGTCGCACATAATTTCGAAGGGATGCGTCCAGTCTGGAGATGAAAGAATGGGCGCAGAAATGAGAGAGTGTTTCAATGACTCGAACGCTTCCATGCAAGTTGAGTCAAAATCAAATGTTGTGTTCTTGGTCAATAAAAGAGTCAAGGGTCAAGAAATCTTGCTAAAATCCTTGATGAACCGTCTATAAAAAACGGCGTGGCCAAGAAAAGCTCGGATGTCATTGACGCATTTAGGAGGAGGAAGATTGGAAATGACTTCAATTTTAGCTCTATCAAGCTCTATGCCGTTTTGCGAGATGACATGTCCTAAGACAATGCCTTCTCGTACCATAAAGTCGCACTTCTCCCAATTTAAAGTTAGGTTCTTATCCCTACAGCAGGTAAGAACAGCGTCAAGGTGTAGCAAACACTCGTCGAAGGAGTCTCCAAAAATAGAGAAATCATCCATAAAGATCTCCAAAATCTTTTCAACCATGTCCGAAAAGATCCCCATCATACACCGCTGAAATGTAGCGGGTGTGTTCAGTTGATAAAACTGCACATTTGTTATTAAATTTTTCCTACTATTTCTATATTAGAAAAGGTGTTTATTATAATATATGATACATATGAAGGTTTATCTGTAAAAAGACTGTTTTCATGTATTTATATATTGTAATTAGCATTTGGTAGGAAAATGTATGCAAAAATATCATTGACCAAATCTTAAGAAAACAAACTCTACTAAATATCATTTGAGTTGTTGTGCAAAATTTTCAGGACTAAAATCAAGGAAATCAAGTTGTTAAAGCAAACTTGTCTAATTAAGAAAGAAAAACTTAGAAATCAAGTCTGGCAGCAACTACGAGAAGATTTCCAAGTTCCAAAGACTCCAAAGATCGCCACATGTCACAAATATCAAGCCACAGAAAAATAATCCAACGATCAGATCATAGGGTCGCGGATCCGCGGCCAAACCCCCCTTTTGGCCGCGGATCCGCCGCAGAAAAGAGGAGTTAGGGGCTGAGACTTTTTTGGGTGAATCTTCACTGTTTGCTTCCAAATTAGAAAGCTAATTTTCTGGCTTTGGGACTATAAATAAGGACCGAGAGCCTCTTGGAAAAATTATCAAGTCGACGCAATCACGAAGTCCAAGACGGCTCACGCATCCAGGCTGATCATCAACTGTTCGTCTACCTTCTTGGAAGAGATCGAGAAGCAAACTAGTCTTTGTAATCATTTTCTAAGGAATCAAAGTGTAATGAATATTGTTGATTAATAAAGGTAGTTCTTTTTCCTATTCTATTTCTTCGTAGTTTAATTATGCATTTTCTCTCCATCTTTTCTTCTCCCAACATGCGCGAGTAATTCTCCGCTTGTTAGGGTTCGTAGGATTAGGGTAGGCTAATGGATGATGAACATCCCTAAATCTTTTTTAAGTCCTATAAAGTTTATGAACTTTATCAAAAGAATCATTAACATCTTAATCAGGCGCGCTAACAATTCTTTGTTAGTTCCGACCGCGATTAAAGATTAGATTAATGATTGTTTTGGTAAAGACTAGATTTGAACGGAGTTCTGTGTCGAGATAAGGGTTAAGAGTGGGATTCCTTTTCCCTCCAGAAACCCTAATCTACACGCATCACCGTCGTTCTAGTTTTAAATCTATTAAAGGATAAAAGGGTAACTTTTAATTAATCATCCATGACTACTAAATCCTAACGAACCCTACAAGCCCCCTTATTATATTAACTACATCCCTAAAATAATCTAGATCTATATTTTTGCATTCTTTCTTAACGTAGATCTAGAAACCATTCTTCAAAATTCTTTATCCCTCCTCTCTTTTTCAACACATCTAAAGTAAGAGTAAAAGATTCAACGTTTCCCTGAGGACGACCCGTACTCACCTCGGTCTAGCTACACGCGACACCGTTCTGATTGCGGTTACACTACAAACACACTCTTTCGAACCAATCAGGGTGCATTGCATAACCCAAAGGGCATGCGACGATAAGCAAAAGTGCCAAAAGGATAAGTAAATGTAGTTTTGTCTTGATCCTCTTTGGCGATGGGGACTTGGTTATAGCCGGAATAGCCATCTAAAAAGCAGTAGAACTCGTGCCCAGCTAATCGTTCTAGCATTTGGTCAATGAAAGGTAAAGGAAAGTGGTCTTTCCTTGTCGCGGCATTGAGTTTTCTATAGTCGATGCAAACTCGCCACCCATTTTGGGTGCGAGTAGGAATTAACTCATTTGCCTCATTGGTAATAACCGTGATGCCCGATTTCTTTGGCACAACATGAATGGGGCTAACCCATTGGCTATCCGAGATAGGATAAATGATACCACTATCAAGACATTTAACAATCTCCTTCTTGACAGCCTCTTTCATTATAGGGTTGAGGCGTCTTTGTGGATCCCTTACCGGCTTGGCATCATCCATCAAGTGTATATGATGTTCAACTATGAGGCAACTAATCCCCTTGATGTCTGCCATAGACCAGCCAAAAGCTTGCCGATTATTTTGTAAGACCATTAAAAGGGCCTTCTCTTGCTCAAGAGCTAAAGAGGCCGATATGATAACGGGTAGGGTCTCATTATCACCTAGATAAGCACATTTTAGGTGCAACGGCAAAAGCTTTAGTTCGAGTTTAGGAGGTGAAACAATAGATGGTAACAATGATGTAACAGTTTCAAACTCGAAGGATTCCATCAAAGGCTCAAATCGAGTGTACGCAACCGAGTCGGATGGTTCAACTAACTCATCCGAAAAAGCAAAAGACTCAAACTCGGATGGTGAGTCTTCAAAATCGTCTACAAAGGTGAAACACTCATAATCGTTGTCCGCCGTGAAAGCTGTGTCGGATTCTAGGAGGAACGCACTAGTGGCGTCAACACTGCTGTGATCAAACATAAAATTTTCGAATTCACAGTCCTCCTCCGCGATCTCATTGATCGAGCAAACATCAAGTACGCTAGAATTAGGCTCGGCAGGCTGATTTCCCAACTTGAAAATGTTGAGTTCAATTGTCATATTGCCAAAAGATAGATTCATTGAACCGTTACGAAAATTGATCACCGCATTAGAAGTCGCAAGGAAAGGTCGACCAAGTATCACCGGAATTTGACTCCGGGGGTTAGTTATAGGTTGTGTATCCATAACAATAAAGTCAACGAGGAAAATGAAATCCCCCACTCTAATTAACACATCCTCCAATTCTCCACTAGGATGGGTGATTGATCGGTCGGCCATTTGGAGAGTACAATGAGTGGGCTTAAGCTCTCCAACGCCTAATTGCTCGTACATAGAATAAGGTAGCAAATTGACACTAGCACCAAGATCTAATAGTGCTCTATTGAAGTTCTTATCCCCAATTGTTATCGAAATAGTAGGACAACCGGGGTTCTTGTGCTTTTGGGGTAAAGATTGGACAAGAGCATCGCTAACAGCGCTAGCCATGAAAACTTTCTTTGGTACTTGTGACTTCCTCTTTTTGGTGCATAAGTCCTTTAAAATTTTTGCATATGAAGGAACTTGTTGGATTGCATCCAAAAGAGGGATATTTATGCTAACCTGTTTGAACAAATCTACAATCTTCTCCATTTGTAGAGTTAGTTTATTGGATCTCAACCGGTTTGGAAAAGGTACATTTTGAAAGGTTGTTGAGTCCAATTTTTGCGGATCAGATTGTTGAGTTGGAACGGAACCCCGTATAGATGTGTTCGTGTTGTGAGAAGTGGGTTCGTTCGAGCTAGAAGAAGTAGAGCCGTGTGAAGGATGAAGAATAGGCCCTAACGAAGAAGAAGAAGAAGAACCGCCGGCAGGGATCTCATTATTAATACCCACATTATTATGCAACACTTTTCCGGATCTCAACGTGGTCACAACATTTACGTTATGATTCTGCTGTTCATATGCAACATGTGCGTGACCGGGATTTGGCAGTGGTTGAGATGGAAGCTTTCCTTTTTCTCGCTCTTTCAACGCAGCATTAAGTTGTGCAATCTGTGCCTCAATAGATTTGATGCTTTGATCGTGTGAGGCACTGTTTTGCGCCAAAGATTGAATAGAAGTCTCTAACCTTGCTGCAGATTGTGTAGATTGCTTTAGGAACACATCTAGACTTCTTTCTAGCGAGTTAACCTTATCATTTTGAGGTCGAACAAAATTGTTTGGCGGGTAAGCATTGTTGGACACAAAATTGTTCATTTGATTAGGGTAAGGTTGCTGTTGGAAAGGTTGCTGAAATTGAGTTTGTGGAGGTGCTTGTTGTTGTGGAGGAGGAGGCCTTTGAAAGTTATTGTTTCCTTGGAATTGCTGATTTTGATTCCAAACGAAATTTGGGTGACTCTTCCAACCTGGATTGTATGTCGAAGAGTATGGATCGTTTCTTTGTCGTTGCTGAAAGACAGCATTGACTTGATCATCTCCTTGAGTAGATGAATTGTAAGGACACTCTTCGGTGAGATGTGATGGATCCGAACAACAAGCACAAACAGTTCGTGGGGGCACAACAGGGGCAGGAGAAGGCGATGAGATTTTGGTCTCAATCGCTTTTAGCTTTTTCGTAAATGCGGCCACTTCGGCCTTCATAGCAATCGACATATCTAAGTGATGTATGCCTACCCTAGACTGACCAATAGAAGAAGATGATGTAGTCTTGGTGCTCTCCCACTAAATTGTTTGTTCACTAAGATCCTCAAGAAACTGCCACGCTTCGTCACTAGATTTGGTTAGAAAGTGACCTTGACAAATGGTTTCTAGCAACTGCTTCGTTGCCGGGTTCAATCCCTCGTATAATGTTTGGCAAAGTTGCCAATTTTCGATCCCATGGTGAGGGCATTGAACAAGTAGGCCTTTGAATCTTTTAAAACACTTCCAAAATGGTTCGGACGGAAGCTGAGAAAATTGTATAATCTCGTTGCGTATTCTAGCAGTTTTGTGATGAGGATAGAACTTTTTAAGAAAGGCTTTCACAAACTCTTCCCAATTCTTAATTGAATGTGACGCTGTGCTGTATAGCCACTTTTCGGCTAAGTCACATAAGGTGAAAGGAATGACTCTTAGTCTTATAGCATCGTCGCTTAATTGGGGTGTTTTCATCATAGCGCAAACGTTTTGGAATTTGTTGATAAAGATATATGCATCTTCGGATTCCAATCCGTGAAACTTAGGCAGCATATTGATGAAGTGGGGTTTGATCTCGAAATTGTCCCCATTTGCCGGTGGGAGGGAAAGACAAGTAGGAAGGGCGGTGCGGATGGGGTAGAAAAGATCCTGGAGCGCAACTCGTTGGGGAGCTTCAACAGGCGGGTGATTCGGGTTATTCGTACCTAACGGAGGTGGAATCAGTCCCGTCGGTAAGGTGTTGTTAGGATTGTATCCCGACATACCTTCGGAAGAAGAATTTGAAGGTGAAAGTGAAGAAGTGGAAAGGATTTCGATTTTGGAGTCGAAAGGTTCGTCGGTCGGTACCAACGAAACACGGACTAATCGGGCGCTAGTGTCCCTAGTCCAACAGGACATACACTAAAGGGGTAGTGTAGTCAAAAAGGTGAAAGACAGAATGTGGAGGTAAGAAAACGTCAATGAGAAGAAGTGGTGTGCAAAGATTTCTTTAGCGACAAGTTGCAAGTTTTGAAAAGATTTTTCCTTTTTTTTTATGTGAGCTTTTTGGAAAAAGATTTTTTGTAAAGAGACTTTTGACACAAATGCAATCAACCACAAATGCACAATCAGGCCTAGATCTAGGGTCACCTAGGTCAGCTAAACAGCTCCTAACTGTTCCAAAGGGCTAGAAATAGAATCTCAAACCGCCTCTTCACCGTCAATTGCGGCCTGGTAAGTGCCAGGTAAGTGGGAGGCTCCCCGCTACAAGTAGCGGTCCTAATTAAGTGACCACTTGCCTTCGACACACTTGCCTAGGCACCGCAAAGTCAGGTTAGGATTAACGGCCGATGCCTATAACGAGTCCTCTGTCCTATTGAGCGCGACGTCCTTAGGGCTGAGTCTAGTATTTTTTAATTAAGAATGGTCAATGCAAATGCTTTAAGTGATTTCTGGGGTCCTAAGAAGGGTGATGAAATCCCCACCCAATCTGAATTGGTCAAAAGCCCCTTAAAGTCTGATTAAAATATGCAAAGCAGTAAATCACTTGCAATCAATTTTCTTTTAAGCGCGGCGCGAAGAATCCTGCAGAAAATCAATTATTGGAAGGGGGAAGATTTTTTTAGCGCAAAGAATCCTGCAGAAGATTTGGTAAAAGATATATGGGGATTTGCAGAGAGGAGAAAGAGAAACAAACTGAGAAATTTCGCGTGCTGAAGTCAACAGGGGACCGCGGATGCGCGGCACTAGCAGGCTCCCGCGGCGGAAGCACGGTGAGATGGTGGGTTAAGGTCTTCAGATTTTCTCTGCTGCTCTGTTGTTGAAATTCCCTTCTGTTCTGATGTACCTTTTTCTGTTTCACACCCTGGATTTTTCCAGATCCGTCGATTCTGCAAAGATTCACAAAAGAAACCCTTCAAACAATAAAAGATGATAAAACTTTTATTTTTTTGATTTTTTCAAATTTTTATGATTTTTAAATTTATATTAACCCGAAATTACAAAAAGAAAATTTTTACGCCATCCCCGGCAACGGCGCCATTTGATTAGATGGATTTTATCGATCAAAAATATATGTTACCGCAATCAAGAACGGCGTCACTTGGTAGCTAGCCGGTAAATACGGGTCGGTCCACAGGGATGGTGTAAATCTCCTAAATGTTCTTACGAGCTAATTCCAAAGGGTGTTGGATCTTTTAATTAAATCTAAAAACGAAGTTGAGTTATACTAGGATTAGAAACTTGCTAGGATTAGGTTTAGGTAAAGTTTGGTAAATAAAAATTTACACCTCTTTCAATACCCTAAATTAGATATCATATTAGGAGTTATGGTAATTATTAATAAAAGGAATTAGGATGATTGTGAAGATGTTTCTTCCTCTAGATCCTTGTCCATCCTTTATCAATCCTTACCCTAACCTCCATGGAAAATTTTCAAATCCGGTCTTTTATACTACGGATCACCGTTACCTTGTGGGTAGAGTGCCGTAGGAAGCGGAAGATAAAAGTATGCATGGAGTCCTAATTGTTCATAAGAGATTGGCAAAGAAAGAGATAAGACATCTAGGAAAGACATACTTTTTATTTTGTTTTGATTTAAGAAATTAAATATCTACTGCAATTTAATAAAAATTCTAAACTAGATTAAACTAGGGCAAGAGAAGAAATTACCTAGGGCAGAAATTAAAACTAAAACTAGAGCCGAAAAATAAACCTACTTACGAATTTGATGCTCTCTAAACTTCAAAAGAAATCTGAAATTTTTATTGATGAAAAGAGGCATGAACAAATACAATGAATTGGGTCTCTATTTATAGGACATAGAAAACTCTAGGTTTACAATTGCCGCATGTCTGCATTTACCAAAATACCCCTAGGTTGACTAGTCAGCACCGCCTCACAAATTGGTAAAATTTTCAGCTCCTGATTGCGCAACACTGCCGCGGAACCGCGGCTACAGCCAGGGTTTGGCCACGGTTCCGCGGCCAAATAAGGGAGTTGGGCCCTGTAATTTTGTCGGCTGGCTCTGGTCAGTCTTGTCTTCTTATTTCTTCAGTACTTTTCTCAAATTGGCTTCTAGGTTTCTTACAGATCTTCACAGTGAATAATTGTGGTAGACTTTAACCGTGTCTTCGCGATCTTGGACCTTGTGTTGCCTTGTACTGATATTTTGTGTAGGCTTGATTAAGATCCTTCTATTTGTTGGTCAAAGTCCCTCTTTTGTATTGTCTTTTGTCTTTTTCACTGTTTTCGCTCCAAGAACCTGTAACCTGTACTATGTAGCAGACATGGGTCAAAAGCATCTGTTTATTTGTAAAATGCATAAGAATGGGGAATATAATAATGCAAGAATATGATATGAACACGTGTCTAACACACGAGTGCTGGGCGCTTAGGCGCTGGCGCACCACGTGCCCAGCACATAGGCGTTGGGCGCTGGCGCACCACGTGCCCGGCACGTGGGCGCTGGGCGCTCGAGTGCTTTGCACTCGAGCGCTAGAGCACCACATGCCCGGCACGTGGGCGCTGGATGCTTGAGCGCAAGGTGCTCGAGCGCTAACGCACCACGTGCCCGGCACGTGGGCGCTGGGCGCTTTAGCGCACCACGTACCTGGTATGTGGTGCATTTGAGCACTCGGGCGCCGGCGAGAAAAATGGGCTTTTAGTCCGAGAAATAGGATTTAAAATTCCAAAAAAGAATTTAGAGTGGAGTTAAACTCTTAAGATGTTTTGGAGTTGATGAAATAGGTTCTTCTTTGGAGCCCTGGATCTTCCCCAAAATGGGGTTTTCGGAGATGGGCCTCCTTCTTCCTCCTCTGTTGGCCGGATCTTGAAGATCAAGAGATGTGAGGTTTTAAAAATCTCTTCTTTTTGAGATCTGATGGGAGATCTGATCTCCCCTTTGTGGGTTTTATTGTGAAAAACTATTTGGTTTTGGAAAAGGTAGAGTAAAACTCTTGATTTAATTCAAAAGAAAGAAGAAGATTTAGAATCTTCAGAAAGGGGAAAGAGGCACAAACCCTAGATTTTGAGGGGAATGAAAAAGTCTATATTTTTTATTCATCATCATGTTGCCTTATATAGGCTTACATATTTATATATAGCCCCTTGGGCTTTACAAAATGCCATTTTGCCCATCCCATGTCTCATGTGCTATTTCTTTTTGCACTTTAGCCATAAGCTTACAAAAATTTGGCTATATGCCCATTTTTTTTACATTCATGCATAAAAATTTACATAAAAATTATTTATTACATGATTTCATTTTGGCATGAGGGAGGGCCGGCCGCTTCATGTTCGGACTCGACCTGGGCATGGGCCTACTTGGCTTGGGGTTGACTTTGACTTGGTCAACCGGGGTGCAATTTTCGACTTCAACAATGTGCCCCCAATCAATAAATGCACACCACATATGTGAGTCGTGTGCATGAAATTGATGGATCTTCTTTTACGTGGAGGCGACTTGCTTTGGTTCCTACCTTTTTGGATGCACTGCCCTTTTTACGACATGGGCGGTCGATGCTTGACGCGTTTCCGAGACGGAGTGTCTGTGGTAGACGTTTCCCTGGCCCTGAGCGATTTGGTTCCCACTTTGTAGGAAGGGTGCACTGCCCTTTTTACGACATGGACGGTCGATGCTCTGATCCGGAGCGATTTGGTTCCCGATTTGTGGGAAGCCTGCACTGCCCTTTTTGCGACATGGACGGTCGACGCTTGACGCGTCTCCGAGACGGAGTGTTCGTGGTAGACTTTTCCCTGGCCCGGAGTGATCTGGTTCCTGCTTTGTAGGAAGCCTGCACTGCCCTTTTTGCGACATGGACGGTCGACGCTCTGATCCGAAGCGATTTGGTTCCTGATTTGTGGGAAGCCTGCACTACCCTTTTTGCGACATGGATGGTCGACGCTCTGATCCGGAGCGATTTGGTTCCCGATTTATGGGAAGCCTGCACTTTTTGCGACAAGGACGGTCGACGCTTGACGCGTCTCCGAGACGGAGTGTCCGTGGCAGACTTTTCCCTGGCCCGGAGTGATCTGGTTCCTGCTTTGTAGAAAGCCTGCACTGCCTTTTTTGCGACATAGACGGTCGACGCTCTGATCCAGAGCGATTTGGTTCCCGATTTGTGGGAAGCCAGCACTGCCCTTTTTGCAACATAGACGATCGACGCTTGACGCGTCTCCGAGGCGGAGTGTCCATGGTAGACGTTTTCCTGGCCCGGAATGATCTGGTTCCTGCTTTTTAGGAAGCCTGCACTGCCTTTTTTTGAGACATGGACAATCGACGATCTGATCCGGAGCGATTTGGTTCCCGATTTGTGGGAAGCCTGCACTGCCCTTTTTGCGACATGGACTGTCGAAGCTTGATGCGTCTCCGAGGTGGAGTGTCCGTGGTAGACGTTTCTCTGGCCCGGAGTGATATGGTCGTACTTTATAGGAAGCCTGCACTGCCCTTTTGTGATATGGATGGTCGATGCTCTGATCCGGAGCGATTTGGTTCCCGATTTGTGGGAAGCCTGCACTGCCCTTTTTACGACATGGACGGTCGACGCTCTGATCCGGAGCGATTTGGTTCCCGATTTGTGGGAAGCCTGCACTGCCTTTTTTACGACATGGACGGTCGACACTTGACGCGTCTCCGAGATGGAATGTCCGTGGTAGACTTTTCCTTGGCCCGGAGTGATCTGGTTCCTACTTTGTAGGAAGCCTGCACTGCCCTTTTTGCCATATGGACGGTCGACGCTCTGATCCAGAGCGATTTGGTTCCTGATTTATGGGAAGCCTGCACTTCCCTTTTTACGACATGGATGGTCGACGCTCTGATCCGGAGCGATTTGGTTCCCGATTTGTGGGAAACCTGCACTGCCCTTTTTACGACATGGACGGTCGACGCTCTATTTGACTTGCTCTGCTTCCTGCAGTGTCAGGGGTGAACTTGAGTTGCTCCGCTTCTTGCGGTGTCGAGATTGGATTCTGACTTGCTCCATTTTCTGCGGTGTCGGAGTTGATGTTGACTTGTTGATGGTGATTTCGGTTGACATCAGTATCGCTATACTGGAATATGGTACCAGGAGCAAATCATCATCTGTCTTTGAGAGGATTTTGGGATTGGTTTTTTGTCGGCATCTGCATCGCTGCACTAGAATAATGCCAGGAACAACTCATCATTTTCCCCGGGAGGATTTAGGAATTGGTTTTTTTTTGTCGGCATCTGCATTGCTGCACTGGAATAATGCCATGAGCAACTCATCATTTGCCCCGAGATGATTTTGGGAATTGGTGGCTTAGGAGACAGGTTTAGATCCCTATCACCTAAGGCTTTTCAATTTTATGGGCCGTAAGGGTCCCATAAAAGCATTTTCTCCCTACGAATCGAAAGGATCCCGTAGGTGTATTTTCTCCTTAGGAGTCGTAGGGAATCCCAAGTGTGTTGCTCCTTTGTGAGTCGTAAGGATCTCTCGCGGGAATTTTCTCCTCACAAAGTCGAGAGCACTTTGCGAGTGCATTCATCTCTTTTTTTTTTTACAAGTTTGCACCCTTTCGGGTTTTCACAAACTCGCTGGCAGTCCTGCTGTTTTTACTCACGGAGCCCTTTCGGGTTTTCATTCATGCCCATTTTGCTTATGGACATACCCTTTTTTTAATCTTCACCGCCGGTGGGACTTTGAATGTGGTCTCACCGGTAGGACTTGGGAGGGATTGAGATTGTTTTACACCCGTGGATTGTATACGGTTTTGCAGGATGTATGTTCCAGACCGTAGGGCCGGAAAAATTTTGGGGCTTTGTCGGCGTCTGCATCGCTGCACTGGAATATGGTACCAGGAGCGACTCATCATTCACCGTTGGGGTATGGGATTTGGAATTTGGTTGGCATCTGCATCGCTGCACTGGAATATGGTACCAGAAGCGACTCATCATTCGCCATTGGGATTTGCGTTTGGAATTTGGTTAGCGTCTGCATCGCTACACTAGAATATGGTACCAGGAGCGACTCATCATTCGCCATTGGGAATTTGAGTTTGGAATTTGGGTGGCGACTGCATCGCTACACTGGAATATGGTACCAGGAGCGACTCATCATCTGCCATTTGCCTATTGGGAAGCGACGGCTTAGGAGACAGGTTTAGATCCCTATCACCTAAGGCTTTTCAATTTTATGGGCCGTAAGGGTCCCATAAAAGCATTTTCTCCCTACGAGTCGTAAGGATCCCATAGGTGCATTTTCTCCTTAAGAGTCGTGAGGACCCCCAAGTGTGTTTTCCCTTTGTGAGTCGTAAGGATCTCACGAAAGTTTGTTCTTCTCATGCATCATGAGGACACATGAGTGGGTTTTCCCAAATGGAGCATAATTCCAAGGGCGGAGACCGACCGCTGGACTGGAGAGTGCAATGGGGCATGAGTGTGATGAGAATTATTTGAGCCCGTGGATTGTATACGGTAGTCAATTTGGGAC